>JAWNKW010000133.1:7200000-7800000 GCA_035041775.1 Chymomyza caudatula
AGCGAGAATATTAGCAGTTACTGACTTTAATGCCACAAACGTTTCCTTACAGTTTATAACATTAAGAATTGTACACAATCGTTTGATAACATTATGCAATGCATACCATTGATTTCGAATACGGAAACCGTTTTGGATTTTCCAGCATCGTCTTCGAATTATGGTCAATGGAAAAAATTCGAGATTTCTAGAGTTGTGAAGTCAGCATATCTCATATTACTCGAAAACCTAACTTAAAATCGAAATGAATTGCAACTCAAAAAGGTTTTAAACATCGGATTAATGTTCCCCAGATAGTTTCGGTCAAACTTTACCCTATTGTGAACTACAGGGCAGGAAAAACTTTCCAAAACCTTAACGATATACAGTCTTTTAGTTAATATGCGCCGCATTATATTCGATGTTTAGACAAGGAAAACGATTTCTAATGTTTTTCCACCGAGTCTCCGTATAGTGTAACTAGAGTTACAACTCATTAAAAAACTAAAAAAACTTTGAAATTTCGTAGAACACAAAACCTACCAAATTTTATTTGCGTTTTTCATGATCAGCAAGTCCATCTTATTGAAACAACAAATTTCTCGTAAGATGAGCAAAAACCTTGTAGACTAGTGTAATATTGTAAAAATGCTGCATGTTTGTGTATTTGTTCTATGATTGTCACGACAGATCTTAAGTTTAACATAGGTATTGCTTTTTTTCATTGAAAAAATTTGACAAATTGAAATAGAAGTTTTGCCCAAGCAATTTACCGGCTGTGCGGATAAGTCGTATATATGAGCATATCTCTTTGACCCTGATATTATATAGCTATAGACGAAGCAATATGTACTTTTATGCACATGTCTGCATATATATTTGGCAGTTGTCATTATCTTCTACTATATATTCTATGTATGCCACGACAATGTGTGTGGGAAAATTGAAAATTTTTGTGCCTCTTCGCTGAAAATCTGTACCGATCTTCTGAAGGAAGTGCGCGTGCCGTGTGCGCCGTTTAAACCATTTTTCTGAAGCAATTATTTTTTATTAATATAAATGAAAATAATATGTATTTAACGCCATCCGAAAACGACAATAAAAACCACTTTATCATTGATATTTCAGCTGCGACTTAAGGCGAAAACTGTGACGCCCGAGTTGCTCGTTTTTGGCAAAGTTGATATTGATGTCAAGCATTGAGCTGCATATAAATTTTCAGTGTACATATTATTTCCTTATGTTTCTCAAAACAGTAGCAATCGTTGGAAATAATAAAAATAAGCTATAACAACCAACAAATGGACTGCCTGAGCTGCATATATAATGTGACGTCAAAGAGTTATGTGGAGGAGCCAAACAGACAGACAAAATCGAAAACTGAAAACCGACGAAACAAATGCAAATGAACAAATGTACTCAAATCGTTGGGTATTTCTATGCTAGGTTTTCATAGAATGCGTACAAATGGTGTATTAGGTTTGTAAAAACTTGAAAAAATCAATTGGAGGATACGAAACTATTAACTTATTCATGTACAATATACGGAGATTTATTGGAAAACTTTTCTGAAGGCAAAGCTTAAACAGCAACATATAAATATATCGCAAAATTTCTTTCTCTTATTCAAATAAAGCCCGACTCGAAGATCGAGGTAAAATGTTAAATCAATGTCGTAAAGTAAGCTCCATAAAGAAATTTTTAAAAATTTCATGCAGACAGTCGGAATGTTGCCCGACCCTTTTTCTTTATAAACACTAAATCCAACATACGGTACAAGTATCGACTTTCATGTCTCTTTTCATAAGATCGATATTACTGTAAATATTTTCCTATTAGGAAGTTAGAAGTGACCTGTTTTCCTATTGGGAAGTTGGTTATTATGGGGCAAAAATTACTTTTATGCTCATACCTCCAGTATTTTTGGGCCAATGTCGTTGAATTTTAAAACATAGATCAAAAGTCAGCAGAGCAGTCCTGAGTATATTTTCTTTATTATGTGAAAACGTGAAATCACGTTGAGTCTGGTCTTAAATTCACTGACCATGGTCGACGTTGTACGAGGATTCTCTAGTGCAATAAGCACATCACTTCACTACCCTTCAGCAGCTTTCTTTCACGGAAAACCGTTTGGAAACCAATCAAAATACAAACCAGCACCAGCCCCATCTTCCGTTTATGTAGAAGACATGTGTGTTCCCTCACTATGAGTCCTGAATCGCTCCAACACTCTCGTGGAGGAACAATACATGGTATCTGCGACGAAACTTCACTAAAGACGTCCCCAAAGGAACAAAAAAGTTAATAAAATAAAAAACAAGAGCGAGTAGTTACTTTTTGGTTTGGAGCTTGAGCCGGTTAAATCCAAGTATCTTCTTGACTGGCCATAACAACCAGTTATCGGGCTACGGACTAATGTGGGGCACATCTCCGGGCGCCTTATACCATATATATACAAATAAAATCTTGTCATCTTTCATCTATAAGATTCAAATATAAGAATTGCACTTTACTAACGTTTCTCTTGTTCTATATTTACGAAATATAAGAGCGTATGTAGGTAGAATACTATACTATATAGTATATAAAAAATTCCCTTGATCATTTAAACTTTTACTGTAACTGCACATTCCACATTTGATAGTTTACTTTTATGAACCTTTAAAAATCTATTATATCTATAGAATATATTCATATGAATGTGTATATATACAATTTATTTTAGCATAAATCTTTGCCGAGTTAAAAACGAATTCCACAGACATTTATATTTTTATGCCGATATTTTAAAAACAAAAACAAAACCGTTTTAGCCAAAATAACTGAAAGAATGACGACATTGTTTTTGGATCTATCAAAAAGTATATATGAAAAAATACCTTCAGATTTTGTCTATTTTGCAACGCCTTGAGCAATTTGCAAATTCTTACACGGATAGAGACACACGACCGTGAAATATTACATATATGTATGTATATATATTTGCTGACGTTTCTTACTATCTGTTTTCCATCAATAGATATACAAGTCCCGAACTAGGTCAATAAGTGTGCATGGGTTGCCTTGTGTTTGGTCTCCATATCACTCTCCGCTTTGAGGTCAACAAATGTATTGTGCTAATTTCGCTGGCAGTAAATGGTAATACGAAAAACATTGAACCAGTCCATAAGACTGCCATGGAAACCCCCACGTAATGCCAATAAACAAGTCAATTAAAACAATTGCCAGGGACGAACGAGCCACAAATCCTATCCAAACCTTATCAATGCCTTTTGCATTGCGTGTGTGCCAACTTGGTGCAGGTTATAGGTCAACGTCGGCAGTTATAGATAGTACTACAACTCAGGTGCGATAGGGCTATAGGCTTTAGCTGACTTCCAAACGTTTTAGCTTTTCTCCCAAGGAGAAAGTGAAAGTCAATTTGCGCACATGACTACGGCAAGCCAATTTAGTGTACATTTTTCTGTTCATTAATCTTTTCTTGACTGGATGTTGTTTTTTTTATAAAAATTATAATTTTTTTTTCTTTGCAATATTGTTGATTGTTTTGCTCCATATACGGCTTACTTTGTGGTACACAAAGTTGTTGCTTTGATTGATTTTGGTTTTGTTTGCAAATTTCTTTTGCGGCCAGACATTAAATTGAAACTAATTAGCAATAAAAATAATAATTTGATTAAAAAATGTTAATTTTAGGCCGCATGACTATAATTTCATATGCTAAATAGTTGCCAGTTTTTTTTGCTTTTCCAATTTGCGCATAAATTTGGAATATTTTTGGTTGAGTTAAGAGGTCAACAGCTTTGTTCGATGTGTGTATAAGAAAAATTCCGCAAATTTTAGTGCATCAATTTGCTTATAAAACATTATTTAGCGTTTTATAGCTTTAGCAGCTCATAAAATTTGATGGCCATCAAATTGTATAAAGTGGTTATCTCAGTATCTGCTGAAATTGAATTTAGCAGAAAATCTGTTAAAGCCAAACAAGTTTTTGACATGCTTTTTTGGCGTTCAGAATTATCGCGAAGACACTGCAATGTAGAAGAACCCTTCAGAGGGTTGATACCGGATATGTGCGGGATCACTATCCAGACATGTGGAAGGTGGAAAGGAACCCTCTCAGACGTAAAAAACGTGAGCAGGAATAGCGCCAACAAGAGGAGATCGAGATGACCTTAGAAGATTCTTCCACATAGACAAGCGTCTGTCTCAAGCATTGTGTGCTGTAGGGTGGATATGTAGAAGGAAATCTGGTAGTGGATTGCAAGGTTGTGAAGGGGAAACTTCTTCGGCAATTTGTCGAGCGATGGCGTGAATATGGCCGCTTCCGGAGTTAACCTTCCGACGTGCCCAATCACAGACGACGGCGTGGAAATAACGCCGCATAGCCATAACGCAGTAAGGGTCGCCATCAAGCGACTTAAGAAAAACAAAGCTGCTGACGCAGAGGGCCTGAGGTAGCGACGAAACGGCAGACCATGTCCCCGTTGGAAGGACAAGGTAGACAGTACATTAGCTATCTTTGGTATCACCGATTAGAGAAGGCGCGCACAAAAAAAAAGGTGCTTGGAAAACTGCTTATGGTCAGTTAAGTTAAGTTTAGGAGGAGGCATGCGCGAAGCAGAAGCGATTGAAGTAGCGCTCTATATCAAGTCGTGATTTGACAAACTTCATCTGCGCTGCATTTGGTACAAATTTAGGTGTCTGTAAATTCTTAAAGTCGGCACGGAGTACACCTGGGGCCTGCAATAGAGACTGTGATAGTACGAAATCTTGCTTAATTTTTACGAGGATTTTATCTCTATATGGCACTACCGTACGGTCACTCTTCTTACAGACAGTACAGATGCATTTATTTACTGTTATTTTTCGATGAGTTGAATAATAACCAATCCCTTAATTGAGTTTGGCAATGCATATAGTAAAGCTAGTAACTATTGGAATTATGCCTTAGTCCGAACCATGGATAATAATAACTAGGAAACGCTAGTTCTCAGACGGTTCGCTTTTCAATTTTCATTCCGCTGCGATGACAATGAGGAAGGTTGTGCCACGCACTCTCGCCCACAAAAAATTTGGGCAATCGCGTTGGCAGCATAAACTTTCCTTGTTATTATTATTCCATGTCGAAACTCAGAGAGAGCCTTATTTCGATACCTTTTATGCTTACTCGATTTTGTTTTGGTTTTTGTGTGCACTTTCAGCTGTTTTGAACAACAACGATGGGAATAAGTTCTTATTGCTTATTTTGCATTAAATATGAAAAAATGCATCTGTCTTTATCGTCACATGTTATCGTCACACATTATTGTTCAACTATTTGTTCACTGTAAAATGTCCATAAACAATAAACATGTCAACTGTTAAGTGATGCCAAAACACGTTGATTCATCTACGTTTATTTTGAGAAATTATAGCGATTTGTTTACTTTCAAGTGTATGCCGTAATTGAGGCATTGCCAAATGTCTTGACATGAGTAAACCGTCTACAGAGACCACAAGTAACATTACAAAAACGAAAAAAAAACACAACAATAGCACATATTTGGTATAATTGCAGCTTACATTTGTCTGTAACCCAATTCGAGTTTGGCATTTCATTCAAGTTCACATAGAAACACGTTTTCAGACTTAGGAGTCTGTCTTTGGAGTAGTTTTCGTATGTTTAGCTCATGCGTGGGCTGTTCCACAATGGAAATCTGTTTCGCGCCTCAAAATATCATTTGCATAAAGTCAATCCAAGCCCCTGGCTGCGTGCTATACCATGGATCTATGGGGTCTCACATGTGCAGGGCGCGGGTTAAATGACTTTGTTTTAGGTATTTTAATGCAGAAAACATTAAAAAATGCAGCCAAATGGTTATTATGAAATTTGCATATAAGTTGGCAATTAATTTGCAACAATAACAACAATGAAATGCCACACCTTATGTCAAAACGAACAAGAAGTTGCAGTTGTCCAGAGTGTGCATATAACTATGACTATGTCTGTGAGACATGTGTCCAATGGGCAATATTGTCAGTGGATTTTTTATAAACGGAGCCGACTTTAAACTCAACCGCAACAGGCAAAAATTAACATAAATAGGCATAAAAATTTCTAAGCCTTCAAGCTGTACTCGAAACGTGTTCGATACAGTAGTACGTATAAGTATGCATCTCTCTTTCTGTGCATACTAACAAAAGCTCTTGAAGGCAATTGGGTCCACAACACGTGAGCGTTTTACAAACGAACCACACAAAAAAAAATAAAACGATAAAAAAATGAAAATTAAAAACACGAAAAACGTACAATATATTTTCTAAATACTCAAGCGTATTCGCAGTTCTATGAAATTAAAACTATGAAATGTAAAGCCGCCTTTCAGTAGCTCGGAAGCCGAAGCTTAAATACCCTTCAGTACTGTTTTGTTGTTGTTTTTTTTCAAACGTTTACAGTACATTTTTTACTTCAAAATAACGTTTACCTGACTACAACGCAAGGTATCAAGGTAAAATATTTTGCAACTTTGCGAAGTAATCGGTACCACACTGAGTTTTTGCTTAGCGTATTTTAATTACACTAGTCTTCACCTTGTCGTCTAAATTCGACGACAGCTTATTACGAAGAGGAGAGAAAAAAACACGAAATAACAACGTTAGTGTGTACAATGCAGTTTGTTGTTGTTTTTTTATATAACCTTTTTTACTTTAAATCAATTTTTACTTCACTAAAACGCCACGTATCCAGGTGAAACTTTTATTCTGCAAACCGCAAGCATTTTATGCTTCGAATGGCATAGATTTCACTTGAAAACGTTTCGCTATTGCGAAGTAATCGGTACCACATTGAATTTTTGCTTAGCGCATTTATATATTGATTTTTTCGAATACAAACTTTTGAGGTTTTTGAGATATCACGCATTTAACTCGGAAACAAAAAGCCTCATCGGCATCAACTTTAGTTAAATTTTAGGATTACAAATTATTGCTATTTTTAGACGTCCTCGGTTTATTTTGTGTCGATTTCTAAAAAAAATGCTATTATGCTTCATTCGAATTCGATCAATTGAATGTTTGCAAACATGCCAACACCGATTTGGGCGAAATTGGTAGAAGACTGAAGAAGGTTGTAGGGATTGTCGAAAAATAGCCATTGAATTTCCGTTATAACGGCTCAAGTAAAATTGCCGCTGAATTCGAATCCCGCAACCGGTTTGAAATTTACAATTTTCAACCTATTGCTATTTCAAAAATTTCGATATTTCGCGGGTTTCGAAGTCAGCAAGTCGCATTTTACTTGAGACCCTTACTTCCGATTTAGATAAACTCGGTTTTTAACATTGATATGGTGTCCCTTAAACTGTTTTGATCTATGTCGACTGGTTTGTGAATTAAAGGAAAAATGGATAACATATACTCGAATTTTGAAAAAAAAAAATTCGGTCAATGTAGGTATGTTTTAGCCAAGAGCCTTTCATCGAAAAACTTGCTAATTCACGACGATACAGAAACGATAAGATAATAGAAGACGATGTTTGAAAAGAGCTGGTAATTTCCAATGCTTTTTCCAATGCAATGGTTTTTAACATCGATATGGTGTCCCTTAAACTGTTTTGATCTACGTCGACCGAAAAAAAATTCGGTCTATGTAGGTATGTTTTAGACAAGAGCCTTTCATCGAAAATGTTTGAAAAGAGCTGATAATTTCCAATGCGAGGAGGCCCAGGCACGAAAAGAGACGCAAAGTCTTGTTGGTAAGATACGTAACCGGCTTTGAGTTAAAATTTACATTACTGTTGTTCCGCACTAGCTTAAGGTAGCCGATCTGAATGCCACCACATTAGATTTCTTCACCGAACGAAGTATATTTTCACTTTATCGATTAAGCTGAAAGCTTCATCGGGTATCATTGGGTAAATTTCTACATTCAGATTCACACAAGATTCAGAATATCTCCGTACTACGCTGTTCATTTGCTTAAAATATACCAAGTTCCTATGGTGTTCTTCTTCTTCTTAACTGGCCATAACAACCCGTTACCGGGTTACGGCGAAATGAAGGGCACTTCTGCATGCAACATCCTACACACAACCCTGTTAAATTATTGAGCAGACTTCGTTGGAGGTTGTGCGTCAACTTGGTAATGGATAGACAGGGATCAGGGAGTTTCACCCAGTGCTACTATAACCTAGGCCAACACTGTGATGTTACAAAACCGCTTATAATCTGAAAGTGCTCCCCAGCATTTACACTATACAGCCGAAACTACGTCGATGCGTAGCCGCTTAGATTCCATCTGTGCCATACCGGACTCCAAAGCAAGCAAGTGAACTTACTTGTTGTACTCCGCTAGACTTTGGGCTATATTTAGGCGTAGCTTATGAAGTGGCCATAACCAGATACAAAGACGCTGATTAAATTTATGCACGGCATGGTGTTTAACCATTTATGACAAGAGGAGCCGCCGCTGCCGCCAAGTGCTGGCCGCAATGCAGTGGGTGCAACCAAAGAATTTCTTTAATGGCTAGCTCGAACGTTACGTGATTGAAAATTGAGCTCCGCCGTTTGGAGGCGTTGCAAAACCCAAGCGAAAAACGAAAGTGCCATGTATCTGACGGGACGGCTGAAGTGGCAAGTAGCCATTTATGGCGGCTATATTGTATGTGTTATATGTATGTCTGGTCTGCTGCAAGAGGAGACCATTGTTTTGAATGCTCCTGGCATTGCAGTTTCCATTGCATCATCTCAATCTTGCATACAGCTCATATTTCACTGCGTATCAACCGACCAAGCGAATGGTTGCCTAGATGGATGACTGAATGACTGAGTGGATGGACGGCTGGCTAGCTGGCTGTAAATATCAAACATAATTGTTTAACTGTTCATAAAAATGCGAGATGAAAGACCCTTTTTTGTATTCCAACACGTACATTGAACTTTTGGGGGCCTGTCAATGGCTTATCTTTCAAATTTGTTTAAAACAAAACAATTTCACACCATTGTGAGATGATGCTGTAACAGGTCTTACTGCCTGACACTGTCTCATCCATCAATTGAAAACATTGCGCAGGTGGTAGGTCAGCTAGCAGTTCCAAGGGGCCAGTGCCAAGGGTCATCAAAGAGAGGCGTGGTTGTTAGGGTAAATGAAGAATTTTGCCCAGTGTAGCCAGAGAAAAGTCTCAGCGTAAAGTAATTCTGGATTAATAGACATTACTAATATGATAGTCGAATTTAGGTTGGCTTTAACATTTCCGCAATATATCATTTAGTCCGCAATCTTTAAATTTGTAGTTATAGATTACGATGATTTTGGAAGTGCCTTTTGGAATTCCGAGGGTTCCCATTTATATTTCATCACTAGACGACTAGAACAAAGGTTTTTCATCGAAAACGTTTTTATTTTAAAATGTACCTTATGAAAATCGATACCGTTTCGCAAACGCTTGAACCGATTTTCGAAACACTTCTGCCACTTGGAATGAGGTACCTCAAAACATGTGTTTTGAACGTATACGCCACTTCCTCAGGTGTCGAAAATCTTTCACATCCCAAATTTTTCTTGAACTTATTGGGTGCCAAATTGGAACTAAATAACCACTTAAATGGACGTTTTGGGTGCATAAGCCTATCCGAGACAACTCGCATTGAAGAATGATCCAGTTTTGGCTGTTGCTGAAAAGAAATTGCGCTAAATTTTAAAAGCTTTCAATCATATGGAATACCAGATCCTAACGATCCTATTAAAAACACGTATGAGAAGCTAAGGACACTACGCAAAATCCTGAAAAAGACCCACGAACTGTCGACAACCATGATTTCTTGTTCGATTATAAGGCAACATTCGATAGCCCGTGCAGGGATCGTGTATTTGTTGCATTGTCTGAGTTCCTTATCCCTACAAAGTAGGTACGACTCTGCAGAATGAAATTGAATTAGGAAAGGATTTCTCTAAATATTTTGCTACTGTGTAAAACTTCAGACAAGGCAACGTTCTCTCGTATGACCTCTTCAACTTAATGATGAAGAGTGTCTTGCGACCATGTTATATGTTTTCTTCGAGTAGATAGACGCCACGGTTGGACTCTCAGATTGATGCGCTGAAGCATGAATGATGACACAGTCCGATGAAAATGCCTTTTTACTGTTTGAGCAGAAAGTACTCCGAAAGATCTTTGGCCCTCTACGAAATTCGATGGAACGACGAACTCTATGAGTTCTCCGACGACATTGACTTTGTCAAGCAAATTGATATCCAGCGGCTGAATGAAAAAGCGTTCCTGCGAGAAAGCTTTTCAATGCTGCTGTTGAATGGAGGCGGCGAAGGAGCAGGTCTTAGAAGGAGCTGGTAAAGAGCATAGTAACTACCTTTGGTGTCACCGATTGGCGATAAGATGTGTCTTACGAAGTGCATCGGAACCGGACTTTCTTCTTTGAGAGTACCCTGGTGCTTGCCTACTCAGATGATATTGCCATCGTTGGAAGTACTAAGCGATTCTTTCAATATCCGCATTGAAAGAGAATCTTCCAGGGTGGGCAGGTGGTACTTTGATCAAACTGTACTTTTCACGCAAAATGAGTGTTTCGGCTGAGGGTTTGCTTCGAGCTATAGAAAAAAGAGTAGATTTATTTCGAGCTGTTTTGTAACACTGCTTAAAAATTTATAAATGTTCTGTAGGTTACTTATCATTAGGGCGATGGAAATAGATTCTTCCAGAGTGGAAGAATTGATAATTTTCTTGAAAAATATGTGTTTCGGGTCGTATTTCTGATCTCTAACTTACACAGCGTTAGCAAACCTTACCGTTTACTTAACTGACTATTTCGAGCATAAACACATAGTCAGGAGTGTGCTAAAAATCTCTAGACGGTTTGCACTTGAATTCCCTTCAACAATCGAGATGCTTACTTGTTAGATTTCCAAGACATTTCGGGTGAATGCTTTTTGGCTAAAAATCTCGTTGAATTGATATTTTGCACGGCGACAAATTGAAATTGGGCTGAGAGGGATTTTTGGCACACCTCTGAGTCATTATAGAATAGCACTTAGCTCTTGGATCCCCCGTAACCCCCGCTCCTATCCAATTCGCTTAATTGTTTTTTATGCTGACCATAAATTTAAGCCTGTCGCAATAGTTAAGACAAAAGAAAAACTTGATTGTGGTTGTGCATTTATTGGAAAATTGTCAACGGAAATTGCTTAATCATTTCCACGCATTTGGTATTGGGTATGCCAATGTAATCATATCGTCTTGTGAAATTTTATTACCATTTTTTGTCTTTTTTTTTTGGTTTTGGCAAATGACTAATTTAATGTATATTTTTTTCTTTCTATTTTTTGCAGGTAAGTCTCAACTCTAGGCTATTGAAAGGAAATCGTTGCGTAAGTCAATAAAAACCATGTTTACTTAGGACTTTTGTTAGATCATGATAATGCATCATGCGTCACAGGAATTCCTGTCAGGAAGTGCAGGGGTTTCAGCTACCTGCTGCAAAATGCCTTAAACTCCATTAGCATAGTTTATGAAATGATATATTAATTTGCTGTTACCCCCGTAACTAATAAAGCGGCACAACAATTTACAAGCAATGCCTCCTGCCCATATATTATCTCATTCATTTGCAACATTACGCGCAATCAAATTATGGGCTCATTTGCAGCGACGGCATTATCATCCGAAGTCTGGACATTTTAAAGTTGATTGCAAAAATGAAATCGCAAACACTTTGGCGCGCTGCTAACCGTGAGATACACTGCAGCTCTCTAAATTATCTTCAGCATCAAGCAGCAACAACAACAACAACAACTTGGCCATCATCATCATTATTATCAACGTCGTCGTCAACGATGTCTGTGGACCTGCCTGGTCCTACCTGACCCCTTGTCGCGCCTAACGATCTTTAACCTGTCAGACGAACCGTCCAGCCACTTGTGGTCTGTCTCTTTAGGAGAGTTTGTTATTGATAGTTGTTATGTACTAAAGCGCTGCGTATCTGAGAGTTTGTTTTGAGCACGAGTATCTTACGAATGCATTTTTGCAGTTTTTAAACATAGGCATGTCCGACTGCCCGCTTGACTGGTTCAATGTACTACATAGTACATAGCTCATTTGCAAATCACTTGGCAATCAATTTTTAGCGTAGTTTTTTTTATGTCCCCCCTGTCATTGCCTAATGGAGGGATTTCTATTTGCTGCTGGTTGGTTAGTTATTAGTATAAATGCGTTGCCATTTAACCCGCGAAGTTACAAAGTAAGTGAAAGTGAAATGCTGGTATCGGGCGTGGCTGGTAAGCAACTTGTGACTAGATCGTATATTTGGCGGGTGATTTTAGGTTGTCTAAAGTGTTTTAGTAAAAAGTCTGAAAACAGCTTTTCGCCTATATTTCGATTCGTTGTGATTCGTTGGTATGCAAGATATCAATTCAAGCTGATTTTCAGGCAAAAAGCCATTCGTCAATGTGCCAGAAATAACTTGGAGAGTGTCTAGAGTCACCCAGTTACTTAAGTCATCTTTTGGAGAGGCCAGGACATAAGCAAAGGAAATGCCCCGTTGATACCACAGCTTCTGCAGGGATCATTGTAATGGGCAAGAAGCCTATCTGCATCATCTAGCCAATGTCCAGTAGTGTTTCTGGGCAGGAATACTCAGTATGGAATCGAGGGCTGTGCTAGGAGCAGAACGCAAGGAACTAGTGATGTATGGCTCAGCTGCACGGTTCTTTAGCGAAATCTGTCTCCTTAGAGCTGGGCCACTATACCAATAAACCATATAGATGGGTCTGATTATAGCCGTACAGAGCTATAGTACAATGCTAGATGACATGGCCAATTTGAGGGACATTTGTCTTTAGACTATCGAATTGTTCATCTTTTGATACGTTCCTGAGTAACTATGGTCCAGTCTAGTTCCCTGTTCAGTACTATAGCCAGGCCTCCAGATATCTTCTTCGTCAGAAGAGGAAAGATCTGCGAGCCCTGCTTGGATTAATCACGAGCCACAATACTCGTCACTACCTGGCCAATATGGGCCTCATTGACCACCCAACTTGCGCGCCCTGTCTTGCGCCGAGTCCACGGAACACCGCAGTCTTCACGACTTCTTATGGGTGTCGGGAAGATTGTGTCAATAGGGAATCTCTATGCAAGCCTACTCTGTTTTCGTACTTTCTCTAGCATGGCACAATGGGCAAGACTGCTTTATTACTAGGGATGGGTCAACCTTCTCTGATAAGCCATCGAACCCACCATAAATCTAATCTAATCTATTGTCCCCAGGTATTTAGCACTGTCTCTGAAGTAAACGATAGAACCATTTAGTTTAGCGAAAATAAGTCTCGTGACACAATTTCGTAAAAAATACTCTTATGTATAGACATTGCACAATGAATCATGCTATAAAAAAGCTCTCAACTTCAATTGGGTAATATTCTAGGGAATGTTTACAAATGACGCCACCACGATTTATGAAATGGTGATCAAAACACTCAAAGTAATATTATTACTATTCTTCTGAGAAAAAGGGAACTCTTTTAGATTATTTTGTTTTAGAGATGTAAACAAAATTCTGAAGTTGCAAGAACTTTTATAAGTTTGCTGTGTGCGTAGGCCGTTAATTTCTTCACGCTAATCCAGAAATATTCCAAACCTGGAACCAATACAAAGAATTATTATTAATCTTGAACTTATTCCACCGAAATCCACAGCACACATCCAACTCGATTGCTTCTTCTTGAAGCCTAGGCAGACAACAAACACTTAAATGACTGAATCTACGACGCCATTCTTGGCCATATCAAAGTACCAAAGCCCAGCCAAGCAGACAATTTATGGCACAAATTAAATGCATTAAAAATTATGATGAATGCGAAGTAAAATTTATGCTGATGACATAGCCAACAATGCCAATGGAAGTCAACCAGCTCCAATCAAGAGCCATACTCAGACCCCTAAGAGCAGAGACAGACCCACAGATCCCAGAGCCCAGTCAATGCTGGGGACGCTGCGCTGTCTGCGGCAAGTTAACATGCTTGTGTCTGGCTGCCATGCCAATAGTAGTACTAGTAATCCCTGCCAATCCGCGACCCGGCTAACAGCATCCAGCAATGGAATGGCTGCCAAGAAAACACGCGACTTGTTTAAATCTCATGGGCGTCACAGCTTCGGTATTCCATTGACTGTATAGACGACGTTCGTGCAGCTGCGACTCCAGTTTGGAGACTTGCGCTTACTTCTCGTTTTGCCATAGACTGTGACTGAGACTCAGACTCAGACTTGGAGCCCCACAGATCAGCTTGAAGTTCCTTTGGCTGGAAGCTGAAAGTTGTTGCGTATTAAAATGGAAATTGCAACTTTTTCGAATCGTTTGGATGTCTGCGACTACTACGTGGACTTGGTTTTGCCTTGGCGAACTATGTCTGGAGCCGGACCGGCGCTTTTGTTTCACTTTCGTTTGCTGCCTGCTTGATTGCTGGTTTTTATAGCCGCCGTGCGCGATGCATTTATCACGCTGCCATACATTTATAAGGCATACCATACATATAAGATACGATTGCCATACGATGCCAACAGATCGGGCAACAACTACGGATACATATATGCTCATATAGCCAACAACAACAACAATTGGCAAAAGAGTAAGAGTTTCATTTTCATTTAATTGCCGCAAGGCGAGAGGCATCCAATGGTTGCAACAACAACACTACGAAACGCGGCACAGGTTCAGGTTTTTGGCGGTAACAAAGTTGCTGACCATTGTTATACTTAGTTGCCGTTTTTTATACTCTATACCCTAGAGCTAAAAGAGATTACCAGTTTCTGGTGAATAAATGTAACAATTGAAAGATTGTATCGTTTTGGCCTTGTCAGTCTGTCCGTCTGTGTGGTTAGACCAGTAACAGTAGGTTCTGTAATTTCGGATCAATCCCAAGCTTTTGTTTTGTGTTCAATATAAACTCCGTTTTCTCTTTCTACTAATGTACAGTTGTGTTTTTTTTTTATCCCTTTTTGTGGGTATTTAAGAGGCGCGAAAAAAAGAATAGTCGATAGTGTTGATTTCGAAGAAGAATGCTTTTATTTTCATTATTTTATAGAAATTCAGATTAAAGGTTGTTCCATAGCAAGCTAACATTGACACAAAGTGTAAGCTGCCTGAGCGCTAGAAATGGGTCAAACTCCTTTGACACCCAACGCAAATCTTAGCTAAACTGACAATTTTATGAAAATTTCGACCTTTGTTGTATAAAGCGTGAAGTTATTTGGAAAGTCTTTCAATTGTAACCTTACCCTTAGATACAATTTTGCTATGTAATCAAAATTATTTGTGGCTTCCTAGTCAGCGAGCTGCAGGAATAGAAAACTGGGCTTTCAAGTTGGTATCCATTATGTGCATATCTGGCTAATCTGTGGGAAGGTTCAGAGAAGTTTTTACTCTGATAGGTGGCGCAGTAATCTTGATAACTCAATTTTTTATTGTATTTGTATTTATGGTAAGATTTTGCTGAAATTCGGGGATAGAAAATAAGTTCGTTGGAAAATTTGGAACGCTAAGTGATTTAATGATATTTTTATTTGAATATAATTTTAGGAAATAGATAAAATATGATCTATCTCGAGGCAGGCATGATGGTATAAGGCGAAGCCGCCTAGTGTTTCTATGAGGTCTTTCGAATAGCAAATTTAACAAGCAATTTATTTCAAAACAATGCCGAGATGGAGCAATGTAGGAGGCATTGGTACAAATTGTACCGAGCTAATCTATCACCATAGTTACTATTGCAGCGCAATTCCAAGTTTACGAATAGCATTGGTGCAATACGAGCTCCTGGTGAACAAGCTGAACATCATGAGATGCGAAGATTTGATGAAAAGTTTAACGAGATCTAGGTATTCAAGCCGACAGACGGACATGCCTATATCGACTAGACTATTCTGCTTAAAGGCTGCAATCCCTCTGTTATTAGGACGAGAGTTCCAAGTTTTATTACAATTTTAGTTATGGTACTTTTACGCTTCAGTTTTACAAGCAGCGTTTAGTGTATCTAAAAGTCGGTGTATCTGGTAACTCTGCCACTATTTGTTGTTATGGACCAAAGTGCACTGGCCACTTCATTTGCTACACTTTCCGCTTACTAAATGCAGAAAAAAAATGTGTTCAAGCCTTTTGTCTTGCGTTGGGCGTGCGCGCAGACATTGCCAACGCTGCTGCTGCTGCTGTCGCTCTTGCTGTCAGTTAACTGCCACGCCCCCCTGTCTTGGCCACCCTTTTGCTGTATTTGCTGTTGTGTCTGTGAATTGGCCAAAAGTTGCAAGCTGCGGCGCCGCTTTAGTAGTTCGAGCCGCTGTTTGTATATAGTATATACATCGATGATTGGCAATTTGTAAGTGAAATGTTTTGGCCCAAACGATCGACCCAGCTTTTAGGCCCATGTGCGTAAGATTTGCAGCGTTGTGTTTGTCTGTGTTGCGTCTTGACGGCTTTGCATTTTTGTTGCCGTCATCTTTACGATTTGTGTCAGTTATGAAATGTTGCGAAAAATTTCCTGTTTTTCTTAAGTTTTCGCACTTTTTTCGTATACTATATTAACGCATTCACTAAGTCAACCGGCTGGTTGGATGATTGGCTGGTCAGTATTAATTATTATGGCTTTTTTTTGCATCTGGCTTTTATTTTTATGCTTTGCGAACCTGTCGCATTGCGTTGCACACACAGCTTGAAGTTGGCCAAAAGGGGAGTTTTAGTTATGTGACTTTAGGTTGGGCTTATTGCGAATTCAACTAGGAAGTTTTACAAAGAAATGCTAGTTGTAACTTTTGCGCTTCTGCAATGAATGTTAATTGAATGTTATTTGATTAAAAGTCAAGTTTTAGAAATATGTACTTTAGTGGGTTCCTCAAAACTAGATTCAAATTCCTATTAATACAAAAACAGGCACTCCTGGTGGCGCCACCTGTTGGTACACTGCACAGACAACCTGTCAAAATTTTATGACATTTTGATGTTTTTGAAACCGAGATAACGCGCTTGAAGTGTTAGTACCTTTTCAGCATCAGTCGAAACATGAACAACGAAGAAAGAGCAAATATTATGTTTTGTTTTTAACTCGATAAAACGTTTATCGAAACCCACGAATTACACTGCACAAGATTTCATCATAGAACTCTGATGGGTGATCAAAACCTTTTAAACCATCGAAAC
Source organism: Chymomyza caudatula (assembly GCA_035041775.1). Taxonomy (NCBI): domain Eukaryota; kingdom Metazoa; phylum Arthropoda; class Insecta; order Diptera; family Drosophilidae; genus Chymomyza; species Chymomyza caudatula. Next base: position 7,217,155 of record JAWNKW010000133.1, read on the forward strand.
CATTTCAAATCGAAAAATGTTTTATTCAAGGTTTGTAGTGGTTTACGCGATTTGAAGAGAGTCGGTTACATGTGGGCCAGCTAAAATCAGTGATTACGTCAGCAGCCATTGAATCGCCATTGTCAAAATCGATTTGCACCTATAGCTTCATATTTAAGAACTCTGATGGGTGGTCAATGATCATGTTTGAACTATCTTGCCATTGAAACCATCGAAACTATTTCAAATCGAAAAATTGTGTATGAAAGGATTATGCTAGTTTACGCGATTTAAAGAAGGCCGGTTCTCTATCTTCTTCCATATATGTATGTTACAAGTGGACCAGCTAAATTCAGTAATTACCCCAGTAGCCAATAAATCGCCATCGTCTTTTTATCAAAAAAAAACAAAAAAAAAACCGTTTTGCACCTATATCTCCACTACTAGTCCTATTTCAGTAATAAACATGGACATCCAGCAACCATTTGTGCGCGGTTGGTATGAGGGTTTTCTTTTCAAGATCAAATCCCTACTTCCCGCTGTTCCAGCTACAAGGGCGTAGTTTTATGGTTGAGGCGCGTGATGCTGGGTCGGGCGTTCGGTGCATTGAATTGGATGTCGTCTCTAGACTTTGCACATTGCGGACTTGCAAGGTTTGTTGTGGCAACCTCTATGATTGGCACATATAATGATGACACTGTCTTTGTGGCCAAAAAGAACCGCGTGTTGAAATTAGCATATTTTTGACTATAACTTTTGATGTATTTATCCGATCTCAATCAGATGCACATTAACACGACGCACATCTCTGAGGAGTTTCGAGTTGATAGACTAAATGGTGCGGTTGTTAACCGCGCAAATCTGTCACGAGGGAAGGGGAAGATATCGACTTGATTCGACAAACTTCATCTTACATGGGATTACGCGCATCTTTTGGTAAAATTTTGTGTCTCTAGCTCTTATGGTCTCGGAGATCTATCCTCTCATAAAGACAGACGGACAGACAGGCGGACATGGTCCAATCGCGAGTCAATGATAAGACTTTTTGCCTATGGAACTTATGGTGTGCCACGCCTCCTTCTGCCTGTTATATACATTGCACAAACCTATAATACCCTTCTACATTATGTGTACAGGGTATAAACAAGCAAAACAAAGTGCACATATATGCACTATCTTTGAAATGGTAACGGCCAAGGGTTCCACTCTATTAAATTTTATGCTCTTTGCTTGAACTCGTTGTACCACTTCTAAACATTCTTTGAAGGCTTTTTGCAGCATCCTTACCCCAAATGTAAGAAAACTTATTTGTTCAATAAACTCATTTATAGTAAAAGTCGCAGAATTCGCTTTTAGTAGCTTACAAAACGAAGCGTTGCTCAAAAACGAATGAATGGTTTGGCGTGAAATTTGGCACAACTTACAGAAATTACAGAAACCGATATCCCAAATATGAAAATAAGTTTGGCGTGAAATTTGGCACAGATGTGACTAACAGTACTACCAACTTACAGAAACCGATATCTCAAATGTGTAAATAAGTAAGCTCTCCAAATATGAAGTAGATTTATACAAAAATATTCAAATTCAAAATTTATATTCAACACAGTTAAGTTTTAATATCCAAAATCAAAGACTTCCCAACAAATACCAAAAACTTTCCAATTATTTCGAATCAAATTCTTTGAAAATTAACCGAATTCTTTAGAAGAATGCACACACACACACAGCCTCCTCCAACCAAACATAATACAAATGCCAAGTTATCACACCGGACAACAACAACAACAACAACAGCAACAAGAAACACAACAACAACGCATTTCAAGTGCGCGCAAAGAGTCACTCGCCGGATCGTGTCTTGTCAGACTTGTCCATACAGAATCTACCACAACAATATTTCCATGGCAAGCGTCAAACCTGTTCGAACAACAACAAACGCAAACGTCATAATGAAGTTAAATTTACCATCCACACAACATGCGTTCCACAAGCACACAGCTTGCAACTGCTTGGCGTTTGTTGTGGAACCAACGAACGCCGCATTCAGTTCGCGCCGCTTAACAAACGAAGACAGAAACGCGGAAGAAATTTAACACAAAAACAAAAAAGAATCTTTACTAAAATGCGCTAAAACAATAACAAAAACAACAAGTCAACGAACTGTATAATATATATGTGTAAATAGCAAATGTCTAATATATAGAATTCATAAATATATTCAAAAGAAATAGCTACAATTAAAGTGCTCGAAATTCCGACACCGACTTGCGCATGCGCAAACACACACAAGCTCAAGTGTAAATGTGTTGGGCAAACAGCATTTCGCCAGTGTTTGAAGTTTGTTTGATCGATTTTGAGGCAGCTTGTAACGGCATTTCTAGCCTGAGAACCCCAACGATGTTCTATCGAAAAACCTAAGTGAAATTGCAAACGTTTCGTTCGCGCTCCTCAACTAAATTCGTTTTTCCATTATTGCGTTATTAACTTTATTGATTTTATACCCTCGAAATGTTGCTGGTTTTTTGCCTTTATATAGCGTTTCTATATAAAACTGAACAATAAGCCGCAACTTAAGTGCCTACACCAACTTTTCATTTCTACGCGCTGAAATTCGCTTCGTGCTAAAGTGAAGTTGAAAATTTATCAGCAAAAGATACTTCTTTTAAGTTTATTCTATTGCAACAAATCTTTTGGTGCGTGCGTTCAATTTATTTTCATTAAAAAAAGCGTGTTCAAGTAAAACTTAACAATTTTCAATTGAAACAATTGCGTTAAACTGGAAAGTAAATAGAGTGCAGTCGCAGCTGATAAAAAGTGAACTGCATTCTAATTAGAGCAAAGCAATAACAACAAGAAACACCGATTCATAAATAGTAGCTACTTTTTAAGAAAGTGCCGCCACTCCACAGCTGTAAATGCAGTTTAGTTGAATACTACGAAGACACAGAAGAGTACAGCGAAGGCGGCATAATTAGCATTAATTTGTGTGAAACGTCTGGAACAACAAATACAACAGCAGCACGAGAAAGATACAACAACCAGAACGGCAGCAAAATGTATCTCATACAGGTGAGCTGCCAACAAGACATTAAAACAACAACAACACTGATGTTCATACAAGACGTCACTTGAAAGCTAAAAGATGTTGCAAACTTAGCTACGGTTGCCGAAGTGTGCATACTCTAGTTTTACAAGCATGCAATTGATTTCTTGCGAAATGCAAATACTTTTACATAAGCCTGTTGGTTTCTGTACAAATCACTTATATCGTTTATGTGCAAATATTGCTTGTATGCAAAAAGTGTGCGAAGGGTTGCAGAAATGTGCATACTCTAGTTTTGCAAGCATGCAATTGATAACCGATTATAACTTATATGAAATTACATATTTACTCTCAAAAACTGCGCTGCATTTTCGCTACTGTATATATGCGATTTCCACTGTAGCGATTATTCGAAATATTTTGCACACATACGATTATAGCGTATATGAAAATATCGTTTAAATGAAACAACTGTTCTGCATTCTCGCCATTGATTATAAGCGATATTTACTGCAGTTCCATAACTTTGGAGCTCTGCCCCTATACCTTTTTCTTCTTCTTCCCAGTCCATAATAATCCTTTACCGGTTTAAGCCTGGCGTACTTTTACTCCTTCACTGGAATAGTTGTCCTCCGCTGTGGCGGCCAGGCCACAGGTTTTCACTTTGATGCGCAAATTAGCACACTACACTATGGGGTATTTTATATAAGAAGTCTAGACCTCAAGTCGATGCATCGATCGCGCTGATCATTCCCAAGGAAACGCTAGTCAGAAGCGTCGATCTTTTCTACCAAAAGCCACCTTTTATAGATAGTTTTTAATAACTCTTATTTAAAGTTTACCCAAGCGAAATTTCAAAACGCTTTCTAAAAACAATTAATTTTTTCTACGAAAACTTTCTGCTTAATTCGCAAATTCCAGCTCTGAGTATAAAGAAAGTTTCAAAATAAAATACAACTTTTTTATCTCTACCGCGTTCATTCTTAAAAAGTTGTGGTGCTAAAAAAGTTTAAATTAAAAATAAATCAATCTTCATTTGAAAGCAAACACAATTTTCCTAGAACAAGAACATAAAAGTGATATCAATAAAAAAAAATTCAATTAAATCAAGTCCATTAAACAGAATCAAAAAAAAAAATCTATTTGCAGTCATTCAGACAGTGTTTTCTTAGGTTTTCGACTTTTTGAAGCATATAACATAGTCCTCTTCGTAGCCATCAAGCCAAAACTTTTAAAACAAAAATGAAGGATATCATTATGAATAAGTCTTTCTTTCCTATATGTTTGATTGAAAACAGTGATATTTTAGGGTAAAGTTAAAAATAATAAATATACTTCGTTTGGCCTATGAAATACTATCATTTGGTTATCATTTGAAGAATTTGTGAGAGATTTGAGGGAGAATGCGTGTTTACATTACTTGTAAGTTATTTGGAAGAATAGGAAGCATTTGGCGGGCTAATTATTGAGCGAATTGCAAAGATGTTCTTTTGGTTTAGGTAGTTATTGTACCTTTATTTTAGCGTTACAAAGCTCTCTACGAAACTATAGAACATTTTACTACGTGCAGTGTATGACAAGTATCTCAAGCTGCACTTTTAATAAAGTGTTTGCTTTTACTTATCACCTGCTCAAGTCCCCCAACAGCTGCAGTCAACAAATGAATGAAAGATCTTCATTTAAGAGGTTTTTAATTGTTTGTGCTGTGATTTTTTGTTGTTGTTTTGTTTTTTCTGTCGGGTTTCAAGTTCCCTCTTCTGTTGCGTGTTACAATTCCATAATTTTGTATAATTTGTGGGTAATTTATCTTTCCACTGTTTGAGTTTTGACTGTGGCGATTCTATGTTATTTGTCTTGGCTACGTACGCCCAGAGGGTGATATATGAGCTAGCTGTCTGCGTATTTTGTAGAGCAACTGGATTAATAGTGTTAGAAGAGTGGAAACTCAGCGAGAGTTTTCATTTTGCAGGTATGACAGGTAAATTTTAACAAATGAACATCGAGCTGTTAAGTGAGTTGATCTAGAACTTTAGTTTAGTTCACTTTTTTTTGGCATTTTGTTTTCAGGGTAAGCTGCATTTTGATTATTAGATTAGTAGATTGGAATTAGTTTCACAGCATTTTTATGAAATTGAAATCAAATGATCATTATAAAGGCACATTATAATTATACATACATATTTCAAAGTGTTTTCATGGTTTATGTAAAAAAACATCGCCCAAATCCCTGCGAAAATTCCTTGGGTTTTGATAACTTCCGCAGTTATCGATGTTTGCAGGCCCGGATTTACCGAACGGGCAATGTAGGCAAGTGCTTAGGGCGGTAAATTTTAGCGGAAACTTTCGAAATTTGTTTCGTCCGAGAAAAACTGTAACTTGTAAACTTGATAAAAATAACTTGAGTTCCTTTTGACAGTAATTTCAATTGTTGACTACTCGATCTGCAGATTTTTCGCACATTATGTTGACACCCGTATGCCTACCATTACCAACATAATGAGTGTAAAACCTCCAGATTGAGAAAAGAATTGACTTACTACAAAAAATCGAAAGCATACCAAGTACTTTATCAGCAATTTTGCAATCATTACAGACATGCATTGTTTGAATGAAAAAGAACTTCGTGCCAGATTTATTATCTTAAATTGATTTATTTCTACTATCAAAATATCCAAGCATCTTTCATGAATGAGACGATTCTATTAAAAAGTTATTGCGTAAAAAATAATGGTGAAAAAAGTTCCCCTAAGGCTTTGCTCAAACTTGAAAAACTATCTTGAGACCAACTTTGGCAGCAGAATGATTGAACGCACTTGCTTTGTTAGCTAAAGAGTCGGATTTACTCATGTCTCTAGATTGTGATGACATTATCAATAACTTTGCAATCCAAAAATCAATCAATCAAATCAGTATTGCAACTGCCTAGGGGCGCCAAATTTCTAAATCCGATCCTGTATGTTGGTAGGCCCAGTAATAGTTCTATTGGCGGAAAACTGAGTACAATGGAAGAATTAACGCTTGGGACACATCTTCTGTTAAAAGTTCATGATTCTAGCTCTGTTGGTTAAGGCCGGACAGACAGAAAGGCGATACCCTTTGTTGTGGTATAAACTTTGTGGGGACTTACAAAGTTCTTCTAACAAGTCTCTGACACTTGAAGTTTCTGAGCTCTACGTGCTCTCTCAACGTCCTTCTAGAGGTTACGCGAACACTTTTGGTCACATTTTTGTGAGCTCTATACCCTGCTTCCACTGAAAGTTGCACAATTGCAATGACAATGACTTTTGAAGGGCATATTAATCGATTGTTAGCATTGTTGTTTTTGTTTTAAAGGCATTGTCGTGCAACTTTCAATGCGGAAAGTTCATTAGGTACATGGTTATGACTGTTGGCCCTTAGAATTCAGGGTCTGCCACTCCTTCTTCTCACTATAATAACCTTTTACTCTATGTGTACAAGGTATGAAAACAATGTACGAGTTCTGTGTGATTTTCATTTTGTAACGTACTGTAATCAACTCACCTTTGCAATAACTATTTGAATGGTTTTCGAAAATTATAGTTAATAAACATGTCCGAAAAATATAATGAACGAATCAAATATCAGCAAAAGCTGGAGGCAATCGTCTTTTGCATGTCGAAGTTACTCAATACTGGTCTAAGCCGGGAATCCCTGGCAATTTGCGTGCAATTGCTGCAGGCTGGCGTCAATCCTATAGCCTTGAGCTCTGTAGTCAAATTTTTTCAAGCAGAAGCGAAACTACAAGTACAAAAAAGTCTGCTGAAAAATACAAACAAGGAAGATACTTAAAGTTTAATGATATATTAAAATCAGTTAAAAGTTCATATTGTAATTTTATTGTTCCAAATGCAGTTACTATCTAGACATATTTAGTAAGTCTTTTCGGTGTCGTTATTAGCGAGACTTTTGTGCAACCGTTGGGTACGTTTTTGTTCCTTCATAACTGTAAACATTCCCGCCATGATGATGAACAATTGCAACAATTTGGCCTGCAACACCGTCTATAAAGCGAGTAGTTAGTAATAGAAAAAGGTTCTTTTTAAACCATCAAACTTGCCTGCCTTATGTAAACCGGCAAAGGTATATGAGCACGATGTGTATGATAGTCCAGGCCTCGATATATCCAATAGCCAGGCCAAGCACCCAGTGCAGCTAGTAGAAATGGCGAAGAAGCATCCCAAGTGCGCCCAAACTCCTGTGTGTGTAGCAAGTGCTGAATATCTTTGCCCAGATTGGGCAAATCTGGCTTGGGCATTACTTCTGCTTCTTGCTCGCGGACCATTTCAAGCACTTTTGCCATGGCCCATTTTTTAAGAGATGACACGCTATCCGTAAGATTCATGCCAAGTTCGGCTAAGCTATCCGTTAGACCCATAGCTCTAAATATGTACTAGACGGAAAATTTTGTGCCTAAATACTTTTTAAAAAGTTATGTTCTGACATGATTTGCACTTGACTCTTGTTTTAGCTTTTCTGTTCAAATTCTAGCGGTTGCACTCGCAAATGTCTGGAACCTTGGTACTGTGACCTGCTGGCCATTAAGAGACCTGTGACCAAAATTGTCACTTGCATCAACTTGGCATGCTGATAGGTCTAAGAGGTTCAAACAATATTATATGCCTTCAAGTTCGTTTGAAGCAGTTTTTGTTGCTTACCCTGTATATGTAACGACTTATACGCATTGTATTGCGATGACGTTGCCAGTTGTAACCCCGGTACATCCAATAGGCGGGCCAGGCGGCAATACTTAGACCCAAATAGGGCAGCATGATCTGAACCTTTTGTGCTAGCCCCTGCGGTCCATGTCGATTCAGAAGGTTGACAAACTCAAACTCATAGCTGATGTTTGGTCTTTCTGGCTGCTGCTGCTCTGTTTCATCTATTTGCTTGACAGGCTCTGACGTCTCCTGCTCCGTGGACTTATCCTTGGAGTTCTCATGGTAAAACATGTTATACATTTTAGTGCGCAGCGTGTACATTGCAACAAAAACAAGAAAATTTAGTGGGCCTAAAAAAATATAATAAATTCGAAATTTTAGTTAACAAGTTATGTGTAGCTCTGTGCCTGCTAGATTAGCGTTTTTTTTTTTATAGCCAGCTATTTATTTTGGCTTAAGTGCTGCGTTTTCTACACCTATTGTATATATTTCAGAGATCAAAATGAAAACCGTTTATGCAGCTTTATATGTACATATGTATATGCCTTAGAATGTATGCAGTTGTTGGTGAGAACTTTCGAAACACATTAAAAGTTCAAAGACTTGTAGACATGTCGCATTAATTATTGTACATAAATTATATGGCATTATCTGTTGTATTGTTGGAGTCGACACAGCCAGCTTTGTTGCACCTTCAATGCGGGCGCTGCAGGTTTTTGGAGCGCCCTACAACATTTGTTATACTCTTTTTGTTGTAAAGAAGTATAATAGGTTTGTGCGGTAGCTTGTCATGTTGTTTTCGGAGCTAGATGATTCAATTTCAGTGCTTCTGTTTGTAGCTACATTTTAGAACAAGTATCTTTTAGTATCATGCATATCAAAAATGTACGAATCTACAAGAAAAACTGTTATACTCATTACAAACATACATATAAATCATCGTAAATACTTTACAGCGATTATATTCAGATACAGTGCATATAAAACATACTTAAGCTTAATGGAGCTGAGCTCTAATTTGACTTCTTTGAGTTAATTCAATCTTAATTTTACTCTCGTAAGAGCGCTAGCACATTGCACTTATATCATTTCAAGACGAACTAAAGGGTGAAATATAATATGAGTCATATACAACCACTTAAAAGGGTTGAAATCGACTTTAAAATGCTTACCAAATGTTACCTGTAGAGAAGTATGTAAACTGTGACGCATTAGGCTTAAGTGTAGACCACATCTGACCACTATAAAAAGCGTCTTATCTAGAAATTGAACGCTTCAAGTCAGGTTCTTTAACACTTACGTTCTCTTACAATTAGAGGTGATTTCCTGCTATTTGTGATATTCGATTAAAAGTTAACAGAACTGCTAAACCTTTACTAATAAGCTTATTAAAAAAGCCGCAGCTTCCTTGAAAACTTCTTCTTCTAGTAAAAACAAAACGCATTAAAGAAAAAGAAATTGAGAAAATTTGTTTTCGCATTTAGTCAGAGCTTAAGGGTTTAATAATATTCATTCATACTGTCTAAAGAGCATGAAAGTAAGTAAAATTTTTGCTACAATGCGGCCATTCACAAGACAGTGTATGGTGTGAGCTTGTGTTGCGCTCTCTCTTAGACCGACTCATTCGCATGTATGTATGCATTTGAAACTCTTGAAGAAAATAATCGATGAATCGTTAAAAACTTAAAGCAAGTGCTTCTAGAACAGTTTGTTTGAATGCACCCATTGGAGGAAGTAATGCCCAAGGGTATCTTGAAGAGCGTACGAACTTCGTTGCGTTCAAATAAGCCCGCAGCTATAATTTTTGATGATTTTTTTTTTTTGGAACTACTGTGTAGTGCTGCAACTGCAACAAAAACAACAACAAGTATCTCAATTAATGTCATGCTGTGGGTGCGCACTTAGCATATTTCTGTTGTCTGTGTCTTTTGTTGCTATTGCTCTCGTTGTTGTTGTTGTTTCTATTTGTGGTTATGGCTATCTTTTCGAATTAGTTGAGTTACTTGTTGCTTACATTGGTGCGTTTTGCTCCACAAGTGGGTCAGTTCTTCAAGTCTTGCTCTATGCAATTATAATGCGCAGGTATACAGGTTGCATACCAATGTTGAGCCAAAGCCAAACCATGCCAAAAACCATTCATTCAGAAAACCAAAAAGCCAAGTTAAGAGCTAGTTGGCAAGATAGCCAGTAGAGCTGGCCACTTGCTATGCTTTTTGTTCGGCTCGTTTGGTCTTGCTGGATTGTTCCCTCAGCTGTTGCCCCAAACCTGCCGCTGCTTCTGGTGGTTGCCTTTGCTCCATTGTGTTGCCTTGGCTAAGTATGCATTTGGCTTGTAACGGCTTCGTGCTGCATGCTTCTAAGCCTTCTATATATGTGTGTGTATATGCAGCAGGTGTCTAGCTGTACACATTGTTTGCTGGCTTTTGTGTTGTTGTTGTTGTTGGGCTACCAATAGCAACACAAAATGTGGCTTACCTTCAAATTGACTGAGAGCCAGCTCTATAGAACCGTTCAGCAGCTAGATTAACAGCACAAGTGTTGCAGCCAAATGTTTCGCAGTTGCTGCATTTGGTGGCAGGAAGTGCGGCTTGCTATTAGCCGCATAAACAAGTCTTCTAAGAACTTTTAATGATCAAAGCACTTAATCAAAAGTTATAAGTTAAGCTAACAAAAAAGCTGTACATTTAAGGCACTTCAAAAGCACAGAAAAGAATTTCTAATGACTTTGAAAATAACTGAAGCAATGTTAATTGAAGAAAATTACAACTTTCATATGGGGTCAATCATAAATTTGTGTGTGTTTTTTTTTTAATGCATATCGATTTTTTTAATCTAAGCCAACAAAGGCTAAGTATTAGGTGCTGTTAAATCATAAATCTAACAAAAACTTTCTAATATTTATTAGAACTTTCATGGATATTATGACTTATACTAGGTTAAGCTTGAAATCCAGGCTGAATTTCGTTATTTCACTTTTTGATCATAAAATTTTAATACCTAGTCACGTATCGAATTCTACTAAAAGTTAAATGTTTGTAGGCAATAACTGTACAACCTAGACATTGAGAGAAGTAAAGGTTGCAAGATTTTAACAAAATGTAAACGATAGTACACTATCTTCAAGCTGTATTGAGATTTTAGGTTAGTTATCGTTGATATTCTTTAAAATTTTGAAGAAACACGGATTGAACGCAACATCTTTTTAGGCGATTTTTTGTATTTTTTACGCACAGAAAAGTTTATAAGTTTGTTATTGCTAAAAATTTAGCATATCTTAGTCGAAAAGTAACAAAACTTCGATTTTAAGCAACGTCTTTTATATAGTTTTTAATGTTTCTGTTTTTAGGCATACCTATTGTTGAGATTTTTCAATATTTAGAAAGAAAGTATTTGAATTTTACATTTTTTTTTTGATTTGATTTGATTTAACATTTTTAGCATTCTGTATGTTCTCTTTAAAACTGCTAACAACATTAAAAATTTCGATAATAAGGCTTTAAAACTGGAATCTTACGCAAGATCTTTCATTGCATTTTTTGGCTTGTTCCGTTCAGAAAGCTTTATGTATAGTAGACAAGGTAATACGCAGTCATCCTTAAGACTTTAGTGCTATATCTTTAAGATTTGTCATTTTGAAATCATTTTTGCTGGCATTATTCAAAATTATTTAAACTTTTAGTCGGAACGCACCACATCTTTGATTTTTTGCAATATCTTTTAGTGATATTTTGTATTTATTTCGCAACATAAGCTTTATATGTACAGTAGAGTAAATAAGGCATCATCTTGAAGACTGTAGTGCATTATCTGCACACATCTTTTTGGGATTGTTTTGTTTAAAGTTTAAAACAAACCGAAAGTTTAGTATGGATTATAAGGTAAAAAAGACATCATCTCAAGACTGCATTACATTATCTTCAATATTTTGTAATATTCAAAGGTAATTCTTTAAAGCTAATGCTTTTCTGCTACTCTTCATCTTGAAGATTTTGTTGAAATCACTGTTCTTAAATCGTTTCTGGTAGTACTTTACGTCCAAAAACTTCAGATTGAGGGACACTATTCGGTATATGTCCTATAGCGATTCAAGGTCCAAAACTTCAGGAAGTTCCATAGCTGCACTAACACTTGTAAATGCACATATTCTTTTACTGTGCTCGTCATCAAGTCAAGTATCAATTCAAAAGTGTTAAGTTCTACTATGAACGATACCTCAAGGCCTGCATCTTTGTGTATAACTACGGTAAACGCTCTAAATGTAGGCTAACACAGTATACGAATTCATTAAGCTTATTTGCTTCAAATCGCCCTAACAGCCTACGCAGAAATTCTACATATTTATGCTTCAAGAGGCCCTTTAACTGTACGGCAACATGGCCAACACAATTAACCCAATTTCAAATGGTTCAAACGCTGATTTGCAAAAAAAAAACCGTTGACTTTATTTCATTTTGTTGGCCATTTGAAAGTTGGCTGTCAAAATAAATCAAATCAATACAATTTCTTTCAGCAAAAACGAAAAAAAGAGTATGAAAAACGCCAACACCAAAGTTGTTGTGTGTCATGTTGTTGACAAGTTTTGTGGGTTGACTGCAATTAGGCTTATGACGTGGGCCGTTGAAAATCGTGTGAAATTGCAACATAATGGCCCGGTCAATAACAACTGGCCTGTCACTCGGATTTATCAATTGAAACTCTTTTTCTCTGATATTGTCTTTGGAAAGTCATTTCGCTTGGATTTTGTAATCAGCTGTGGGCTTTCGTTATTGTTGTTGTTGTTTTTCACTTGAATAGAGTAACAGATACTTCACCTGTCAAGCGTTTTCCTAAGCATGCGAAATTCATTTGCTAACGTTGTTTACTTGCTCAATGAACCCAAATGAACGCCTTAAATGGCATAATGTTGGATGAGCATGGAACAATCAGTTTTCTATTGAAGTGGCGATGGCCATAAGTGTAAGTTTTGAGTCATCGAACTTGATGGATAACCTTTTTTGTGGACAAAACTTTGTGGATCTTTGATGTAAAGATGCGAGTGAGCTGGTTATATGATGTATGAACTTAGAAAAATGTTGAATAAAGCTTCAGATTGAACTTGAAAATATAATATTTAAATTGTGCCTGAATGTGCTTCAACTCGAATCTTAACAACTAAGGTGTCACCGTAATCTCTTCTTTTCCAATCCTATCCGGCCCTATCAGGAACCCACGACCGTGAACCAAAATTTGAAAATTTTACTTCGAATGTACTTGAAATGTGATTTTAATTTGAAATTCTGCCCAAATTTTGATCTCTTCAATCGTTGCGCTATTGAATTTGAGCAATTTTGTCGAACTAGCAAGTGCCTTGAGAAGTCGTACAGTTTTGCAGCACTAAAACTTTTGACAGAAATGAGGATCTCAATTGTATAAGGGACCTAGCTCATGGATGAAAACTTCAAAGTCCATGCAATGTGAATTGGAGCGTTTTCTTGCTGGAATCTGGAAACAATTTTTCGTCATGAACATTTTCTGGAAAAATGAACTCAATGTTTAAGGACTCTATATAGACTTGTGCATTTATTCGAAAAAAAATGGGCAAAAGACAGTAAAATAAGTGTCTTCGCCAAGTCTTCCCTTACAAGTACGATACATCCTCGTATCCACTGTTCTATACCATGAGTCCGGTCTAGAATGTAGTATGCGTATCTTTGTGCCTCATTGTTTGGAATTAAACTACAGTACTGATGTGTGTGTGAAATTGATAAAAATGGAGTTCATTTAACAAGTTATCATTCCTTTTAACGTCTTGAATTTGGCTACTGTCTTAAGATGATTTCAAAACCGCCTTGATACTTAATTTTAGACTAAGCCCTGCTGAGCAGTCATAATGATGCTACAGCATTCCATCATTTGAATCCCAAGCCCAAAAAGTGTTAATCTCAGCAAAATGATCTCGCCCGCATAGTGAAACAACGCATATTACTCAATTTTCAAGCACAACGCTCGGATTTCAAAATGTGATAGCAAAAACAAAATAATAAAGTGGATAGAAGATGCCACAACAAACCGCACTGGAAAAAACTAAAACAACAACGACAACAATTTGACACAATGACAAATGATCTTGACTATGGCCCGATAAAGTCGGGTCGCCAAATGTAGCTCATACATCAAATAACAGACAGCCTGAGCATAAAAATGCGACAAATTCTGAACAAAAATAGAAATATATCAAGTTTTAGCAAGGTTTGCGAGTATTTTAGACCTTGATCTTAGCCGTTGCATTGGGTCAACAACTTCCCATATGAAATAGAAAACTTGACTGCGTCTAACTTGATATGGATACCATTTGCTCTACATTTACACATCAGTGGTTTGGTTTGAAGCGAAGCATTGATTACACTGTTATTATGGAGGGGATCTCACAGCGGAGCGTCAGCAGCGTCTTGTTTTGTGGTTGTGTGTTTGGTTTTTGGGTTGGGTGTTTTGTGGCCTCTGTGAGCCATAAAAATAATATTTATAGTAACGAGACATTGCAATACGATCGCCTGTCAGCCTGACTGACCGTACCCAATTACCCCAGAGAAAACTGAGCGAAAGAGTGATAGTTGGAGTGCGAGTGCGAGAGAAAGAGTTAACATAAATCTGGAATCTGGGTGTGTTGCAGGTTTGCGTGCTAAGGCCTTGGTTTCTTTTAACCTTTATCAAATGGCAGCGCTTATTTGTTATCCTTGGGTGTGGATGCCGCATAACTTGCGTTGATGCCAAGTGAAATGTATCATTTTAATTACAAACCAAATCCTTTATGTGAATCATGACTGACTTAACAACACACGCAATTAAAATTTATGCTACTACCAAAAAAACCAAAAAACCAAAAAACCTCTAAACCCGCTATGAAATGTCTTTGAACCTTAAAAATTTTATGAGCTGACAACAAAGCATATTTTCCTACCTGCTGTACATTAAAAAGCAAGAAATAAAGCGCAGGATTTGTTGTGTGTGTGTTTGTGTGCGCTGTGATGATTCCTTGAAAAACAAGACCAATGAATTCCCAAATTCCCAAAAAATTTCCACTACCTGTTGCAGCTCATTAGTTGTGAGAGCTGCACTTTGAGCTGTAACGATTTGTTCTTTTTGTTGCATGCAACACGCCCCAATCCATGGCAGCCAAGATCCTATGATTTATCGCCGCCAAAGCTATGAGCCATGAAGCGCTACATTTCATGCCTCGCTTATCAATAAAAACTAAGTCTCCCAGTCTCTAGAGAACCTTTTTTGAGATTTGAATAAGTTAATGTGCACAGCCAAGTTCATTGTCATTGAGGCGTGGCCAATGCGTTTAGGCCAGCCCATAAATTTCAAGAACTGTCAACTTTTAAGCCCAGTTAGTAGGTGTTGCTCAGAGGCGTATTGATGTGCCTAATACAGCTATGCTGCTTTTTCAGGCCTTTTAGCCACGCATTTTGTCTAGTCTAATATCAATTGAAAAGCACTAACTCTTAGCTACAAGGTTTTCCGGAGATACTAGAAACCATTTGTTAGCGGAACTTTGCCGCAGTGTAATTCGATAAGCTGGAAAAAAAACTTGTTTGTTTGTTCAGCCTGACATTGCAGTCAAGCAGACATACAAAGTTATATAAATTTAAAGTATATTTATGTTTTTTTTATCTTATTATTTTCTAATTAATTGATGACTGTCGTGCTAGTCATAAACAATTATCCGATTCGGCGTAGACGACTCACCTTGTCTAATGTTACACATGAGCTTGAGTTACGAGCTTGTAACTACGCATTTATGTTACACGGAACGTATTTCCCATATCTCTCACGTATCTTTATGTAATTTCAATTCTCTATGCGCATTTTGCATGCCATTAATTTGATTTGCTGTTGACCTTCAAAAGTTGTACGGTTCGAAAGAAATGCGTTAATTTGTTCCAAAAATTGTTTTGGCCGCCAGTTGTTGTTTTTGCCTTTAATGGCTTATAATTGTTTCGATTGAACCCTTACCAACTGTTTGCTATGAGTTTATACTGTCTCTCTTAATAGGCCAGCTATTACAGGCATTATTATACTCTAACAAAGTAAATATTGGCTTTAGGCAAGGCCTGACAGTCGTCCTAACTATACATATAGTCGATTTGTCCGTCTATTACCTTCTTTAGCTGTCCGCCGCCAGGTCCCTCAGTCTTCTATCGATATCAATACTACTTTTCATTTTGATTACTATCTTAATCGGAATCATTAGAATCGAAACACTATAACAACTAGTTGTACAATCGTTTTGTCAACAAATATGCTTTATTTATAACTGGGGGCTCCTCTCGGGCATATTCCACTTACCGTTCCCCTCCCTCTTTTTCTTCTACTTCTTTTTTTTTACTTTCCTTATCTCTACCCCTATCCTCATTTCAAGAGCTATAAGATGAAACAGCCCGATTCTTCTCATCCTTTTCTTTATCACCATTCCAAAACGTTTCTTTCCACCGCCTTTTCGCTTCACTCACAACCTCCTTGCCTATCTCTATGTAGACTATATTCCTCTTCATCTTACTCTTTCCCTTACCCTTCCCCTTCTGGTTCTCCTTACCGTTTCTATTAGTAGGTGTTGCTTGTTCTGGTTTTCCCTAACGCTCCACATGTTTGAATAATGGCTAACTGAAGAAAAGAAAAGCATTCTTTGTGAGAAAATGTAATCCCAATTTCGATTCCAAGCAAAAAAAATAGCGATTAATACTGACTGCTGCAACGATAATACATATTGAATATCCGGGGATACAGAAACCAACGGCTTTGAACGGATTCGAATTTACTTTTTAAAATGTTAAAAAATTAAAAAAGTATTTCTTTCACGGTTCTTTTTTACACAGGAGTAGGTTCCAAATCGACGTTTTCCTTTTGCTTTTACACATGCATGGCCTAGGCCAAAGAACTGCTCTTTTAGAACAAAAGTTCGACAGTTTCCATGTAAAACTGCTTTAAAGCCTTCTTGCGGAATAAAAAACAACGTAGTACCATTGTTCATGCTTCTATTTTGTGTAGTGAACAAGTATGTACTTACTTTTCCCCCTTTAATACAAATGGAAGCTTGCCAGATGGCATTATTTTGGAAACCACTTTCCGCAAGGTACGACATTAGAATCAAAGCATTATATCATAAGTTACGGCCTGATTTAATACATTCTTTCATTGGGATTGTGGTTTTACGTGGTGGGTCCCAAACCCTACGCACAACCCTTTTAAGGCCTACTGCTCTCAAAAGAACCCAGTGTCATTGTTAGTCGCCTCATACGACAAGCTTTGACCTGCTGAGATGGTATTCTCTAACCCGCTCACCACACGGGGGTGTGTAAAAGCCGAAATTGTGCTCCATAAAAGTGTAAGCCAACTTCGGCGTTCCCAAAACATTTTGACCATAACTTCATTGTAGTTTTTTTTTTTTGTCTCTTTCTTGTTTTTTTATGCATTATTAACTGAAATTATTGTCCAACCATAATTGCCGCACGTGTTTCGTAAAGCCATCTACATATGTTTGATGTAGAGCCCGTCCAGATGCAGATACAACAAACGCAACTTCAGTTTTCTGACGTTGATGAAATGGGCTTTTATTGGCATACATTGACCGCATGTATGTTGTTTTTTATCGTTTTTTTCTGTACTGTCATATCTGTGGAGTTGTTGATGGCAAGTCTTGTGCAATTCTTGGTAGGCTTTTAAGCATTTTAATAGGTTTTTTTTCGAAAGACATTTAATGATGTACTGGGACAGTTGTTTTTCCGGGTTTCAAACACAAATATTTAAAAAAAAGCTTTAAATATCATTTGACATTTAATAAAATTTTAAATACATGAAGTGTTTTGGAAAAAGACTGGCACTTCGATCTTTGCTTATCAGCAAACATAAAGACATATGCTGTAATGGATTTTGTCTATTTCATAGCTCGTAACTCTGTCCTAGTTTAGCTTTGCGATAAGCTTGGCTCGGAGATATGTATTGAAAAACCAGCTAGTACTCATAGGGTATTTATATATAGCTTTTTTTTGCCTAATCAGTCGTCAAATTTGTTACAGACAACTTGAGATTTTAATTATATTGCTCAGCTCACTAGACTACAAAAACAGTGGCAAAAAAGTGGGAAATAAACAAATGGAAAACCAAAAAAAAAAAACTGGCATGTAACTTGGTTTTTGTGGTCTTAATGAAATTTATTACGTGAGTCTAACGTGTAACTAAAACAACAATAATAACAAGATGCAGATTCAAATCAATCTGGCATAAGCCAAAGGAAATAAAGATAAAGAAAATTTATGAAGAAATGAGAAAATACTAAAACAATAACGGTCTAAGCAATGTTGTGGAAACCATACTACAGTGAATACGGCATGAAAAACCGGAGAAATACACTCAGAGCTCTTTGTGCTCAGTTTGCTCCGCCAACTGTAAGCAAAATAAAACCTTAATCTTTATAGAGAAACTTACTTACTGAACTGGCCATAACATAGCCGCTATCGGCCTTCTCCAATCGTTGATAGCGAAGTTAGTTAGTGTGCTCTGTACCTGGTCCTGCCAACTAAGACATGAACTACCCCGGACATAGTCAAAAACATAGTTTTCAAGAGTCGAAACGCAGCGCCTCTCTACTCGTAAAAAACATATACTTTGTCTTGCTCTCATTTACTAGCACGACCTATGAACTTCGGCCTTTCGCAACACTTTCTCCATCAAAAAGTTGAAGAGGTCGCCGGAGTGGGCATCGCCTTGTGAGTTTCTTTTCTACTTGGACGGCCTAATGCCAGCGTGATAAGGTTCAATCAGTTTTTTCGCTATAGGCAACATACATTAGGTCACCCTTTTTTCGGACAGGCATCATCAGACATGCTCTCATCTAGCCATATTCTGCAAAAGAGCTTGGTGCATGCATCAACTCATTGCCGGAGAAGAGTCTTGAATAGTTCTACAGGCAGGCTATCTGCGCCAGCAGCTTTGTTATTCGTGAGCCGCTTAATTGCGATCCTAACTTCTTCAGGGTCATCTAACATTGTGTCATCTACAATTGTGTTAGTTAACTCCAGACGTCCCCATCAGTGCCCGATGATAAGCCGGAGAAGAGTCTTGAAAAGTTCTACAGGCAGACCAATTGCTTTGTTGTTCTACAGCCGCTTGAGGTGGTAGTATCTACTCCGTCATCTGTGATTGGGAACGTTAGAAACTTAACTCCGTTGGCGGCAGTAGTACTGTCATCGCCCTAAAATAAGCCCGACCAGTATTGTCTTCATAACCTTAGTGCACCCTGTGCATTCACTATCAGATTTCCGTCTGCATCTCTATAGAAAGACGCTCTAGTACTAAATCCTTCAGACAGACGCTTGACTTTTTGAAGAACTTTCTAACGTCATTCCTGTTTATGAACATATTGATCTACATTCGCTCGCGCTTTACCTGGTCGCGATTGAAACGTCGCCTCTCCATCCGATAGTAATCACGCACAGATCGCGTAGCAGCCGACTGCAGTATCGAGACTTTAGTGTATATTAATTAGAGTTTCTTTGTTTATACATACCATTGATAAAGAATATTTTTTGCATATTTTAATATGAAAAACGTCACAGAAATCTGCCGTTCCGGAAAACTGATATTACGCTCCAGTGGTGTTATGTTCAGCGTCCTTAGCAGAGTGAAAAGGTTGCACGTTTGTTTTTGTGTGCTGTTTTAGCAGTGAGAGCCAAAAGAAGAGCATGCATACGTATGTTTCGTTATGTGCTTGACAGATGGCGCCACATTATGCCAAGTTCAACGAACTCACAACTGAATGTTTAACATTTACGGGGAGTTCCGTCAGGACTAAAGTGTTATTTTAATCATGAAACATAGTATATTTCATTTTTACTTTGGAATCTTCAAAAGTCTTTTAAAGAAAGTGTAATAAGATGCTTTTCGAAGCATCGATCGATCGATGATTCTGCAAGAGAGTCTCTTTGCAACCAAAGACAACAACAAAACACAGTCTCTTATTAAACTTCCCAAAGAGTACATTCCTCATAGTTTTTGTTAGTCAAGCTTCACTGTACATTGCTGGCCTGTGCACGTTTTGTAATGAAAAGTTTTTACAGCATTTTTAATTTCAATTTTCTTCACGCCAGTTTTCTGCTTTTTTATAGCATTTTCCATTTGCCACACACAACGCACACGAATCAAAGAAAATATATTTATGATAAAAAAAATAAAAATTACAATTACAATTTCAATAGCAATTGCATAAGCCACATACAATTTCTAATGTTGATTTTCACTCTCTCTTTCTCTCTTTGCAGGTAAGTTTCGAATGCTCGGAATGGAAAACCAAACCCAAAGTAATTTCATCCAATTAGCAGTTTCAATAACAGCTGAGTGCAAAGACAAAAAGAAAAACTACTTGGAATCCAAAAGACAAAATCAAAATACAATGAAAAACCGCTTAGCTCAAATTTGTTGGTTTAATTAGTTGAACTTTTATCTTTATTGGCTGTATATATGTGTGAGAGTGTGTGTATTGGCTTTTAGGACAGGCCCATTGCAATTTAATTGAAGCCCCTTAAGGGCAAGTTCGACGGCGTCGTCAACGGCGTCCATTGTTTATACCCTGAACACATAGTGTATAAGGGTATTATAGATTTGTGCAATGTATGTAACAGGCAAAAGGAGGCGTGGCACACCATAAGTTCCATGGGCAAAAATGAACAGGAGCAATAGTCAAGTCGATATAGCCATGTCCGTCTGTCCGTTTGTCCGTGTTGTAACGTGTTTCTCAGAGTCTATAGGAGTTAGAGAAAATTTTTTTTTACTAAAAATGCGCATTTTCCCGGAAAAGTGCAATTTTATCGATTCATGTCGATAAACCACCTCTTCCCCCGTGACAGACTTTCGTGTTTATATGCATATATGTTTTAAATCGGTTAAATACATCAAAATTTATAGTAAAAAATAGGTTGATTTCGACCCCCTTCGCCTATAATCTGCTCCAAAACTCCAATATCTGTAGATATGGATACATGTGAGCTAGAGCTACAAAATTTGGAGTGGAGACTCGTGTGAGCCAAATCATTAAAACTGTATTCACCTTTTTTAAAAGTCCCCCTTCCACCGCAATTGATTTACCATAATTACTACCGCAACCCACAACATATTGATTTGAAAATTGCCACATATATCGTGATTTTGATATATGTTTCAAAATTCAACATTGTTGGCCCTAGAATAGTGGAGTTATGAGCATAAAAGTAATTTTTGCCCCATCAACTTCCCAATATGAAAACGTGTCAATTGGAACTTCCCAATTGGAAAATGTTTACAGGCATATCGATCTTATGAAAAGAGTTAATAAATAATAATAAAAGTTGGTACTTTCGTTCCCATTTTACCGTATTTAGTGTTTCTAAATAAAGAGGATGTAGGGTATTCCAAAGTCGGACACCGTCCCGACTGTCTGCATCAAATTTTTTTGTTTTACTGTATTGCTTTTTAATGACGTTAGCTCTTTTTATTGCCTTTGTTATCTATGGGCGCGAGTAAAACAAAAAAATCGATGACACTTTAAGTGGGTGTAGGTTGGGTCTCAGCAATGCGACTCAAAATGGGTTTATGTTGGAATCGATATTGCGTAAGTGTTCAAATAGCCGGCCAATTGCTTTAAAGCCGCCACAGTTATAAAAAAGAATGTCAAGAGGCCACAATAATTGCAACTAATGCACGACGAGGGTCAGTTGGCTTTGCTGGGGCCAGCTTTACACCCTGTCTATCAGCTGTCGTCGAACCTTGTGCCAAAAACAAGAACCGGTGTGAAAAACACACAATTTTCATTTCACTTTTTAATTTTTTGGCACTTAAGCGTTTTGTGGCATGTGTGTTTAAAAAATATAAAAGATTCTACACAGTGCATAAGTTCCGTGACATGAAATATATCTGAGTAACTAGTAGCGCCATCTATGTGCTTAGAATAGCGCGCGAAAGCAGTGCTATGTAGGGGAACACCCACTCCCCCATCGACAAAAAAAGCCACAATTTAATTTTTGATTCGTAAACAAGTCTGTGTGTTGCAACATTCATCATATCCACCTAGAAGTATATTTTTTATGCCAATTTTTTTTTTTAATAATAATTTTTTTTAATAATAATTAACAATAATTTATTTTAATGACATGCCTTAGGGCTAGAACCAACTCTTATGCGACGGTAGCATACACCCAAGCTAGTTGGCTCGAGCAAATGCGCACTCTAAATGGCGCTACATTATGCCAAATGAGATAATCTGATGATACTGTTTCGTATTTATATAGGAGTGGCTCATACTTTTCGAACGTTTCCTTGAAAGCTATATGATATAGAGGACCGATGTTTATCAAACTTGGTACTATTTAGAAAGCGAACTAGCTTCTGTATTTAAAAATAACACACGCTTTCTAACTAAAAGATTTTCCAAAAACCATCAATGTTCGTGTTCCACATCTAGCAGGTCTCACGTGACGGCAGAAGAGCCAATTCCAACGGAAAACGCATTTAAAAAGGCAAAGAATCGTTTTATATGTATTTTCATACCGATACCTTTCATAAATTTGTGTTCCGTTTTCAATCGTACTTTGTCAATTAACTCATCATATACTTGATTACAACTCAAAAAAAAGTCCCCTTCAAAAAATCGATAAAATAATGCAACTTTTATGTTTGTTGAATTCGAAAAACCATCACTGTGGTTTTACTTAAAAACTAGTGTTAGCTAGCGTAAATATTCGTCTATCGAAATGCGAAAGATTGCATTTTTCACAATTTTTGCACAATACCGAATATTTTTCAGTTATCGATACATTTTGACATTTGTATGATATTCTTTTGTTTTGAACGAATTGTTTTACTTAAAAACTTGGTAACTTAAAAAATAATATCTAGCCCTCATATTAAATTATCGATAACTTGCACAATAATCGGAATCCAAGAAATTTAAGTTTTTCAAAACTGTTACACAATCATCGGGATTGCAAGTTATCTATTGATGGTCATATTTATATAATATTGTTTTATTTTTATTTTTTATCTATTTTTTAATTTTAATTAATTAATTGTATTTTTAACTTATTGATTTGTGGTATAACAATAATGTCTTACCTAAATATGCAAAATAATCGAAATCCTATATATTGAATTTTTAAGTGGTTCGTTTTAGTTCTCGTAATGTAAACCCTGTATGAGTTTGGCTTTACATAATTAACATATAAATATAAACTTGGCCAACGCTCAGCCACGCCCACTTTCTTTTGTTGCCAACTTGTCATGACACACTTTGAATACACTTCAATAAGTAGAGAAAATCTAGCACATGCGAAACATTTCAGCGGCTGTCATTCTGCTTAGAACTCAAGAGCAGTCAAAATTCAATTGAGGAACACCTGTTCCATTTATGTTCACAGTTTGTTGGCTGCTGCAGCTGAACTGTAAAGATTGAAAGTTGCTCAGCCTGTTCATAAAGTAATTTCGGCCAATTACAATTTCCATATGTGCCGTGATTATGGCTAATAATATTTACCAACTCGCCGCTGCTAGAGGTACTCAATAGCCCACACAGCGTAATTATCAGACAATTGACCGCGACGGCTGTGGCAACCAACGTGGCCAAAACGGAAATGCAAAGCGTTTGTTTCCGCTGGTGGCACTTGCCACAAAGCGAGTCACTGACTCACTGGCTGACTGCTCTCCAGGAGGATGTGACTTGCGGTTGCATTGATATAGTAAATTAATTTTTATGGCTCATATGACATATGCATGCGACAGGTTCTTAAGCGGGTATTCTATTCGCTAAATTACTCGTTTCCTTGAGATTCTCATGCAAAGTGGTTGAAAGCTATCAGCGATTTGCGCTAATCAAATGCAATGTTTACTTAGTTAGTCTATAACTTTTAGCTGAATACGATAAAAGGAGTGGTTTTTATGGCTGCAGACTGACAATTGTGTTGATTGCAAGCTTTGATTTCTTCACTGACATTCTATGTAACTCTTTTTAGCGAAATTGTTATAAAGAAACGTAAACTGTTCAATAAATTAAGCTACTTGATATATCTTCTTTGAAGAATGAAATTATAGTTAAGTATAAACACCTTAGTTATCGAATAAATCAATCGATTTACCTGTTAGTTCAGTTGGTTATATTTTGTTCACCTACATATCGGATTCTTGTATATTAGTCATAATTTAAAGGTATTTTGCTGTAGATTTTCCACGTTGCTTAAACAACTTGTTGACGTAAATAGCAGCTTTTTGCTGTATACAACACTGTGCTGCTGTTCTATCTACTCCCGTAGAATTTCAAAAAAATTTTCTCGCGTGAATTGTATGTCTTATTGAAAGACAAGGTTGAACAATGACTTACAAAAAGTTGGGCCCTCGATGATAACCAGCTCCGATTCTGTCCAAGTTTATTTGGAGATCATGCTTCTTCTGATAACTTAATCACTTTGGGTTGCCCCGTAACGTTCATTACAAATTTTGTATTCATCCCATCCATATGTGCTCCGCGCCACTTAGCAACAAGACTGAACTTTCGCTTGTCAATCTATACCCTGTTGCGGGGATTCGGAACCGAGTATAGACTGTTTCTAGCATGCTGTAAGGTCAAGCTACGTCTGGTCTTTCGTCATTCGCTGACAATGATTGACGTTCTGCGAGGATTCTCTAAAGCCTTCACTGTAATGGAATCCGTTCAGTTAGATGCATGTAAAGATTCGTCTGGAAAAGTGTCACCGCGTTCGCGAACAATTTGCTTAAATTTCCATCAAGGTCAGTTTTTGCACTGTCTGTGCAAATCACTCCATTTCTCACGCGATGGCAATACTTTGTTACAGTTGAGTCGGAATTTCAAATTTGACATACTCATAACTCAGCTCGCTTGCTGTTAAGGTGCGATCAAATCCTATTTCCGACAGTATGCATTTAAATAGGTACTGAAGAGGTAACAGCTTGGGCTGATGTTCTTGGGTGGCGTTCCCGTAATTTCCAAACAAACGTATGTTTGTAGTTTAGTTAGAAGAGGAGCTGGATTTTACCATGGTTCCTTGAAAGAATCACTGATACGTATAAGACTAAGCGGCTGATAGGAGCGATTCACGTCAGTTTAAAATGAACGGTGACTTCCTGATATTTAGCCGCATTGGACAGTGCCAGAGTTATTCACTTTTGGGGTTTTGAGTGTCGTCTCAAACTGATCGACGTATTCAGGCGGAGCTTCACAAGTGATCAATCGAGAACATCTTGAGGGATCTGAGATTCAGAGTAAACGCTTCGTCGGCGTTAGCTTGTATATGTGCCATTCTACTGAATACTAAATACATTGTCTGGTGACTATCAAATCAATAAGGGAGCTTTCTTCAATAGCGTCGATCAAAAATATATTTCTGTCTGAAATTTTGTCGCTTAACAAAGTAGCTGCGTCGTTTTAGTAGGAAAATCAATGTTCATCGATGTTTTCAAAGCAAATTCTCGATATCTTCGATGTTTTTAATGCAAATTTTTGATTTTGATAAACTTCGGTGCAAACGATGTTTTAACAAAAATTTTATGACGTACAACAACCACATTTAGGGGCTGTTCATAAATGACGTCACCAAATTAAAAAAAGAGCCGTTATCTTAGCAATTCGAAAAGCGTCATCACTTGAACTTAAGCAGAACTAACAGACATATGTTAGAACGATAACGATCGTCACGAAACATTGACAAACCACAAATGATCTACAAAAACACAGCGAACCATTGTTTTAAGATCGTTTTGTTTTGCTCTGGTAAATATGCGCTATATGCGAACTTCGCATAAAAGTTTCCCGAGCAAATGTCAAATTTTTATTACATTGTTGAAAATTGGGTTTTTGCACGCTTTTAAGTTTTTTTTTCGTTTTTTTTCTCTTTAATGTTTAGTTGTTTTCAACTGATTAACAAGCCATTAACACGTAAGTAATTTGCCGGCTTGTTGGAAGTCTCAGACCGGCAAGTGTTGACTGCTAAATAACAACCTTGACCAGCTTCAATGCCAAATGGGCGTACTTACATAGAGTTATGAAAGGTCTAAATGTATAATTTTGTTATTTCATTTACATAGCCAAATAAATTGTGCATAC
Source organism: Chymomyza caudatula (assembly GCA_035041775.1). Lineage (NCBI taxonomy): Eukaryota > Metazoa > Arthropoda > Insecta > Diptera > Drosophilidae > Chymomyza > Chymomyza caudatula. The sequence goes on from JAWNKW010000133.1 coordinate 7,242,977, forward strand.
GTGAGAAACTCGTGCTTCGGTTTGCCTTTATAAACTAAACAATTTCCGCAAGTTATTTTGTCTAAAAATCTTTGCCATGGCCTCAAAATTTCTTGTTTATACTAAAGACAAGAAATAGAAATGAAAATAAGCATAGCGAAAATGTATCTTTAAGATATTTTTGCAAACATTATGGCCGAGTTAAGACGCACACACATCATTCAGCTGTTTGGGTTTATTTTTTGTTTTATTTATTATTTTTATCAATTTTCATAGTTTACGTTGCTTTCGATTTTAAATTTTGACAGCAGTCTGAAAATTTTCAGTTAAAAGCAGCTTGAAGAGCGCTGCGAATCTTATGGCGAATGTATTTTTTGACGTGCATTTTAACTCAATTTTGAATTGTCTTATAAATATCCATTATTAACTTGCGGTACATTTTCTATACACCTGTAAAAGCAAAAGTGTGCGTGTATAATTGGAAGAAGAGCGAATGTCTTATAAATGATTCATCTCCACAAGAGAAGATACACCCGGCAAAATTGATAAATCTTTTTTTTATATTAATTGTCATTTGTTATGGGTTGCAATAAAAATTTGTGGATACGATTAACTTTTTTTTTGGCAAACGCAACATATAGATGTGCTTTTCTAGTGACAAAGTTAAGAGGCATGTGATGACTTTTGTATGTAAAAATAGGCATAATTAGTTAAACAAAAACATATGCAGTTATTTATAGTTGTATCAGAAGTAGTTTGGAAATCATACTCTCTAAGTGTTGAGAATTGATAATTTTTTCGCGAATCGAAGAAGTAGTTTTCTTCAGTCTAACTACTAGATTAGCAACTATGATCTACTTATCTTGGAAGTTAAGCCTAACGATGTTTTGTGATAATGCTAATATACCGCAAATGGTTGCCAGTTCGCGTCCTTTCGCTGCATGCCCACATTTGTCAAATCTCTTCAAATGCAATGTCGATGGCAAGCGTTTCACCAATTAAGGGCCCCTTTGACGCACTGATAATACAGCGATCTTGACTAAAAATCACTTAAGTCACGTGCACTATAGGCCCCTTTGTCCATTCTTGGTTATACTTCTTCCTTCTACAAGGCAGCCGACTTTCATGTAGAGCTGGACAACAATCGATGTTCGCAACCATCAATGTGTTTGATGTTTTTGAAACAAAATATCGATGTGATCGATGAGATTAGATACTATCGGTTTTTTGTTTGTTTGATCATTTCATTTTTTTCTTTCGCTATTTACTGATGAGATGGTTAACAATAACAATTCAATGTATATAAAAATATATTATACTTCCAGTACATCGATAGTGAGACACAAATGAAAAAATTCAATATATCGATAATACTATCGATTTTTTGGCAGATCTAGCACTGAGCGCGGTACTAAGGTAGCCCTGCTTTGCTTTCTGTAGACCAACTATACGAAAACTGCTGCTTAAGCGTACTGCAGCGATCTTCATCGCTCGAATCGTTGCTGAAGCGTCAATTATGAAACATTTCGATTTTCACCTAATGCATATTTAGGCCATCTTCACTTAATTTTGCATTGTCAACGGCATCTTCCCAAAATCCTCCATAATAGGGAGCTATCGACATGGTAAGCGCTAATCATGGATGTTGTTTCTGATGGCTTTGTAGTGCAAGTTTATACCAAGGTAATTCAAAGTAGGAATTTGTTATGTAAAACTGAAAAGAATACTTCAGAGTCACTCATCCAAAGACAAGTTTTTATGCTTCGAAAGCATTAAGCCGCTCGGAGTTTTATACAATTTATATGATTGGTTACTAAAGCGATCGCAAGTTGTCAGCATAGCTAGCATTAGACCTCTATCTCGAGTACGTCATTAGATATGATATTCTAGAGCGATCTTTGAGTAACTCTTGCTGATGCTTCCAGTTATCTGTCACCCTTATTTATTTCCCAGCAAACAATAGTGTCGATAAAGTAGCTGCGATTGAGCAGCCGCAGAGATCGTTTCATTGATAAATTTTTTACATTTCTGGAAATTTTTGATTCCTTCTCCCTCGTCATCAAGTGTGCCCTCACTAAGAAGACGTAATCATTCCAATTTACTTAATGAATATAAATACACTAAATTATTGCATAATTAGATACATGAATTCAAAAAAATACTATGCTTTAGATCGTTCAACACGCAACTCAATTTGGAAGAGTACGATTTTTTTTTATTGACTTCCGAACTTCAATTCTTCCGCTCGAATGAAATATCGTCTTCGCCTTCATCTTTCTCTTGAAAATATAAAAAATCGTGATATAATTATGATGCTATGAATACACTTACTCCAACCTATGCCCTCCATGGTGACCCTCTCCCAACTCCCTCATTATTGACGCTATGTACGGGGAGTTTTTGCATGAAATGACACATTTTCTTTATTGGTATAGGATGTGAAGACTTTGTCAAAGATAACATGACGACAACGTTGACAGGCCTTCAAAATATTCCATCACATATTTTATTTATTTATATTTAATTAAGGTTGAATCTTACGAATTTGACGCTCGATGTTGGTGCTTCACTTTAATGGAGATTATCGGTCTAAGCACGATCTTTCAAATAGTTCCAACGAAAATAGTGAAAAAATTATTAAAAAGCTGGATCCTTTTGGCTGTTAAACATCACCACTTCGCGAAATTAAGCGATCAAGGAAACTTCCTGACCTTAGTATTTGCTGTGGAGCATGAAGCGCCGTCTTGTTGGAACCATATTTCACGAACATTCATTTCATCAATAATAGGTCACAAAAAATTGTCTACCATTCGACGATAACGCAGTCCATTGAACAAAGGTGCCGTTCCGAAATCATTTTCGAAAAAATATGATATGAGTGAGATTTCGGTTTCTCACTTAAAAATCTCGCTTCGTGTAACGATTGCCTTACGTTTTGTTGAGAAACTTCGAATTTTTGGGATTGCTGCAAAGACAACTTTTTCTGAATCGTAGATCGTCCTTCCTCGCCTATAGCCATAGTCTAGGTCTTGGATATGAATCGATGTGACAATGTACGTTTGTGTGAGTATAAGTATAAGATCTAGTGTTAACAAACTTGCAAGTTCTCCAACTTCTCTGACCTTCAAATGATGCAAAGCGCAACAAAATCGTTTGGAAACTTTTCGAGTTATATGATCAAACTTGCAAATCAAAGGGCCGACGACGCTGATCGGTAAATGTACGCAAATGAATTGCATGTTTATTGAGTTAAACTTTATTGCTTAAATATGAAACATTTTTTTGTATATATTCCCAGCTTCCAAGGTAGTTCATTGGACCAAAGAATATTTTGCAAGGCGTTGTACAGATTGAAATAAACCCTGAAAGTCTCTTGGTGTATTTGTTGTCTGTCATAAAAGATGCATCAAGAACACACAAAAGACAAAACGTTCACTCCGAGAACTATAAAATAGTCAACGATTTCTGAGCATAAACGATAATCATTAAAACAAATAATTTAAGAAATATTTTTGAGTACAAAAACGCTATGAAGCTTACACGGAGCAAGGAAGGCGGCTTATGTGCTTCAGGGAGTTATTTAATGATCTTTAATAACCATAAAAGTTGGCACAATCCAGAAAGGCGAAAATAGCCCTTCTTATATCATATAATACCTATAAGGAAGCAGCTAAGAACACATTAAAATAGTGGCTGCCGAGCCTGCAGACATACAGACACATTGCCTTTATGCAGTCAGCCATAAAAACTGCATCAAGAACTATAAAAACTACACACGATCTCAGACAAAACTGTCGGAAAACTACATGAAAAGCAAACAAAATATTTACAAGAATTAGCCATAAACCGTAGAAAAACAAAGTTTTCAGTGCGCAGAGAAAGTTTAAAGAAATTATGTCAAGGTTTTAATATGTTTAACTGCAAATGAAGTCTTAAACTGTTCGAACTCTTTTACAAATATCATATCAAAACCATTCAAAAAGTTCACACAGTTTTGTTTTGCTTTCAATATACACAGAAAAGTTGCGCAAACTTCCGAATTCAAAGTGCTTGGCGTAATTATGCAAATTTCGGCTAAACAAATTGAACTGGAGATATACTACATTTCAATGCTTTTACAAAAGACTTTGAAGTTTTTCATTATGTTGGCGTTTTGTGGGTTTAATTTGACATGATTTTCATCTAAAATATATTCAAATAAATGCGTGTATCTCTATTTGGCACCTGTTTTTTCGTTGAACTTTCCATAAAATGTAATTTGGATTATGAAACAATCCACGCATTTGTAGGCAATTAAAAATCGATTTATATCGATGCATATCGCATACACATATACGTGGATCTCTTGGCTCTCTCTGGCCGCCCTCTGTTCTCCGGTCATCTGTCGAATATGCGGCAAACCGAATTAGCTGAAAATTAATGACAAACGGTGAAAGTTGCACACATTCATGGTTCGAGTCTAAGCGCGGTTTTTGTATAACAAACATGCAAACCAATAGCCCCCGATTATGGGCATCTCTTGACCATCGGTCGGGGAACTTGAGGTGCCGTGTCTAGTCTGTGGCCCTAGTAATGCGTGTCAAAGATTTTCAACATGTTTTGCTACCTTTTTGTTTTTGTTTTTTTTTGGTAGTTTTTTGGGCATTTTCTGTTGTATTTTTTTTTTTTTTAATTTTGGCTCATAAAGTTCATTGGCCGTTGTTTTGAAAACGAAAGCGACTTGGACTTGTTTTTGTCTTTCAGCCTTTTTTAAGTATGCAGAATTTTTATGGCGCTTTGCAAACTACATGCCGAGGTGTTTGTTTTCTGGTATAATTGGCAAAATAGTTTCGATTTCAAAAACCTTCAGACATTTAACGTTGTTAAGTAAAAGTTGTGCAAATTATTTAATTGTTTTGTAGATTAATTTCGCAAATGATTAATAGCTTGCTTTTGTAGTGTTAGTTTTAGCGCATAACATTATGTGTTAGATCTGCAACTACTTTAGCTCTGGGGATTGAAAACAACAAGTTTACTTTCTTTTTTTTTTTTTAGTTTTTTTAAGTTTTTAACACTTTTTTTTAGTGTATCTCATGAAATTCCTTCGATCTAAGTCTCAAGTTCTTTCAAGAGCTTCACTGAATCAATTTTTACCAAGTTTCTGCTACTTCATTACATTTGCATCAAATTCTGAAAAAAAGTCATCATATCAATGATCTTAATTAATTTTAGACTTAACTCCATGTTCCTTCCACTTAGCCGGTGGGTTAATTCTAATCATTTTTTAATTTACTTAAGGAAAAGATGAGGTTGATTGATGATTGATTTTCCATCCACAATCAAGTTGAGGTAGATAAACAACGTCTGATGTACATTGAACTGATATTTATTTACCTTTTGAGTTACAATTTGTCTGGAAATTATACATTTTTTGGGAAAACCTTTGTATGCCGTGACAGTAAATGGTATCCATGAGTTTGACAGGGTACATATGCGCTTACTAAGTGGCGCCATAGAGTTTTCAGACAGCACCGTTAGCTTATTCATCTGTAACTTCTATGTTTGTTGTAATAATATCTTTTTCTCTTTGACTGGCCATAACAAACCGATACTGGGTTACGGGCTGATGCACAGCACTCCTCCAGGCGCCTTTGCTTTGAGCACTTCTTATCCAGTCGGTGATATCAAAGGTAGCTAGCATGCTCTCTAACTGATCCTTCCAACGCCTCTGCTTTGCGCACTCCGTACACCTTGATCTTTTCGCACACGCGCTATCGCTAATCTTTGATTTTGAAAAAAATATAAATGTAACAGAAAGCGGAACATGGTGGATCTTTCATGGATCTAGTTTCAACAACTTTGAGCTTTTTAGACAGCACAAATTTGAAACAAGGTTTATGCGTTTTGAAGAAAATCTCGAACCGAACCTTCAAAATGGATCTTAACCTGCGACCTTTCCTCAAAAGGGTTCGGCACAACAGCCTTCTGACTGGCCGAAGACCATAAGCGGAAATATAGAAAATCACAAGTTCTTCGAAAAGTCGAAAAGGAACATTTCTAAACCAAAACTAGCGCCAAGCCTTTCACACATTATAAACGTACAACGTGAAAAACGTTTAAAAAAAAAACAACAAAATTATGCATTAGACAAAACCCCAAAGTTTTTCAACAGTTTCATGGTCTAATGCTGAAAATGCAGACTCTATATATAAAATATTGAAACTTCCTGCTACCTTAACCTCTCAACGCCCCGCTGTTCGCTCATGCAAGGCGTGTCATAATAAACTTACATATTTTACCAACAACAACAACACAAACACGTACTACTCATTAGCCCTTTGGGTAAACAAGCGCATATATACATAGATACCACATATAGCATAACTGCATGTAACATTTCCACAACGGGCGTTGTGGCATGCATCAAGCTGTGTTGTGTCTCGTCTGATACTTTCCCAACCCCTGAGCGTACACCCTCAAACAGTGTGCAACACGTGCGGTGCATAAACAAAATCCATGCGAGTTTTCCTTTTGGCCATCACAACATACGTTATACGATATGCATATGTTTTCATTAGCATTTTTCTACACTAGCTAAAGTAGTTCTGACATTTTCCACACTACACACACACACACCCAAAGTATTACTCCTTTTTTCCAGTTGACCAACTCCGGGCACTTTGTCTAGTTGTTTCAACTGTTTTGTACCTGTCATTTGTATCTGGGAATCTTAGCAGCTAAGACGTCGTGCATTGACCTCACTAGCCAGTATCTTGCTATTCCTGCCTTAGAAATTAGTATAGATTATGCATGACCAACACACTTACAGTCTATATGCATGCATGTAACCTCTCTCTGCGTTCAGACATAACAAATTTGTTTTTGTTTTCATAAAAACTTTAAAGCATCTCTAATGAATTTAAGACTTAGCCGGCGTGTCGACCTAGTGCCACTGACACTACGATCTGCCACTTGTTGTCGGCTTAACTTTAGATACACTTACTGTGGCAAGCAGCATATGTTTAGCGAGTTAAACCTTATCTCACGTCAATTTGAAGCATTATGCGCCCCATACACACAGCAATCGGTTGGCCAACCTGCGGTGTAAAATATTTTGATATTCATGCGACCAAAATTTACTGCGGTTGGCCAACCGATTGCTATGTGTATGGCGACAGTAAACTCCACAAATTTCTTCTAAGTATCAACTTGCACTTCCAAGCACAAGGGGTGCACAATGGGCTTCAAGCAACGGTTTGAACGGAGCGTTGAACTATTGGTTCACTTATGATTATTTTGTGAATCGAAATACTTTTATTTCGTTTTCCCTACATACATTCTAAAACGTATATTTTGGAACAAATTTCATTTTTGAATGCGAAAAAAGCAGTATGGTTCAGGTTTTGGGGTTTATAAGAGGATGCTCGATTCATATTCCGGTACAACAAAGAGAACCTGGTTTCCAACCGCGGTCCCTAGAGTACACCTGAAATTTAGAAAATACGAATGTGACGATCACTAAGCGCTGTAGTTCCAATCGGTTTTAAGCTGTAATTGCAGAAAAGCGATTAATTTTCTAATTATAAACATAAGTTGATTGAAGATTGGTGTCTCACAAATTGACGCATTTCCCCTTCAAGTTTCGTTGTAGGATTCTAGTAATTCTTACAAAATTATATGAAAAATTGTTATTGTAAGAGTATCTTAACTTCGCCGACCAAATTCTTATGTTCTGTTACGTCTTTTACTTATAAAAAGATGTTAATTTAAAAGTTTTTTGGTTTTTTTTTTCCAACTCTTTTGCATAATGTGATAAGCTGACATACATTTTTCAGTGCAATTTCAACTTTTAGGCAAATTTTAGAGCATTATTTGGCAAACGGAAGTTAATACGGCATGTGTGCCAGCATGTTTAACATATTCCTGACAATTAATTTGAAAAATTACTTTATATGCACTCTATATATATAATATATTTCAGTCATATATACGAAGCACATAAATATATCAATGTCGACCTTGCGCCCGGCAATACACTTCGAAGTCTCCTTCAAGCGAAAGATTTGCCTTTAGTTTCAAATTAAATTCAGCACAAAAATCAAGTCATTAAACTTTGAATCATAAATCAAGCGGACAATTGCATTAAAAGGCGCATATAATAATAAAATTAATAAATAAATACAAGCATTTTTCAATTAATGAACGGGTTCTTATTTAGTTCATTAACATTTTAAGGCAACTCGAACAGTTGCCAAACATTTTGGGCTTGTTATAAGCAAGTCATAAACTGTAATAGATGTTCTTTATAAGCAAATAAAAGAAAGGAGTCCAGCAAGAACAACAAATACAACACTATGTGTACCATATAAATAGATACACTATAACGCTCAAGCAATTTGCAAGTCAAAGAAAATTGCACAGTGACCCATATTGAAGCCCCAAAGAAAAACTTTGTCTGATCTTTGCTGTATGTATAAATAGCTAGAAAGAACTATAATTAGCTACATTCTCTCAGATGCGACAACTCACCCACTTAAGTTGAGACTTTGCTAAAAACTTCCGCATTACTCACTTAAGAAGTGAAGGCGGAAAAATCGATGTCTAAATAATTGTCGATTTATATAGAGCAAAATCGTTTAAAGCTAAACTGCAATAAACAAAACAAAACGCATTAATTTAAAGTCTTAAAAGTGGGTTCCATAAAACTTTGCCTCTCAAGTGGAGCAAATTACTTAAATTTATAACCATAATTATACCAAAAAATTCCACTGCATATTTCTTAATCCTATTTTTATGCCCAGCCACAAGTTGTATGAATGTGTGTGCGTCGGTGTTTGCGTACACTGAAAAAAATATGTTGCTTTGAAATTAAGTGCGGTTTAAGCTAGAAACAGAATGCAGATTAACTAGATATCATTCATATAATTTCGTTTTTCCGATAACTATTCCGATTTCGATATAAAAAAGAGAAGGAGCATGAAAGTCTATTCTCAAGACAGTGCATACATATGTGTTTGTTGTGCAATTTCCTCTTTCTCAATTTTGCCTACGAATGAGTCGGTCTAAGAGATAGAGCAACACAAGCAGCCTGGCATATGCACTGTCTTAAGCATGGATGCAGCTTAAATTGTAAACTTCTTAACAGTCCACGATTCACTTTCATTCAATTTCACTTGAAGCAGAATCATATTGCAGGATAGTACACTTTTAGAGTTCATAACTTCTCAATGTGTATGGTAATATTTCAGAGAATCGTCAGAAAAAATTGTTTATACAAGACTGGTGGTTTGATACAAAAATTATTGAAAATCAATTTCAAAACATTAATTGGAATTCTTTGGAATATAACCAGTACATTCTTCGTGTCATGAGCATAAACAGCGATGACAAGCTCAAAGTGGGCATTGCCATGACCGCCTTCAATGGTGTGGGTCGCCGCTACTACAACATTGTGTTCAAGTTGGCTGATGTGGATTTGATAGTAAATACTGAAAAGGAGGTAAACGAAATTGTCACCCTTATTTCGAACCCGCTGCAATACAAAGTGCCAAACTGGTTCCTTAACAGACAAACGGATCTCATTGATGGCAAGTAGTCGTAGCTGACCTCATCCAATTTGGATTCGAAATTGCGTGATAACTTGAAGAAGATTCGTTCGCATCGCGGCCTGCGTCTCTACTCGGGCCTGCGTGTCCGTGGTCAGCACACCAAGACAACTGGTCGTCGTCGTCGTACTATGAATGTGTAATATGTAAGGCTGTTTTTGCTACGTATGATTCTACTTTAACAAAACAAAACTATCCTTAGGGGAACTAGCTCTACGACTGAGGGACTCAAATATCTGGACATTACTCTATTTTGGCGATACACGTATTTTTACGCCTCAAATAAGACTACATACTCTGCAGCAGTTGAGTATCCAATTTTACTCATTCCGAGCAGGAATGTATATTCCCTTGACTATTTAGAACACATCGATGTTATTGGCTCAAAGTTGAGTCGACTTGTAGGTGCAACCGGAACACGCAACGGGTTCCAGGCGGCGGTTGTCTTATGCAGCTAGGCTTTATGTCTCCTACAACGACCTCTGCAGGAGCTGAGGGAATGGAGAAGGGCTGAGCACTATATTGGTAGACACTTTCTGAACAGCTTAGGCGAGCTATCTAAAATTAGATCCAAACAGATTTCAGACATGCTTCGTTCATCTTTCTAGCGGGGAAAGGAGTATAAGAAGTGCTACAACAGTCCAATACTCTTTCTAGGTATAGTAAATATATAGAAACCATGCAAGATCTTTAATCAGAATCATTATATTTCTCATCTGCCTTTGGAAGAACAGCAAAAATCCTATATTTAAAAGTCAGTATTATCAAAACCACATTTAAATAGATTCTTCTTCGCTGGGATCCAAGTGATGCAAAACCGGGCACTTAGGTGTATTACTGGGGCGCCGTGGCATGTGCGTAACTCCGCGATTTATCCTGGTTTGTTAAAAAAATATGTTTATTTCAGTAAGTATAGGCACCATTATTGTAACTCTTAAAGTGTGTTAAGAAGGCTTTTCGAAAGTTTCAAACCAATCAGAACGCAACTCAAGAGTATAGAGTCTCTTCGATTTGATCGCCCGACTTGGATCATGGATAGAATATCAACTTTTTTTTAACCTTATCTTAAGGATGGCTAGGCTTTTAGGTTAGCATTGACCAGTCATTATACCCTAATTGACTCTTCATTTTCGAACCGATGACGAACAATTTTCAGTGTGTATTAGTCTTTGAAAATTGCATCGTTGATTCGACGAAGCAGACCTTTTTTTGGACAAAATCAGTACATTATTCGAGCAAATGTGTCACCCTGGATAATTGGCTTACATCGATTCCCATTAGCCAATCACTTCTAAAAGAACCATCCATCTTTAAAATGTAGAATGACAAAATTATCTTGTGATATATGCAAAAAATCACTGAAATGTGAAGAGCACAAAGTTGACCTTTGTAGCTCTTGTATAAATTAACAAAAAATATTAATTAATCTGAGTGTAACTATTGAAAATAGAAGAGAAGAAAAGAAGAACCTTAGTGTATGTAAAATAAAAATAACCATCTAGGGTTAAACGGTCAATGATTTTCAGTGAGATGCTCAATATTCCTAATCGGCTATTGCATCCGCTTTATTAAGTGGCTTGTCAAAAATAGTTAGTAGCAAAGTAAATGGGATTGTTCCTATGTTTTCGCTTCTATAGTACGATGAGTAAGCAAAGCAATCCAGATCTTATGTATATTTCTAGCTCCTATAGAAACCACAGCCATCTGTTACGATTATATATACCCCCGCATTTCGTTCAGTGTATGAGTGTGTGTAAAATGCATGACATTAATGAGCTTGTTAATCGAGCAGCAACCAACACAAAGGTGACACATTTGCTGACTTTGCTAGACCGCCAAAAACTTTTCGAATCAAAATTGTTTTTAGTCATTATGACAGCATCTCTCCCTCATCTGCGTGTCTGCGAGTGTGTGTTTGTGTGTGTGTGCACACATTGAGATTTTCCAGTCTAATTGAATTGTATTTGGAATTTTTCGGTTTTCATTCTTAATTAAAACGCCTCTTTCCAACACTTTAAAAACCAAAAAGTTCATTGACTTAACGTAATATAATTTTAATGATCGCTTGGCCCAAATTAATCTATTTAATTTTGTTTATTTAATTAGGATTTAGCTTAAGGCGCCGAAGCGTCCAGCACCCAGTTCCGCCCTGTTGCGCGACTTAAACTATCAATAAAAAAAGTTAAGAAAAGAAACCTCAATTAAAGTATCCAGCTCACGCAACAGGCGCGCGTCTTTAATCCCCAGATGATGCCCCAAAACGATTTTGGTTGGCGCGCTCCATGTTGCGCTCTTAATTTTTTGCTATCTCGCGCTCAGCTGTTTACTCTCTTCTCTCAATACCTTTGCTAAGGGCATGTTTGGTTTGGTGTGCCGTTTGTAACGTCTTCCTGAGAGAAAAAAAAAGCGATGTATTATATGTATCTGAGATCAAAAGCGTAATGATTTATTCTATATAATGAATTTAAGCTGTTTGTCGATTTAATTGTGAAAAGATTCGATAGTAACGATAATACCATCGGTTCCAAAAGATTCGATACACACAGATTCACTCGTAGGCAAAATTGGGAAAGAGTAAAAATAAAAGGCACCTGTATTCAATATGCATCAAATCTTATTGGCTGCTCGAAAGAATTTATACTTTTATTTTGAATAATTTTGAAGGTTTTTCGTCGATATAGCTTTTTCGTATTACTCTTTAACATACAAAATTTAACGATACGACTTGGGGTCAAAACCGACTACTATTCCACGTATAGGCCGTGATGGTAGCTTATTTAGGAGCTTTGTATCGTGTTAGCATAGATGTAGGCTAGATGGCGCTACTTTATGCCAAGTCTGATACATTACTCATTACTTCTCAGAACTTGTTAAAACATAAGAGAGCGCGACGACACTGATTCGTGTTTCATACTGGCAGGTTTCATATTTTCCGATAATACGTATGTATGCTACCTATGCGATATACAGGACAAATTTTGACAAAATTTTGTTTTTGATATAATTTCGCGCCTCAAAATTGCTACAATACGAGCAAGAGAGGTAATTCTACCATATGAGAGTCAGAAATATCGGGAAATAAAAATTCAAAAAAACTTTGAAGTTTAACTTCATGTTTTTGACTCGGCAAAAAACCCTTGATATGAACCTTTATCTTTAAAATCATTGTTTTCCTTAGCGATATCTTTAAGTTGTTAAACCTGCTACACTACTTGTATTCACAAGTGAAACGTACTTTCAACTATAAGATAAACACTTTTTTACTGAACAACATCAGACAGTCATAACACATGCACCGTATCCACATAAAAGAGTATCTGCGCTTCGCCGCTCTCTGCTTAGTCGCTCATTCTTATTGCTATCGGAGTGTGCGTAGCGCACGCTCTTTTTCTGTGTTTTGTAAAGAGAGCTTTGCTGAGCTTTCATTGCGCGTTCGTCAAATCGATCGCTCATTTTCCTGGTCCTATATCAGTCGAGATCGCGCGTGTGTTGGACCCAGAAGTTCTTCTATTCGTACGGCTACATCTTAAGATCGTGTGCGGTCATATAAACTCAAAAAAATACTACCATCTAGCATAGTAGATACATAGGAACAACGCGCGTCAAAGCGTAAATTTTCCTATATAAAAACTAGATACTTATTTTTTTAAAAATTTATAAATTTTCACATTCAATATATTTGCCTGCTTTTGGCAACTAATCAGTTTTGGCCATTTCTGCATTTGTTGTGTTTTTCAAATTTTAGCAAGAAATTTGAACTTTTTTTTGCGGCTGGAGTTGTACCAGATTTTATTTATAGCCCGCACACATACACACACATACATCGATGTGAAACATATTCTATTGTATTTTCGTTAGGCTTTCATACTTACGCAAAAATAATGCGTTACACAGAGCGTATGAGTGATTTGTGTTGACCAGAAGTCTTTTTTTCCCTTGGCTGTTTGCCCAATATTGCGCAGCTGTGTATAGATGCTTGTAATTTACATAAATTAGTAAGCGTATTAATATTTATTTTACTTTTAAATGAGTCAAATTAGATTTTTTTAGACGTTTTATGTGTTGAAGTTGCTCAAGAAAAGTTGCATGCTCTATAAATCAAGTTGACACGTTTAGAAACCGTAAATGTGGGCATCCAAATATGTGTAGGGAAGTTCTTTGGGGAAAATCTACTTTCAAGTGTCACAAAAGTTTTAGAAATGCATAAATCAAGTGAACTTGACAGTTATCTATCGGAAAAATGTGTGTTGGTTTCTCTTAGAAAAAAATTTAAATTCCAATTGCGTGTACTTTGTCTAGAAGGCTAATGAATTTGTTAGCTTGTTTATGTGCAAAATCGAGATCCTGAGAGATTGCTATTTCTTACCGGGTTACGACATATTTTAGGGCTTTCTCCACTCCGTGATACAAAAGGTAGTTAGTGCGGCCGCTAGCCGAAGACACTACCTACCGCTTCATTGCCTTCCTTTAACAGCCGCACTGAAGACTTTTCTAGCGGAAACTTCTTCATCCATATGCAAAACATGACGGAGCCAGAGGATTCGCTGGGTGTCAATTCGCTAGGCTAAGTCAATCTCGTCGAATGCGTTAGGATCTTTCAGACTACTTCGTCACCTATGCTTTAGCTTTAAGGATGAGCGTCTTATGGACTGTTAGTTACAACTGGCGAGAGTATTCTCCGCTAGTCATTTTACTACTCAGACCAAAGTAGCATCTATGTAAGATGAAGGTTTGCCAAATTAGACGAAGTCCTTGACAACATCAAAAGTATAGTTCTAAACAGTCAACTGAGAGTCTAAACGACGCAAGTCCCTTTCTGTTTTAAGAAAACATGTACTTTGAGTTGCTCCTATTTACCCGATAGATCTGTTTGCCTGACAAATGTAAGTACTTCGCTCAGTAATGGTACGAAACAACAAGCATTTCTGCCTTATTGTAGATAGGCCTTTAGGTATCAAACAAATTGTATCCATAACATGCCAATCCCATCAATCGAAGCTATCAGCCTTCAAGTTTTTATGACCCATACTTAAATCATATTAGCCACAATTCGCTTCAGTCATATCACTCTTCCGCGACTTTATTAGTTTGTTTATTTATAATAAGGCCCTCGAGTGTCTTATTAATGAAACTGTAACTTCTATGGTTTCGTTTCGTTTGTTCTTATGTGTAAACAACGTCGCCATCTTCGTCAGCCTTTTTTTTCGTACTTTTTTTCATGGCGTCAGCAACGGAAATGCTGCTATAGATGTGAGATCCCACGCCTTGCCAGCATCATTCCCCAATTTTTGAGTTTTTATAAACAAAAAAACTAAAAACAGGCGCAAAATATTATATTGAAGAGAGCAGAAAAAAAAGATGCCAAAAGAAATTGAATTTCACACGCTATTTAGTTTATTTGTATATAATTTCCGTAAATAAGAAACGAATTGAAATGCGCGGTTCAGATATATTCGTTCTTTGGCTTGGGTGTGGTACATATGTACATACATTACTTGCAAATGAAATTCACTACATTTTGCTTGAGTACAATTATCGGAGACTGGAAACATGATAAGACACTTGTTTATGGGTTTATGTCTCAGGTGCTGTCTATGCTATGTGTGACTTGCACTGGAAAAACAAAACTATTGTGTTGGGAAGAGAGTTTACATTTGGAGTTATTCGAAAAATATAGAATATGAGCCTTAGACAATACAAAACCAACTGTCTAATAACAAATTACGTCGTATGTAGTGGAATGTTTACATACAGATTTAGTTTCACTTTAGTTGCAAACGAATACAGAACTTTTTCGTATTAAAATTCCAATACCGACTGTTTTAAACGATTGTTCCGATCGATATCGGCTATAAGTAAGATTTCTAAATCTGTTTTTGAAATTCCCCCATGAAGGGGTAAAACATGTTGTAAGCATAGTGGAGTTCAGAGGGCAAGGTGGTGTGTGGTCTGGGGTTACAGCAAGAAATTACATCAGAAAAAAAGTTATTCAAAGTTATTTCTGGCAACTTTTTAACCGCTTAAAATGGTCATAACGGAATTGAGCGAGCGAGCACCTGATTTGAGTTGGGACTAGTACTCGGATGGTAGCATCATTAGCCTCCCAATCACTCTAAAAACTATAAGGCAATACTACAGGCTTCCCTATACCGGTTCCTTCGCGAACTCGTATTGAAATACGAAACAGTCTTGCAATGTCTTTCAATGGATAACAAAACAATTATCTTACAAGTTCGTTGTTACCCGAATGGAATTGACGTTCTTTGTTCCGTTTTCATAGTAACTTTCATATCGCAAGTTTTTTGATCAGAAACCATAGAAATATAACGAACGCCCTTTGTTTTAACAAAATACCTTCGTCAACAGAATTCGCGTTTCGAGGAATTCGCTTGTTTATGTTTTTCAAACTTCATGCTTGTTTTGCTCAGTGTAGCTAGACATCTTCCAAGCGCCTTTCACGAAGGTACGCAAACCAACTTAAGTACGCCTATCACTGATTGATAAGTCGCAAAGCTGCGTTCGCGCTTTTACCTCTTACTCTCGCTTTTTGATGATTTTCAATTAGCATTATGCTAAATATCTAAATTGTATGATAATAGGCTGCTTCCGCTTCTCAGAGAGCAGCATAAGCGAAACAAACAGCAGTTGTTGTTGTCGTTTTTAGGCTTTAGAGCAACTGTAGTGAAGATTTGGGATAGAAATAAAACAAATGTTTTATGGCTAGACTCAATGTTAGACCCAATGACCAATGAACTTTTGACAAATGCTTAAACTAACTGAATTCGAGAAGCGGCAGTGTCTAAACTGTTTTGCTTTTATGGCCAACTAGCTTATCTTATATGCTTTATAGCCAAGTTAATTCATTGAAGCGCCAATCTTATCGCTTCTTCTGAATAACTTTAACAAACAGTCGTAGCCATTAAGTAAATGTTTGCGTTAAACTTATCTCGATTTCGCAGTCTATAGAACACTTTTTTTTAATATAGTTCTTTCTCTTTTCTCTCTCTTTTCCAGACTGTTCAAACTACTTGGCGGCCACAGTTGCCGCTGCCCAAAGAGCTTCAACTGGCCGATGAGCAACACAGCGCGGACGACATTAAAGCCGCGACAAGAACCAACTTAGCAGAGAATAATAACGAGTTAGCTAGCCAATTTTCCCACCCCAGCGAAGACAGCAACCAAATGGAGCGCCTGCGTAATAACAACAATGGCTCACTGAGCGGCTCTCAGCAGCTCTCCAACAAACAGAAATGGTCCTTTGGCCGTTTGTTTAAAAAGAAGAAGGATATAGAAAGTGGCTCATCCAGTGAAGAGGATCGCAAGGCGGGTTTTGTGCCCAGTCAGCGACAAAGTATGAGCAAGCCTAAGGCAAAGTCAGGCAAGGCACAGCGTAGCAGCAGCAAGGCCTTGGGCTTTGATCATATTGTCATGCCGCCACAGCAGCAGCAGCAACAACAGCAGCAGCAACAATTGCATCAACACATAGACAATGAGTTTTTCCTGCCCTTGGAACTGGTGCCGCCGGAGCCTTACTATCAAAACCAGCAGCAGTATCAGCCACAGCCACAACCCGCTTATTACAACCGCTCGACCAACTCACTGGATCGGCGCCAGCTTGCAGCAGCGGCTCACGTGCCACTAAAATCTCGCGCGGCACAACGCAGCACTCACGGCAAATCAGCAGGCGCAGGCGGTCACTCCAGCGAAGAGGAGCTCATCTCTTTGAATTCCTCCACCTTCTCCAAATATCGCAGCGATGAGAGCATACATAGCGGCGGCCAAGCACTGCAACCCGGCAATGGCCAAAGTCGACGCAGTCGCGCTGCGCGCAATGAGCGTTACTATAAGCGTCTCTCCCGTGATGGTGAACAGAGCCATGGCGGGGTGCCAGCTCAAATAATGCAAGCACAGCCTCCAGCGCAACGTTGGAAAACCCAACCCGTGCCCTTGTCTATCTACCAAGCGCCCTTACAAAGCGCTGCTCCACCTCCACTGCAGCATCAGCGTCTTCGAAACACAAGCAGCCTGCAAAATGTGCAAACCTCCAACCAGCCTTATGTGCAGTGGCATCAACTGCAGAAACAACAACAGCAGCAGCAACAACAAACACAGCATCCACCATCGAAGGGTTTGCAAAACTCCATGCAAAGCGATGGCAAGCGCAGCATTAGCTATGACAGTCATATACACTTGCAGAATGTAAATGGCAGACTTCATAGTAAACCACTGCCACCACCGCCTCCACCACGTGATCCTTTGCGACGCGTACATGTTGGCGGTCACATGGGCAATGGCAGCTCCAGTGATTTGCGTCCGGTGTCGTATGCCTTTGATCAATGTGGGGTGCCTGTGCTAGGCATGGGCGGACGCTGTGTTTCTGACGATCGCATTTGGCAGCCACAAATGCCGCAATACCAGTCCGTGCACTCGCTCAATACGCCCAGCTCCTCGATTGTCAGTGCGCCCACCAATAATCAGCATCATCGTAGATTTATAACAAGAGCGGAACGCGATGCAATGCCCTCTAAGAAGTCACTGCCCAATGGCATAGATTTTCACTATGTGGCTGATGCTACGCCACGTTCGCGCAAGCCCATACACATGTTGGAGCCAATAACGGCCTCCACCGTAACGCCGCCACCTTCAAGCGGCATTTTGCGTACATCTAAAAGTGGACTGCCCACGCCTAGTGCCGAACCACCACATACAGCAAGCGATTTTTGGCAGCGCCTTGATGGAGGCACACAACGCCTAACACGGGGCCGCAGTCTGGCCGAACCCACGGCCAAGCCGCGTTCCATAAGCAGCTCGCGCGTGAATGAGCTACGCAGTTATCCCATACCCATGTACTCGGAGGTACAGAAGCCCAAGCGTCAGCCAGCAGCGCCTGCAACCACAGCTTCTTCCAGCCATGATGAAGCGAGTAATGTCATATGTGGCAGTCTGCATATTAAGCCCAGCGAGCATGGAAAACAGGATAACTATGTTGAAATACGTCATCGTGACATGCACAAGACCAACTCCATGCCGCTTCACTACCAACGACGCTCGGGTGAGCTAACCACGCCCAACAAGTATGATGAGTATGTGGCAGAGAAACGTGAGTTGCATCAACAGGTACCCATGTTTACACCTGCACCTTTGCCGGCAGAGCGTAAGGCTAGTGAGCCAGCCATATATTTCCCACGCAAGAAACCTGCGAATCTGGAGGAGGCCATCAATGAACTGGATGCCATTTATAAATCGCTGGGTCTTACTGAACCACCGGAGCCCAAACATCCACAGCCGCTGCCCCCATCACAGCCGCCTACGCCGCGGGTACGTGTGCCAACACCCAGCGATTTTGAGAAATTTGCTTTAGCCCATGCTGATGAGTATGATGATGAGGATTCACCTTCTGGTGAGCCGGATCCAGTGCGTGATGATGTGGCCTATCGCAATCTGCAGCTAGCTAATTTGCAGCACAGAGCAGCAGATAAGCAGCCGCCTTTTGGCATACCTGTTGGGCCCATTGTGCCAGCGCCACAGTCAGACTATCTGCATGTGGAGCCTGTGCGTGAGAAGAAGAAGAGCGGTTCGCCGGACATAATCAAAGATGATTTAGCAGTGCGTGCTTTGCGTAAAGATCCGCCCGGACCCAAGCAGAATTTTGTTTATCCTACAGAAGTTTTGCAAAAAAAGCATCGTGCCACACGCACTCAATCCGCCAATATTTATAATCTAATACAACGTGATGCTGCCAAGCCTTCAGGTGGTGATGTGCAGAGCTATATAGAGCTTACACGCAGTATAGAGCGTGCGGGCAGCATGTCGGATTTACACAGGGATGCAGACACCAGTGACATACCTGCTACCTTGGACTTGCTGCGCAAGCTTAAGGCGCAGGATGAAGAGGCAGCCTGTTCTAAGAAGACACACATACCTTTCCGTCATCCAAGCCAGGGCGGCGCAATAGCGCAACTGCCAGAGCGTCTGGAGTCACACAAAACTCCAGTGCCTTTGCCGCGCAAGAGTCTTACACCCGAACCCATTATAAATCATCATCAAATGGAGGATGCGCTCAACAAAATAGCTCAAGATGCGCAGGAAAGTAGCATTAAGCTGAGCAAAGAACTGCAAGAGCTACGCAAAGAGGCGTTGATTACGGCCGCAAGACCCAAGATGAATACAGAGGAGCAGAAGCTGGAACAAGAGCTGCAGGAGATCGAGGCTGTGTCTGAAGCAGCCAAGCGTTGCGGCAAAATGTTGCTGGACAACCTACCTGATGCGCACGAGCTTCCTGAGGAAATGGCAGCCAAACCCACGCGCAAGCTGCACAAAGAAGGCAAGCTGATCAAGGCCATTGATCAGGTTTCTGAAGCAGCCAATGCCGTCTGCGAAAAGATACTCAAGGATATTGTGACCACCGAACCGCCTGTTATAGTGCACGAGGCTGTGCAAGTGAAGCAGTATAAATCAACCGCTACGGATCCACCGCTCGTCACGCCACTTTTGATCAAGAAACTGGATCCCATACAGTCGGACAAGATTGAGGCCATTGCCAAGCGCTGCATGCGTCAGCTAAGCGAACTGGCGGAGTCAGCAGACTATGATAATCTGCAGGATGCAGTTGCCTGTAATATGACCACAGCTGGTGGCGGCAATTCCGCTGAACCCACTCTTATTTCTACCGTTGCAGAAGTGGCGACGCCGCAGACACGCGCTCAAGCCAAGGCGCAAACGCTCGAGGAGATTGACAAGATCATGCAGGAATGTGAACGCCAGGCACGTCACAATACCAAGCATTCAGATGCCTCCACAGACGATCAACGCACGACGGCGCCAAGCATGACGAGCAGCAGTGGCAGTGGCTGTGTACAAAGCAATGCACCGCAGGTCAGCACCACAGCTTCGTCTTTCTCCTCATCCAGTGATTGCCTGGCCAAGTCTTCCAGCCCGACCAATGCCAGTCGACCATTCTCTTCGAGCATTACCTCGTTCAATCCGTACTCCTCTAGCGACTACATTAAGTCGCCTAGCAGCGAGTATCATGCACCCAGCACCGATCCCATCAAGACCTTCAGCACCACATCCTACGATGTGCAGTCCACGAACAGTGCCACCCCAAATATAACCAGTGTCAGTGGCACCTTAAGCACCAATACGAGCACCAATTGCACCGACAATCAACAAACCAATCAGACCACAAGTGCGGCATCGTACAGCTATGCGCCGTCGCCCTCGCCATCGCCGCCACTCAACCTGACGCCCGTGAGCGCACGTCGTGCAGGCGCAGAGCGTACACGCTCCTCTTCACCGTCGCAGTACAACTCCTCGGAGGAGTTGGCCGCCATCTTTGGCATAGAAGAGCAGCCCAAGCAGCGTCGTAAGACGTCGACAGGCCTGCAGCAGCAGCAGCAACAGCAGATCCGAAATACAGGTAAAGGCAGCCACGACTTGAATGCCCAACTTGAACACCACGCCAGCAAGTCGTCAGCTAAGCCCGAGAATGAGAATGATGCCTATTTGGCTGCTACTAATCCCTGCTGCGCTCCCGCTACACACGCTCAAGCTACTACTAATTCTGTTTTGAATGTTGAAGTTGATGTTACAAACGTTACTACCACAAATACCAATACCCATACACCCACAGCCATACCCACTAATGCCAGTGCTAGTAGCTCTAGTAATTGTAGTAGTCATAGCTATAAGTTAGCCACCATACCGGAACAGGATTACGAGCCCGAAGTCGAAGCCGAACCAGCAGAGTGCCTTAAGCTATCACCCAACTTCAATCGCATCTATGCCAGCAAAGTTAAAATTGTGGTGGATAGCAGCCAGGTGTTGCCAGCTTCAGTTGTACCAGAACTAGCAGCTGCGGCTACGCCGCTAACCCAATTCGATTCGTTAAGTTCATTGGAAGACACCTCTTCCAATCCCGATTCGGGTAATGTTAGCTTGACAGACTTTCCATTGGCGCCACATGCAAATGCTACCATGGAGCTACAAACTGCTTACAATAGTAGATTTGAGGTTAAGGAGCGTTATGTATCTGAGGTGTCTATAAGTGCTAGTGAGACAACAGATGAGGAAACGCTTACAGAAGTAGAAAAGATGAACGCTGTGGAGAGTGAAGTAGAGTTTCCACCTTTGCCTACAGAGGAGGAGCTCTTGGAGAGTTTAAGGGAGGAAGATAGGAAACTCGACGAGGTACTTGATGAAATTTTAAAGGCAGATAACGAAAAACAAGCGGAAATTGCGAAAGATACAATTGTAGCGAAACTTGACGAAACAGATAGAAAAGAACTTAACGAAAGTAGCTTGATAGAAGACTTTAATGAATTGATGATCTATGAGAAGTTGAGTGACAGTGAAATGAGTGTCAATAAAGATGAAGCCGATGCAAAACTTGACGAAACTGAAGATTTTTATGAGTTGATGAGCTTAGAAGAGTTTATGCAACAACAGGATGAACTAGATAGTAGTAGAGTAGAGGTAAAACTTGACGAAACTGAACAAAATGTAGAGCGAGATTCACAGACTTCACAGCCAGATGTTGTAGATAGTAATAGCACAGCTGTTCACACGGAACTTAACGAAAGTGCACTTAACGAATCTGAAACAATTATTTTACCGTTGCGCAGAAAGAGCGTTGTCTATGAAACGCCACAAATCAATTTGAGCATTTCCGAGCTGAAATTGAACTACCAAACCAAAGTAGAGCAAGAGGAGGAGCACTTAAAGCAATCAGCACTTGACGATAACAGCGACAAAATGGAAGAGAACAATGATAACAACAAGCCAATTAATGACACTTCAGCACGTAATGAGCCCAAAGGACATCCGGTGGTGATGGACGACGAACGGCCAACAACCAGCGCCAAGGCGCTCTCCGTTTTCGGAGAGCTCAGGCAAGCGGATAACGGTGCGGAGAGAGGCGGGACGGCGCACAGCTTGACAACACTCGAGCACGTACTTGTCGCCTGCACAGTGGGCCTAATTACACCAAACGATTTGCTCACTTTGTGCCTCATTGTGATTGGCGTGATTGTTGTGATTGCAATTGCGCTCAATTAAGTATTTTGCCACAATGTTGTTGTTGTTGTTCTTGTTATTAATGTATTATTGAAAATTGTTTAATAATTTGTTATTAATTGTGCACTTGCAAATGCAACGAATTTTCAAAAGCAACAAACTCAAATGGTTTTTGTTTTTCTTCTTTTTTCATTATTGTATTTTCTACCCAAAAGTATTCTCATTTATGCTAAGCAAAATTTTTGTAACTTAAATTAAGTTTTATTTATATATAGTTAGTTTTTAAATACAAACAGTTTGTGCTATTAATTCATCAAATTTCAAAACTAATTTCCACAATTTTGGTTTAACTCACAAATAATTAAATTTCCATACATAATTTACATAATTTGTCTTAATTAATATTTCATTTGTTAATTAGACTGCAACTTGTGCCAATGATTCTTTTTTAATGTTTATCTAATTATGTTTTATTAATAAATAATTTGTATACATCTTAAAACTTAAGCACATGATTGCGAAACAAAAGCAACAACGAAACTTCGTTAAAAATAAATATAATAATATACTAATGATACAATTTTAAAAAAATCTCTTTGTATATTTTCAGCTCAAAATTTAATAGTTTAAGTTGTTTTTAAGAAATTTCGCGCAACTTACTTTATGCCTTTCGAACGTTTTTTTTTAAATGCTATAACTTTTTTTTTACTTTGTACTTAGTTTTGAGTTAAAACTTAATTGGCTTTTTTACTTTAAACGAACACAGTGAACTTTAGCATATATTTAAACATATATACATTACATAGGTATTTAATTAATAAAATGTTATTTGAAAATCAAAAAAACGTGCAAACAGTTTTTTCATGTCTTGTTTTATTTGTTTGTATATCTTTTTTTTTAGTTTTTGTGCTTTTTTTTTAAAGTAATTTGAGTGTTTTTTGGTTGTTGTTATTTTTGGGTTGTATTTGGTTGTTGTTTTTTATGTTTCCTATGAGAAATATGTGTTGCTAGCCGCAGCGCTGCTTAATCTTTGCTAATAATAAAAAAAAGATTATTATAAAAACTGCCAAAATGTTTGTTTGTTTTTGTTGTTGCTAAAAACTGCCGCTAAAGTTAACAAAATGCCGTTTAAATCTTACTTAATATATATCAAATTACAAAAATATTAAATATTAACTGCCATATTTATTATTTATTTTAATATACTCTGGTATACTCTGGCATTTAGAAACACATTTTTTATTACTGAATCAAATAAAGTTTGAAATAAAACTGAGTTAAATCATTTACACATTTTTCCACAGCCCTTCAGTTAAGTTTCCTACCCTCAGCCAGCTTTTGACTGCTTTGGTTGGTGTATTCGCTAGCACAGCTGTTTTGCTTTGTTCGAATTTCGAACTTGCCTGGATTGATGCCATGCTAAAGCTCGCGCAGCGCCATCTGTGTGTGATTTTGTAAAGCGAATTTAAATATTTATTTAAACTTTTTAAATTTATTTGCATACTTTATTATTATTATTATTATAACAGGGTTACAATGGCAGCTACGAACTTTTCGACAGAAATTTGGTGTACGGCTGAACTATTTACACAGTCTAGACATTTTCGAATTAAAAAAGTTTGGCCAGAATAAGTAAAAGTAGCCGAAAAACAGCAACAATTACTTTTGGCGCTGAAGTTAGTATACTCTTTCGAACAGTTTTTGTTGTTTCTAAATAGTATTTTAACAAAAATACAACATGAATCATGCAATTTCGTCAAGCAAAATTTGGCGCCAATCATTTTGTACGTGCCGAAGTTTGTATGCTCTTTCGAGCAAAATATGCAGTAGGCGTGAAAGAGAAAACACTCAACTAAGTGAACATTCGTAAGAGTGAAACTATTTTATTATAATGTGTAAGATTATTAAAAAGGAATTGGTTTTTACATCATAAATAAAGAAAGATTTGCCGAATAATATGATAAAATGTTGCTATCGATGGAGTGAATACAGTAGGTAATTAGTTGACTCAACCCTTAAAGAAGTTTTTTGACTTCAAAAAAATATTTTGAGAGAACATGACTTTGTGCACCTATCGCCTTCCCTAGAAGTGAATAAAATTGTGGAATTGGCATTTGAATGAGCCCAAAGCAAAAATTTTGAAGTTCTCGAATTGTGGAAATCTTGCGTAGAGCGCGTGGATGTGATGCCTTGATTTTATATTGCGATCTATATATCAGAAACACTCACTTGTTACAAATACAGTGGGCGAAATAATTTTAAATGTACATACAATTTACAAAAGAAGAAAAAGATTTTGTTATGTAACATAACACATAGACACATCACAATTATATTTCATGACCACACAGGGATGTGCCAGAAATCTCTAACCGTTTTTGGTTACTTTTTATATTTCCCATGCACTCAAAGACCTGACACATTGACGAATATCTGACACACCGAGAAATAGCCTTGGATTGAAATTCGCTTCAAAGAGGTTTCTGGCACAACCCCGATTATTGGGATTATTTCTTTTTATACCCTGTACACAAAGTGTAAAAGGGTATTATAGGTTTGTGCAATGTATGTAACAGGCAGAAGGAGGCGTGGCAGACCCTATGTTCTCTGTTTCTCAGAGCCATAAGAGTTAAAACAAAATAAGATGCGCATTTTCCCGGAAAAGATAATGTAATGATGCGACGTGGGAGACTGTCATATAGTGATTCAATTTTGGTTTGAGGGATGTTTCTCCAACCGTCAACTTTTGTTTCGTGTTGAATTGTCCGCCTTTAAAAACCACCAGACGTTCTCAATGTTGTTCATACTTGGGGATTTAGCCGGACAGTTATCGAAGAGGTTGATTCCTATTGGCTCAAAGTTGACCTGGCCATATAAATCGGGGCTTTATCTTGTTAACAAAGCCAGTAATTCCAATCCTGAGGCCTGGCCGGAATAGAAATCTCAGCTGAAAAACATGTCTCTTGCCTTACGGAATCGGAAAGAAGACCGATTTTCCTTTATTGTGCCCAAAAAGGCCTAATTTCATAATAATGTGGATTTTAAAACATAATAATAGTAAAGTAAAGTAAATTCATTTAATACCACACATTGGCTGATTAGCAAGTTATTACATTAGTTACATGGCGTTGAGCTATTTTATGCTAGCTAGCATTACAATCTAAATTCAAATAAGTTAAACAATTCAATTACCGTTATTCGATTTTAAGCAATATTAATTAATAAGCATTGGCTACTTTAGGCGCCAACAGCCAGTGTAGCCAGCTCATTCGTAACCCTATATCCGGAAATGGGAGTCCATCATCTCCTGTTACTGCATTACATTCAATCTGGTGGAACTGAATGACAGCGGTATCTTGATCACGAGCACGTAATCATAGAACCATCACAAAATTAGAGGATTGAATTTATCTGAGCCGACCAAATTTTGGTCCCATATCCCATTTCCGGATATAGGGTTACGAATGAGCTGGCTTACACTGGCTGTTGGCCAATGCTTATTAATTAATATTGCTCAAAATCGAATAACGTAAATTAAATTGTTTAACTTGTTTGAATTTAGATTGTAATGCTAGCTAGCATAAAATAGCTCTTTTTTTGCACTTTTTTCACAAGAAATTATCACTTGCTTGTCCAGTGAATGTGGTCCAAAGCCACTAAAAATTTGCTGCACACATCGAACTCCAACAAAAAATTATAGTTAGCTATCCTTGATAACCAAGCAATATTGAAACTATTAGTCCCTTTTCTAAGCTTAAGAAAAGCGAAATAGAAAGAGATTATACGAGGGCTAAATATGCGGGTCTAGTACGCGATGGAAGCGGCCAAACTGCGTCAGTAGTTTATCTTAGAGATGCGACCTACTATCCTCAGTAGGGGATACAATATATCTTAAACGTCACGTTGTCATACGCCCCAACAACATTATTATTAGTCAGCCAAAGGTTTCTACAACAAAGTTCAAAAACCTACGTTTAAAACCCCGATTTCGATTGGAAAACCCTGATTTCTTCTTGACTGACCATAAAAACCCGTTATAACCCCGCTATGGCCTGATGTAGGCCTTTTTTAGGCTCCTGTACATATTTCGTTGGGAGCAGGATTTACGCGGTGGGTCTTAAGCCCTTCGCCCCATCCAGTTAAAGTCCTGGGGAGACTCACTACACCAAAGTGCTGATTAGAGCAGCTACGCAGGGGGCACCACGTAAGGGTTGGGCATCAACTAGGTTAAGCTAGAGACAGGGATCAGGGAGCTTCACCCACAGTGTTGCCAAATTTTCGCAAGTTTTTATTGTAATAACAGTTCACTTTTATTGACACCACAAAAGAAATTGGATCTTTTGATTCTAAAATATAACTAAATTTTTTGAGCACAATGTGCCTTAGAGCTAGGCATGGGTCAACTTTATTCGATGTTTCATCTATTCCACCGCAAATCTAATCCATTTTTCTTTTTGAGTTGCTAAATCTGGTAGACTATAAGAGCTAGATAAGAAAATTTTACCAAAAAGAGTCCCATTGTTCCTTTCCCTTACGAAAGGGCTTATAAAGTTCGACTTATAAGAACTTAAAAATAAAAACTCTTTACTCGTTGCGGATACCACGCTTGTGCTTCAAAACCGGTTAAAAACTATGCCAATTATCTGCACAAAGATTTTGAAACTGTTCCTTCCAAATTCACTAAAATAATTTAGTTCTGAGTGCTGTAAAAGACCCACTTTAGATAATTTTCGCTATTTTTGACTTTGGAAGGCTTAGTTGATGTCGGCAACCTCTTCAACCGACTATCTGCTGCAATGCAGTCTCCTGGGAATTAGAATTTTACCGTTGTATGCAATGAAAGCGGGTTTGGCAACACTGCTGTCCCACCAGACCCCAGGCCAACCCTAAAAACATCAGTAATTTATTTTCAGAAATATCGTTTTAAGATAAACAATCTTCAAGTATGCATTCAATAACTTTATGCGTTCCAAACAGGATTTCGTGATAGCCGCATTCGGCTCACAGCTCATTTTGAACATAGCTCTGCATACCCTTAGGTTTTGACTTCTGCCAGGTTGAGCGCTGTTGCTCTTTCGGCAAAGCCGTGCGTGGCTCCGGCTCATGAGCAAGAGCTCAGTTCAAAATGAGCGTGAGCGGCCCACTCAAAGAGCCGCGAACGCCTGCTCATTTGGAGAGCTGCTCATATGAACCATTTTACGAACTCTGCTCACAAACTGCTTGACAAACTCATCAAACTCGAAACTAATTGAAGAGTATGCAAAATAAAGGCGAATCAACAGACTGTCAGTCAAAACAAACCGTGCTCAAGTACACACACACCCGTACACACTTTACGTTTTTGTTAGCCTTATTTGGGATGCTGTTTACAGTTCGTCTGCCTATTGATTTGACCTATGACCCCGTCAGCCCTCACTCCAAACGTCTAAAAGCAGACAAAAGAAAGAAATTTGCGCAAAGAGAGGCAGCGATAAAGTGAGGAAAAAAGAGCACAATCAAAATCAACGCAAAAAGAACAAAAAAGCGAAAGTCTTGGCACATAATGAAGCCAACTCAAGGGGTTTCTCGCTGTTGTCCTTTTTGTTGTGCTTCTTGAAGGACATTCAACTGCAAGCTTAGATTTTTAAGGATTAATTTCGATGGCTTTGCTGCTTAAAAGCTTATTACCTGTTTCTAGGGATTTTCTTTTTTTAATTATTATTACTTTTGCCAAATGAGGCTTAAAATTTCATGGATAATTTTACGTTTAGCAAAATTCTTGTTAAACTTAATTTGCCCTCTCTCTCTCTCTCTCTCTCTCTCTCGCACTCTTTGTTTTTGTTGCAAATTTAGCTCTCAGAATCACTTGGCATTGCCCGAGTTCCGTTAGCTTATCGAGTCATTTCGTTTCGTTGAACACTGACACTTGGTTTATGTTGCCTGAAGAGAGAGATTTATATTGTCAATATCTCAAAGGATTTGGAACTCAGAAATGCGAAAATAAATTTTATAAAATCAATATCAATATATTACAATAAGTAAGCAAAGGTAATGAAAAACGTTCATTTTTCTATAGAACTCGGAAGAATCATGCACAGAAATTTCCAAATCGAATTGTCATTTTCTCTTTTCTGAGAGTCCTCTAAATATATAAAAATGAATCTAAAATTCTGTTTGTGGCCGATGTTACGACACACGGTTTAGTGCAACGTAAATCGGTAAATTAAAGGTTCTTTGAAATGATGTAATTATAAATTTGATAAAATAATTAGCAGCTTTTCGGCAAGCTATTCTATACTTCAAAACCATTAAAACAGTATACGGTTCGATCAGATCAGACGCTCTAGTCAAAAGTGGAAAACTACCTGTAATCTATATAGCCGAAGTGGCAGTCTTTTGCTTTCGTCACAGCACAAACTTCCGTTCATAGTGATATTTTCTCCATACTTCTCGGCCAAACTATTTCGAATTGTTTCCTTACTGGGTTGGCAATCTGTTCTGATTTGCGAGATCAATTGGGATATCGTCAATTGACATTCATCGGACTTTTATATAGCATCTCAACTTGATCGTTGGAGTTTCCAAAAACTATCTATCGTAGGACAATGTTTGAACACTTGTTAGGTAATTAAAAACACTTTAAAATAATATATAAAAAGTGTGGGAAAAATTGTTTCGGTTTCACGGTATTTGCGAAAAACAAAAACAACCTCTCTTAACTTGAGTTTTGACATGCCATTGCGAACGACCTAATTGACTGTCATTGATTAGATAATTTAATTTCCAACAAATATATATCAGAATATAAAAAAAAAACTAACAATCAAAAATTGGCCCAGGTACTTTCCGGTAACCTCCCCCAGCCCCGCGAATACGGTCACACACCCAAAGTTTCAGGCATTAAGTATTTTTTGAGAGTTAATGCTATTATTGTGCCTTTATTTACTGTACTTTAACTATTTCTTGAGATATATGTTTTACCGGAAAATCTCTTTCCAATTCTTTTTCTCTCTCTTAATTTGCGGTAAAGATTTTCCAATTGTGCCTGATTCCAGCTCTATTCTTTCGAAAATAATATGCAACGAATAAAAAATATATGTCTAAAACATACCATTTCCGGTCAATTTGGGGTCTCTGATATTGAATCCGGAAACCATTTCGGATTTTTTAGCACCGTTTTCGAATTAAATCAAAAAATTAAATGTTTCGAGAGTTGCGTAGTCAGCAAATCTCATATTACTCGGGAACCTAACTATCGATCGAGATTTATTGTAACTCGAATTGAAGGTATTTAATATTAAATCAATGTTTCCCAGACGTTTTGTGTCTAACTTAATTCTATTGCGAGTAACAGTGCAATGAACTCAAATTTTTTTTCGAAATTAGAAAATTGGTATTTTTTTTGTTAAATTCTGAAGTAGTTAAATACTAAATTACAAAAAGTTTGTAACATGTTCCTTTGGGATTCGATATACTGATTCTTTGCAAACATTTCAACGCCAAATTGAGCAAAATCGGTTGCGAAATGACAAAGTTCTTCTTAGGGAATATCGGAACAATGCTGCAATCGACTATTTTATTGAATTTCCGTAAAAAAAAAACAAAACAGAAACCGGGAGTAAAACACACCTTTTCTGGTAAATTTGAGTTCGCAGATTTCGAATCCGGAAACCGTTTTGAATTATCTAGAACGGTTTCTTCTTGAAATCAGGTAATTTCAGGCACTTTTTCTAGATCACGGCAGTACAGGGTTTCCGGAACGTACTTCTTATGAATTCTTCCCTCTCTAAATGCAGCTTTTACTTTGTGCTATTAAAATGCAATTTATTGTTGTTGTGCCTTTAATGTCTTTAAATACCTATAAAGAGTGCATCCCTTAAAGGTTATTGAACCTCTTTAAAGGTAATAAAATTTTGCCCAATTTACGTTTACTGCCGGCTCTAGACCCTTACAAGCCCATAAAATATATAAACTTATATAATATTCATTGATATTTTCAACTTGTGACCTTAAATTTAACCGCAACATTTTGTGTAAAAAGTTCGTTGAACCAACAACAAACACCTCGAACATTGCACTACCCACAAAAGCCCCTAGAACTTAAACCACAGAAACAAATTCGCAATAAAAATGTCACAGCTCTAATTTGTTTTTGTCATTGCTCGGCACACACACACACACACACACACACAGATAGGTATAGAGGAAAATGGCCGTCTAACCCTACTCGGAGTGTTATGCTTAGCTCACTCATATGTCTGAGTATGAAAATGGAAGCTTGTGTCATAAATAAAGCTGCCTGTTTTTAGCTTATAGCCAAGAACAACGACAACGACGGCAGTGCAAAGTGTCACCAAGAGCTGGAAAAAAGAAAGAAAAACTTTTCCATGTCAGCCAAGACAAAAGGCAACA
The DNA here is from genome assembly GCA_035041775.1 of Chymomyza caudatula. Lineage (NCBI taxonomy): Eukaryota > Metazoa > Arthropoda > Insecta > Diptera > Drosophilidae > Chymomyza > Chymomyza caudatula. The sequence goes on from JAWNKW010000133.1 coordinate 7,273,945, forward strand.
ATGTCTCGAATAGAAACCGGGCTGGGGCAATTACGTGTCGGAGTGCGACTTTAGCAGCAAGCTTCACTCCGGGCTACACTTGCCACCTAGCGCCGCCCCATTCCCAGGGCTACTTCACTGAAATAATCATAATTCACTTAACCTAATTTAAGGTGAGACGACATTTTGTGCACTACGCTTTATGTGTAAAGTTTGAAAGTCCCTAGACATAGCCTGGCCACCTAGTCGTATGCGTAATGAGTATCAGATTATACAATTTTGTGGGCGTGTTGCTCTATTGCCGCACTCATGTTTAATTATGCGCGTGTGAAATAATTTTCCATTTTTTTTTTATTTTGGCTCACAAGCAAGTGATAATTATTATCACAGTTGAAACAGGCGGCGGTGAACGCTTTTTACGTTACTCATACGCCCCATGACACGACCAAACAAACGTAAACATAGCAAAATATTACACATACGTCGCGTGGCACTGCGGTTGTGCGTAGCGATGGCAGCTTGTTAAAGTGACGTTAAGCGAAATCACGTACGGCAACGATGCTCTGCCATAAAAGCCACAAAAGTTTGATAATTCGAAGAAAAAAAACCCAAAATATCGAAGCTTCCATTAAATATAAAGAGTTTAAATGTCATTATTGTACGTGTTTTAAAGTACAACAAGAAGGTTTTAGGTTATTTCATCGCGTAAAGCTCAGTGGTCGCCCAGGAACCGTAGTTTCCAGGGGTGTTTCTCAGTTCTGGATGCTTTTTCTGATGTGAAGCATCTCAAATTGGTGTTTAAATGTTCGCAAAGAATCAATTTACCGAATGCAAAAATAATCCATTCAAAACCAAGAACTAATGATTTAATTCATTTAAATTTAAAAAAAAAACAGGAATTTTAAATTTTTGAACCGAAAATTTGAGTTCATTGGCCTGTAAATTGCAATCAAATCAAGGGCCCAAACCCGTCTGGAAAACATTGATTTCATATGAAATTATCTTCAATTCAAATTACAATTCATTTCGAAATCTCGAATTTTAAATAGCGATAATTCGAAAACGGTGCTAGAAAATCGAAAATTATTTCCAGTTTTGAAATCAGCGACCCAAAATTTACCGGAAAAGGTAAGTTCTGGACATAGGCTTTTTTGTTGTTGCATAGTGTTATTAACGCTTACATGAAATATTTGGATTTTCTTTCTTAACTTTGTCAATTTTGACTCTTTTGCCTACAAACCTGAGCAATCTCAGCTCGAAGAGTGCAAATGAATTGCTGTAAAGCACGTACCCGCCAAGATAATCGCAGCTGTCAAAAATCTCTAGCTTTTTAAAATTTGTATATATCGCTAACGTCAAAAGATTTTGTGATCATATTAAACGCTCTTAAAGAAGCTCTAATAAATCGATGGACTGTTTTAAGCTTGAAAGATGTTTCTGACATATCACTAAGTGACTTCTACGAACTTTGTTGTTTGAATCATGTAAAATGCTGACTTCATCTCAGGATTATTCGATGAATGCAGCACACACATGCGTAGCTGCATCCGAGTGTCAAACTGATTTTCGTGACGGTATAGAAAGTGCAAATATTCAGAAGAAGACTCCATCTGAGCACGCGATTAGGTTTTCTTCTTTTTTTGCTTTATCAGCAGTTAAGGTTTTTTCAATGTTGACAACAGCGATTTAATCGATCTACATTTTATCAAAACTAATACTTCGAGTTTGTTTCTTAGCAAATCAGTCAGAACGGTTCAGCTACTCTGACTCTTTCTAAAAATGCATGTTGGTTTTAGTACAGAGCATCTCATAGCTTGGATTTCCCGACCGTAGTTGTTGTAAGACGTGTAACTTGGTATCAACACATTTCTCACAATGCACATCTTAAACTAATACTTCGATTTTGTTTCTTAGCAAATCGGTCAGAACGGTTCAGCTACTCTGACTCTTTCTAAAAATGCATGTTGGTTTTAGTACAGAGCATCTCATAGCTTGGATTTCCCGACCGTAGTTGTTGTAAGACGTGTAACTTGGTATCAACACATTTCTCACAATGCACATCTTAACAAAATGAAACTCCAACTCATTTAAAATCGGGAAAACCTTTCGACTTTTAATGTAACACACTCACATTTGACATCATTAAGTGGTTGCGAATTATAAGCGCCAGTTAATAATGTCATAGATAAAGAAATGAGCTTTATAAGGTACTAAGTGCATTTAGCTTCAGTTAACATTCGCTTGGTTCAAGATATATTCGCAAATAACGGGATTCTTTAGTGTTCTTTACATACGCCAATGGTCATTGATTGAGTAATAGAACTTCTACACCCAGAATCCAAGAAATACTCGTTAACTTTGAATGAGCATAAACAAGTTCCTTGAGTACGTTATAGCAGGTAGAATATATAAGAGCTGACTCGAAGAGAGGGGGTTTATCGGGTAGTTATTCGACGGAATGGCATTGGTGACTCAGTAGCAATGAAACTCCATGGGTACACTCTTTATAATACCCAAATAGTTACATTACACTGTGCTGCATATTAGCATCTCCTAACCGCCCCATCCGAACTTAACCCATCACTGTTCCATCTCTAATTAAGAAAAACTGTGTTGAGTATTATTAGTTTCTATTATAGCGTATATGTGTTTTAACGTAAAAATTTGATACTCAATGCTGTCAAGTTTGGGGGTCTGGTTATGCCCCCAATTGGTGTTTGTTTGCTACTGTTGAAAACCCTATTGTGGTCGGGCAATTGTAATGGAACTCTCATATTTTACTGTTTAAACTTTGCCAACATACATAATTGGGGCTGTTCTATAGAGTATCTCAATGCGTATGTCTGTGTGTGTTTGTGTGCGAATGTGTAATAGTGTGTAAACCGTAGTAGTTGCTGCTTTTGTTGGGGTTTTTTAAAGGGAAGTTCGGGGTTGGGATTTGGCCAAATGATGCTCACTGCGCAGGTACAAACAATGTTGTCAATTTGTTGTTTTAGTTGTTGTTGGCAAGGCGAATTCAAAGTGATTCTGAGAAAGTGAGAGACAAGCAGCATTGCCAGTCTTGAGAAAATGAAATCCTTTAATGCTTCAAAATAACAACAATTTAGGATATACACTGTTTATACGAGAAAAGTACTAAGTAAATTAAAAGCGTGTATTGAAAATGAAACTAAGAAAAATATATAATTAATTGTTCCATTCATTTGAAAAAGTACAGTCTACTAGCGTGTTATCTCGTATAAAAATGAGATTAAATGCAAATGCTCCTTAAGAAACTGATTTGCAGTACCGAAAGTATTTGAAACAATTTTTCAGAATGCAAAGTTTCTTAATACGTTTCCTTTTCTAGCTATAATTGAATTTGACGTTTTGTACAAACGAATAAATAATAATAGCAAACTTATGTAATATTATTGGTATTAAGTATCAGTAGTACTTAAAATCTTTGGATTCTTCGAATAGTATTTTCAGCCAATCCGAACGTCTTCCCCTTAATTTTGATCTTTCCTCTAGAAATACGAACAATTTGTGGTAAAATGATGACGTCTTCACCATCCAATTTCACACTCTCCTTCACAAACCGTCTTAAATCAACCTGCACTGCCAGAAAGTTCTGAGAGCACTTTTAGGCTTTCGTTCTATGTGCACTTTCCAGTTCTGTTTATGGTCAAAGGTCACTTACGGAAACATTACATAACTGGACAGTGCAACAGTCACATCGTTTAGCATTGGAATGATCAACCCATCCATCAGGGTGCTCTCGCTCGGAATTGCTCGCAATGGTGCTTACTTTAGGGGCATAAGTTCCTGTAGCACTGCATGTTGAGCCTTCTTATTTGAACGTCATGGTTTATGAGTAGCTTTTGATTTTACTTGAAAGAGAATAATAAAGATCAGAATCTTTAGCGGTTGCCAGATAGATGTTCCGCTGCAAGGTCGAACCACGAGCATACGAGCCACATCAAGTTACTCCGTTTTTGGTTTACTTTGTGCCGTTTTCTCAGATCCAAGTGCCGTTTCTTAGCACTTCTCTTGCTGGTAGGCATCACTTGTTGATATACATTCAAATTTGTGTAGTCTGCACCAAGGCATACTTAAACAGGTAGTCACTATTCACTCAAGTAGACTAATTTTGTTGACAGTGTAAGTGAGCGAGAGAAGGAAAGCCGCAAGAGACTGAAGCGTGTTACATGAGAGTTCCTACTTAAGTATAACATCACTTCCTATGGTACCCATGGAGTTTGTGTCAATCGGAACCCTCTACTCTGTTTCCGTACTCTTTCTCCTACTTCAGCTGTCCTTTCTTTCCATTAACTTCCTCTATAGAGCATGGCACAAATGGCTGCCTGGGTGTTAGGGATGGCTCAATATTCTCTGACCACAAAACTAATCTACTCCATACCATGGTCTGCACTTGCTATCTAAGAGAATTCGTATGGCTTCTTTCTTTCTGTAGGCAAAACAAAGTTTCTTTAAGAAACAGTTTTGTTTTGGTTTTGACTGTTTGAAAAATGATTGATTACGCGAAATCCAGCCGAAAGACCTGATTTGGCGCAGGCCTGAATGAGTTAGCAATAAACTCATTATGTCGAACAGTGTTGCCAGCTTGTTAGAAACTTAAGTTAGTCCGCTTTAAAGCTATTTTTCCTTGCTGCACAGTGTTCGAGAGAGAGAGAGAGAGAGAGAACAAGAGAGAGAGAACACTCTAGAAGCGTTTGAGCACAAGAAGAGCCAAAACCGGCTAAAAAAACAGCTGTTTAAAATGCGCTCAGGACTCTTTTGTCTATGGTTTCGCCGTTAGTTCTTGTTGTTGTTGTTGTCGCTCTTGGCGAAAAGCTGAAAACCAGTCTGTGTTTGTTTGGCCTTTGCTGCGTGGTGGCCTCGCCAGCGCCAACATCATCATCGTCATCGTCATCATCATCAGCGTCAACCTCATCATCATGCCCATCATTGGTATGATGGCGATTGTCGTTCAGGCTCTTTGCTCAGTACGCGCAGACTTTTCCAAGCAAACGGACGTGTTTTCCTGCAACGCGTCGCTCAGTGTTTTTGTGTTTTAAAGGAAAATGCCAAATGCATAAACGTGAAAAGCGTAACAAATAGCGAAAAACATACACATAGACAGAGAGTTGACATTGAACAAAAGTGTGACAAAAAGTAAATATTGGCGGAAAATGAATACAAATAAAACAAATATTATACGGTAAAGGTGTGTGTTAAAATGATATAACTGTAGTTGTGTGTGTAAATATTTAAGGGCCGCAGTAATTTGGGTAAATTTCCGCACTTTTGAGGTTTTCCTGGTAGGCATTTGGGAAGGTAAAGAGAGCGCTTTTGTCGGCTTGCTTTTTTGGCTTGTTGCATGTGCTGCGAAAATGTTGTGCTTTAATGTTTACAGTTAAAGTTGCGCCTCCTGCCCCACACTTGACTGCCTTTGATAATGGCTGCCTTTTATGTGCCTTTTGTTTGCCCATTTTCCTCGTGCTCTCGCTAGGAAAATGCGTTTAATAAGCCGCCGCCAGTGGTCGTTGCCAACGCTTTTCCAACTGCAGATCCCGCTTGACTACAACAACCACAACAACGACAATTTGGTGTTTTTTTGTTATTTTTATGGCAGCTGTTCTGTTTTATTAGCCAAGCAATATATGATTTTTTGGCAATTAAATTTATTTAAAAATTTCCTTTTCAATTGCCAAATAATGTGCCATAAATTTGCACTTCATTCAAGTTACGCCCTCAAGTTACGCCTTTTTGTTGTTATCACAGTTTTTTCCCGTTTTTCGTGCATTCAACTTTTGTTGTGCATGTTTGTTCATGTTTATTCTTGAGTTCATCTTGTCGCAGTCGTGTTGTTTTTGTTGTTGTCAGTCTTGAAGTGGCGTCTCTGCCGCTGTTGTTTGGCTGCCAGACATCTTGTTAGACCAAAGTGCGCAACATTTTCCTTTTCCTTTTCCCATTTTCTTAACATTTTTCTTTTTGCATTTGTGCTTGGATTTCAAAGTGTCGTTCTTTTTCGCTTTTTTGATAAAGTTCATTGCGCTGCAGGTTGCATCCTAGAGATAAGGGCGCATCATTTGAGCTCTCAAGGATGTCAAAAACTTTGAATTGCTGTGAAATAGCTTGAATCTCCTTGGCATCAAAACCAAGGCTATCTTTCAGCTCTAATTTGAGTCGGTTTTGTCAACTGCAGTTCTACTTAAACAGGATCTCCAGCTTCTTCTTCTTCTTGGCTGGCCTTAACGACTTGTTATTGGGTTACGCATTTTCCTCCAGGCGCTACTGCTTTACGTGAGAGTGCGGGCAAGGTCTCACCTTTCATCGCCTCATTTAACAGCCGCATTGAATGTCTTTCTCCCTGGAGCTTCTTTGTCCATTTTAATCCGCTTGACTATGTCAATGTCATCGTAGAGCTCGTAGATTGCGTCGTTGCCAATGCGTCACAGATTTTCCACTACATTTGTATTGGGTGTCAAAATTAGTTTGTTCCGTTTTCAAAGAATAGCTCCTAAGTCATGAATGCTTCATAGCGACATCCGTTTTTGGTGTTTTCAGAGTGATAAGACAGCTACCAATAATCATTAAGGTTATTTCGTTTAAGACTATCATACAAAGGCTTTGTTTTATACAGAATACAAAATGCCGAATTTTGTGTAAACTAAGCGGTGGTCTTAACGGAAAGTCTCATTTTTCTGCATCGTTTGCATGAATCTTTCTTGTGACACTTCTCCAACTGATAAATCATGTAGGGACTTTTGCAAGACAAGCCAAGGCATTTGAGAACAGAATTGAAGGAAGTGTCTGGTGACTCTTCTCCAACTGATAAATCATGTAGGTACTTTTCAAGGAATACGAGGACAAGCCAAGATATTTGAGAACAGAATTGCAGGAACTCGCTGACTGAACTGGGGAACAGAGCTAAACGGAAGTACAGCTTTTAGAATCTCGCGTAGTAACTCAACAAGATGTTTTCGTACGAATTGGTGGATAACAAAGAAATTTCTTGTGCGAAGAACTGATATCAGGAAACGTTGCGATTATACCTTTGCGAACTGCTAATGCAAATGCAACAAAAAGCGACGCTTCATCGGATTGGAATTAGAGATGATGAGTGGATATTTTACGATAAAATACTACACAGTTCCCGGTCAATCATTTCAATCGACATGTTTTGAAGTTTATTTTCTAAATCGCTTGAAAGAAAAAGAGTGTTGCGTACTATAAGCTGCTAAAACTTGACAATTTCATGGCGAGCGCTCGCTATAGGCTACTATTGATTCGTTTGAGACGTACACTGCGAGAAAAGCGGCCGGAACATGAGACATATAGACATGAAAAGATGCTGAAGAATGAATGAAGAACAACAATGCTCGACGACACTCTATATCCAAAAAAGTTACAAAATATTTGGAAATGCTCGAATGAGATTCGTTACAGCTGCCACTAAAGTTTACTAACATTGCTTCTTCCTTCTTCTCCAAAGAGCACTTGGCAACATACCTTTTTCGGTTCTGCCTAATTCTGAATCCGGCAACCATTTTGGTTTATCTAACATGGTTTTCGATCTATCGCCATATAAGTTTCGAAGTCAGCAAATCTCTTATTACTCGGGAACCTTACTTACTATCGAGCTTATCTGTAACTCAAAACAAAGGTAATCTCGCTTCAATATTTTTCAGAAAGTTTTTGTCTACTTTGACTTGTGGAGTAAAGGGAATGAAATCTGAAAAAATTGCCTATAAGTCACCTTATTTAAAACCCTTTTATTTAAGTTGTAGTTCATTGCGTTCATAGTTAAAGTTCCCATGTAATATGCGATTTGTGGACTTCGAAGTGCACAAAATATCAAATTTGAAATATCGATATCGATATTCGAAAACCCTGCTAATGAATCGAAAGCAGGGACTCGGAATAATATGTTTTAGCCAATTGCCCCTTTTGTTTTTTTTTTTTGTTGCTTCAAACATAAATTTAGCACATTTACAGTTTTGCGAAGAAAGTAAAACAAATTATTGTAAAATTAGAAGAAATGCAAAGTTCACGTATTGGAATTTCCTCGAAAAAGTTAGCGAATTGTATGAATTGGCAATGCGAAATAAGTCAAAGTTTGCGGATTGGAATTCGATATAAAAAATTAGAGCTACAAACTCAGCGGGTTTAAGCAGTTTGATTGAAATTCGTAAGAAAAACTATGAAAATGAAATGCAAATTCGCTCCAAGTCGTTTAACAAAAACGTCCAAACTGCAAACTTAGCAGCTTTACGATTTCGGTTAGACAATTGCTTAGGGCGCTTAAAAGAAATTAGTAAGGAAATTTTCAAATACGGAAAACAAATTCGATCAAAGTTCGCGGTTTGGAATTCGTTTTGCCGGCTTAAAAAGTTTACGAGAAATTCGTTAGGAAATTCGTAAGAATATTTGGGAATACAAATTGAGTTCTAGTATTGCCGATTGGAACTCGCTTGAAAATTCAGAGGTACAAACGCAGCAGGTTTATAATGTGTGTGTTTAAGTTCGCTGATTTGAATTCGGTAAAAAAAAGTTAAATCTACTAGCTCGGTAGATCTAAGCACTTAAGGGAATCGTAAAAAAAAAATGTATGAATATGGAAAGCAAATTCGATCAAAGTTCATTAATTAAAAACGTCCGAGCTGCATACTTAGCAGCTTTACGATTTCATTAAGACAATTGCTTATGAGAAATTCGTTAAGAAATTCGAAAGTATATTAATATATTCATTTATTGGTAATGCGAATTGAGTCAAAGTTTACGGATTAGAGTTCGCTAGAAAAAAGTCAAAGTTATAATTTTTTCAGTTTGTTTTGGTTATTCAATTGAAGGGAAATTTATAGAAATCCGTTTCTACTTTGAGCTTATTCAATATTCATATTCGCAGAAGTCAAAGTCGCAAGATTCTTGTTAAATGTATTTTCATATTTCAGTGCATCAGTTCGAGGAAATTTTTAACTGGACATTCTGAGTATTCTTCAAGTTTATGAGCTCGCATAATTTCGCAGTGCTTTCATAATTTTCTCCCACAAATACATATTTCATGCATTTAGTGAAGCTTGCCATAAACCTTGACTCACTTTATTTTCATCAGAAATTTCTTTAAGTTGGTAACGCACTTTGGTCGTTTGTGCTACCTGCCACAACAAGTACACACACACATACACCTGCACACACACAGATACACCAACACACACACACACACAGATAATACCTTTAGCTTTTGCACTTGGCTGTGTGTTTGGTATCCTTCAGATACCTGAGCAACAGTGATTCAACATAATTGTGTTTCATCAATTTGTGTTGGCCCAAAGAGCGCTCTCTTGCGCCGGCTATAACCGTATTATAACGGTTATTCATTGGTACATATGCACATAATAACAGTTAAAGTATATCAACATAAGTTGGCGTTTTTTTATACTCTCGCGAATGGCACACTAGTTATCTTATAGAGGTAATATCTGTGTTCATGTTAAGTTTTTTTTCGCTCGTAGTTTGGATTGAGAATTGCGTAATTCCCTAATGCATAAAACAAATCCAGAAAAATGGGAATCGGGATTCAGATTATTTAGTGCTGCAATGTTATACATATATATCGTTTTTGACAGACTTATTTCAAAGCGGATAGTTTAAGAAATTGTGCCGGAGAACATCGCCAAGTAACTGGGCAGCGAAATATTTTTTTGTGGAGAATTGCCTACAAATAAAATTGCATTACAATACATTTAAAAGTGATAAGGAAATCGTATGACATACTTTTTTAATGTGATGATCACAAGTTCAAAAGCGTGAACAAAAAAAAATTCTCTTTGGTTATCACTAAATTAAAAAGGAAGCTGATATTCTCAGCCTTATTTAGACTCATTCGATAGGTATTGTGACGTAGATGTGGTAAAAAAGAAGTGTTTTCCCAACTTTTCTTTATTACCCGCGAAAAACCTCAACGCAAAATTGAAGGTGCGGGAAAAAGAAATCTCAGATGAAATGAAAAGATATGAGATATGAGATGTAAGATAAGAGATGAAATGAGAGATAAAGTGAGAGATAAGAGATGAGATTATATGAGATGAGAAATGAGATTATATGAGATGAGAGAGGATATGAGATGACGTGAGATGAGATAAGGTGAGATGAAATGTGATGAGAGATGAGAGAGAATATGGAATATTGAGTATGGGTATGGAAATACAAATGAGAGAGATGAAATACGAAGAGATGGGAGATGAGAAATAAGAGATGAGATGATATGAAAGCGTTTTTCAGTTTAATGGATCATACAGATCCTCATGTTTCAGTCTCACCACAACATTGAATATAAGGAACAAGAACAGCAATGCTTTGGCTGGTATTCTAGGATATCTTCCCCTCGAGTTTTCAACTGTGATGCGACAACATCGGGACATAACTGCTCTGGAATTTGGACTACCAGCTGAATCTTCCATTTCATTAAGATCTAGAGCCAACTACATAGAAGAGAGATCTGGCCGCTGACTTTATCAGTTTTTGTGAAAATCTGAAATTCTTAGGTTTCTCAAAGAACATTTTTTGAACAAAAGATAGTTACAGGTTTACAGACGAAACGAAGCTCTGAAAACGACTCATGTGCCGATATTCTCGATCATTGATCTTCTCTGTGAGCATAACAGTCAGTTTTAGTTTTAAGGTATACTTGAATCGATCTACAGTACAGGGTGTAAATCCGAGCATTGCAAACCTACACTTCTATGGACTTTAAGTGTTACTTTTATCGGTTCTTCCTAGGTTTTAACTTTAAATACATCTATGCTTTGATGATATCTATTTCACTTTTAACGGTTTGTCTTTGCAAAGTTTCTATGAAAATGTTACTTAAGAGGATCTTTGCAACGATGTTTTATTAACTGCTTAAATTTTCAAGACAAATTCGCTGGTTATTGCAAAACGAATTGACAGAAATATTTATTATGGGTATAATAAAAACTGGATATGACGTTTCAAATATTCATCGCAATTGCAAACTGTTGCACAAGCAACAAGAGTATTCAAATTTTACGATTAGTTTCATTGTTTTTCCTTTTTTTTTTTGCATACAACAGAAAATTGGCAACCGATTGTGTTTGGCTTTGGATTTGCCAAGGGAGTTGGAAGCTATTTCCTAAAGCTGTTGTTGTTGTGGTGATAGTTGTTGTTGTTGTAGTCTTGCATCATTAAACTGCCATCGAAAGAGAGACAGACTGGGTAACAACTGACTGACTGTCGAGTGGATGACTGACAGCTGGAGAGAGACGTACAATGATAACAACAACACAACCGCAACTCTGGCAATTGGTTTTTGTTACGTTTTTTAACGTTTTGTATACTCTTTCTTTGCGCATGTTAATGTGTAACAAAGTTTGACGTGTTTGGAAAAAATATGTTTCAAAAGTTGTGATTTTTGAGCTGATACATTTGTAAGTTAGCAACTTTACGAGTTCATGTGAAAGATCTAGAGCAGCTTTGTTTGTTCATTTGACAGCAAAAGATAACCTTATTGAATATAAAACATCTTGAGTTTTTAAACCAAAGATAAACACTTAGATATTGGTCGTTCTTTCGCACTTTCTTCATCTTTGATCAATAATTCTTAAATAGCTATACTAACATTGTCTCAGTTGAATTTGAAGCAAAACTCAAACTATCAGAAAGACTTTTATACAGTCATCATCGTGAGAGCACAACTATTTCGTCTTAAACATTTGTCATCTTTAAATTAAAGTAAATTTTTTTATTATTTTTTTTAATTAAACCAACACATTTATTTTATAATTTATATGCATAATTTTGGGCAAAATTTGAGCTTTAGACATTTTTCACCTTTGCTAAAGAGCAACTGTGCTTCGTATCATTCGTCATCTTTAAGAAACACGTTGTCTTTACTTTATAATTCTTAAATAGGCACATTTGTAAGCTTCTATTGTCATTTAAAATACTAAAGTTCCGTGCTATCTTTCCTGTTAAGCCTAAAAATTTTTCATATTTGTAGTCCTTAGGAAGTTTTGTCATCTTTTAAACATACGTCATCTTTAAAAAACAACTCTTTAATAGGCTAATTTATTTGTTATAGTCGTTTAAATAATTTTAACTAGTTTTTTGAAAATAAAATCAGCGTTTGTATGAAATTTTCTCAGTTGAAATTTGAACCAAAAGCTAAAGTTGCATCATCTTTACTTGAAATATCAAAATGTTAACCAGGAGCGAAACTGGTTGCAAATTTGACCTCCTTTGAGACCTACACCATCTTCATCTGTAAGTTATAATTATTAAAAATACATATTTGTTAGGTTCTATAGATGTTTATGCCAAACAATTCTCTTCTTTTTTTTTTTGCAATTTTTGATATGAAGTCAGTTTTAAGGTCACGCACTTGAGTTTGTGTTTTATATACTCTTCATCTTTACTTGTTGAACCAGAACTCGACCTAAAGGAATCACTTTTTCATATTTATTGTTCTTGAACATCTTCATCTTTATTTCATAAAACTTGAATAGGCGCAAAACAGCCTGCTTCAAAATAAAAATCACCGATTTGTGAAATTGTCTCAGTTGAAAACAGTTGTAGCAACAATCTGTATACATATAGAGCATTTAAAGGTCGGCTTACACATCTCCGTTCTCTGATTTGTGCCTCTTTTGAACTCTCTGCTGCCGCACGTAAATCGCTTAACGTCGACGTCGGGCGCAGGCGTTGCATTGTGTCTGGCGCTGCTTGTTAGGTGCTCCCCTCTGCCACTCCCTCTGCTTGCACCTGGGCGAAGCATGTTTGATTACAGGGCAATTTGTGGTTTGGCTTTGCCGTTAGCCACTTGGAATCGCTTTTCACCTGTCCACGTTTTTGCACTAGGTCAAAATCCCAGCAAACTTTGCTAAACTTTTCAATATTTCTATTAAAAATTATTAAATTTATAAACTCATTGTATTATTTGGATTTACGGTCTGTACTCTATATACAAACAAATTGCATTACATGAAAGTTTCCTTTCCTTTTGACCTTAAATTTGTTTTTAATTTTTTTTGGCAAGCCAGTGAGAAGTGCACTCTAAAACCGGGCGGCATTCCAATTAGTTCATCTCAAAGCACAAGTAAACTAGCGTGAAAATGCGCTTTACTCTTTCATTAAAGGGTTGTTAACTTGTGAAAACGCGAAACTTGGGGTTGCCGCAACCATAACATAGTATAAGGATTATTCAGGTAAGCTGCTTGGTAGTTTGATCGGCACGCAAAATGTTATATGTCGTTTTTGGTTAATACCAACAACAAAAAAGTACACATACATGTCTTATTTTTGAAATAAAGAAATCTGCATAATTCAATTTAAAAAGTGCCTAAAAAGTTTTCCCTTTCCATTTAAATGGCAACAAAAATTTGAATAATTTTATTCCAAGTTAATAAAAACTTTTGTGGAAATCAGAAATGGAAATACTTAAGGGATACTCAAAATGGCTTCTAATTATGTGAAGCTTTTCTTTAATGATAGTGTAAAGCATTATAGAACTATAAGGCAGCGGAATGAGTAGCTATGGATATAACTAGAGGCACACATCATAGCAGTGCCTATGACATTTTATATATGAATACTCTTATAAACATTCAAGCCGAATTCTACATACTTTTTAATGTTTAGAGCAGTGGTCGGCAGTAGCGGTGAATGACCACATTCAACCAGAGGACTTGACCGTTGCTGTTACCATTGCTAACCATTGGTTTAGAGCAGTAACGATGTACCCAAACCTTTTCATTTTATCTTGAAAGCTAAACTACCAAAAGTTAGGCACATTTTAAATGAGTAGTAACTTAAGAGCCGTGTTATTAATGTCACCCTTCACTCCTTGGGGAACTTCATTTTACTCTGGTTTCGAGCTCGTAAAAGGTATAACCCATACGTCAGACCAAAACTAGAGCAAAAAAATTGGCAATTTTCCCCGACCATATAGTCATTTTACGAGACAGCGTCGCCACGTGACTTAGCTACTTTTCCGTGCTGTTCATAAAACTGTTAATTAATAGCAGACGGAATATAAAAACTAGGCTGCAACCAACGACAGCGAAAAAAAAACAACAACAACTCTTGCAAACAAGCCGTAAACGTCTTTGTCAACATGCACGTAGAACTAGCTGTGGCAGACAGAAAGAAGTTGACGCCAAGAGTCTAAGCCGAAGGCGTGCCGTCATTGGCTTTGTAACATATATAAATTATGAAAGGCAAAAACTGACCAATGTGCCACTGCCACTGCCACTTGCCACAAAAGTTTCATAGCTGAGAAGGCAGCAGCAATAAACTTGTGCCGGGTTTACACTGGGGCACACAGCGTCACACTTTGCTGTCATACGGTCATACCTCAGTGTTAACAGTCAACCCGTTCGCACAGTTACTAAATGTCACACGAACGAATACATTCTCAGTGTGAACACAAGTAATCGTTTGGTGTAAACAGCTGTCTCATAGAAATGGTTCAAATAAACAATTTTTCGGTGTGCCTGCATATCGAACAAGCTGGTTCTTTTTTACACTGTGACAATAAATATTTAAATACAGATTAAAAAAAAAAAATTGACTCAAAGAATAAAAATGTTCGTGTGCGCCATGTGGTAATAATAGTGACATGCACATAAAATGTTCGCTCTCGTATGACTCTTTTCGTAGTTCTTGTTCATGAACTTGTTCATTGTTTACTTTTTGCGAACTTCTGGCCACAGCGTCATGCAGTCATACTGTCATAATGAAATTAAGGTGTTTGCACCTAAACGTATTCATTTGCTCTGTCACAGTCGTGTGACTCATAATTTGTTTGCGCCCAATGCAAACACTTTCCACGTGTGACAGCCATTGGGGCACACGTCACACTGTCATATCGTCATACAGTGTAAACCCGCCATTACGCTCACACATGCTCGATCGCGTATGCGTGTGTGTGTGTGTGTGTGTGTGTGTGTGTGTGTGTGTGTGTGAGTGGCCAATGACCACCCACTCCTGCTTTTAACAGCTGCTCTGAGCTTTTTTGAGTGACATGCGTTGAACTTGCTCTCTGCTAGTTGCAGCTAAGTTTTTGCTCAATTTGTTGTTGTTTGTGCCCTTGCGGAAGTTCTGGCTTGACTTTGCCTTAAGCCTGGCGCAATTAATTAGCTAATTGCATATGTAAATGTGTGTGTGCAAGGTTCTTTTTGAGCAAACCTTTTAAGCCGCTTAACAGATTTTTAGTTTTGAATTTATTTTCTGTGTCTAGAATTAATTCATATGCGTTTATTTATTCATGCCACTGTATTAAAGCAGCTTGTCTACACAGTATATAAAAAATGATTTATTATGAACGTATGCCTACATTATTTTATTTATTATATAATTTATTTTATATATGTTTCTGTTTTTTGCTATGCTATCTTTGCAGGTGAGTGAGTCACAAGTATCTTTGCGTGCCATGAGGTATTGTACTTGGGTGAGTTATACTCGTAGCTATATTTAATTGAATGAATGCAGTTATTAAAGATATGATACACAGACTGTAGGGGCGGTGCCCGACAGTATTATACACCATAACGAAAGCCACCAAAAAAGACTACACTTTCTTGCAGTCAATAGCAAAAGGGCATTTAATACATATTAACCTAGCTTATCTTTTGAAGTAGTTGGAAGTTATCAGACAACTCCATGATACGATAATAAATATTGGTAATAATTGCTGTACCCAACTCTTTAAGGCTCCAAGATCTTGGTGTTCCTACATACAGATGCAAGGTATACCTAACAACTAAACTTTCGACAAACGGACTCCTCGCTTTATGCTAATTATTTTGGTCTGTTACGTCTTGTTGCATATATTGTACAAATCTTAAATACTCTTGATCCTATGTGTACAAGGTAAAAATAGTAAAATAACATTATTGCCCGCATTAAAACCAGCTTGGGTTTTATCCGTTTGCACTTAGATTTTAATGGCCAATCGTTCGAACCTGCTAAATTCCTTTTAACAACTTTAAACTACCCACAAACACATTTATTTAGCCAACTTTAAAAATGCATCGAAACTTTGGCAGCTTGTAAGCTGCCCTAGCTGCCTCCCACTCTGCCGCTCTGCCAGTCACTGCTAATCTGCCAACGCATTAATCCGTCCTAGTCTGTGGAAATTCAGTTTTTATTACCTACGCAATAAATATTTTTGTGCAACCACGCGTTGCCTTTTCTTATATTAAACATCTACGTAGATAAAACTGCACAAGTGCAGTAAAAGCGTAGTAGAAAGAGCAGTATCGAAAAGTAGTATCGAGTAGTAAAACAGCACTGGCGTAGATAGCTTTTTGCATTTGGAGAAAAGACTATCGTCAAAGCTATTGAAATAAAAATTGGTTACAGAGAGAAAAATTCAAATATTCGGAATATCTTGAATTTGTTTAAATATCTCTGAAAACTCCATTAGAACAGTAACTTTAAAATTAATAAAATATTATCGAGTAGTTTTTTTAATTTCGTAACAAAGAAAAATGCATCTAATATAAATAAAAATGTGATTTTTGAGAATTCCAGAAATAGTTTGAATATCGTCACAGAAAAGTAATCATCTATAAGTTTCACTTCGGGATGCGTATCCTCTTTGCGTAAAAAAACTTGTGACGAAAGTATATGTATCTATTAAAGAATTTTAAACCACATATTTGTAAACTTAATTAGTTTATTTTTTTAAATTTTTAAAAAAAGGTTGCATTTCGGCATGAATGCATTTTGCTCGTAGCACTAAGTTTTTCCTTCCCCCCGCAAGAACTAAAGAAAGTAAACTCAAAAAACTGTCTATGAAACTGTCTACGCTTTAATAGCTGTAAAACGGTTTAAGAAGCGACCGGATCGGGTCCAGTCATATGTTTGATTGGCGCTTTCATCAGAGCCAGGGCTACCAGTTACGGTTCACAACAGTGTACCGGGACAGGATTAGTCCCCCAAATCGCCCCCTATCTACGCCACTGGGCTGCAGCGAGCTTAATGGCATTGAACTTGGGCCGGACAACTGCTGGCCAAAGAGGATTGCCGCAGACTGGTTGTTCGCAGAACAACTGCCATTTGTAGCACAACTCAAACTGTTCATTAAATAAGCAATTTTCTGTGGCATTTCCGCGCAAGTTTTTCCAACATGCATTGATTAACGGCACTAAGTTGCAGCAACAAATAGAAATTGCCTTATTAGCAGCACCCGTTGGCTGTCTCCAGCCTTATTAGTTGCACTAATTGCTGCTGCGGCGCGCAGTCGCATGCGCCACTGGGTGGGTTGGCATTGAGCTGAAGCTTAAAGCTCTAACTTCAACTTCCAACCGATCACCCTTTCCCTTTTCAACAACATTTGTCACCGTTGTTGTTGTTGTTCTGCATTGCAACTCCCACACACACACGCACACACACACACACACGCATTTGGAGTCAGCTGCGCAGCGACGTCGCAGCAGCGCTAAAGCGTCGGCGGCGCTGCACGTTCGTTGTTCCATTTTGGAGCTTCGGCAGCTGTTGCGCTTGCTCGGTTTGGCGCTCGCTCATTCTTTTGTTTGCTCTGCTCGGTTGCGGTTGTCATTGTGCAATGCCTCGAGAGTTCTGCGCTGCGTCGCGTTCACACTGTAACTTTGTTTTCGCTTCATTTTGTGACAAAGTGAGTGAGTTTTTTGTCTCTTTGATTTTGATTTTGTTATTTGTTGCGTTTCTGTGAGTGAGCGAGTGAGTGCAGTGGAAACAAGTTTAGCAACACATTTCAAATGTGCCGTTTCGAATTT
Organism: Chymomyza caudatula; assembly: GCA_035041775.1. NCBI lineage: Eukaryota > Metazoa > Arthropoda > Insecta > Diptera > Drosophilidae > Chymomyza > Chymomyza caudatula. The sequence continues at coordinate 7,291,689 of JAWNKW010000133.1, forward strand.
TGCCACGCTTGATTTGTGTATATGAAATGGTACAAACAAAAAACACTACTAAATCAATACATAGTATACAAAGAGTTATTACGCTTGATTTACAACAAGTAATCTATAAATAAGCAAAAAAAATTAATCAACCTTTTGCATTGTGACGTCGCAGCGCATTTTCAAACAACTTGAAGCCGTCAAAACACGTAAGCAGCAAAAATATACAATTTAAAAATAAATAAAATAAATCTAAGACACTTTTTTGTATTTTCCAACTGATTATTTGCTGTACAAATGCGCGCACCGGCGTTAATTTCTGTGTGAAAAGCTAATAAAACGAAATGACTTGCCAGTCGACGGCGGCGCTAAGCTGTCGTTGCCTTAATTTCTCAGCGAGCGCGCCACTACACAGAGAGAAAACTCCGAGCACATTGTGCTGAAAAGAAACAATCGAATAGATCTTATAAACAAAAATAAGCCGAGAGTCTTTTACACAACATAAAATATAAATTTTTGAGCGAACTACATTGTCAATAGCTCTGGTCAGCAATTTCAATGAATGAATTTCGAAAAGCTCTTATATGTTTTGCTTCGTTTCAAAACGTATTAGAAAATAAACAACCGAAAACGATTGCTTTTGTGGCAACCACGAAGAATTGTCTAAAAGCTGTTTGTAAATTCAACAGAAACCAAAATGGTTCGATTCATGATAACTTAAAAGAAAATTGTTTACTTAATGAGTATAACACCCTCAATGCGTCTGAGAAATTGCTAATTTTCCATTCCCGCCAACAAATTCACTTAAATCAATAATGTTGAAAACAGTTCAGGGCACATCGTTCGGATTTCCCGAGAGTAACCAAAACAGTCGATTTGAAAATCTTGTGATACGGTATTCTGTCTTTATATTCACGATTTTACTGTTACTTTGACGAATTCACACGATTTTCTATCGCTAGAACAAGAAAAGCTGATCAAGAAATATAAGAAATAAAGGAAAATTTTGGTAAACTGTATCTCTCTTATATTATTTCTTCCAACTTACACTGCCGATTTAAGCACAAATGTTTCGTAGCCCTTTCAAGCTAATTTTATACTCAATTGTCGCTTAAGAACAAACTTAAGTGATATCAAGCATTTTGACAGAAATTTATGTTGAAAATTTATCGTTAGTTTGAGTTTTGAGAAACTTAACATATGACCTTTACCTTTGTTTTTCTCGCTGTGTAGTACTTCTTGTGACAGTTTAAGCTTTTCACTTCCAACAACGGTAAATAAAGCGCTGCCGACTGCGGCGCAGCCTCTATACATCAATTTTCGGACAAGAAGGCGACGCACTTGACTAAGCGAGACAGTGCGACGATCTTTATTGTTATTGTTATTTTTAGACTGAGCCGCTGCCCGCAGCTGACGTCGCTGCCCGCTGCCCACAAAGCTTTCTTATCAAAGCTTTATTTTTAGCTGCATGTGTATTTTGAATCTGCTTGTGTGTGTGTGTGTGTGTGTGTGTTAGTGCTGATTTTAATCCAGACTTTTGTGCAAATTTGTTTTAATTTAATTGAATGTATTGCGTGTTGTTGCATGAACTTTGAGCAGCACACACACACACACACACACACTCACACACACACTCACACACACACTTACACACACACTCACACACACACTCACACACACACTCACACACACACACACACTCACACACACACAGCAGTTGTTGTTGTTGTTGCTGCTGCAGTCACTCATGCGTTTTGTTTGTTGTCACTTTTGTTGTTGTTGCCGTGGCAACATTGAAAACTTTCAACTCCATTTACTAATTGCAATTCGTTTGGGAAAAGTAATTCTAATTGAAAATGCATGCAGAAAAAGAAACATTTTCGTTTGCTTTTATTTTTCGAGTACTTTTTAGAATCGATGCTTGCTTTTCACTTTTACGATGCTTTACTCCAATTCATTCACTTTGATGGAACGCCATTCGCCCCAAAAGCAAATCCAATATTTGCAGTTTCTGCAACAAGCTGTACTTGTTTTAAAGTTGCAGTAAGTTATCATCGAATCGCCGAAGTTTACATACTCTGTACATGCAATTATTCATAGATAGAGATCAAAACAGTTGTCAACTACATTTAAGTGCAGTTCATTAATGTTTCAATGTTTCAGCTTATAAAATTATTATATGTACATAAAAAATTTAAGCTTGTTGGTTTCCTTTGAATGAAATTTTGCACTTCTGGGGTTGTTAAAGTCAAAAAGTCGGGTTTTATCGGGTTTTAGTCTTTATAAAAACGAAATTGTTCACTCTATATATCAAGTTTCTTGGAACTGTGCCGCAAATTGTTGTTGAGAGTGCCAAGATAATTATTACTGTCTAATATTTCGTTTAAAAAACGGAATTTACACCCCGATCAACAATAGATTTGAGGCTATCTTTATTTAGCTAATTATTTGGTTTCCGCCAAACGTAGGAGTTGCCGTCGAAGCCACACAACAGTCTCGTTTGACTCTGATTATTTAATATAGGGACATCGTCTTTGAGATCTAGACAGACGAAATTTTAAACCAAAAAAGTGAATAAAGAACAAAACGTTGACATTTTGAACTTCATTTGGGTATCACTACTACTTGGAACCAGGTATTGTTTGAACTTTTAAAAGTGTTATAATATCATGCCATCATGGTACGTGAGTTCTCTTCAAAGGTAATCATAATTTAATATATGGCGCATTACACGCATAATTAAAAAAAAAAACTTTTTTTCCACCAAACATTTGTTATTCGTTAGAATAGCTAAAAATAAATAAATATCATAGGTGCTTTATAAGAAATGTTTGAGACGGCATACGCATCGGTCTTACGCGCAAATAGAAGTAACACATCAAAATTAGACTTGATATAAGTTCTGATTTCACGTAGAGATAACTACCGTTTTTTTATTCGGAAAAAATAGTTTAATGCAGTGAAGTACCTCATACTAGTAGCCATATTTATGTGAAGCAACCCTAAAATTAGATCGAAGAAATTTTTTAAACTCTTCCACAAAGTATTACAAACTTTGCGACAAACCTGTAATATCAACCTTACTTTAAGAGTATAAAAAACATGGCGAAAACCAAAACAAACTCTACAACAGAGCCTGAAACGCAGCGCTGCTTTATTTAATTATGCTGCGGCAGTCCATAATTATAAACTTTTAATTTTTAATCTGCTTAATTAAACTAGAGAGTTGCTGCAAACACATAATACCATATTTTGGCCTTATGTGCGATTATGTTAGTTGTTGTTTATTGTTCTTTTAATTTGGCAAACATTTTTGACAGTCGGTTCTAAACTAACTTTGCCTTTTAATTACACTAATCAACTTTAATTGGCTTGTCGAAAGATAGTTAGAGAGAATGATATAACTTTGCCAGAAGGACAAACCCTTTTGCAGCAAACAAACTAAACTTTTTCTCTGCAATTCAAATTTTATTAAATAATATTGACTTTGAGCGCAAGTTTAGCTTTATATTAAATTATAGAGCTCTCAACAACTGAGAGAGGAGCTCCCAGTCAGCTTTTTTCTTTATCTCTTTACTGTCTACTCATAATCGTCTACTTTATCATCATCATTGTGATTGCCATTGCTTCTGAGTATTCCTTTGGCTTGCTTTCTTTTTTTTTGAGTTCATTCATTCGTTTCATAAATCTCTTGCTAACTGTAATTTTATATTACAGTACAACGCCGTCTTGCTTTCGATTTCAATGCGGAAAACCTTTATTTAATTTTTTTTTTTTTTCTCTCTTTCGCTGTGCACCTTGACATTTTGTGCCTTGTTAAGTCGCTGGAAAGGGTCGGGAGCGCTTTTTGTGTCTTTTTCGTGTGTCAGTTGCCATGAAAATGATTCACAATTGCCATACATTTTATGATTTATACGATGAAATCACTCAGAAAGCAGAAATACAATTGAGGGGCCGATGGCTTGTGGTTGCCAATTCCCAGGAGTCCTTTGAGTGAACCAAGTGATTTAAGTCTAATAACTGTTTTTCCATTGAAGAAAAATCTTTACAAATTGAACAGGGTATGAGTAATGCGCAAATCGATTTTGCTAGGGGGTTCCGCCACCTGTTCGCTTTGTTCATTTACATTTTGCCAACACTTTTTAGGCTGACACTCTTTATGTGCCTATCTCTCAGCTGCTTATTAATCGCTTTAACTAAAAAGAGAGGGTCTGTAGCCGTTTTTGGTTAGACGCTGCTCTGATTTCCCACATCTGAAGGCCGTATCTTCAGTTGAGTGCTATCACTTGTATGGTTCAGTAGTCAGTAGAGTATGTGGATCTTGGCTCTACAGGTGACGTCCTAAAGGTTACTTAGCGGAGTAAGTTTTAATAAATTTTGAAAAAATTAAATTTTTTTAAATAGTAAATTTTGTTTTTAACCGAAATTTGAGAAGAGTGCCTCGATTCAGAGTCCGGTTCGAATTGTTATCGGTTTGACTTTGCGATGTTTCCTCAAATCTGGTTGTTTAATTTAGCGACAAGCTGCCAATAGTGACGTCAATGTGACTCGAGGGATAAGCTAAATGGCTAAGCAAACTCAACCTGTCTGAGTGAGTGGACACAAAAGTAAACTTATCGTAAAACATAATTTTTAGCCAAAAAGGATGAGAGTCCGATTCAAAAGACATGAACAACAGAATGTTTTCCTATTGTGCATATGATTTCCAAAGCTCTTTAGTATCATTCAATTACTAGGGCATATGTCTATAACTCAATTTTTGTAAACTGATCTTGAGCCCCATTTAGCTTTTAGCCATATTTGAAAGTTAGGGCAATGAAAAGTTCCATTTAGTTAAAAACCAATTCATTTTATTGCGCTTTGGCCATATTTGTAAGTTACAAGCCATATAATATCGCGTTTCTATGCATTGCGAGTTCGTTTGTGTTCTATTCACTTGAGTTTATTAATTGAATCAATAAATCCCTAAATAGAATTTACAAAATGCGCAAGTTTTCGACGTCAATGTTAACCTTGTATCTCTCCCAACTCACTCGCACGGCTGTCTCATATAAGCCAGTAATGCAAATATAACATGAAGTGTCCTTAAATGTCTAGTCACTCAACTGAAGAAGGACCAATTGCCTGGGACGAACCCATGCCCCAATCTCTGTTGTAACAAATGTCAGCTTTACGTCAATGAAGCGTCAATGGCGTCGTCGTTCGGCTTGTCATTGTTGATGGCTGCCAATAGCGACAACAACAACTATAGCAACAACTAGAACGAGTGGGTACCTTGAGTGGCACGCATTAGCCAAGTTCAATAGAGCTTACAAAAAAAAAAAAAAATCACAAAAAAAAAACGGAAGGTCTGTTAAATAAACAATCAACAAAGAAATGTTATGGCCATAAGCACTTTAAGCCTATTTTGAATACATGCCGGTTTTTCGGCTTGTCCTTTGAGATACTGCGAGACAATAAAATAGAGTGCCAAAAATGTTGGGGGAGTGAAATTCCTTTGACAGCTGTCAACAAGGCGCGTTTTTTGTTGTCTGACAGCAAGTTTCAGGAGCATGAAAACCACCGGCAAACTGTATTGAATTTTGTACTGTGCACTCAGGCATGGCGCTGTAGCAGCGACCTTTTGTCAGGCGAACCAAGCAAAACTTGTACTATTGTTGTCACATGAATCTAACCAGTTTTATGCTTGGTTAGCTTTTGTGGCCGATCCATGCCAGACAATTCGCAGACAGTTTAGCCAAGAGAGCGGCAAAGAGAGAGCTCTAATGCGATTTTGATGACATGTCACTTCAGATAAAGCAAACTCTTGTTTGTTTTTCAATTTGATTAGCCATGTTTATGACTAGGTCAAATCATCATGGCTTTAAAGCTCTTTGATAAATTTATGGTATACAGATTTTTGCTTTCTAATTCAATTTGTGCAGTTCTCATAACTTTGCAGTTGAAATTCCTCTTTGGCAGCGTTTCAACTCGATATGGCACAAATACAAAGAAAAACCTGCTGCGAATGAACGATATGTCACTAAAACGAGCCACTCTGCCATAACCAGGGCCTGAACCAAATCTAATTCCTTGCAACAGTAGGTATGGCCGCCAACAATAACAAAGAGTGCACTACAGTAAACTCCGACGAGGTGCAACGCTTTGAAACCAGATGGAAGCACCCTGCATTCTCTCACAACGCTTCTAGTGCAAATTATAACGTTCCTACAGCAAGGGACACTACTATAAAACCGTAATATCTTCTATCATGTTATAAAAAACTTTCTGCTCTCACTAATGAGAAAGATTGTCATTTTTGAGCTAAGAAAACAAATCTGAAAAAATTAACTTTAGGGCTACACTCGTCGGTTCATGGTTCGGAAATCTAAAAAAAAATTTTCTATAAGTACTAAACGAATTTGAAATAGAATTTATCAAATTATTTCATAAAATAGATGGTATCCAAAGATATTGAATCGATGAAAATCTATATATCTTAAAATTAAAGTCGCATTCTTTCGAGAACTACTGAAAATGAAGCACAAGCTACTAGATTCAGAATGCAACGAGTTCGTGCACATCAAAAACATTGTTCTGTTGCGGTGCTCATATTAACCTTAAACTGGCCGTATTACTTTGCGATTCGGAAATCGAATAGAGTGAAGACACGGTAACAATAACTCAATCGTTTGTCCGAAACCATAGATGGAGACAAGCGGAAGACGAGAAGAACCAAAAAGGAAGGTGAAGAGAAAGTTGCAGGGAAAGACAAAGAAGAACGGGAAAAGTATGGTAAAAAGCAAATAGAAGATGAAGGCGAAGAAGAAAGCGAAGAGGAAGACTAAGCTAAAGGAAAATGAAGATAAAGGCGAAGAGCAAAGCGAAGAGGAAGAGAGACGAAAAGGTGGTGAAATGAAGAAAGACAAAGTCGAAGGGGAAGACGAAGAAGAACGGATTGAGAAAGGTAAAGAGCAGAAGATGAAGGCGAAGAGGCAAACGAAGATGAAGGTGAATAGCAAAGCAAAGAGGAAAACGAGGGGAGTTCCAGACATGTATACGAAGAAGTTAAAGAAAAGGATCAGGTTTCGGAAATCGATTACAGTGCGAACACATCAGTAAAGACTAGAGTCAGCTGTTTATCCGAACAAGAAGCTAAAGACGACCTGCGAAGAGGAAGTTGATATCCAAACAAACGCAAAGAAAAAGTCGAAGGGGCAGACGAAGAAGAACGGCAGAGGTAAAGTGGAAAAAGAGTTGGATTTGGAGAAGAAGAATTAGCCTACATTTTAGGAGCATGGGAGTTAAGCTTTACAAAAAATTTTTTATCGTGTAGAGATACACAATACCTACCTACCTACGCTGCCTTCAAAATACGTCTTGTAATTTTGAGACTCCATCTTCTTCTTAACTGACCATAACAACCTCTAAGGCCTGGGGTGGCTCTACTGGTCTCCAAAGAACCCAGTATCATTGTTAGTTGCCTCATACGACAAGCCCGCTCACCACAAATCATCTTCTTTTTCTATTATTAAGGGCCGGGTTACGGCCTGATGTAACGCACTTTTTTAGGCACCTCTGCCTCGCACACGCCTTGCGTGTTATCGATTTATAGTCGATAAGTACCAACTGGTGGCTGTTGATTTGAGGGCTTAAAACCATCCGCTGCTTTTATTTATGTTATGCAAAATTATGCTCAAGCTTTGTGCACCTCTTCTGGATCGGACGATTAGACCTCCCCTTCAGTTGCCCGTTTCGATGCCGAAAAATTCCGTTTGCATTTCACTGACTTAAAGCTTTTCGCCCTATGGTCACATTGAATCAACATATCGCTTCACTAAATTTAGAAGTGTTCCCCCGCTGTTTTGATTCTCGAATTCGGAAAAACTACCCGTTTAGCAAATAAGGTTAACTTTGCTGTCGAATTCGAATTCCTTAAAGTTTATGTTAATAATTTCATACAAACTACAGAAGCTAGAACTCAGCAGAAACAATTAGCTCTAATAAGCGGGCATCTACTGTAACTAGATGGAACCACAACTAGAAAAACAGTTACTCACTGCAATGGCAGCAAACTTCCGTTTGCAGTCGCATAAATGGCGTCGGTTTCAAATCGAAAATTGCTTTTTGCCAAAGCCGGCAAGCCATCAAAGCCATTCGCCTAGTTTTTCCCGCCTACTTTGGCACTCAAACGTCCCTGCACTCTTTCAGCCAACGACGGCCAATAGCTAGCATTTTCCACAATGCGTTTTGTTTTTCTTTCATATTTTTAAATGTTTTTTCCTGTGCACCTGCTTACACACTTAACGACTGGCCGAGTTTTCCAATTGGCAAATCACTGGCCATAAAAAAAAAGTTTCCATCAACATAATTACTAAACAAATTATTGTTACACTTTAAGCTAATGCGTTTTTCTCTCGCATACACTCTCTTTGTCACCGTGACTGTAAATTTTCCAAGCTTTTGGCATTGTTTTCGCTTTTCTTATTTGCTCGGCAAAAACTTTGTGCCACTTTTCGTTTCGTCATCATCGCCAACTAATTTGCATAAAAAAACAAACTTTGCGTTTGGTTTCTCTCTCTATATATCTCTTTAACGCCGACTAACTAATTATTATACCTTGTTATAGTAAGTTGGCGTCTGAGATTCACTCAGACGGATTATTATGTCATGGCTTGTTAATTAGCTTATAAATATGCCTTGGCTCCATCATCGGTGCATGCATAAAAAATTTGATGCACACAGTCGGGACGGTGCCCGACAGTGGAATACCCTGTACTCTATTTTTCCACCATAAACACTAAATCCAGCATACGGTAAAATGGGAACGAAAGTATTTTCTTTTAAGCATTTCCTGTTGGGAAGTTCCAATTGACAAGTTTTCCTATTGGGACGTTGACTATTATGGGTCAAAAATTACTTTTTTGCTTCAGTATTCTTGGGTCAATGTCGTTGAATTTTGTAACATAGATAAAAAAATCTGTGACAGTTTTCAAATCAATATATTGGGGGGTGTGGCTGTAATTAAGGTAAATCGATTGTGTAGGAAGGGGTGGATACAGTTTTAACGATTAGTGTCACCCGAGTCTCCACACCAAATTTTGTAACTCTAGCTCACGTGTATCCATATCTACATGCAGTGCAAATTTGGAGCAGTTTATTGGCGAGGGGGGGTGAAATTGGCATATTTTTGACTATAACTTTTGATGTATTTAACCGATTTCGATCATTTTTGAAACATAGATGCACATGAACACGACGCATACCTCTGTCGAGTTTCGAGATGATAGCGGAGCGGCTGTAAACCGCAAAAATATGTCACATGGAAAGGGGCCAAGATATCGAGGTGATTCGACAAACTTCATCTTTTCGGTGTAAATGCGCATCTACCTCCTCTTATGGTGTCTGATATCTCGACGTTCATATGGAAGAACGGACAGACGGACATTTCGATATCGACTCGACTATTGCTCCATGGTGCATGGTGTGCCACGCCTCCTTCTGCCTGTTACGTACATTGCACAAACCTATAATACCCTTTTACACTTTGTGTTAAGGGTATAAACATCATCTTTCGGCTGCAACGTCATGATTAAGTTGTTTTCTCATTGATTATTTGCATGTGATTTGATTTGCATTTCATTTCGTTGCATTTCTTTGAATATTTTATTTGTTGGGCTTTCGTATGACAGGAAGTGCATTTGGATTTGAGACATTGTTATTTACAATTCGATCAGCGGCTTCCACATGCTGTTGTATAACGCTAGATTTGACTTTTGTTAGCGTTTATTATATTCCTAATTGGAAGATTTGCATAAATTTGATTGTTTAACGTTAAATCAATTAGGGTATCTATGTGTTTTTAGTATAAGACATGATTTGGTTTTAATTTGCGCAACATTTGTGTGTAGGTTTTGGGCAGGGTAAAGATAAGAGAACTAAGTGATAGGTGAAACAGTGGCTAAAAACTGTTGTTGTTTACCCTTTGGTCCGAAACGTAAGAGTGTATGTCTAATATTAAAAAGTCATTCAATAATAAGTAAGAAAAAAGTTAGGTTTCAGGTGTGTCTAAAAACGTTGCCAATAGAAACTAAACTGATATCAAATCTACCCTGAAATGCTGAAAAGCGACAAAAATTAATCGAATTGATATATATGTCTCTTCGCTGTCAGGATGTTCTATGGGATCGTACTGACGTATGTTGTACATAGTTTTAATGTGATCATGATCGAGCATGGCGCTTAACGGCTGATTAGGACTCTATAGTTGTAGACCCAACGAGCAGCGCGCCTTCCTACTGCTTACATAAGGACTGGCTTTAGTCCTTGTCCTTTCCTGGGTCACAAGCCATTATTTGAGAAACTACTACTAAGTTAGCAGCAGCAGAAGCAATGTGTTTGTGTGTGTGTTATTCCCACTGTGCAAAACATGGCACTTTGTCGCACAACACCATGTTAATAAATTTGTTCACCCTTTTTCACCAACTATATGGCAACAAATATGGGAGAAACTTATATCATTGTGTAGGGAATTTTCATAAGTTATGAGGGCTATCGAAGATCATGACTGTTTTATATGTATTTGTGACACACAGCTCAGTAGCTCATATATGTAAATTATAGAGAATAAGAGAAAAAGTAAATGATTTTGAATTAAAAAACTTATGGATTTCGGAAGGCGACTGCGGGGTTACGACTAGTATGTATAAATGCAAAAAAAAACATACGCTATTATTCTATTTATTACTTTGAAAGAACGACGTATGCCGTCACGTCATATAGTCGGAGTTACTCCTAAAGCGCGTTTGTTTAAGTGATGAACTCGTCACTCTAATGTCTTAGCCCCGGCCCATTTCTTTAGGTTTGAAAACGAAAAATACTCGCAGGGGACTAAATCTGAAGGTAATGCGCTATGGGGAAGCAGTTCTTAAGCTAATTTATTGGTTTCTTTCCTGTGTACATCGTCCTGGTGAAAGAGCACTTTTTCCTTCGCAAAAGTGCTCGTCTTGCTTCAAATCCATATCGAATCTGTTGAACAGCTCTGAAAAATATTCGTCGGTAAATGAACGTTTTAGCCTTTTCAAAGTATTCATTGTTGGCCGAGCGACCTACTACTTTGCCTATTACCTAGAATCCATTGTGTAGTGATGTATCAATGTTTCGGACACGGATGCGAAACGGCAAACATTCGTCTAGTTTCATGGTTGTGCTTATGGTCGAGATGTGAACAAACGCGGCACCCGGTAGTACACACACGTTTCACTTTAAATTTAAGAGATAGAGAGAAGAGACTATCAATTCTCTTGAGCTTGCCACAAGTTGAATGGAGGTCTTTTGTAGGTGTTTTGTCCTCACAGATTCACAGATGGACATGTGTTTGATCCTCTTAGTCTATTGCTGAGGTGGTTCGCTTTGTGCATGTAGTAGCCAAGTCTCAGTGATGAGCATCTATATTGTGTTTGGCGAAGAACTGCTTGAGGTTCTATAGAGTCCCCAAACATTTCACAATCCCATACTAAGTGAACCTGGCGTCATCTTTTGGCGTTCAAAAGACCAGGACACATTTGTTGAAGGAACTGATTCTGCAATTCTTTGAACATGGCTTGGAGTGTGTTCACTTTAGCTGTAAGTGCCGCAATATCCACATACAGATTAAAGCTTGTGCTGGCAGGTATAAATTGCCGATACTCTATGTGTTTTTTGGGGACCATAGAGCCAGGTGTTGGTATAGCATTGCTCTTCGTCAAGCCAACTTTCTGGAGAGGATTCAAAATGCGAAAGGCGCCCTTGGACCATGGTTACCTTCGCATTTAAAGTAGCAGAGATTCTCTTCGGATATTGGAGGTCGCAAATACAACTTTTTTTCCTGTGTAAATTCTGATAATAATTTACTTGTTGCTCTTAAAAACGTGCAACATATGTTAAGAAAGCGACTTATAACATATGTTATATTTAACTCAGAATAGTTGTATAGAATAGAAAACCCCGATAAACTCTATGGCCTAGAAGTAAAGCAGAAAAAGGTAGTCATTTGAAAAATTGACTTATCTGAAATGAAACTGAGCATTTTTAACACTGTGCTTTGGGTGCTCCAGACATATTTGTTCTAACATTTCAAGCCAGTAAAAGATTACTTCTTTAAAGTCTTTTATTTTATAGCGTTTTCTCAAATGTAAGAGACCTTAAATATGTTTCCTAATCTAAACAAGACCTGGTATCTGTTAATTGATTTGTTATGCGAGTTTTCAGGAAATATTATACGCAAGGAGTTTGGTGCAAAAGCCATAAAATAGGATTGCAAGGATTGGTACTATTTAGGCCTATATATGTCTCCAATGTATTAGAACCAACGCTCCATCTCTTAGTCTATTGCTGGGGTTGTTCGATGTGTGCGTGTTGATGCAAATCCCATCCCACAGCCAAGTCTAGGTAGTCTTTACACATCTTATCTTTATTGTGGCCACTTACTAAGACCTCCAAGTCTTCAAGCTGTCAATTGGACAGGATATGTTATACTTAATCCATTTCAAAGCTTGTCAGGCCCATTGATTCTATAACATAACATCATTTAATGGCCTTACTCACAATATTGCATTGAAAACATGCGTATACTTAATTTTGTTGAAAATTCTCTTTAAAACTGCCTTAAGGATTTTATAACATGCTTTTAAACAGTCACATCATCTTTTTCCCATTCTTGAAACTTAAGACTCACAAAATTTCTATTACATTTTCCATGCAATTTTCCCTACGTCAATTTGCATGACTCAGAAATCTGATGCCAAAAACAAATTTGCCATTTACTTGCAAAAATTACCTGCCTCAAAAACTGCGCTTTTCATATGCATTTTGTTTTCATTTTTCAGTAGTCGTTTCTGTGTCTTCTTTTTGCGCTAACTCAGCAGTTAATGTAATTGACTACTCACAGTTCCGTAGCGTCGTCCCTTGAGCTGATCATCCGACAGTTGTACAATGCCAAGTCATCATAATATGCAATTCTCTTGACTTGTCACCTTCAAGGGCCACGTAATTTGCAATGTGCATTGACGTCGAAGTTTCAATTGAAAAAAAGCATAGAAAACAAAAACGCCTTACACAATGGCATATATAACTTTTGTACCAACAACATACATACATATAATAATAATAATAATAGTAATAATAGTAATAATAGTAATATGTATATGAGCAATATAAGTGTAAAAGCAAACTTGACCCTAATACGTTGCTGGAAAATGAAAACATTTGAAAAGCTTTTGCACTTTGCTGTTGTTGTTGTGCTTGATATTAAAATTTCATTAGTCATTTATATGCACATTACACTCATACAAACATACGATATGCATATATGTTATATGTACAGTGAAACCTGCTTAAGTTGGCCACTCACGGCTCAAAAATTTTTGGCCAACTTATGCAGGTGGCCAACATATGAGGGGTAGCAGTTTTATATTGATTTTATGTTGTTTCTTTAATTTTTTACAACTTTATATATGTCTATGTTTATGAACTATGTCCATTAACTCCACATAGTAACAAATAATACATATCAAATAGTCAAAGTTTGTTTCCAGAATAGTGTAAATTCGTATGTAACTTAAGAGAATCTTTTAAATTTGCTTATTTATGCGCTTTTGACATTCTTCTTTTTGATTTTCAACAAATGAATTGTGCCATCTGAAAGGATTTCATTCAAATTTCTATAAGCAACTATTTACTGCAACCAATTTCATTCAGTTGTAAATTTTGTCATGGACTAGGATTATTTTTATGATTTGACAATTTTCATATATAACATTGCTGTGGTTTAGACTGCATACCCTTTACACACTACAAACTTTTAAAGTGGCCAACCTTTACAGGTTCAATTGCATGGACAAAATTCAAAAATCGCTCAAAAAGTGGCCAACTTACAAGATAGTTGCAGGTGCAAGTTAGGCAGGTAAAAATTTGAGTTTTTGTACTAATATATTTTGTTTTCACTGAAAAGTGTCCAACTTAAGGAGGTGGCCAACTTTGCAGGCTTGACTGTATTCATCTACCATACAATCACTTACATATTAATTTAGCAGTTCTGCTCAAATGACTTTTACAGCCAAGCTGCGTAAACAAATTCATTTCCGCTTCAAAAAAAAAAAAATTAAGATAAAATCCGCACCATTTTTGGTGTCGTAAATTTTTGTATATTTTTTTGTTTGTTGATTTCCGTTCACTCTATGTGTGTGTGTTTGGGCCAAACAGATGACTGGCTAAATATTTGAGTTAAAAACAAGAGAAAAAGTTGGCAAAGTGTTGCCTATTGTTGTTATTGCCAGCTGAGTGCAAACAGAGCATCGACGTCATCAGTGGTGTCAACAATGGCAATTTTTATCAGACAGCTGATTAATCTGTAGTCGAATTGAACTCGCTGGCTGTTTTTATATAAATGTTTACGTCACTTTATAGATTGCCATGCTAATTATAGAATTATGTACTAACTACATTGTTATCAAGTTTGCAGCTTCTATTTTTCCGTCACGGCATGCATGGCAGCTGTGTACAATGGTTCTTGAAAGAATTTTTAGCTAGTAAAATTTGTTGTGCCAAGTTTGTTCAAAATCGGTTTCTTATATAGCTGCCATAAATTTGATCGGAAAAAGTGAACGTCGCCTATCTGAAACTACTGCTGTCACGCTTATACGCTCAAGGAAGCTTCTATGCTTTGAATCTCGACTCGGTATCATGCGCTAGCGCCATCTAGCGTGATTCTATGATAGCATCATCTCAAGCGTATTCACGTGATACCATCACGATATATCGGTTTAAACATTGAAACTACATTAACAGTCGATTACGGAACAGAAATGCAATACAACAGATACAAAAATTATGAGAAAAGTAATTACAAAATTTGCAGGCTACAAGCCACTGCCATGAATCCCAAATGGCTGAAACGCTGAGTAATTTTGGTAGCCGCGAGCGGCGATTCGGGGTGTTGTTCGCTTTAAAAGAAACGGAAAGTCAAAATCAACTGCAATAAGTTTAGACAAGAATGTAGTCCTCATAGAAACTCATCTTCCACAAGTCTTCCATACGATGAAAGATTAAAGACAAGACAAGATTCAATCTTGTCAAAGTAGCAAGTATATTCAGGGTTCCAAACGGGAGGCCTAAATTTCAGGATTGGCCGCGCAATGATATAAATAGTGGTGATTTAGGGATAAATATACCCTTTCGATCATTTTTTAATAAACCCGAGAATACATTTTGCTTAACATTTGCCATATGGCGATGATGCTGCTTCCGGAATTTACTTCCCCACACGACGAAACCAGGGTCGCAATCAAATTGCTCAAAAACAGCAAAGCTGCTAGCGCAGATCACCTGCCTGCAGAGTTGTTCAAGACTCGATGCGGCAACGAGTTGGTAAGGTGCATGAACCAGCTCTTTTGCAGAGTATGGCTAGATGAGAGCATGCCCGATGATTGGAACCTTGGTGTCCTCTGCCCTGTCCTCAACAAAGATGACCATTCCATTCAGAAAGAGTTGCCTCCAAAACATGCGTTTTCAAGCACAATATTTTTTTGATGCGAGGGATCATTCATTCGATGTTTTGGGTGCTCAAAAAGACACTTGCGTGAGCCGATGTGTGGAAGAGCTCGCATTGTTGAGATAAAGGATTCTCCGTTTTTGGCGGTTGGCTGCTGCCATACAAATGATTGTATACCATACAGAATGGAAGTTATGGTTTTTTAGAGGAAACAGGCGACCATTGAAGTTCTTTCGTTCTCGGTAAAGATAGAGCAACGGTTTTGGTTACTCTACAATTTGAAGCAAAGATTCTATAAAGTTGAGCAAACGATTATATAACCTCTTGAACATTCAACTGTATGTATCTATCTTCTACTCGCCTTTGTTGAGTTTCTTCTAATCTAACTAGGCTAAAATTTACGACTTTGTTTGTCTGTAACTCAATATGGCTTTCCATGCGCTTCTTCTTGCTGTTGCTGTTCCCATTTCTTGAACAAGTTGGCAATGTCATAAATGTGTTTATATTGCGTATGATTAATTTTCCACACCTCTTACCATTTTGCATATATGTATGCACATATTGTGTGTCTGTATGTTTAGCTGCTGGCAACACTTGCTCATTAACTTGGTCAACAGGCCAAGTTGCCAGACCTCGCTCATATCCTGCTCTGTGTCTTGCCAATGAAATTGAATTTATATTTAGCGTTTTTATTTTCATTATTGTTGATCAAGTTATGTGGCTTAGCCGTCTGTCGAGTCTGTCGTCACTCCGTCAGTCCATCAGTGCATCAGTAATTCATTCATTCGCTTCGTCCAGCTTGTCTGCGGCTAATTTACTTTTCCAGTTGGCTGTCATTGCGCTCGAAGCGCGTGCCTCGGCTCACTTAAGCGTTTCTCATTGCCATTTTGTGTCAGTTTAAGTGCTTGACAACGACAGTAAATTGTTGTTGCTGTTGTTGTTGTTTTCTCCGGACACTGCTAATCTCATTGCCCGTACAGCTCTTTGGGTTTGTACTGGTTTAATTGTAAGCGCTAATTGCGCCACCAACTTGTTAAGAATGCAGCCATAGATGCAACAGAATGATTGCTGACTACATAATTCCGACCGTAAGAGGAAAATGCTACTAAATGCAATGTCTTTATTACAGCCAATATGAGAAAAACGTAAAAAAACACAAAAAATAGGAGCAGCTTAACAAACATAACTTCTTGTTGTTGAGTGATCATGAAATCTCGTTACCAGAATGGCGCTCCTCCTGGCGTCTCTGCTTAGCAGCGCAAGACTCTTGCATTCCGTGATACCAAAATTAGCTAGTACACACTCTATGCGAACCTTTTTTCAACAGCCTCATTCATGCCCTTTCATCCCAAAGCTGTTTTCGTCCTTAGACAGAGCCAGTGGAGCCACTGGATCCTATTTCGCTTGCCCCTACCGATATCGTCGCAGAGTTCTTAGAGTCCGTCGTTCCATGAAATGCGCTAGTCGTTGAAAAAGCGTTAAGAAAACGGAGTACTTTCCGCTCTTTAGACTGCGTCCCATGCTTAAGCGTCTTTGCCTTGCTCTCGTTTAAATCTAGACTCTGCCTGTCAAATTTTCTTTCAATAGCTGCTAAGACTTCTGTTACAACTGGCTTGGCCTATGATGCCAATATAATCTGTGTAGGCAAGCAAAAGGATATCTTTATAAAAAATGATACTGTTTCGACACACTCCGGTTTTTCGGAACAATCTCCTCCTCACAAAGTTAAGTTGTGCTCAACGCCATTCTGCAAAGTCAACCGAGCAAAGAAAATGCGGCGTAAAAACTATCAAATGCTGCTTTATAATAGAAAAAGAGATAGTTGGTTTCGTTTTGGTATTCGCGGGTTTTTCCAGGACTTGGCATAGTGTGAATATCTGGTCCTTAAGTCGCACTTATAAGAACCGATCAGTTCTTTCGCAAATAGTTTTAGTATCCTACACACACGCTCGTTAGCACCGTATAAGTGCTAGAAAGAAGACTGAGACAACGATAGCTGGTGCATACCGTGGGATGAAACTTCTAGAGGACATCTAGATTCCAATCATCAGGCAAGCTCTCATTTAGAACTCTACCAGCTCAGTCTTGAGAAGTTCTGTGGGCAGACAGGCTGCTTTGTTGTTCTAGAACCGCTTGAGGGCAACCCTTTTTTCGTCATCGCTAGGTGGCGATACGGCGTCATCTGCGATTCACGATCACTACCTGTATTTCGTTTGCCGGTACCCCGGTACTCACTCGTGCTTTTACTACTCATATTTACGTCTGCAGAGGCGCCTTTTTAGCTTTCTCACCTCCCTATAGGTATCTCGTACAGATCAAAGAATACTAATAAGATTGATCTGCCACTTGCCCTCCTTATGCGCGTCAAATGTTCAGATCAAAATCGGCAGACCAATCTTACGTAGTCATTATTATACAATGCTCCTGGTTATATTAGATAAAACTACTAGTTCTTAATAATCCCAGCAACACTTATTATGAAACTTAGGAACTTCGGTATTCTTTTCGGTTCGCATTCAAACGTTCCGCCTACAATTAGCGAATGTTTTATTCCAATTAAGTGAGTTTCCTCTGTGTTACATTAAAGAATGTTTAAATCACAATTGATCGGAAGTACGGTATCCGTGTAATAAGCGAACCAAATTGATCGCTGTTTCTTGTAGCCGAAATAAACAGTTTTTATAAAACCGAAATCGTACCCGTTATTGTAGTTTCGTAGCCATAACCGTTACCGAATTATGAGCATCTTCTAAAGTCTTGCTCATAAGTCAAACTCTTAAATATTTCTAGAATCAGCTAGCCGAAATCTCAAATACTTGACATCTTAATCCTATCAATATTCATTGCGAGCAAATGCATAGCGAACGTTTTCTCAAGCTAGGTGAAACTTCTAATCAAGGCTTTTATTGGCAGTTTAAGTACGAGTATTTGAGTGATTCGCAGTTTCCAGCTTGGCCTTGCTGAGAATTTTCCAGCCATTGCCATGCTCATTGCCATTGGCGTACTAAAAACTAGCCTCGAATTGCGTTCATAAAGTGTTGGCCAAAATGGTTTGCCAAGTGCAACAACGGGCAACAGCTGTATTCGGTTAAGCCTTGGTAAACTATCAGATACAAAAAACAAGCTGCAAATTTATGAGCCTTTTACAATCTGCAGCAGTTGTTGTTTGTTGCATGTACATTGTGTACAATTTGCCATAGAAGTTTTCCAATGCAGCTTGCAACAAAGTTTTCCTCTTGCATTCTAGAAGGCAACCCCCAAACAAACAACCCCATGAACATTGTTTTTGTTGTCGTTGTTGGCTATTGTTGTGACGCTTTTCAAACTGCTTAAATGGGCGTAACTAATATTGACATGGTTTTTGTGCGTGTCAACGCAGATCCTACAGCTTTTGGTAGTTGTTGTTGTTGGTTGTTGTCGTTATGGTTGTTGTTGTATGTTGTATGTTGCACCGAAAGTAGGTTGCACTTATACTGCGTATGTGTAAGTGTCGATATGTGTGTTTAATCCACTTTCATTGCTAAATAATGCGTCGCTGGCATCGTCTTTTCAATTCTGACACTGCACAAAACTTTTAAGGTGCTTGTCAAACTGTGCTTGAACTATGACCTTTGCAAGCAAAAAGAAATTGTATGTAGTCAGTCGGGACTGTGCCCGACAGTGGAATATCCTGTACCCTTCTTCTTTATAAACAATAAATACAATGTCGTTGAATTTTGTAACACAGATCGACAGATCGTGGCAGAAATTAAGGTTAATCGATTGCGGGGGAAGAAGGGGTTCTATTGAAAAAAGGTGGATGCAGTTTTAACGACTAGGGTCACACGAGTGACCACACCAAATTTTGTAACTCTAGCTCACATTTATTCATATCTACATGTAGTGGAATTTTGGCACAGTTTATTGGTGAGGGAGGGTGAAATTGGCATATTTTTGACTATAACTTTCGATGTATTTATCCGATTTCGATCATTTTTGAAACATAGATGCTCATAAACACTACGCATACCTCTAGCGGCTGTAAACCTCAAAAATATGTCACAGGGGAAGGGGCAAGATATCGACGTGATTCGACAAACTTCATCTTTTCGGTGTAAATGCGCATCTTTTGGTAAATTTTTGTGCCTCTACCTCTTATGGTGTCTGATATCTAGACGTTCATACGGAAGGACGGACAGACGGTCATGTCTATATCGACTCGACTATTGCTCTAGATCATTTTTGCCCATGGAACATACTGTCTGCCACGCCTACTTCTGCCTGTTACATACATTGCACAAATCTATAATACCCTGTTACACTTTGTGTACAGGGTATAAACACTTTTATGGTTTGCTTATCTAGTACGTGGCCCACTCACACCCACATACAAACCGTACACTGCCCCTCTCTCACTCGCTCTACTCGTTTCTATGTCGCTGTTCCAACCTCTCTCTTAACTTATTCATGTCATTTGTTAAGTGCTTTCCAATGCAGAAGTCTCTTCAGAGTCCTTTTGGTCAGTTGAATCTGTCTTTGTGCTTCGATATTGAGTGTATTCAATATTAAAAACTTGAATAATGCATTTACCTGAGGCGTATACGCAATATGTACGCTCATCAATCATACGCCGTGTCATACGAATGTTTGCTCTGATTGGAAATTGTCAATAACTGACATAGATTTAAGAATTTAATATAACTTAAACATATACCAAATGACTTTAAGAGTAGAGCTAACATCAAATTACTAGATAATAGGGTTTTTTATGGGCAAGGTCTCATTGAGCGTTTGTTATAGGATCCGACATTACTAGCTCAACAATTGTCGCTCATCTTACAAAATTTTCATAAATAAGAGAAACATTTCATTAAAGATCTGAAAGCTTATTAAAAAAGCTTCAATTCGTTAAGAATACTCTGAACCTCCGTTTGATAAGCTTATAAAGATTCGTTTGTAAACATCAATCTTTAGAAAACACGTTTGTCACAGTGTCAATAGTAGGTAAATTCTTTAAATAGCAGATCTTCGAAAACAGATAGTTTAGGTATTGGAATAACTAGCAGCTAATTGAGAGAATGGGATTCATTGGAAATTTTTGGGTAGTATCTTAATCTCTTACACTGCAATTCATAACACAACTGTTATTTGGCTTGGTATCGTTCAAAAATAGTTAAATTTGTTGTTTAAAGAAAGAAAGAGAGAGAGAGAGGCCTCAGATACGAAACCTAGTTACTTTAGACTTCAAATCTCTTAAACCATAGACATTTGACTAGTCAAATCTAGCCAGCTATGCACTTTGTTCCTGAAGATTCGTTAACCAGTTAACTGCGCAAAAAAGCGATTTCTTCAACTTAGATATCGTTATAAGTCCAAGCCACTCTATGTTAAATTTGTTGTTTAAAGAAAGAAAGAGAGAGAGAGGCCTCAGATACGAAATCTAGTTACTTTAGACTTCAAATCTCTTAAACCATAGACATTTGACTAGTCAAATCTAGCCAGCTATGCACTTTGTTCCTGAAGATTCGTTAACAAGTTAACTGCGCAAAAAAGCGATTTCTTCAACTTAGATATCGTTATAAGTCCAAGCCACTCTATGTTGTATCTTCTATTAAAATAATCTTTAAGAATTTATTACGTGTAAAACTCCGTTTATTTCTCAGATAGTGAAATCAACGCTACAGGTAATGAAGTTAACCTCATGAAAGTCTTCCATCTTTGATGGCCAATTTTCTATAGACAGAATCAAGGCAACTATAAGAGCTTTCGCTTGTTCGTAAGATACCAGATATATGATTTCACATAGAATTACTAGTTAGTTAGCTTATTTATAGTTCAATTGATTCAGAATCTGATTCGTTTAGGTTTTGGCTCGAAGCTAATAGAACTACGAATCGCTCAAACGCCTTGCGGGGAATCAGTTAACTATAAAAACGTTACTGAGTAAGATTGAGCACTTTTGTGCCTATCGACTCGTATGCGATCACGAAAATCTGTTATTATACACGATTAGTTTTACGATTATGTAGGCTGTGTTTGTTGTTTGTGACTGTGAGCGAAAAGAAGAGCATGCTTTATATAAATAATATTCTTTCTACTTCTTTACACCCACTTGTATGCTCTTTCACAGAACAGGAAATACCTTTTAAACTACGTAAAAAATCTAAAAATGCACTACAAAACATGACAGCTTATAGATAACCGAAATCGCCATATAATCGAAATCGTAAAAGAGATTTGTCAATACCATAATCTTAAAAGTAACCGATCTACGACGTTTTTCGGTTCAATTGCCCGATTCCATGTTCACTGTTACTCCGAATTGTTGCAAAACTGTATTTTTCTGTAAATATGTATGTATAGAAAAGCAAGTGGAACTGCTCGTCAAATTGCCTCCATAGGGGCCCTAATAAGCCCATTATAGTCTTACGAAAGCCCTTCAACTCTTTCCTTTCATTGCCACACATTGCTCCGCTTGTGGTCTCTGTTTACATCATAATTGCCATTATGTTTTTTCGAAAATGTGCGCAAAAAGATAACAACAATGACAACAAGAGCAACAACAACATCTACATACAACAAACAACAACAAGTTGCCATGTTTGGCCATGACTGCCGCAGTGTCGGTTCAATAATTAAATTGTAGCGGGTGTAAAATGAACACAACAAAAGCTACAAACAAGATACAAAAAAATGCAGCTCATTACGGAAATACGCGGTCCGCAAATATGGTCAAAGACCGAGACAGTTGTGGGCGAGCGGGTATACGACACAAGGGGGCGGCACCACAATGGAACGCTTACTTGCGTGCTACAATTTTGTGGCACATGCAACAATAACAAGAGCAACAACTACAACTACAACAACGTCAACCTTATCCATGACGCAGCCGCAGTTTTGATACCAGCTAAAGATACGAGTAAAGATACATTTTGAGCGCTACTATCTTGGATAGTTAGTAAGTGCTCGTAAATCAAATACTACCATGAGAGCTGCTCTGATGCAGTTGGAACCGCTGCCAGGTGGCGCTTTGTGGTTTCAATTACACAAATCGTTTGGCTTAAGTGACTCGTTGTCAGTGAGCAGGAAACTTTTAGATAAACAAATTGGTTTTGGAGGCGATTTAGTTGAGAGCCACCTACAACGGAAGTTTAGCTAATGCAAAACACAATTAGCTTTGTTAAATTGTTGTAGCGATTTTGTTTCGGGGTTTTCCACTAGATAAGATCCATATATAAAGCCTGGCCTTATGCGAATTTTAAAGCGCTTTAGCAGTTTTGCCTTTTAAGTAAAACCAAAAGATACAAAGTTGCAAACCAAGAGATACTGTGTGTGTTGTCATGCATTTCGAATTTGACCTGAAATAGCAAAGCATATTGTGTATACGCCTCGTATGCTGCATGTGCTGCTTGCCATTGTGGCCTTTGGCCTGACTGCAATAAATATGATGAAATAATTTGCAGACCACAAAACTTATGCACACGTACGTTATGCATACACTGAGAAAAATCTGCTCTGTTCTAACAAGCAGCGATCATGCTACTGTTGATACTTAAAGGGAAAGTATAAGTTTAATTATTTGCAGGTTTTTGTAGGGTCTTCAATCTATGGTTGTGGTATGTGTACGTCTTCAGTGAATCTAAGTACTCTGCGTAAAATTTGCTGTTTCAAGAGTGACATTCGAATTCTTCTAAGAATTCTCATAATAACATACGATTCTTGAAACTAGTCCAAATGAAAGTTAGAAAATTTAACATTCATATGAAGGAATTCGAAACATATGTATCTCTTTTACTTTAAAGCCTTTCAGACAGTAAATTACATTCTTAAATTCTTGTTTTAATTTACATCTGTAATTTCATCAAAGTGCAGAAAATTAAGTTAAGGACTTCCGAAGGAGGAGTTTTCTACCTCATCCTCAATATCTACACTACATCTCAAAGGTATAGACCAGCAGCTCTCAGGGGCTTAAACTCGTCTCCTAATAGACTATCTTCGCGTCATTGCTTTGATTGAAAAGCGCATCAATTGAGTACAATGCCACTTCCTCACTCGCCAATTCCACACAGGAGTCATACCTGAATCATGCAGCGTTGGGAATCCCAATTTCCGCTAATCTTTAACGCTCTGGAGTGACTTAGTTAAGGTTGCCCGCTACCCCAGTGCGTCCTCGTCTAAACATCTTTTCACTTTACTCTTATCTTTTGTGATTGTACACGTACGTGTATACCTTACCAAGTTTCTCTCAATGTATTTGCTTGTACAGCAGTTGTCAAAAGGTCACCACACAATTTGACTCTTGATATATGGCAACGACTTGACGGCAGCACTTGAATGACAATGTCAAGCCATGGATGTCATATCGTAGCTCTTATAAATATTTAAAGTTTTGCAAAAAACAGACAACAAAATAAAGTCCAATAAAATGGCATTAATAGTCTTAATCTGGCTGCGGCCTTGCCCTGTCTTGCCCTCATCATATATATATCAAACGTAACTCGCTCTCTTTCAGCCATTTATATGCAAATTGCTCAATCAAGCGCCCCGGAGATACTAGATGCTTATAATTATTGCAGACCCAAATATTAGTTATGCTCGCTAATTCAAAGCTGGCGAAATGTAGACATGCTAATTTCCTTTCTGGGTTAAGCCCCGACGAAGATACAAACCCAAACAGCAGCCAAGCAAAAATATTGCACATCCGACGTGTTGACACTTGAGATGAACGCGTGACAACAGTGTCATAACAATGATTAAGTAAAAAGTGAACAAAATACGTACCTTAATTAATGTGCCGCAGATGTCAACAGAATTTCAATGGCATTTGAAAGGTGTTTGATTAATTGTATTGCATAACATCTTCCTTTTTGTTAGCCAACGCTTAAGTTAACTCAATTTCAAGTCGAAACAGTTTTATTTTGCTGTTCGGCGTAAATACTCAAATTAGAGCACTTTAGCTGCCAGTGCTGTTTATACAAATAGACGTTATATTGTCATAATTCTTTAGATTCCACACTACAAATTAATTTAAAATGTTTGGCGTGACAATATTAATCCATATAATGTCTTGAGCGTGTTTCGCTTGGGAGAAGTTTGCACGCGGACAAATCACAGAAGAACAAAGCAATTTCTGTTAGAATAATTTCTAGCATTCGTGTGAATGTTTTGCGTGACAGAACAATTTGTCACGTGCCCATCACTAATTAAAGTTAATACTTTTTGTTCATCACGTTTTCATCTGTTAGCGTTAAGTTAAGCGGCTGCCCGCATTGCCGTTATGCCAGTGACACCTGCTCCGCCATTTTCCATGCTGCAAGCGCCATGCGGCATGCGTCAAGTCATGTCAATTATGGCACGCAGTCGTTAGAAGCGACAGCCACAAGAGCTTCACATCGTTTACCGTTGCCCCAACCTCGTAAACTAGTTAATGCGTGGCGGTTAGTTAATGAGCGTTCTTGAAGTGAGTGTGAGTAAATGTGAGTACTCGTATGTCTTGTTACGTGTTATCTACTTTGTAGCAGGTGAATTGTGGTTGCCACAAAAAGTGGCACATTGCAAAAACTTGGCAAGCAAAACAAATCATATCCAAATCCAATTGAGCAACTTTTGCAACCAAAACGCTTCAACCAAACCATACATCATGAGTTCGCTTAACGCTACGAAGACCTGGGGTCATTTTTGTACAAAGATTTGACACATTTCTAATTGAATTGAAAATATAAATGCCACCTTCCACAACTTTCTAATCCATTATTTCAATACTATGAGATGATTAGTTCCTTCAATTTTCGTTAAATGAATTGCAATACTATGCGATAAATACTGCAATACTATTTTCGATAAATTCTACATAGGATTCGCCACAATTCCGAATTCATTGTAGAGCTAGTGAGAGCATGACAGAAGCTGCTAGTGAAACCAACCAGAAAAATTGGGTCAAAAGCTTCTTAGTGAGCACAGAGAACCTTCAGCCGTATTTCAAAAGTACTCTGAGTAAAAATGAGGCAAATGCTTATCGATTCAAATTTATGTGAATAACATAGAATGTTCGTTTAGTTTGTTGCAACTATTTCTTTGTGTTTTACCCATCGCTGTGGTAGACTCAGCTTAACTAGGAAGCTCGTGGTATTCGAGTTCAATTGTAAGCTATAGTTCATTAGTTCAATTTTAGTTAATAGAACTAGTCGTTGTTTTAGTTCAATTCATCTTTTTGTCCCAATTCTAGTGGAACTTGGGACTAATTTATGCACAAGACAGAGAGAACCAAGGAAACTTCGAACCAGTACATGAAAAAGACTGAAAAAGCTGAACGAACGACTACATAAAAAAGAGCTGAAAGAACTAAAAGCTCAATAAAAAGATTAGTGCTATCGAACTTTATCAAAGCTGTGTGACCCAAGTCTACTTCTTACCAATCTCTACATTTTGGCATGACATGAATAGGAATAACTAACTTTAATAACTTTGCTAACTTTCTGATTTGAGCTTCATTTAGGGATGAACTTAAAAGTAAAATAAAGTTACTGCTTAGATTACGGTCTTCGTTTGAAATCAAATAACATATGTACCAACTTTGTCGAAGTTAATAGAAAATGTGGAGTATCTGCGTTGTTCGAGTAATGGTAGGGGCCTGTACATAAATGACGTTACCACTGTGGTTCGTGATGTCATTTATGAACAGCTCCTAAGTTTACCTTTCCATGTAACCTAGAGGCTCTTTTATTCCAAAGCAGTCATATATTCCAATACAAATCTTGTCGTTTGAAATTTAATCGGTTATACCCTTCTCCCACTTGAACTACAAAATCAATATGCCACACAAAAGTCGTTGTTATCGGCTAGCTATTGCCGTGCAACTTACTCTGGGTGTAAATGTATTATGTCGTGTTACCTTACGGTCTTTTTTTATACTCTGCTTTTAACCCATGTTAACCCAACTTGTCAATGATTTTTAAAAGCCAAAGTTTTAAGTACAGTTTATATAGTATTTTTATAGCATTAACATTGAAGCTTTAACATACATTAACGATGCATAAACTTAACCCATGTTCACCGAACTGATCAGTCGCTCTATAACTGTAGCTGCCTTCGATTTGTAGCTAATCTTTCTTATCATTCAAATTTCAAACCCATATTGAAAGACTTGAACAGAAACGAAAGCGTGATTAACCCATGCTGGCCCTACTGAACACTTAGTAGCTATGTTTGACTCATTTAAAGTTCGTTTAACAGCCAATGTCAGTCAAATTGAGCTTAAGCATAGATTAACCCATGTTTGTAGCTAGTCAAAGATCACCTAAAACTGCAATTGTTGCTGCTCTTAACTCACTTGAAGTTTTAGCTGCATATTTTGTTTAGAACACTCGTTAAAATCAATTTGCAATATTGAGCAAGCGCTTAACCCTATGCTGGCCCAGCTGATCATTAAGCCAAACAGCTGTTCGGATCAACTGCAACTCTAACTGTGCTACTTGCCTTCGGCTCATCTTGCGATTCATTCGTCGTTGTTCGCAGATGTTTTTGTTGTGGACTGCTGCACGTTTTTCGTTTTGTTTTGAGTATTTTGTTTTGATTTTGCTGCTTCTGCCCACACACACACACACAGATACGCACACACAGATACACACACGCACACATTGAGAGATTAGCGGCCTCACATAGATACTCACATATACAGAGAGCAGCTTAGGCTCTTGCCTTTTCTCGGTTTTTGTTTTAATTCTTTTTCTTCGTCGTCGACGTCGACGTCGTCGTCGTTGTTTTCGTCGTGTTCAGATAAAGAATAAAAGCACACACACACACAAAGATACTTTTGGCGCTGCGCTGCCGCTGCCGCTGTCGCTGCTTGACGAGTTCTAGATACTTTTGTCTAGCGTGCGGCATTCAGTCGCAAAAACGTTTAGCGCCGAGTCAGTCGGACGACAACAACAACAACAACAGCAGCGACAGACTGTTGAGAAAATTTACAAAAACAACGAAAACGTGAAAAATTCACAGCTTGTCTGCCTCGAGTAACTTGTAAAGTTGACGAGTCGTCGTCGTCGCAGTCTTCTTCGTCTTTGTCGTTGTCGCTGGCAGCAAGTGAAAAGCGCTTTTCTATTTTCGCCTCAAGTGCAGCGCAGTGTTGTTTTTTTGTGTCGTCAACGTTAAAAAAATCAAAGTCCTAAAAAAAAGCATATAAATAAACGTGCATATATTGCATATACACATTATAATTTTAGCCAGTTTTCGCTTTTCTTGAGCACTTGATGCGCCGCGTGTCTTACTTTCTAACTATAAAGTTTTAGAAGTAGCCGCCAAAAAAAGCAATCCCAAAAATAAATAGACGCAACTGCAACTTGCCAACTAGGCTTAGGTTGTGCGTGTGTGCCTCAGTGTGTGTGTGTGTGTGTGTGTGTGTGTGTGTGGCAACATGCTGGCCATCAAGGAGTGTCTTATACGCGAAGGTGTGCTCAATTTGGACAACAGCAACAGCAGCCCCAGCAAAAAGAAGACACCTTTGTTGTATGCCAGCAAAAGCAGCGGCAACATTTACACACAACCAATACAACGCAGCAGCTATAACAATATGGATATGGAATGCTATCGCAGTTAGTATCTAGCAATATCGTATCTGTACGCAAGTTTGATAGCGCATATCTGACAGATACACAATACCATGTACTTGCATTACTTAGTACTTGAGCGCAATTTCCACAATACACAATACTACAAAAACTCTTTTGTTTTCAAACTAAAATTCAATTTCCACTTGTAACCAGCTGCCATGATGGTTGACTCGCCACCCTCTACTCCGCCACTCACCGCGGGGTTGAGATTCGTGAGGGTCTATAGTGCTGAATAGAGTTATTTTTAGATGCTGTCGTAGTCGGTTAGCTAACACAGCGCATGGCGGTTTTCAATACCCTATAGACAGGCATATATGTGATTGAATAGTTTTGGGGAGAAGCTATGCTATGTAGCTATGGACATGTGTTTTGCAAATAAGGTTTTTACTTGCCACAAGCGTTCTTTTTGTTAGTATTTGACAGTGACTTAAAATGGATTAAAAACATCGATAAACACAACAAAGAAACATTCGTTTTCGAACAGAATTACCCGAAGTTTCTACTTTCTGGGAATATGTTAAACACGCTCACATAGTGTTTTTTATTAATCCAAAGATAAAAGATTATATAACTATGAAAATATGTTCCTAGGCGGATTTAGATCTAAGACATATTAAGAGGTGAAAAGCCTATTCATGATAAGATTAAGTTTACTTCGATATTAATACACTTGCCACTTAGTGGCCATATGAATTACATGCGTCAGTATTTAACAGCGTTGAAAAATGCATTAAAATGTTGTAAAAACTTCTAAAACTTTTGCCCGTTTTTCTTTTTGGGAGTAAGATAATCACATATTGCTTCTTTGATGGCGTATACAGTTTGTATGAAACTTGCAAAAGTTCTAGAGCAAATTTCATCAAATTTTGACTTTTTGTGACAAAGGGAGTGTTCCGAAAACTTGTGACTTCACGTTCAAATTGTTACTCAAATCTGAAAAATCTTTATATTTTCATGCAATGTTTACTTTTACTGGGGTTCATTATCTTTATAATTGTATTGACGCTATTTATGAAAAGCCCCAAAGATACTTTCAACATGACCATCCAACAGAGTTCTTGAATATGAACTAGTGTTGAGTAGGGTTATTACTATTATAAAGAATTTTAAATCGTAAAATGAAACATGAAACGTAAAATTTTCAGTAAAATAAAAATCAGTAATTTACAATCCCTTTCAACCAAAACACTATAAGTAGTGTTCCAAAAACTCTTCCAATCAAATTTCAACATAAGAGCAATTCTTCAGTGTTTCATGTATCTCTTTTAACTGAATTTCAGGCCAAGTTCAATGCGTCGTTTTGCTTAAACTCCTTTAAGAGCGTTTGAAATCTATAATAAAAGTTATTAAGCAATGAGTTTTTCAAAAGATTTCAAATTGAATTTAAGGTCAAACCTTCACATCACTGTATTAGCGTAATGCCCAAATGCAATCTTCTAATGTGCCACAAATATCTGTAAAAGCATGGGATTAAAGATATATCAAAAGCCACTTTAGTCTAACTCGTCTAGAGATTTCTGACATACTACTCAATTTCTCCAACTTGGCTGAATACGCTTAATTCACTTTAATAAAGAGGATTGCAAGTATGTATTTTTGTCGGTGTAACAAAAATTAATTCTATACATCTATCCGTTTTCTCATTTGGAATGAAGCCAATGATCCTTATATAACCAAACTAGTCTTAAAGACTCTTCCTCGTGTGTGAAACTCTCAGTATTGCTTAAAAATCTCGCATAGTACTATCAACTACTACCATATTTTTTCCCTTCATATCTTTCTAATGAAGGAACGCCGCTTAAGTAGTGATTAAACATCGTGATAGTGAGACACAAAGGAAAAGTCGATACCTCAATGGTATTACATATATGTAGTTTTGCAGCTCTACTAGTAGGTTTCTTTTCATTAATCCCAGCCAAAATCGTTGGAAAACCGTTGGGAGAGGTTAATTTCCCAAGCTGGACCAGTCAATTTAAGTTTAATGTTTAACGACGCACTACTAGAAGCATCGTTCCACTTTCCTTAAGAATATACGTTTAGTGTTCTTTACAAATCTTATAGTCAAGGCGTTTACATTCAATATCTCCTAATCTTTATATCTAAATTATAAAAGCTGATATCCTAGAGTTTCTTAAGAGCTTAGGCCTCTGATCAAGATCGGCTGTGCATAAAATTTCTGAAAGTTGAATAAGTGTTTGTAAATAAGTTCCTAATAATATTTCTATTAAAGAAATTTGTGGACTTTAATTAGCTTAAAGACTGAGTAAAAGCAATTCTCCACACAAATGCCGCAACAGTTTTTTTTTTTATATACCTAATTTATGATCATAGATTTTAATGCTTTTATAATCAAGTAAACTATTTCACAATAAAGTGACTCGGGAAATCACTATTGCTTATCAAGTTTTTGTCTAGTAACTGAACACAGGGTATTCCACTGTCGCGGTTTTTCCACATTTCATACAACATGAATAATAAAAACAATTCTTTCTTTGATTATTTTTTTGAATTATTGTTTAATAACTGTTAATGATTTGTATCGCTTTTGTTGTTTTTGTCTTTGAATTTCAACTGTCAGCTAGAGTTGGCTTCTTCTTCTTCTTCGTCGACGCGTCTGACTCTTGACTGGCTTTGATAAAGCACCAACCTTAACCCCTGTTTGCCAACTGATTGTGTCATTTGTCTATGAAGTGCTTTGCCAGCTTTTTATACCCACTTTTTTTTCTCTGTATTTATTACTATGGTTTTTGTGCCGCTCGAATGGTCACCTTTTATTTAATTTTGATTGTTTCTAGATATCATTTGGCAGGTTCTTCTTTAACTCTTTTTTTCCTGTACGCCTGTATCTAAATGAATAAGCTTTGATGTATGGCCGTTTTAACTACTTGTGTTGGTATTGTTGTTGTGTCCAAAGGGCTTAAGTGCTAGAGTTCCCTGTACTAAACTGCTTATAAAGCTGTTTCAATCAAATGAATAGATACGTATTGCCAGCGAGCATAAGAATCAACTTTTTTCCATGCCCACATTTAAACCCACAAGTAAAACTTTTAATGCTTTGAGATAAGAGCAGACAATAAGTTAAGAGCCAGAACTAAATACACTTTAAGAATGGTGCATCAAAATTGGGTCTTTTAAAAAGTTTCTTAACGTGGCCATAAAGAGGAATTACAGTATTTTTCTGCCTTTCGATTTGGGGGAAGGCTTTTGTAAAGCGTATTTTTTTTTACTAAAATTCAGTTAAGTTTTTGTACGCAGTTGGGTTTTTTCCGCAATGCTGGGAGTAAACTTCTACATAATATTTACATAGGTATTACATATAGAATATGCAACACGTTGCAGAGTTTTAGATTAGATTTGTGGTGGGTATGATGGACCTTAAAAGGACGTTGATCCATCCCTTACACTCAGACAGCCTTGCCCATTGGCCATGACTGATAAAGGCAGTTAAGAGATTAGGACAGTTGAAATGAGAACAAGAGTACAAAAACAGAGGAGTTCCCTATAAACACAACCTTCCCAACTTCCGCAGGAATTCTTGAAAACTGCGTAAGGGAAGAGTATACACCTCGTTTACGTGTAATGTATCACTTCCCAAAATGCGCGTTCGTAACCTTGCAAAGGCCGGACCGTGACATGGAAAGTGTACCGTCAAGTCGCCGGAAGAAGAGAGGCTGCTCAAGCCTAGCCTTTTGCCGAGCCTTTGTTTGCCAGCTTATCTGACATTTAATTGCCCTGGATACCTCGGTATCTAACTAGTCTTACATTCACTGACCATGTTCGACGTTGTGTGCGGATTCTTGAGAGCCCTAAGCCTGGCTGTCACTACAGATACCTATAGTTACCCCAAAAAGCTTTTTTTCATAGATCCAGTTCTGATTTCATTGCGGAAAAGCGACTGCAAAGTGCCTCTATCGCACGATGAGCTTGGATTTTCATAACGATACCACCAGTTCTATCTATCGTTTTGGAACCATCTGTGTAGAAGACATGGGTGTTCCACTTTAGTATGATTCCTGCGAACACCATCTACGATTGGCACAGCATATCAGCAGGCATCGAATAAAGCGGGCACTCTTCTCTTAGCTTGCTGGCTATTTGGCTATCTGGATACGATGCGAGCAAAGCCCAATTCGCTCGTCCACAATTCATTTTTATGGTCTGCTAGCCGATTTCATAGCCTCTTGTCATACAAATACCTCCAAAAGACTTAGATTTGATAGTGCGATAAGGGCATCACTTGAGGTCGTGCTCATATGTTTTAGTTTTATATAGTTTAAACACACGCTAAGTTCCCATGGTTAGGAAGGTAACACAAAATAAACTCCATATTACCATCGATAGTATCGAATCTTTTCTAACCGTTGGTACTATCGATAGTATAGTTTTTCCTGAAACTATCGAAAATATCGAATGTTGCCTCAATCAATAGTTTTCCTGTTCTACTCATAAGATGTAGTCAGGTTCTCCTCCTCCTCATTCTTTTCCTACTTTTCAACTTCTTATTCGTATCCATATTTTCATCGCCTTCTTTTGCATTTTCACTTCCACATCCTTTTTCACTTCCCCGTCAACTTTCTCAGTCGTCTTCCTCTAGGCCTTGCTTTCGCTTTCATTCTCCTTTTCGTCTTTCTCTTCACCTTCCTCTTTACGGTCACGATCATTTTCGTTGTCGTAATCGATTGCTGAAATGTAACGAAACGCTGCTCGTCAATGGTGATAGGAGAACTTCGATGGCGTAACCGTCGTGTTCATGATATTGTGCTCGCTGGTGTTGTCTGTCATTCATGAAGGTAATTCGGACATGTTATTTTCATTCATTTCATCGCTCAAACTGCGGTTGGCACATGAAGTAGCTCTCCACGCATAGATTTTAAACACATGTTTATAGATTCAGGACGTTGCCATCAAACTTGGCTAACATTTTTGAAATCAGAAAAGTAGGCCATATTGGTTTTTCACGATTTTCACTCCGTTTCGTCTGGGTATTTCGGTGTTTCTTGACGCACTCTAAATAGGATGGCCAAAAATACAACAACAGAAGGAAACGAATGGAACGTTCCGTTTTCGTTGGAAACACTTTTTACAACTTTGTTTTAAATATATATATTAGCAATACTAGACCCTGAACTGAAAATTCTTCTACTAGAGACCTTTTACTGAAAATGCTTCCATTCCACTCGTAGCAGTCAAATGTAAACTCAACCCAATGCAATCTGTATCACAGGGTATTACGAAATTTCTCATCAAATTAGCTTCTACAAGTTGCTATATATGTATGTACGTACATACATATCGCTTACACGAAATACGCCCACACAAAAAGCGTCAATTCTCCCACACAGCAAACAGTTACTCCCATCTTTAAAATTTGCTGCTGCCACTCATCAAAAGCAATTCGAAAATTTTTATTAGAGTTTTCCCAAGTACTTGCCATTATCTGTGTGCCACTTATGGGCCAAGGCGGCAATATTCGACAAGAGTGCAAGTGGGTAAAGCGCCATCATGCCAAGAACTCTTGATAATTAAATGATTTTTACATTGCATTTGCAGGCAGTAAATGCCCACAATACGCTCCGTATCTGCACTCGTCCACTTTTATCTGTTCTTCGGACATAAAAAATTGGCGTTATTCTTAAAAGCCGACGTGGCAACCCTGCGGCAGCTGCTGCCACCGTTTGTGGTACACAAGTAGCAGTAGTAGTCGCAGTATGCAGTACTCGATGCATCCGTTGTAGGCAGTGTTGTGTGTGCCCTTGCATTTAAAAATACTCACGTTGACTGCGCTGCCGACTGACGCCGTGGCGAGTGTGACGTCGACGTTCCGTAACTGTAAACAACGAGAACGAACGGGAACTGCGACTAATGTAAATGCAGTTTCAATATTGATTCAATTTTTTGCTTCGATTCTTACGCCGTACAACTAGTAGGATGTACTTATATACTGTTTGACTGTACAGTACAGTGAAGCCCATGTATAAAGTTTAATTGCACAGTTATAAACTGCAGTGCGCTATAAATGTTATTGCGTATAGTGTTTCAGCTGTAATTAACGACTTTCTTTATCAAGGTTGCACGTTACTCATTTTATAATCTTACCAATTACTTTGGTTTTATTGCTTAGTTTTAGAGAAATAACTAATATACACTCGTTTACGAGGGTTTGTATTTGCAAAGTAATTTGTGCAGAAAATCGTTAAATCGTTAAAGTTCTAGATATTTTATAATCCCATCTGATTTATTGCATTTAAATCGGACGGATTACTGTTACCTAGTCTTTATGTTTTCCGCATTAAAAGCACCTATTTCAGTTTTAAGTTCACTAACCTTGAGCCGGGAAAAACGCCTTAATAAGAAGAAGATCCGGTCGCTAATTTCATACATTCAATAACATTAAGATTTGATATTATCACTATAATTTGAATTTAAATATAGAGTAATGTATATTTAATGTAGATTGGAAGTTGTCAAACGATTCCTTATGTACGAGTTCATTGGGAAGGAAGAATTCCGTTTCCAACCCCAGCTCGCACCGCTCGCCAAAGCTTCTTCTTTATTTTCCTTCTTTTCCTCTCTCTCATCCTTTGCTTCCTTTTCCTCTTTCTCATTCTCTTCTTCTTAATCTTTCTCATTTAAAGAGCTATACGATGAAACAACCCGATTTGCGTTTCATTCCGCCTCCTTCTCGCTTTTATCGCAACCTCCTTGCTCTTTGTAGGTAAATTATATTCCTATTCGTGTTCATTTTCCTCTTCCCGTTCCCCTTTCCTATTAGTAGGTGTTGCCAGAAAGTTTTTGGAAAAATTAATAGTAGGCTTTGAGATTTTGTGCTGCTGCTAGCATAGACGGATGCTAGATGGCGCCACATAATGCCAAGTCTTGGTTCAACTATAATGACCTCCATACACACAACAATTCATACATTTCGGTCGCAGGAAAATCAAAATATTTTATTTGCACTCCGCGGCCAAAGTATTGCTACGTGTATGGGGTGCATAAGATCTTACGCAATTCACAGGTCCGTCATTCGTTATTTCTCTGAACGTCTTAATAAATTAGAGATCGGTGAGTCACTGATTCACATTCTATACAGCCGGGGCTACATGATATAGCGTACCGATTTTGATCAAACTTGGCACAAATGCATGGACTAGGAAAAAACTGAACTAAATAACTAAATTTGAGCAGCGGTATTTAAAAATACAAAATCTACGGAAAACCTATTTAGACTGCAGAATTTAGAATTTGTCACTACCGTTCTTTAAGGACGTCACGACGAATTTGCTGAGGTCTAATACGATCTGGTCCAGTGATAGTAGTACGGCCCTTGAATAAACCATAAAGCACAAGGTCCATGTCTTCAACAGCACCTTTGGTCGACTCTTGTATAAGACCTTGTTGACAGATACGCTGGAGTATTGTGTCCTCCACGCAGAAAGCAGTTTCTGAAAAAGATTTTTAGATGTTGTAAGAAAGCGAAAATCATCATGGTCATGTTTTGCGTATGGATGAAGAAGCTCCTGTGTGAAAGGTGTGGAAGGGAGGCGACGAAGGGACAGACCATGTCTCCGTTGGAAGGACCAGGTAGAGAGTACACTAGCTACCTTGGTTTCACCGATTGGAGAAAAGCAGTGATGCCTGGAGGAGAGCTTTACATCAGGCCGTAACCCGTTAACGAGTTATTATCAAAATGTTAATAAAATCTGACAAAATCTTTATATTTTAACGCAATGCTTTCGTTTCATTTAGAAAACTTACATATCGATCAACGATCTTGCATTGAATACTAAATTTTGCCTTCAATGTATCCTCCTTTCGCTTTTAAAACAGCGGCGGCTACTATGTACATCCTATTTGCAGTGATTCAGTCGATATTGCATTCCAAGTTGCTAGTATAATTCAAAGCTAATTTGTTTTTTGGTTGCACGATTTGTGACGTCCCATAGGGCAAATGTGACTATTTGAATTGGGGTAGGGCTAAAAATCTTCAAAATTTTGGTGACCTCATTAATAAACAGCCGAATAGTTTGTTTTATTGATTGACACTTGAAGAAGTTTTATGAGTCGGAAGTTTTTGGTTAGTCTTGAACCGGTGTGTCCTTACATGCCGTCACAAATTCGACGTTTAGTTCGCCAGCTGTTCTTGATCGTACAATAACTGGAAGAGTCTGACGAATTCTCAAGTGCTTCAGTGACTTCTCAAATGATCAATTAGCATCTCAGTCGCATGTGTCGCTATTGCACTGTTTTTGGTGATGTTGCAAGTTATCAATACAGAAATGTGGTATCAAAGTTAAGTTCCTTTGAACTGCTGCTACAGATTACGTGATAACCAACTTTTTTAGATGCTTAGCTGCTTTTCTGCTGCTAAAAGCAAGACTTCCTCAAACTAACGCTTTAGCTGCAGTTAAGTTATGTAAACCCTAAAGTACTGCTTGGTATAACTAAATTTCTGAAAACTTTTTACAGCACTTTACAACTATTTATATAAAAAATAACAATATAATCGACAAAAACGCTAAAAACTTTTATAAAACATCATAAAAATGGCTTTCGCTTTTTTGCAATTTCCTGCACAAGTCATTTATTTTCTGCTTCTTTACTTTGCATTAGCCATAAGGAAGTTCCACTGTATAAGTATGTGCCACGGCGTATACGTAATATATATATTTTCTTTTAGAAAATTTGATATTTTTCTGGTACCATTAGCAAGTTGAGACTTTGTTGCATATTAATTATGCAACCAAAGAGCTAAACCGCCCAACCTGCCAATCGATCAATCAGATGTTGTAGTTGTTGTTGTTGCTTGTTGCTTGTTGTTTTTGTTGCAAGTTGTTTCTGGTAGCTTGTTGTTGTTGCTGTTATAGCTTTTCGCTTTAGCTGCTTGTATTTTTAGCCCTGTGGCAGCCACACAGAAGTGATTTTGCAATACGCAATGAAGCCGCAAAAATGTTGCAGTTGCAGTTGTTGTAGTTGTTGCAGTTGTTGCAGTTGTTGCAGTTGTTGCAGCTGTTGTTGTTTTTGTTATTATTGTAAGCGGTTTAGCATAATAAGACTGGAATAGCTGGCTGTCTGAACATTTTACGCTCATTGCGCAGGTTGACTGACTTGCTTTTAGTTTTTCTCGTTTCTTCTGTTTTGTGGATTTTCTATTGCCCGATTTCCCAACTAATTAGTTGCTTTAATGCATTTAAGAGTATGCCAAAGATTTCCGCAAATTTTTTTTATTACTTGCATTATATTATTTTAATATGTGTCGGCAAAAAGCCAAAAAAAAAGGTGACACAAAATAAAGTTTAACTTTTTGCATCCTTTCTAGTTTTTGGTTTATTTAGTTTTTGGCAGCGTTTTGGTTTTCGTTAATATTTTTTTCATATCTTTTCTAAAGTCTCCCACGCTGGCAGCTTGCCGATGTTTAAAGATTATTCATTTCATTCATATGCAACACACACACACACACATGCTTCTACACAAAGAGAAATTTGTTTATGTCCAATTTTAGATCTTGACGTGCATCTATAAATATTTTGAGTTATGTGTTTTGTCCATATAAAATAAATTCACAATTTAAAATGCTAAAAATTCTGGAACGTTACAAATGGAAAAAAAACACACTTTAACACGCTTTTTGGTTTAACTGTTTTTTTGTTTTGTTCTCTGCACATTTTGTATGATGTAAAGCCACGTGAACTCCTAAAAATGCAATTAAATTTTTTAACAATTTTCGTAAAAGTATTTTGTTTGTCTGCCAAAAACAAAAACAAACACTTTAACGTGACAAAATATTTATTTTCAATTAGTTTCATGTTTTTATTTGTATGAACCGCGTGAACGATATACATAATAAAATCAATGGGGTGCCGCAAGCTCTGTATGTTGTGTTTTGGGAGGGTATCGTATATCCGCATGTGGGATTTTTATACCCTGTACACAAAGTGTAAAAGGGTATCATAGATTTGTGCAATGTATGCAACAGGCAGAAGAAGGCGTGGCAGACCATAAATTACAAGGTCAAAAAGTCTTGTCATTGTCTCGGGTAGCGATTAGGTCATGTCCGTTTGTAAGTCTGTATGAGGGGATAGATCCCCGAGAACATAAGAGCTAGCGAAACAAAATTTTACCAAAAGATTCGCGTAATCTCGGGACAGATAAAGTTTTTCGAATTGGGTTGATATCTGCCCCCGTTTCACTACAGCAGACATTCGCGGTTTACAGCCGCACCGTTTAATCTATCGACTTCAAACTTGGCACAGATTTGCCTTGTGATTATGAGCATCTACGTTATAAAAAATCTATCTGTTAAGAGGTGTGGCAATAATTAAGGTAAATCTATTGAAAAGAGGTGAACTCAGTTTTAATGATTAGGCTCACAGGAGTCTCCACACCAAATTCTCTCTAGCTCACTACATGTAGTGGAAGTTTGGAGCACATTTTTGACTATAACTTTTGATGTATGTGATTATGCATAATGATATGTATGATTATTCACCAAATAAAACTATCTTGCTCTCGTCACTCCACAAAATGGACTTTCGCAAACTTAATCCTTGCGACCACTTGCTTTCGGGCTAAAAGAGGAACCTTTCTTGGACTTCTTGCATTTAAATTAAGTTTAATAAGTCGATCATATTTGAGATCGCTGTAGGCTTCATCTTGCAGTATCGCACAATTCGTCTATACTCTAAAATTGTAGTCCTTTGCTTACTACCACGATTTTCAGGCTTCTTCTTATAGTTAATGGCGTGAGGTATCCTTGTGAGTCTTGCCTTTGTTTCTTAGACTATCTATTGGGTCTCTTTTCTCGACTAAGCAATGCCCTACCCACTAAAAATTAAAGTATTGGAATTACCATAAATTTCCTTCATTAAAATATTCAATAACACTTACTAATGGCAACGATATTTTTTATTAATTCGCTTAGCTTTTAATTTTTTTGATGTAAAAACTCCCAGCACTACTATTTTAATGAACAGCAGATTTTATGTCTATTTGCCTAAAGTCATCAAAAATAAGAAGAAGGAATGCATACGTAACAGGACTTTTTCGTTTTTCTGTCGTTTACATCCTTTTCT
Organism: Chymomyza caudatula; assembly: GCA_035041775.1. Taxonomy (NCBI): domain Eukaryota; kingdom Metazoa; phylum Arthropoda; class Insecta; order Diptera; family Drosophilidae; genus Chymomyza; species Chymomyza caudatula. The sequence goes on from JAWNKW010000133.1 coordinate 7,330,832, forward strand.
AGACCAAATGTGTACAAATGTTAATTTTGAGAGAAAAAACAAAAAATTTGTTTTGACTGTTGTCCGGTGCAGCACTACTATTTTCATGGACACAACTGTACATGCATATATATATATATACTAGTGGGCTCCGCACCCTGCTCGCTCCCCTCGCCAAACCCCGTACCCCTCTCGAGGAATAGTTCCTCTTCCCGTTCCCCTTCCTCTTCATCTTTTACTTCTTCTTTCTGTTCCTGTGCCTTTTCATCTTCCTGTTCCTTTTCCTATTTCCCTTCTTCTTGGTCTAACTCCTCTTCATTTCAAGAGCTATAAGATGAAACAACCCGATAAAAATCACTGCGAATTTGTTTTTATTATTGTTTCGGCAGGGTTCAATAATTTTCCAAGTACATACCACTCAAACTTGACACTAACTGATATTCTCATGAGCATGACTGCTCTTTTAACAAATTTTTTGTACCAATAATTTACATTTTTATTAAGCTTTCAAAGAGTTCGAGCTCTTGAAATACTCGAGTTGATTTCTATATACTATTTACGCTTCATTCAATGTAAATACAATTTATAACTCATATTGCATTTACTTGTCTGCCAATCAAAATTTATACAATAATAATACCTTTATATATATTATAAAGATACATATTCGATTTGTGGCAAAGAGTAATCGAAAAGCTTAAATAAACAAATTTCTGACAGTTGCGCACATTTTTGGCCAGGAATTTCATGAATTTTGAAATTAATATATATGTAAATACATATATTTTCAAAATATGAATTCGTGTGCTGCGAACTGATGAACAAATGCAAGAGCTCAACGAATTATTTATATATATGTAAATATTGCTTATAGCAATTAGCAAACATATAAAAATAATATTTTAAGAATTACTGCAAATGTTTCAAAATTTCGAACCGCAAACACACCAAAATTCAATTTGTCGCTTGTAAAATTTTAATGCCAACGACAATCTCCGACAATATACAATTGCAATTGTTGCATGAAAAAAAAAAAAAAAAAAAATTGAAAGGCAAAAAACATTGAGCTGCAGTAATTAAAATGTTGGCAATTGAGAGCGGCAACTAACGTGTAATTAAATTACGCGTATGTATTGCAAAAGTATCTGTAAGATACAAAAAATTTACAAACTGCAAATTCTAATTGAATTAAAAACAAGTACGAACAGAAAACGGACAATTGAATTGAAACCAAAGAGCAACTGACGCTTGGCATTTGTCATAGTTTTAATTTTATAAACAACTGACACGCATATCGAGCTGTGAATCTCTTTCGAGTCCCCGCTGCACCCCCTTGAGTATCTCTATACTCGACCTTTTCCAGCTAATTCAATCAACTTGCAGACTTGGCTGTTTTTTAAGGGCTTGTCATAAGGCCCACGCAGCAGACTCTGCCCAGACATACAGTGTCTTCAATTGACAAGCCAGCACCGAAGTGGGATTACTCTTTGTGTGAAATATAGAAAGCAGCTAAGTAGTGCAAAATCAATACTTCGAGTTCTCAGAAACTGCCTAAGCTTATATGAGTTTAAGCTGATGGTTGTGTCAGAAATTCGTCTGAAGACGCACTCCGGCTCAAGGTCCAAAAACAAGAAGACAACAAGGCAAAAACATATTTATAAGAAGATCGGGTAATTCCATACAGTTTTAACTTCTAAAAAGTTCAAATCTGCTTTAATGAAAAACTTTAGTGTTTTGACTTTATAAGGAGACTAATACATTCCATAAAACTAGAAAACAATCTGGCCAACCTTAACGACATTCCTTGTTATACGACAAATACCCTATTCGGGGTTGTTAAATCCGGGAACTGCATTAGTTTTAACGCTCTGAAAACTGCTTCTGTGTTAACACGTTTCTCGAAAGGGGCGTAGCCCCTTAGTATATATAAAAATAAGTCCAATATTTTGTCTGTAGCCGATGTATACGATTAAGAAATATTAATCGAGTTGCTCTACTTTGTATAAATGAGTCTGGCAACGCCGCACTCTTTGACTTTTTTTTCGGCGAAAATCATAACTTTTGAGGAAGTAAAGATATTTTCAAAATTTAAAATGCATATAACAGAGAATTCCTTAAGCTTCTGCGATACATTGGGATAAATATGCTGTGAAGAGAGGGTGCTTCAAAAAACGGTAGTAAAGTTCGATATTATATACACCAAACGGCTTTTGGTGCCTTTTTGCACACAATCACGGTTGGCCAACCCTGGCTACACAAAGCGGCAACAAGTGACATTTCCGCAAATGCGTGCCACACCATCGTTTCGAAATCACTTTTTCTCATTTTTCTACTGACGACATTCGATCGTATTAAGAGCCTTTATTCTGGGGCATTTCCATAACACCTTTTAGGAAACATGCCTTAGCTATAGGATCATTAGCGAACTACTTGTAGAGCCTTTTTTTCAATCGTTTTATCAAGACAACATGCACTAGCTCATTATAGGTTTCTATTTTGATTATTGGATAGCTTCATTTAGTGGACCTCATGTCTTTCTCAGGCACACGTACATATCGCTAGGGATTTGGCTGTTGCTTCTTGCTGACTATATCGATAAAAAACAAGATATGATCTGCCAAGCCCTCTTTTTTGTTGTTACCAACTCATGTACTACCATGAAGAGTATACGCAAAAGAGACAGATTAAGCACACGAGCGAGAAGGCAAGACACATATAAACATTGGACAATTAAGCACAAGTTTCCAAGCGGCTTTTACGCCCACCATTAAATTAAGAACTTTGTATATTTGCTTATTTGTTGTTGTTGTTTTTTTTCTTCTTCTTTTTTTAATTGAATGGAATAGTTTCTAAATAGGGCCCTTAATATGATGTTAACAGTCTGTTGGAAGAAGAAGCACAGACCATGTGTCAATCAAACTTTTGTGTATTCATTTGAACAATTTAATTAATTGTTTTTAATAAATCTCGATTGTGTTCATCAGCAATTGTCATTCTAATGACTATCGTCAAGTCAAGTGCAAAGAATTGGCAATAACTCAACGAAACAATTGCAGTTACAAGCTGCAATCTGCTTTGTGGCCGAGCACGTGCTGGCAAGGAATTGCAAATGTCATGAGACTTATAGATACAAGATACATTTGCATCTATATATGTGTTCAGAGACGTCAATTTGAACAGATTCAGTTAATGCTTAAAGGTTGCCAAGAGTTGTTGTTTATGTTTGTGTGCTTATCATTTTCGAGATGAACAAAGGTAAATCTCTTTGTTGTTCAAGAATTTTCCAACAAATTACTATGTGGCTTTGATTTGTATACAGCAAATTTCATATATAGGAAATAAAATGCAGTTTTGATTTATAAACTTGTTCGGGACAATAAATAAGAAATATGGGAAATAAATAGGAAATAAACTAAAGATTTGATTTATAATCTTATTAAGGAAACACGTACATATAGGATTTCTCAGCAAATAGTGTTTGGTTTGTGTCGCAACCAGCAACTAATTCATATTCGTTGAAACTTCACTGTGATTTACAATCGAAGTATATTTAATTCATATTCTACGTACGCCAACTAAACGCATCAGTTGTGTGAGGATCTATACCTAGATCCTATTCTCAAGCACCAAATCTGCTAATAAAATATACATTTCCTGTTTGGAACTTGTCACCTTTTTAGAAATATATGCTGTTTATGTCCTATGTTATTGGATGATATAACATAGTATTGGCTACAAATTTCATACATCAATGTTAAATTTTACTATAATCAAGCCGTAACCCGCCGATAACTGATTGTTTGGGTCAGTCAGGAAGGAGAAGAATTCCCTTATTACTCCTTATTTTGATTCCTTGTAAAACTGGCGGAATCGAAATGGAGTGCTCTCAAAGCTATAGTCTCTTTTCCTTTCATTGGAATTGGAGATTTACATGGTGGGTCCCAAACCCCACGCAAAACCCTTTTAAGGCCTGCGGTGGCTCTACTGGTCTCGAACGATTCCAGTGTCATTATAAGTCGCCTCATACGACAAGCTTTGACCTGCTGAGATGGTATTCTCTAACCACACGGTGAGCTTTTTTTAAAAGTTACAGAAGAGTATTATGCTAATCATTTGCTTTCCTGTCAGTCCTTTAAATCCTGGCAAATATCGATATCTTAAAGCGCATAACTGATTGCCCCCATCATCTAAATGTCATGCCAAAATTTGCATATGAGGCTGCCTGCACACAAAGCAGCATGTTAAATTGTTCGTACACCTTGAAAAAATTTCAGATGCTAGTTTTTTTTAAGGCAAAGAAAAAAAATTTTGAAAGTGCATGCAATTTGTCTTGCCAAAGTGGCCAGCTATAAAAAGCAGCAACCCTCAACTTACCTTGACATCATTGCAGCAGCTGAGTGAGGGAGAGATTGGGAGACGAAGAGGGTTGGGGAGTTCACCGAAGAAGGAGGTGCGGGCGGGTTGCGCCATATTAATGCAAGTGCTCAGGTGCAATTTAATTGCTGCCAAGATTTGCTTTTTATTTTTGCGGCGTTTTTCTCGCACTAGTTCTAACACTGTGGCAATGTGTGTGTGTGTACATAACCCAACAAACATTTTTGTACGCATTAAAGTTTTTTAAAATTTGAAGCTTATGTAAAAACTAAGGACAACACAATAAATGACGCTTCCGATTCGCGATCAGCGAATGTTCATCTCATTTTAAAGTCTATATACTTTTGCATTTTTCACTCAAACGGTGAAAGTGACTTCACTTTGCTTTTTCTGTTTTTTACATTCAAGAAAATTGGACAAAACATCTTTATAAGAAGAAGATAGGGTCGCTAAGTTCATATAGCGAAGATGTCCTTATTAAAACACTAAGGGACAGTTAGACATAAATTCGCACAATTTGGAATGAAATGGAATGAAACATGAGATTGTTAATGTAGAGACAACTGCAAGGGAATACATTATTAAGCATATTTACTAACTGTACACAAAATTAAGCATTTAGATAGACAAAGTATAATTCAAAAAGAAATATGTAACTATTATCAAAATACATAGAACTAAATTGCTACTAGTCATTTTTAAGTTTTCATTCATTATTATTATTATTACAAAAAAAAAGTCTTATTGAATAATTCTTTCGTGTTGAAATTGTATCTTTTAAGATGAATTTTAACCGAAATTCCGCAAAAAATCGATGTATCACGAATATCATTAGAAACTTGAACATTTATTTTGCAAACTCTCGACAGATAGATTTTCAAGAGATTTTCTATGAAGTCCGAGGCTTAATCGTCTAGAGTTAGAATCGATATTTTGTAAATTCAAATAGTTTTTATAACCTTACTTAAATTTTACCAAATTTGTTATAGATTCGATTTTTTTCCAAAAAAAAATATAACGATTTTTGCGAAATCGTATAGTACCTAAAAATGGTAACTAAATTGCAAAAAATAAACCTTTTATGAGCTTTATATAATTTTACTTTTGCAAATGCTTCAAAATATGCGTGCTGGGTTATCAAGGTTAGTGCCAGTTACTACTGGGCGCTATTCGTAATTACATTAGGTTGGCAGACACACATGCTGTGTCGTGTCACAATTGAATCACCTTTAATTAAATGTTACATGATGCTAATTCTCCATCTCTGTCTCTCTCTCCACAGAAACCGTCGCAACCACGCCCGGCAGCGACTTAGTCAGCAACAAACCAAAAGCGGCCTCTAGTGACTTATCCACAGCATCAGCCACTGCCAAATCTAGCTGCCAGCAACAACAACAACAACAAAAAGAACTACAAACAAAAGAAGACACATCCGAGTCCAGCTCTAAGCGCTCCTATCGTGGACAACATCCACACTTCTATCATCACGCAGCGCCTGCCTATTATACGGACGTAAACTTACGCATACACACGCCGAATGCATCCGATGTTGGAGCTTTGAATGAGAATTACCAGAGCGTTTATAGCACACCCACACAACTGGTGGGCGGCGAACGTTTTTTTCCAAAAAGCAGCACAGCCACGGTAGCACCACCGCCCATAGGTAGCGGTAGACCCACAGTCAAGTCCAAGTCGCCGACATCCTTACGCACGGCGGGGTTTTTTCGTGGCGATTCTGCGGCGATAGACAGCACAAGACGCCGAAATTACGAACGCTGCGCGAAGTCGTCGCCAGCATCTGTGAGCCCTACAAAAGGTGAACAAGTAGAGTCTGACATACAACCAACACCCAGTAGTGAACCAGTAGAGCCCGTAGAAACCGCTAGTCTAGTCTTTGCCAGTACGAATTTCAAGCCCACCACCAACAACAACAACTCCACCAACACCAACGATATTAGCACCTACGTCGAGCCAAACTCCAACTCTTCGGGTCGCAGCAGTCGGCATACACAACGCTTCAGCAATCGCAACAAGCGAGCTGTACGTGTGCGCAGCGAGTCGCGTCCCATAAGCGCGCTCTACGATATAATATGCAAGGAGAAGGGCCTGGACGTAGGCGATACGACAACTACCAACGACGAGGAGGATTCTCCAGCGCCGGCGCCGGAGCACTCGAACAAATACCAAGCCCAACCAGCCTTAACCGACACGCTGGCTACCTTTTGGTCCTTTCAGCACAAATACACCAGTCCCATGAGCAGTAGCCTGGGCACACCCAGCCAGCGACAGCAGCTGGTCAAGAAGAAGAAGCAGTCTGGCCGAACGCTGAGCAAAGATGACGTCTCACCGCTTACGCTGCACTCTAGTCAAAAGCACACAAATCTACTGGCGCTACAAGGGAGCAGCACCAAAGCTGCCTCGTTGCCACCAGACGAAACACTAGCCAACTATTACCTCAAGCCAGAGCAGCAGTCTGAACAGGAGGTGCAAGAGTTGGCCACGAAAATGCCGCGCTCCACAAAAAGCCAGGAGCCTACTAAGCGTACTGCCTCCAAGGACGCACATAACCCTTTTAACACGTCCAAGCTATTTGTGGAACCTCCCAACTTGCCCATGTCCGAGCTCAAGCGTCAATTGGCCAGTCACAAGGCCGCAGAGCAGCACGATAATGACCTTAAAGCTGCTGCTGATGTTGCTGATGATGAGGACTTTGATATTGATGGCTATGACCCGGATCAGGTGCTCGATACGCTGGCTCGCTGGCAACAGGAGTTGGCCCATGCCAGTGAACCGCTCTTAAATGGTGCTAATGGTCATCACTCACTATCACCAACTCATCATGCAAATCACCAGTCACCATTACAGTTACAGTCACATCATGCAACAAATGCGCGCAGGTAAGTGTGCCCCCCAAAGCTCGCTATCAAAATTTTAGCTGTAGCAACTGTACACAAAAATACAACATAACTGTTCAATTACACATAAACACGCTCAATTTCTCGTTGCGAGAGTGCATTTAGTTGAAGTTTTGGCGCAATTATACTCATAATTAGCTTTGTGTGTTGTTTATTTGTGGTCGTTGTTATTGTAGTTGCCGTTAGACGTTGCTATGATTGCCAACCAATACGTGGGGTTCGTGTGGGTGGTAACCCTTACGTAATCAGTTGTTAATTATCATTGGAGAGACGGCTAAATAGTTGTAGTTTTGTAATTATGAGTTAAATTGTGTGTAATTGCGTGTATGTGAAAATTCCTCAAACAAATAGATGATTATGTGGAAAAAACAGAATATATTATTGACTTCTGGAAGTGTTTGAGTGTATAGCAGTTATTTTGTTCTTTTTTAAGAGCAGCTATTGTTTAAATTTCCAAAAATATATGTCCCAGAACTTTATGGGAATGTGTACGGTGTGCTTTTTGAACGAATATCAATATCCGCCGAATTGACTCTTAGTACGACCAATGATATTGAAATTATCTGCTTAACACTCTTATACTAGGTCTATAAATATTTGCTTAGTTGTGGACTGACCAGGCCTAAGGTGACAATAATAAGTGCGAATGGCTTTACTCTCTCACACAATACGTTCGATGGGGTCATATATGCGATAGAGACTAATACCACGGTAGGTAGCGCCCACCCTGGGGTCATCCTTCTTAATGACAGGGCACACGTCATAAAGATTCCATTCATTGGCCATTCTCTCATTTAGCCATGTTCTGGAAAAGAGCTGGTGCATACAACTGACCAACTCATTGCCGCCAGTCTGGAATAACATTGCAGGCAGGCCAACTGCACCAGAAGCTTTGTTGCGCTTAAGTCGCTTGATATCGAACGCGGCAGTCTCTATCAGCGCCGTCTTCTGTGATTGAGGATGTTGGAAAGTTAATTCCGGAAGCGCCTTGATTCCCGACTTTAAGCCGCTAATAAGTGCATCGATTACCAGATTTCCCTCTGCATCTACAGAAAAACGCACCGGTACTAAATTTTTTTGGAAGAACTTCCTAACATCATTCCTGCTTCTGCGTATCTAGATCTCCTCACGCTCACGCTTTTTATCCCCGCGTTTTTTAATATTGATCGTTAGTCGCCTGTTACACGAAATGAGATTTTCAAGCGAGGCCGTGTGATTTATATCTCGCACCGTCTGTAGGCACGGGCATATTGCCCGTAAGTTGTCTTCTCAGTGAACTAGAACTATTCGACATTGGATACAAGCTTATTTCACCTACTTTTTGTTGCAAATCAATCTGACGATAACGGTTCCAAACTTCAGCTGTTCGTTTAACAGTTATCAAGCGCTATAACTCATGCGTAGTGATGTAAATCCAGACCAAAACATCGATGTTTACCATCGCAGAGTCCTACGACAATGGACATAGATGTAGGTCGATGCATCGCACTTAAAACATCGATGCTTCGATGGCTTTCCGATGTTTTGTATTTGAAAATTATACTTTTTATTATAGAAGGAAAATTCGATATGTAATACTTAATAAGTAAAATTAAAGCTAAGTGAACAAAAGAAGACTTCTAGGTACTCTCTACTACAGAACAAATAGATATATGCATAAATTATGTAAACATAAAAGTTTTGATAAGCGTTCCGGCAGCTGCAAATTTCGCTAGAAGTTCGCAAAACTGAGAATAAGACTTACTTTGACATGATCTTGAAATAATTTGACAAGCGACACAAGCTAATAATAGAATGGCGTAAGAGATACTGAAATGTTCGATGGCTAAAAACACATGGATGTTTAGCCGACGCATCGTATGTAAGAGAACATCGGATAACTTCGGAAAATTACTGGCCAACCATCGATGTTTTCGATGCATCGATATATTTATTGCTCAGGCAACGAATCGAGTACAGTTCCTTTTTGGCATTTACACTATGGTCATTGGGGATACGCTCTCCAAATACAGTGACGCTATTATGAAGATTTTTCAATCATCAGTTGGCTCGTCGACCATCTTCCACGACAATTTTGCGCTCAAGGTGCTCATCTCGCATGCAGGCGTATCACTAGCCACTTCGTTTTGAGCTCGATGAATGATTTCTAGAATCAAGAACTTCAATGAATATATATATGCAAATAGACTACAGTATACTACATGTAATTTATGCAGCACATCAAAACACCCTACATCAAAAACTTTTGAGTTACACTTCACAACCAACAAATGAAAATTGCTTTGTGCTCAAAAACTACTCTACGAATAGTTAAAAAAAAAAAAAACTAATCTCCGAGTTAAGCCCAACAATTTCAACAAATTGCCTTGTTTTGTTTGCATGTTTTATAGTATACGATGGTGTTTGTGTGTGTATCTTTCACGCATTATACAATCGCAAAGACATCGATGATTGTTGCTCGTAAACCCACAAAAATCAACAAACAACAACAATGCGATGTCTACTCTTCGGGTCGATTACAAAGTTGTTTCTGTTTTTTTTTCATTCGCTGTGTTGGCTTGTTAACAAACCAAATCCGTGTATTGTACAATTTCGTTTTTATTTCACTGCCTGCATTTCGCCCTATCTCTCCCTATAACTGTCTCTTTCCTACGCTATCTGCAAGTCTTTCTCAATCGAACTCATTTGATGCCTTGACTGTTACGTTGTCTATTGTCTGGCAAACTTTTAGTAGCCTCTGATTAAGGCCGCATCTGCCTTAATGCATTTGTTTTTGTATCTGTATCCGTAAGATACGCACAACTTTGTTGAATTTTTACATGTTTATTTAATGTCATTTGTTTGCAATTCAACTGATGTTGTTGTTGTTGTTGCCGACTTGATCGATTCATCAATTATAATGCCATATATCAAAGGCACATTGCAGCTGACCCCAACACTGGGTCCAATCTCTCGTCGGTCAAGTAGAAAGCACCTGTTTTACACGCTGACACCTAGCCAGACGTTAAGTTGAGCGCGGGGGGGGCGGCAGCGCGTTGCCGCTTGCAGCGTTGACAAGTTTTTCCATTGGACGCGGCTTTCGCTACAAAAATGCCTCAACAACAACAAAAAACGAAAAAAAAAAGTTGAAAATTTTCTAAAAAGAAAAATTATATATACATAATGCATTGAGTATAGAATTTGTCGCTTGGGGCAAGGCTAACACCAAAAGAAAGAAAAGCTAAATTTGAATGCGATCAATTAAGCTTGGAATTTATAGTTGAGCGTGTCTTTACCCTCAATAGTAGACTTCCCAGCAGCTCCTCCATCTGGTATCTGTGCAGTTGGTGTCAACGCTTTTGGGCCGCATTGGTCACCTGCTGCGCCTAAACAACTTGCCGATCATTAATTTTATGACCACACGGCAGCCAGGCACGAGTTTAGAGACGGCCACATGCAGCCGATGCACTGCGAGAAAAAGTAGTGTTAAAAGCTTATGAAATTTTACAAACTAGTGTTTTTCGAAAGCTTTATAATCTTTTTGAATGTTGTTTTCAATGGATATATGTATGAGTTTTCTTATATTTTAAAGTGCTCAAAGGTAGTTCAACATTGGTCGAGATGCCGAGATACAAGTGAATATTCCGGGGCTTAACAGAGCATTTCATCTTCAAAACTATAGTTTTAGGATTTTTTTGGGGATTTTTCAAATAGGTTATTTCAAACCATTAAGCAGTCAACACGAGATCTCGTTGCTCTGGGAGAAAAAGTAAAGAATTCTGAGCGTCACGAAGCATGTAAATCTTATAAAACGTAAAATTTCTTCAGTCTTCAGATTGTATTAGACCAATCTTCAGCAAGTTTACAGAGATAAACTGATTGCCGCTGCACCAGGAGAATAACTGAAGGATTCGGGAAAATTAAATTTTGTAAACTAGAGTTTTCAGCTGGTTTGAAATTTTTAACGGCATTCCATTCAAATCGAATATTGTATACTTAACATTCCTAAATATTGAGAGAACATCGAGATCCAGAAAATTAAAAGATTCGGGTTGTAACAGCGCAACTAGAGTTTTCAAATTGTGCTCGAAATATTGTAAAGTATTTCAATCACATCGAAGATTGTCGAATCATTCGGCCTGTAAGAGAGCGAACAAGAGTTTTCAGATTGTTTTGTTTTGATCAAAAGTAACTCCCCCAGTGCGTTTTTAAGGTGGAATACTTTCTTCTTAACAGATATATCTCAAGATTGACATAATTTCGGGATCTTATTCTAGGATGAATGTAAATCAGTTTTATATCTGCATTCATGTTTTGATTCCGATTACGATAAGAGTATCTTTTACTGCATTGTCCCCATTGTATTGCATTTCCTTCCACTTTTATAAGCATTTCATAGATGACGTCACCAAAAGATATGTCGCCTCGAAAAGTTAAGTTACTTAAGTCAAAACCTGCTACTGATTGCGAGTTTTTTGAGGTGATCTTTCATCTATAGCCGCGCCTGAGTGCCAAAACCAGCTAGTAAGTGTGGCTTTATTCTTGTTTTTCCTAAGTTTTCCTGATAAGATCAATGAAATTGCTCTTGAAAGCTTGCTAATTCATGTACGTCAATGTCATGTAAATTCAATTAGCGAAGTCTTGCAAAAAATGATTATCGTAACATGCAAGGCAAAGAAACTTTCGCAAAATCCTCCTGAATATGTCTCAATATTTGATTGAAGATTGATTTTATATCTCATTAAGGTATTTTATTTATTAGCTATTTAATTTGAATTTAAACCTAACTTTCTACGAGGCGACTAGACTAAATCTCTTTTGATATTTAACATAAAACTGGAAAATTGTCTATTTTGAATTTCCGACCTTACTCAATATAAGGCCGCCTTTTCTGTCAGTGTTACCCCACGGCTTTATTGATACACCTTGGCTTGGCCCAGTTCATCTGGAGTTTTTTTTTAGCTGTTAGACGCGCTTTGTTTTTCTCTACTTTTTGTCTATCTCCTATATTTATTTTGTTTTTATTTTGGTCCTGATTTCGCTTTTCGACGCAGCTGTGCAGCCCCAAAAAACGAAACAGAAAAGCGAAATGCTGAACCGGTTGATGTCACTTTTCTTTGCAAACACGTTGGAAAGTTCTCTTCCACTTACAATGCATAACCCAATCCATATCCATGTAATGCAATACAGTCAATATGTCAATAATCAATATTCAATGTCATATCCTTTAGTCTTTGCCGGAATTCTACGCCGAGTAGAAATTATGGAAATTTCCATGTGAGGGGCAAAAGCAGACTGAAAGATATTGTATCTCATAAAGCACACACAAGCATAATATACAGTTGGCTTGACATTGATGCGGCGCGACATTTAAATGAACAGCAGAGTGACGGAAACTGCGACGGTGACAGAGATGCTGACGTTGACAGCGTTAGCGACGGCTCAGTCTACCTGGTTGACTGACTGACTGAATGGCAGACAGACAGAAAGACAGACAGACTGACTGCTTGATTGAATGACCAACAGACTGACGGTAAGAGCGGCGCGCATTTTTGCAAATTTGCAGTTACACGGCAAAGACTCAAAGATACGAATGTACTCAAAAGATACAGACGAGGAAGCAAACAAACAAGCCAACAAGGCTGTGTGCCTCTCTTTTTACCTATGTATATACATATGTATGTACTATGAATGCATAAATGTGTTTGTCTGCTAATGGATATCATTTACATAGTGCAGCATTTGACAAGACAAACTACATACAGATAGATAGATAGATAGACAACAAAGTAAATCAGCATGAAGTTTAGTTTGAGATACATTTGGGCTACCTGCTTTGCCGCCGACCAACGCTGGATCGTCTGTGCGCATGCGTGTTGTTGCAACAACAACAACAAAACAAATTGTATTAGCTGGTTTACTTTAGGCTAACGAAGTTAAGATACTCTTTAAAAAGTGCATGCCATAAACAACAACGCAAAATGACAATTCAAGAACTTTATTTAAGGCACTCACAATGAAAAACTTACTGAAAATAGTTTCAATTTAAGAGGCATCAAGCGGGCATTCGTAGTGGTCAGTCTTGTATCGATCACACAGTCAACCGAGTTTAGGTCACCGCTCTGCCTTATGTTCTTAGACTTAGATATATATGGAAATTTTTTAGATAGTAAAGGAACTCTCGCGAAGAATGTTGCTGCGATGCAAGATGTTTCGTTGTACATAAGGGATTCTTTCAAAGTGCAACAGGAAATGAGACAAAGGGATATTCTGTCGCTGATATTCTTTATAGTGGCTGCCGCCGTAAGTATATTTGAGAGACATGGTATGCAATGAAGACAGTTTGTGAGGTCGAACCACCTGGTTATGCTGCTTCGATCCCAACAACGGTATGAACGAGATGCAAGTGATAGGAGAGAGAGTTTTGCTGGCCGCTCAGCACATCAGCCAATTATTCAGAAACAGACGCCCATTGAGGAGATAAAATAGTTTAAATATCTAGGCAGTTTTGTATCCTCCGATCTGCATGTTTGGAGCATGTTTTTGTCCTCGGTATGGAAATAAAGTCAATTATCGCTACGCACTCAGTTAATGCTCTTCGAATCCAATGTCAAATCCGACCAGCTGTATCTTTGTGAAGAAACAAAAACATTAAAACATGAATTGTGGCATAGAAAGGATCAAAAACAGTTGAATGCCGAAATTAGGCAGCGAAAGTGGCGCAACATTGGCAACAATGACAACATCGCGAAGCAGTCCTTCCAATGGAGTCCTGAGCAGATGGAAGAAGCCCTTGCCCCATCCGGGCAAAAAGAAACTGCTATACAGTTAGTAAGCCCGAACGATACTGATCTCAAGCTGGACTTGCCCACGCCTTTAAAACATCATTGCAATATGAGCATACCCTGATCAAGGGTATTAAAACAATTTATAACAATAACAAACTTGTTATGCTTTTGTTCTTGATGTGTTGCGCTGCCAGATAAACAGAATTAAAGCAACAGCAGCATGAAATGTGTGTATTCGTATCTTGCAGATACAATGTAGAGTCGTCGTCGTCGTCGTCGTGGTCGCCGCTACCTAACCAAATCGAAACCCAAACGAAACCAAGTCAGGCCTGGCGCATATGTGCAAAATGTACGCTCTCGTATGAGTTTGAGTGATTTCTGTTTTGAGTCATTTCCTTGTGTGTTTGCCTTTCGCCGGTTGAGGTGTATCTTGCAGATACAACGGCAAAAACCCAAACAGCCAAAAAGTCTTGTTATTATCTCTACACTTTATGCTCGGCGATCGTCGAGCTGCGCTTTGACTTGGGTTTCTTCCACTTTATTTTGATTTTGTGTTTTATTTTTACGCTGTTTTTTCGGGGTTGCCTTGAGCGTCAATCTCGGGTGCTGCGGCAGTTGTTGAGCGTGTTTTGTGGCGTCTAGCTGTGCCGCACGTAGCGGAACTTTTTTGCCAAGAGCAACAGCAACAAACAAGAACTCAAAAAACAACAACTACTTTGTACAACGGTTGATTTTAGCAACGCGTATCTGACAGATACATTGCCAGCTTGTGTGTTAGTTTTTTTTGAAGCGTTTCCGTGTGTGTGTGTGTGTGCTTCTTTGTGTACGTGTGTGTATGTGTGTGTGTGCGCGCGTGTTCTGTTGCAAGCAGTAAAATACCGCATATACCACATACAATTTGCAGCCCCAACAAGCTCTAGCTGTGCGTAACCAATTCCAGTGCAATCATTATCTAAAGAGTAACCACTTTAATCAGTTTCAAGCTAATCCAACTTTCTGCTCGCTTGCAGATTCATAACGCGCACGCCGCGTTCCTCCAGTCGCCAGAGCGCTGGACACAGCTCCCCACCACCGCCAGCTGCCGGCGCTATAGCGCTACCAGGTCACTATCACAGCGATTCATCCAGTTCACCCTCTCCCACACGCCGTCGTGCACTCTCGCCGGCCGGTGGCAACGCTCAGCAACACTCCTCGGCCAACGGCAATAGCTCGGCATATGAGACGGCTGCTACCTCGGTAATGACACACGCTGCAGAGAAGCCACAGCAGCAGCAGCAACAAGCAGCAGTTCCTAAGGCCATTGCGGAAACAAGTCAATCAACGGATCCACGTCCAGGTGAGTCGGCACAATCTTTTACTCTACAGTGCTCACTCTTCACTCTTTGTCATAAGCTGCGTTTTTGTGTTGCATCAAACAGTTTTTGTCAGTGTGTATGTGTCCTTTCATCATTTGCCATATCATTAAGCTTTCAAGCAGTTGTTCATTAGTTCTCGCTGTGTTTCTCTTTTTTTTCGGCAAACCTTTCCCAAGCAATTAGCCCGCCTTTAACTTAAGCTTCAGCTTTAGCCCTGAACCGCTGTCAACATTTGTGTATAACTCTTTAAGTTCGAAATTAGTGAAACTGGCCACTTAAATGTTACGTTTAAAAGCAATTTAAACTAAATTAGATTTCAACGTGCCAATCAAGCTCTACAATTTCTAGACAAAATGTTAATTTCCAACTCTACACGCTTTAGAGTTAGACCTTCGGCAACATTAAACACAATAAAACTTACAAAAAAAATTAAAAATTTCATAAAAATAATCAACATAATAACAATAAAATAAAATAAGAGATAAATCTTTTGTATAATTTGCAATATTTGTAATCAATTTTAGGTTTTAATGTTTTGACTTGTAGTCAATGCATTAAAATAACTATAAAATGTAATTTGTTTGACATCATTTTGGTTGAAATCAAGAAATACTATAGAGTTGGCGTCAGTTTTTTTAAGCGCAACGGAGTTTGTATACTCTCAAGCAAGTACCTTGTCAGTATCGTGTACAAAAAGATCCGGCAGTTGTGAAATATTCAGCTGTAACTTCTCTTCAGCCTTGCATAGTGTGGCGCAGATGCTATAGCGAAAAGAAGAACAACCATCTAATTTAAGCATGTATGCTCTTCTTATTGCTCTCAATGCTAATAAACAAGCAACGTTCTCGCTCTTTTGTGAACGCTGCTAACACAGAAACGTAACACCATTCAAGCGTAATAACCGATTTTCGCGATGGCATAAGAGTCTGTCTGACCTCCCAAAGCGCCCCAATAGATGTTTCATATAATGCTATTAAGAGAAGGAATTCAACTCTTCGAAACAATAGACCAATTTGTACGAAACGAATTTGTTTGTTCTAAGGCGAAATGTTTCGAGGTTGTTGATTTCCATTTAAAATCGAATTCGAAAACGAATAACTTCTTTTAACGTGAAATCGACAGCTTGTGCCTGAAAATGCCCTCAGATATCGGCACAATTCTATAAGCAGCTTTAAAAAGCATGAAACTTTAGTTTATAAGTGAAAATTTCAAAAAAGCGTAAACATATATATTTATCTTATACTAGAAACTTTACTTTGTTGGTGTCCTTCAAAGAGTTCGAATGTAACAAATAATGGAAAATTTTCAAATCAGTAGTTAAGTTTTCAACATTATTGTACTAATCACCTAGAAACCGCCAGCCGATCATACCGATTGCATCGTGTTATCAGACAGCGCTGCTTTAAAGCGTCACAAGGTATAACACAAACGTTTAATACCATTCCCAGCCGATCTTACCGGTTATCTAGTGCTACCCACGCTGTCTCCTTTAATGAGTCACAAAGTGTTCCAAAAGCCTTCGATACCATTCCTCGCTGATGTTACCGATGACCTCGTGTTATCCACGCTGTCTTCTTCAAATCGCCACAAAGTCTTCCACAAAACTTTGATACCATTCACCAACAGAAGAGCATACAACTACAATAGAAAAACTTGAGAAATATGCCATAAAATCGCTGACAGAGCTGTGTTCCATTTTATCAGTTCGTCAGTTACCAATTCATTCATTAATAGTCGTTAGGTTGCGTTTTTTTTTTTGTTTAAACACATTTTATCAATTCAAAAAAATAAAATAAAAATTTCATAAAATTTGACAAGCTCGCGTAACGGTGCATAGACAGGGAAACTTTCACAAAAGTCTTGGACCATGGACCATTTGATTTGACGCTTTTTATCATCGCAATTTGCATAGAAGTAAATGTCAATATTCATATGACTGTGTGTGTGATTGTGTTTGTCGTCGCCTCAATCAAAATCATTTTTCAAAATTGAAACAAACAGTCAGTCAAATAAATAAACAGCCACAATTATAAACGCCCCATGACCAAGATTTATCTCGAACCTCTACAGCTGTCGTTTCGCATATTTCAAGCCAATTGTTTTATTGTTTCTTGCGTTTTTTTGAAACTCGTATCGATTTCAATATTTAACAACTTGGCAATTTTTGTGCGGACCTCCAACGTTTATTGTTTGGGTTTTCGAAGATTTCAAATTAATTTGATTTCATGAAAGCACCAAAGTTGTTTTACATTTCTGTACGATGCCTCCTAAGACATACATACAAACAGCCCATCAGCGTCATGTCTAGGGCAATGCTCCACAAATAAAGTAAACAAAACAACAATGGAAGAAACATCTTAGCTCGTTTTTATACTTTACTTGGGTTTGTCTAGAAGCCAATGAACTGCAATAAGCGTGGAAGATGATTCGTTGAAAAAATTTATTAAGCGCCGCCGCTTATGAAATCATCCCAAAGAATTACATAAGCCGGAGGCATCATTGACAAGCTTGTGAAAAGGCAAACAAGAGTTTGTATAGGTATGAAAGTATGTGCATACCTGGAGCTGTCGGATTATAATCTAATCGGGAGCTTCTGAAGATTTCTAAAACTCGCTTAAACGAGTTTAAATGGTCAAGGGTCACACAGTTGAACCCAGAATGTTTCTCGTTAGGTTCAAAGTATTTGCTATTAAGGCACTACTATATGACATTTGCTGTTGTTATTGTAGTAGATTCTCTTGGTATTCCTTAAAGGTTAAAGAACTAATAACCAAGCGTCAAATTTAGCAACAAAAATCTACTATAAACAAACATTTTATCAACCCAAAAAATCTTGTTAAAATCCTTTTGTAATTAGTTAAGTTAGGCTCTAAAGTTAAAATTAGGTTTTCCTCACTCGATTATAGGCTAGATAGTGCTATTTTGGAAGCAATAACCCGTTTGTAAAACTCTGCTTTGTTACGAAAGGCTATTGAGCTGTGCTGAGTTCGCAATGAGATGATCTTACTTTGAGCAATCCGCAGGAAGGGCTGTGGCTTCAGGGAATCCTGTAAGGTCAATGTCTTCGCTTTGATAAGTAAATGTATTCCACCGTTAGTTCCTCTTCTACTTGACTAGCCATAACAACCCTTCAGCGGTTAACTCCCTGAAGGCCTATCTTAACAAGCGCCTCTGTTTTTGGACACTCCGCCTTATCTAGTTGTTTGTCAAATCTTAAGCACTTAAGTTTGGCTGCTCGGCCAGGAAAGAAATTCTATTTAAGAGTATTTAGAAGTAAGGGGACTCGATTCCGGCTCCATTTTCTCGCCAATGCAGGTACTTCTAAGAAGTAGGCAAGTACTTCTCTTCCACGTCGCCATATAACCCTTTCAATTTCACTCACCTAGACGTTCATGACATCTTTAGTACTCGAATTTTACTAGTCGACCAGAAAAGAAGTACTATTTAAGAATCGATCCCTGCTCGATTTACGCGTCAATGCGCGTGCATCTAAGAGATAGAAAGCTCCTTCTCTCCCACGTCACCTTTATCTTACCCTTTTACTTTCACTCCTCTAGACATTCATGGCACTTCTACTAACTCCACGGTTGGTGCTTGATTCAAGTTGAAGATGCAAATCTCGATTTCGTTGCTATCTCAGTTGAAGGTATACTCAACGGTCGCCTCTAACTATTTTCAGTTTTGCAGTGAACCTTTTGTCTTTTGCTGTCATACAAAAATTAGTCTACTTGATGAGTGCGAGAATTGGGCGTACCTGTTTAAGTATACCCTGCCCCAGTCGTTCAGCAGCTTCTCGCGAGTTCATCCTCTTAACATTGATTTCCACGTCTAATCTCCAAACTTGCTGCACTGCATGTTCGATCTTCAGATCGGCGGAACAGTGTCTCTTGAACACTGAAAGTGGAATGTTGAAGAATTTGAATTATCACTCCCGAAGCAATTTTAACTTCTTTAGCCGTAGTCATTCAAATTGGAGGAGTATGCTACATAAGACCGTAACCGGGTATTCTGGCATGTTAAGAAGAAGAGTTTAAACACCATTTCAGTTAATAACTTATGCTTCGTACATAAGATTTATCGATAAATTTAGTTCAAAATCTATCCTTTTTTTAAACTCCTAAGACTAAAGAGTAGGATAAGCTATATCATAGGAAACAGTGTATATGAGCTCTTATTTGTTCAAATACAATTTCAGACCTATAAAGAAAAATATCGTATTATTATAGAATTGTGTGTAGAGCCCAGATTCTGTGCATTACCTATCGCTATATCATCACATGCCGCGAGTAAGGAATATTCCTTGTTTAACAAGTCTACAAGTATTATAATCGATTATGGCCAGCAGCTTTAAGTGTCCTTTCAGTTTACAGTATCTATTAATCAAACCAGTTAGCAGTCAAAGCGATTACCTACTTATTTGGTAGATTGAAGTTATAGTAGCCGAAAAGCTGGCTTGGCTTGCCAGAGTTCTGGCTACAGATAGTCCTAATAGCAAACTAGCAGTATGGCAAATGCATTCCAGGGTTTGCAAGTGTGGCAAGAGTCTCTCTTTTGAAGGAGCACTAACTCCGTCGCACTATATGATAGATGATAATTTGATTTGTTGGTTGTCCCAAACCAGCTTAGTAATGGTTATTTTTCCTATGACCGCTGTTTGCCAAAATTTTGTTAGAATAAACTAAAATTTAACGATTTTTCTGGAATCTTTTCAATTTCGCAACGATTATTTACCGATTAGCATTCCTTGTCTATATGATTATTAATGGTTTTATTGTTTTGTCACTCCATCTATACAATAAACGGGCTTGGAAATTCCCCCGAAGCTATTCCCTGCTTTAGCTTAATGTTAATGTTTGTTAAGCATAAATCGAACTATGTTTACTTTGTTGCCTCTTTGCAAAATTTGCTTGAATCAGCTGTAATTATCTTTGCACAAACCAAAAAAAACAAAAAAAAAACCATTTGCTTAATGTTTATAAAACCAAACTCACAAAAAAAACCCATCAACATCACAGCCAAAGCCAAAGCGTTAACAACTACATTTGCTGCCACAAACAAAAACGTCGCAGTCGGCGTCGGCGTCTGCGTTACTGCTGCTAACAAATGCAACATACATTGCAACTACAACAATAACAACAATAGCAACAACAGCCGCAGCAGCAGCAACAACAACAGCCAGCCACATTACGCCAACGTGTACGCCAACGCCACGCCCATGCCGCCCCTAGCTAATGCCAACAATGCGCCATTAATTGTGCTGAAAGCCACAAAAGCAGCAGCAGCAGCAACAACAACAACAACTACTACAACATCAGCAGCGACAGCAGCAGCGACAGCAACTGCTTCGCCCACAAAGCGTCGCAGGAATCCATTGTCACCGCTGCGAATTAGCGGCAATTCGCCGCACACAGCACCAATTGTTGCAGCCTCTTCGCCGCAGCATAGTCCGCTTTTAGGCGCTTGCACTTCGCCGCATTCGCCGCACACGAATTTGCCAGCTGTGCGCACGACCAAAACAAGCCGCTTACGTGCCGCTGCGCTTGGTGAGTCCACACGTTGTTGTTGTTGTCGTCATCATCCAGTCATGTCATCAAACAACAGCAACAACAACAACATCAGCTACTAGCATACGCCAACTCATCTAATCCTAATCCCGCACAGCACAACCCACAACATATGCAAATTGGTGAAAGGTTTTGCTTCAAAATTTAACATGAAACATTTTGTCCTTAGTTGTTACTTACCCGTTATAAACATTACAAACCTAACATGTATCCATAGTTATATCTACACACATTGTTACCATAACCAATCCAACTAACTTTGCATTTCAATGCTTTCTCTTCTATTCCCGCACGCCTCCAAATGTTCCAAAACAACAACCACATCGTAACCCAAACACATAGACAAGAAGAAGGGCGAAGAGCAGCAGCAACAACAACAACAACAACGTCAGCGCTACAGCTCACCCAGCTCTCCACGGCAGTCCAATATATCGCCAATCGCACGTCGTCTAAGTTCCTCAGAGCTATCGCCCAAGTCGCTCGGTGGCTGTACTTCAGAGCCTGTAGCTGCAATAAGTCCTGGTCGCTTGCAACCACGCTCTGCCTCACAGCCCGTCGAGACACCGCCGTCACAACGCCGCCTGGTGCCCACGGCCACAGTTTCCATGAAGCAGAATCTTAGCGAGATGCATTTTACAGGCTGTCCGGCCACTGCTGCACTTAGTCCCAGTCGCAGTCCGCAAAAATCAAGTGCTGAATGTACGGTACGCATGCGTCCGAGAAGCTCTACTATGTTTAAAGAAAACGAGACGGAGGCGCTGCAACAACGTGATACTCTGACCAATATACAGCTGAGTCCGGTGCAAAAGCAAAAGCAACAACGCACGGTAATAATTTAACTAAGACGCGTTTTCTCATCTGGCTTGTAAACTGACACTTAAGTTAAAGTGAACTTAAAACTTACAGCAAGATTGAGAAATCGACTCTTAAGACATTTTATTATATGTATATTTTGGCCAATCTCTGTTTTGATCTTTGCAGCCGGAGACTTCACCACGTCGCAATGGAGATCGCGACAAGTCATCCAAGCGTAAATCGAATCTTAATCGTGCGCTTAATGAGGAGGCCACTCAGGATGGCGGTAAGTGGCTCAGACCAGTGTCTGATGATGATGACAGAAGGCGGGAACTGAAGATGAAACAGATGCAATCGCTTGAGTCAATACTTAACCATATTTGGTTAGATTTAATGCATCAGTGAATCTTGAAACTAGACCGACAATGCAGCTTGTTAAATCTTTGGCAGTCAGTTGGCTTTGGAAGTTTGGAATATACGGAACCATGTGGCAACTAGAGAGAAACAACCTAGTGCAACACATACATCTGCAGAACTTTTTACTGCATGAGCGATCCTTCCAACTTAGCATTAGTATAGAAACAACCTGTGTAAAATATGTTAAATTGCCGTCCATATCAGCTTCCATGTCTACACCAATACCTTCACTGTGCTGCATGTGTCCACGATCTTTCATTTGTTCTTGTGCTGCTGTAAGCTCTACTAAACCGTTTTTTTCCTATTCGCAGATGATGCACTGGCCTCGCGTCGCCGCCGTCGCCGTGAGCTGGGTATGGCACGTCCTTTGGTGCCCGGTGAGGATGATGCACTACGTGACTTGCTGCAATCGCCACAGAAATCATCCTGCAGCGAGTCTACTAACTCTAGATCAGAGCCCACTCGTAGTTCCAAGACCACAAGTAGCAGCAACAAAGCAGCTTCTGTAATGGTGCCACCCCTGCTAAATGCTCATGTGCCAGCGCGCACATTGATAGCCGAGCTACCTGCTCCAGTTGAAGCTCCTACTAGAACTATAAATCCTGTGCAGCGCATATGCAAACGCAGCGATACCTTGCCCTTGAATTCGCTACGCAAACAGCGCACTGAGGATGTCAATCATAAGTTTAACGAACGCACCAAGACAGATCTGGCTGAGATTATGAAGATTGCCGAGCAGGCAAATGCCGCTGGCGGTGAAGTAGCTGTTGCGCCACAAATGTCGCCTGTACTAAGACGTAAAAGCGCAGATGAACTGCAGCAGTCGTTGTCCAATGTTGCGCAAAACTCGCCACCAGCTCCCAATCACATTGTGTCCATTTTGAAGAAGAAACATGAACACGCCTTTGGCGACTGCAACAGCTCCCCTTCGAGCAATGCCTCGCCTGTTACTTTCTCTGCCAATGTGCTGGACACGCCCATCAAGCATAAGCGACAGGGCATACTAAAAAAACGCTCCAGTTTGGACGAATCTCGTTACTATTCACGCTCGCATTCGCCAGATGAACGCAGCGTATTCATTAAATCGGCACGTCGCAATTCCCTGGAGGAATCAGGCAGTGCGGCAAATCCTGCGCAGGCGCAGCTGCAACAGCAACATGGCATACTCAAGCAGAGCAGCTATGACAGCAATAAAAGTGATGGCTGTCCCTCGGCTGCGGAATGCCAGCCGCAAAGCATACTCAAGAAAAAGGATTCATTGTCGACGCCTTCCGATGCTGCCGCGCATATATCCAAGCATGTGTCTATCTCTCAGGCTGTCACCTTGGCTGCTGCGGAGTTGGGTCGTGCCGTATATGATGCCGAGCATATGGTAGACGATATGTACGCTACACCCAACAATGAGGAGTACGAGATTAGGCCCATACTCAAGCAGGAGACCACATCTAGCGAGGAAGCGCCACGTCCCCCGAAGCCAATACTCAAGAAAAAGTCGTTCGGAGAGGCGGATGAGCATGAAATACGACCCATATTGAAAACATCACGCAAGAGCAGCCGCGAGGAGTTTGATGAGTTGCCGTCTGAAAATGGCGAGCTTGGTGCCGAGAGCTCAATGCGTCCCATTTTGAAAACGGACTCGCCCTCAAAACGTCGCTCTTTGGGTCATGAAAACGGCGCCAATTCACCCAGTTTACTAAAACGACGCACACGTTCGTTGGAACGTCAAGATGCGCCACCCGTTGTGGACCTGGCCGCCGCACTTAATGCCATTTCTTCAAATCAGAGCTTGCGGCATGAGGTAGACGCTGCTGCTGCACCTGTAGATTTTGTGACCGTCGCGGAGCGTATTAAACACATGGAGTTGTTGTCCTCACCCACAACACAAACTGCACCAAATTGCAGCTGGGACTCACCGCTGGAACCAGGAAAGACACACACGCATCAGCGTTTGCTCAAGCCCAGCGTGTTGCGTAGGGATCTCTATAGGGAGCGCTACAAGACGCAGCCCGTAACCAGCGAGGAGAAGAGCTTGTAAGTAGCAAAAATTTATGCATTTACATATCTCCGACGTTTGTGATTCTCTCTGGGAAATGTTAGCGTTACATTTAGAGCAGCGCTCTTCCCATTCAGTTCTATATTTGGCACTTGCTCCGTAAAATTATAAAATTACAAAACTCACACCGACAGATTCTACATTCCGTGCTTCAACATGACACGCATGTCGCACGCCATTTTCTAATAATAACATGTTGTTGTAGTTGTGGTGGTGGTGCTTGTTGTTGTTGTTTTTCCGTCTGTGATTTTCACATTGTCCAAGCATTCCGCCCAGTTCAGGGTCATTTGCAGCAACCCATAATCATCGGCATTGTAACCGCCGTTTCAGTTGGCTGGCTGCATCGCTCGCTCCGCTCGTTTTAACAAATTTCGCTAAAAATTTGTTTTTGTGAAATTTTCAACAAGAGTTTTTCACATGCTTGCATTGGGACAAACTTTCAGCTCTTTAACTATTGACTCTAATTTTATTGTGCCCGAAAAAATAGTAAATATGTATAATAATTTCCGGTGCTTTCTGCTGACCATATCCAAGAGGATTATTAGCTTAGTCACCCAAACAGTGCAGTTCGAAATGTTGTCAATCAATAATGCTCAAACCCATCTGGTTAGGCGGGGAGCTCTTTAAAATGTATTTTACCACAGTGGCTGGGTGTCTCATATATTTATTGGTTTCGTTGTTGTTAAGTTTGTTGTCATTTAAGCAGCTTATAGCTTACCTAATTACGGAGGTGACTATTGAGGTTAGAGCACTGTGCGCAAAATGTTAGCAACGAGTACGGCAGGGTGTTCGCAAGTGGTAAGAGCTTTTGTTCAGGGTGAACCTTATAAAGTGATTACTCATGGAAAACAACAACATATATGTGGTACCTCGAGGATAATCGAGTACTTTTGCTCTTGAAATATTTGTATCGTTTTTGGATTCGCCTCCACATTTTCCTTTCACTTCTTTCTTTCGCGTTCGCCTACACCTTAAATTCGCCTTCATCTACCAATCCAATCCCCTTCCTTCCCCCTAAAACCTATAGTATTGAGACGATTCTTGCAAGATTATAATCATTTAAATCGTTCGAGCCGTTCTTAAGTTATTGCGAGACTAACTCACGGCAAACTTCGTCTCACCAAAATGTATTTTTTAGATTGAAACCATTTCAAGTATTCACAATCCCACAATATGTTAATTCAATCAATGAATTTCATATTCTTTATTTATACGGTACTAGCTGAAATATAAATTAATTCTTCCAGTTCCCATTCCACTTTCCGTTCCTCTTCCTTCTCTTTCTCTCTCTCTCTCTCTTCTTCATACTAAGTGAAGCTACGGATATTGGTACTAATATCTTTATATCCTCTACCTCTAGTTTTAAGCAATATCTCCAGAATCCCTAAGTCGATTTTGTTCAAACTTATTTAAGAACACTTTTCAACATAATGGGAAGCTATCCTCAAAATTTCATCAAAATTTGTGCAGTAGTTTTTGAGGTGAAGAGTCACAAAGAATTGGCAGTAATTTTTTTTATATACAGATATAAAGAATTTGGGGGAAATCATGTTGTTTATTCAAAATTGGCGACTATGCTCTTTCCGGCGCCCTTAAAATATTAAAGGCATTTACACTTTTTTTTGTCATATAACCTTAGAAACAGACCTACTGACCTCAGAAATTTCTAATTAAGATGATAGATTTCAGCCTCACAAGTAAAATTTAACCATTTGAACTAGATTTGCAAAACTATCGATAGTGGCGCTATTCGATATTTTCGTTGATTCATGAGAGAGACACGATACTATCTATAGTTTTATGGGTTCGAAAAGATTCATACTATCGGTTTTATTTCTCTTCTACCTTTTTCAGCCATTTAGCGTGTGTTTAAACTATCGATAGTTTTGCAGCTCTGATTTGAAATATTTTCATAGTTTTCAAAATCGATTTACTACAAGAGAGTTTTGAAGTTGTTTTACTACTTAATCATTTCTTTAAAATCTGCCAAAGATTTTAGTTTTTGCCAAAAAATACCGATATAAAAGTGAGAATAAGTGTGAAATAATCTTGAAAGCGTGGCAAAATATTGTTTTTAAACTAAGCGAGAATTTTTAATCTCGCTTGCGAAGAATCCCTACCTACCAGACTACTCTTGATTCGAGAGAACATTCTTTTTTTAAAGTGTTCTTTAAATTCATTCTTTCTATACGTATTTTCTAGGCAGAATATCGATAATGGCGCCATTCGATATTTTCGATTGTTTCAGGAAAAAGTTTCGACACCATCGATAGTACTATCGGCCTTTTTTTCCTGACGCTGCCGACGGGTGGCTTTAAAAATGCGATACCTCGTTGGTTTTCATGATAGTTTTCCAGCTCTTTGCAAGCTTTGCTCTGCAATTTAATTGCCAAAAAGAGCCGTGCCCAAGGTGGTTGGGCTTACAGCGCTATCTATTTTTACCTTGAATGAATATTTTTTTAATTTAAAATTTTTCAATGTCGTCTCTCACCTTTTCACTACAATTTACTATTTTAGCCCTACCCTGTGAAACAATAGCAAAGCCACCCAAAAATTATAGTGCTGGCCCATAACTTCCGCCCGAAAAGCCTCGTTCCTCTTTTTTCTTAACCATAAACACAGTTTCTTACTATGGAGAATAGTTCTACTTCTTTTGGTCTCATTTCTCTTAACTGTGTTTTTATGTCACATTTTTATGATTTGACTGTTGTTGTTTTTATACTTTGTCGGCATTTTGTATTCTTTTTGGTGGCTGCCACACCCCTCGAAACAAGCCAAATTCTGTTGAAAACGAAAAAAATAAAACAAAAGGCGTTAAAATCGTCACCAGGTTTGCTTTACATTTTCCTTCTTTTTTTTTTTTGTTTTTTTGCACTCTCCCACATTTGCATTCAACGAACGGTATTGTCAATATTTTTTGTCGCCGTATCTTTTGTGCACCGTAATTTATGCTTTTGAGGGTTTTGAATCCGCATTCAGTTGGTTGCCGCCCTCCGACGCGTCCAGAGATACGGAAAGTACGGAAAATACGAAATATTTTTGGTCGCTTTTTGTGAAATGCAACGGTCGAAGCGCTAAAGAACGTATGTACTAGAAGAAGAGTTGCAGAAAGGTTGCCCATGTTGCTAGAACATCGAAAAAGTGGAAAAATGTTCGAGGCGTACATCAAAAAACGGTAAATGCAAATAAAAGCCAAATTGACATTGAGATTTTTTTAAAAATGGTCGCTTTATAGGCCAATATAACTTGCTGTCAATGGCCAGATAAGAGCGTTAGAAGGCTTTATAAGTACATTACTATAAGGGTTTTGAAATAGTTGGTATAAGTTGTGGATCTATTGTACTAATGATAGTGATTTGGCTGATTTGCCGAAAGCGCTGATAAGATACTGTTAGTAGTATATAGGTCATATAACTAATTTCTTTGGATTTTTTGATACAAAATCGACCATCTCAAAAGCAGGGATTTGTGATTCTGAGCGAAAGCTTATTCATTCTTATTAGAAACTAGATGAACCACCGCGCTCTGCTGCGCATTGACAAAGCCGCCAATTAATTCATTATAAATATTGTATCAATTACAAATGCGCAAAATTGTCTTCTTATCATTCATTTTAACATTCAGTTTGGTTAAAATATTCAAATTCAATAAAAAATATACAAACTTAGAAAGTTTCTTAAGATTATAGTGTGTTTACATTTGAGTGGCAAGATCTGTAGACAATCGAAGATTAATTGATGAGATTGACCATATAAACAATTAAGTAGAAAGAAGAATTTTTCGCAGATGCCATACTTCAAATGTGTTTCGCGTGACCATTATTATTATAAAATAAGCTTAGTCTCGGGTTCGTATAACGTTGCCAAGATAAAGGACTCCTGAAAATTGTCACCTCAAACATACATTCTATTATGCATCATGATAGAAAACATCACTCTACCTGTGTTTGCTTTCCGTTTCGCACAACACGTTTTTAATCCATCTATCTTTTTACTCGATTTTTGAAAATTCCTGATATTATTGAAAAAAAGTATGTTCTAGCCAAGAGGGTTCTTTAACCTAGTTGCCTATTTATATAAATGTTAAGAGCCCAAGTTTTTTAAGCTTCTTTTTTAGAGCTTCTTTTAATTCAGTTTCAATCAATACTGCTCTTAACCGTTCGAACACGTCGCTTTTATATGATAGGTTCTATATACCTTAGTCTCCCCGAAACATATCTAAAAGAGTAAAAACTAAACTCTAATCTGTTACGCTATTGAATACACAACATAAATTTGGCAATTCTATGTAGTTTTTGAATATGAAAAGGGTTCTTAAAGAGCATAAAAGATTAGATTAGAAAGAGGGAGTTTAAAGGAGCGTAAAAGTGGTCAGCCTAATAGAATCCTATAATTCATTAACGTCACAGATACAATGAGGCGTTGATGTAGGCTGTATGTTGCGACGTCAACAAGAAGGTTGTGTCCGCGCTTGTTATTGCGCGCCTTGTCAAGCAACGTATGAAACTATTTGAGTGTGCATGTGTATGTATTGCTTGATGTTTACAGATGTTTGTGAGTGTACACTTCCACGCAACTCCGCGCTATATATATATAGTTAATTCTGTAAATGTTTAATTTTTATAAAACCCCTATAACCCTATAATAATAAGTGTCATGATTCGCATTTTGTCATGCTTATATTTAAGTATGTACTTTCATCGATAAGTCTTATAGCTATTATTGAGTGGTTATAGAAACTCGATGACGGATGTAGCCCGGCTGGTCCCATACCCTATAATTAGGATCTCAGTAGTTCTGCAGAAACATTATCCTTATTAGACAGTGTAAAAAAAGGGGTCATCCCGCTTTTTACTTTTGCTTAAGAGCTCAGAAGGAAATCTAAGTCAAAACATTTCGAAATAGTGGAAAAAAGACGAGTAAAAATACTAAAATAAATGCGGGCAACGCGCAGAAAAACAACAACAATAAAATAACATAAAAGAAAACAAAGCTGAAAATAATTTGAATTAGCGTCGACTGCGAAAAAGTCAACGGCGGCGCCTACGCCGACTGCGCAGCTAACTGCGGCGTCAGCGCCAAAGCCAAAGCCACCCAACAAACGAGCGAGCAAACGGTACATACGACTGTCGTGGTCCGATCGTGGTCGCAGTTTGTTTTGTACAAAATTTTCGCGCTCAGTTGCTCGCGATCGCTTTTTCCATTTTCACACGTACACGCAGAGCGCGGCGGGTTTTTCTGGCCCCAGGAAAAGCATTTCCAACGCGGCGGCGACTGACCGTTTACCGTCTACTCGTCGTGGTCTTCTTCTGCTGCGTCTATTATCGCGCTCTCTAAGAGAATAAATAATAAATAAAAGAACAACAAAATAATCAAAATTGATAAATTTATCAAAAATCGTTGTGCTTATCAGCAAAAGGTAAAAAAAAAACCTGCGTCGGTCACAACGCGACAAGTTACCGAGATTGTGTTCTAGAATCATTCGCTTGATTCTATTGCCGGTTCTTGAGCAGCTCAGCCGCGTGTGCGCCTTGTGAGTTCCACAGTGAAAGCGTTTTTCCAAAGTCAGTTTTCGTAAAGAAAACACCAAAGAAATATGTTGCCATTTCGTAATGTTCTAAAAATAGAATGCCTACATGGAAATGTGCAATGAAATGGAAATAAATTCTTTTAGATTTGCAAGCGCGCAAATTTGTGAAAATTTTACATATTATATAAAAGCTATTTTTATACTCATGGCCTTTTAAGTGCGTGTGTTTCAGCTTAAAAAAATAAAATGACCATTTTAAAGATATAAGTGCTAAATAAAAGTCTATAAAATACGAAGTACAAATTTGTGTAGTGCCTAGGTTTGTGTCTTGGCTAAAAGCAGCTGCTACAAAAATTTCATATCGCTTTTTAGCCATTCATATAGAGACAGTGTTCAGGCATAAGCACGGGGCGAAATCGGTAATCATTAGAACTTATTTGCATACTCTTTAGTTCGAGCAGAGCGTTATACAATTTTGAAGTAATATGTAACGCTCAAAGTATATTTGGAAACAATCAATATCGACAGACGATGTATCTGCGTTTTGTGATTTCTATGTCCAAAGATTGCTCTCGCTTTTGAGCTAAAAGTTTAAAGGCCTAGACAGAATCTCTTTTTGATTTCCGGCATGGGATAGTCCACACACAGTGTGAGTTCGATGTCTCTGAGAGAGACGTCTTTAAGACAAGGGTAAACTAACAACTGCACTAGAGTTATCTATGTCTAACTAGTCAAATCTAATCCTTTCTAATTCCAATATAGAGTATATCATATTCGCCTAACGGAATTAGCTTCATCTTTGCTTAAAATATAAATACCCGCAAAGAGCGGCAGAATTTTGCTAGCCACTTGGCTAAGAGCAAGACAGTATTCTGCTTGGTTATATGTAACCGCATTTGGTTCTTTCGGAATCCAATTAGTTTGTGTTTTGTTTTGGTTTGTACTTTATATTTAGCTATTGCCTCTTTTTAGTTGTTTTTCGAATAAACAATAGCAGATACCAAACAATTTAGCAGCTGTAAAGGAAATATTTAGTTCAAGAGTTCTGTTAGTTTTGCTGGTACTTAAATCAGCAGCCGGCAGCTTTGGAATTTCACTAAATCAGCCGCTGGTCATAGAAGTACCGTAATTAGCTAACCAAATTAGTCTATAATTAGACATCAAAACCCCAAATAAGGCCAGCAATAACTGTGCTTGGTTTTAGACCAACATAAACACAGAGAGAAAGAGAATCACAAACGAAATTATTAGACAACTGTAACTCATTTGCATTAAATCATTTTATGCAGCTTCAAAGCCAACTCCACGCCCTTTGACATCTCGGCCACGTCAGCCTTTAAACCGACCAAACCATTGGACATACGCGCCACTCAGCTACAACAACAACACCAACAACAGCAGCCGCTCATCTCACCCATTACTGGCCAGCCATTGAATCACGTGCCAGCACCGCTGCTGCTTTCCTCCTCGTCGACGCTATCAGGTTCTGGCGCTAACTTCAAACTCGCGCGCAGTTCCACTCAGCCGCTGCAATCGCCACGTGTGCTTAGCCTGGCTCAGGGCACGCCGCCAACGCGTCAGCAATCCATCAACGATAGTGTTAATCTAAGCGAGCAATTGACGCTCTCTCTGGGCACAGACAGTGAGCATCTCTTTGAAATGTCCGGCTTGGATGAGGATTCGGCTATACAGTCGTTAGGTGGGGATGCTTCGGCAGCCGCACAGTCAAGCGGTGTGGGCGTGGCGCGCAGTAATAGTGTGCGGGCACGCGCCAGCATGTTCCAGCAGCTGCAGGAGCAGTCGCGTCCAAGGCGAGAGTCTAACGGCGCAGAGCCGCCAACGTCGCAGCCACGCACAGCAGCAGCGGCAGCAGTCAACCGTCAAGGTGAGTAAAAGTTTCTGGGGCCGAGAGCCTCTGCACTCTGCACAACACAACACAAATTGTACCGAAATTAGCATGAAAGCATAAACTCAGAGACCGCTAGACAGGTTGTTGTTGTTTTTTTTTTTATTGTTGTCAACGACCCACAGCCGAAGCTGTAACTCTGGCGCCCTCTGGCGTCAAAGCTGCGCGCGCTGCTTGGCTGCTCCAATGCCAGGCGATGCATGAACCTAAAACAACAACAACAAACACAGCAACATAACCCAGTTGACCAAAAGTTGTGTAACGCTAAGGCAAAGTTTTTGTGTCGCTCAGTTTTTAAGAGCTAGAGCTCACGAGCGTCATAGAGTAAAGTGGTATATCGTACTAGGTTGATGCGAATGTTTGTCTTTCTATCCGTCCGTCTAAAGCTGTTCACTTGGCGAGCACTACGCTAAGTACTGGTATTGTATGTAATCCCTATTACGCGGGACATTACCAACCTCTCTACCTTAATGTTTTCAGAGTATGCAAAGACCTTAGCTTGCGCCTTGTACATCATCTAAGCACCTCCGTTCCATGAAAAAGATAGCCGTTTACAACTACGGGTTGGCCAAGGCATTAGAGGATATATTCCTATTTTTAAGTCTGCTAAGCTGGTTATTTGATGGTGCCAGCAACTCGCCCCGTTGCTGCAACGATTGTTGGCCTCGATAACCAACAAATACTCTCCTCATTGCATTAGCTACCACCCCGGAAAGTGGAAGAAAGAATAAACCTCGAGCAGGCCACTGATAAGTCAGCACAGCATATCTAGACTGATTCTTATGACAATCCCTGCCTGATATTTAAGATAACTAACGTCTCCGAAGCCCGTCTATTTGATAGATACCAAACAAACTAAAATAAAGTCGAGGCCGCGAAGAGAAAATCCAGTCCCGGGTTGAAAATTATACAGGCCATTCTATTAAGTCTGGGTAATTCATTGGTATTGTCTCTGCCCATGTGTTTATTGCAAACACACTCTGGACACTGGTGGAAAAGTATCCGATGCGATATTTTCGATCTTGTAACGTTGTTTTGGCAAGGTTTTAGGCTTAAAGTAGAACAATACTAAAAACGGGCATATGATGTAGACGAGTAAAAAGTTGCAGAGAGAATGATGAAAAGCTCAGCTTTCGTTTTGCATTGCTCTCAGTGATTCACATTACAAAGCGTTTCAATGAAATTCCGTTTCATTTTTTCGAATTTCCAAATTGCCTGGTTAGATGAAGTTTTAGATTTCATGTCGGTTCAAAATTCTGCATTCAAATGAATGAATGTTCGCCCAAATCTCTTTTATGCTACGTGCCAACTATTTGGTCGACGGGGTAGCTTTTATTGCACTACTATTTGTTTATATATTTGGTTTATCTACTAAGCAGTCACTGGGCGGGCGGTCGTTGGGTTGGAGGAGTTTCTGCAGCGTCAACCAAACTGGACGACAACTTTTTTTTGCCCGCTTTGAGTTATTGTTATTGGTGTAATGTCATTGCGGCCGCAATTGGGGCCCAAGTTAATAAGCTGGAAAATGTATGTCACTTGCCTCACACTAGTTAGTACTAGCTGCTTGACTTGCCTAAATAGACGACGACGACGGCGCGTTGCGTAACCGTGTGTAGCAAGTGGGTCTTCAAAGATTAGCCAACAATATTGTCAAATATTGTTTTATAAAAGCAATAATTATACCCTGTACACAAAGTCTAAATGGGTATTATAGATTTGTGCAATGTATGTAACAGGCAGAAGGACAGCATATGTTCAATGGCCAAAAATGGTCAGGAGCAATAGTCGAGTCGATATAGACATGTCAGTCTATCCGTCCGTCCGTATGTAACGTGTTTCTCAGAGACTATAAGATTAAGAGCAAAAATATTTTACCAAAAGATGCGCATTTTCCCGGAAAAGTGCAAGTTTATCGATTCATGTCAATATCTCAATCCCTTCCCCCGTGACAGACTTTCGCGGTTTACAGCCGATCGACTTGAAAGTCGACAGAGGTTTGCTTCGTGTTTATGTGCATATATGTTTTAAATCGGTTAAATACATCAAAAGTTATAGTAAAAAATAGGTTGATTTTGACCCCCTTCGCCTTTAAACTGATTGAAAATTCCAATACCTGTAGATATGGATACATGTGAGATAGAGTTACTAAATTTGGTGCTGAGATTCGTGTGAGCCAAATCATTTCCAATAGAAGCCCCCCTTTCCCCGCAATCGATTTACATTAATTACTACCGCATCCCGCAACATATTGATTTGAAAATTGGCACATACATTTTCAAACGTGTTTTTGATATATGTTTCAAAATTCAACGCTATTGGCCCAAGAATACTGGAGTTATGAGTATAAAAGTAATTTTTTCCCCATATTAACCAACTTCCCAATAGGAAAACATGTCAATTGGAACTTCCCAATAGGATATGGAATGTTTACAGGCATATCTATTTTATGAAAAGAGACACAAAGTTGATACTTCCGTTCCCATTTTACCGTATTTAGTGTTTTTAAAGAAAAAGTTTACTGGGCACCGTCCCGACTGTCTACATCAAATTTTTTGTCAACTAAGTAGCTAAGCTTTTAAAATAAAGTTTTTCAAAAAATAAAAAAACAGAAAATAAAATGTAGCATGCTTGACTTTTTGTTAAAAATGTATTTGATAACCGTTGAATGCACACGCCCTAAACCAAATTCAAGGTCCACAATGCTGCACGGTATGTAGCGGTTAATGGACACATAAAATATCCTTTTTTTTATTGCAACAAAACTAATTAAGATTTTACCGTACAGCAATTTCGCGTCAATCTCCGTCGCCGACAACCAACGCCGCCGCGCACAGCCCGCCGCTAAACGATGAGTCAAGCACACTAAACGCCACACAGGACGACGATGAGGACTTTGGTAAGTGAGAGAAAAAGTGAAAAGCTTTGAGCTTTTGAGGCGGCAGCGCAAAAGCGCATGCGCGAGTGCAAGAGAGCGGCTTGTTATTGTATTTGCAGCTTGCACTTGCGGCTGCGCTGCTTGCTCGCGCAGCTCATGATGGAATAAACCAAGGTGTGCTCACTCTCCGGATGTGTCTCTTTAAATGGTTTCCAATTTAGTTTACGCATAGCTGAGCTTTTGAGCTTTCGCTCACACAAATTTTGGCAACCGAAAGTACTGAGAGTGAGCATACCTTTGTTTATTCCATCATGGCGCAGCTTAACTTTGGTTTTGTTCTTTTACTTTTTTATTGTTTTTGCGCGCTGTATGCACGACGCACGCAAACACACACACACACACACACACACACACACACACACACACACACACACACATGGAATGCAAAACAAGAGTGTATATGTGAATTTGTTGTTGTTTCATATTGTTGTTGCTGTTGTCTATGTCTCTCTCTCTCTCTCTCTCTCTCAAACTGTGTTTTTATTGGTTTTTTATGATTTGCAAGAATGCAAGCAAAAAGCTCGTTACTAATTGAATAATTAACATAAAAAACAAAAAACAAAAACAATTTGCATTGGCCAAGAAAAGCGCTTCGGAAAAACAAAAACAAAAAGAAGCCGCCATAACACAGTGTGAGGAAAATCATGTAATAAATCAAAATTTGTGGCACGTTCAATTAACCAATCGGCGTTCAAAGAAAAATTGCATCGAAAATGCAGCACGCCAAATTGCGCAATGCGAAAATATGATGAATTCGAAACATAAAGCAGATGGAAAAAGATACTACAACAAAAAGAGACGAAAAAACATGGCATGCATTTGAGTTAAAAGTTTAACTTTGTATTATTTACTTACTACTATTGTTTGTTGTTGTTTTTGTTGCCGCATGTTCAAAAAAACAAAAAAACCGCCTCGAAAAAAACTAATAACAATTTATTTACAAGTGTTTTATGTAATTTATAACTAGCGCGTTTTTTTTTTTGTTAGATTTTTATTAATTTACTTAGCCACATTTTCATTTTCATTCAAGCCATATTAGTGGATTTAATTAAGCGTTCATAATTTTATGCCAATTTTTAACCCATTTAAAGCTCTCGCGCTATCTCTTTCCCGCCCATTACTTTCCTCGTATGATTTGCAAGTTGTTGTTTTTTTTTTATTACAATTATTCAAGTTTACTTTTTACAGCCGTCACACTGACACACTCCAACTTATTATTATTAATTTTCTTTCGCTTCTTCTCTGCCGTATCCAATAACCAATTATAATTACCAATTATAATTACTAATTATGTCTGTTTATGGTCCGTATAGGCGTGGGCGTGCTTTTATGGCCTCCTTCAATTTGTTCTTTCTTTATGCGAATGTTAAGGGGCGCAAAGAGGGGCAAAGCGAAGGTAAAAGTGTCATAAAAGTGCCTAAAGATAAGAGCCGTATTTGGGTGAAAGACCTGTCAAGTTGTGTTTAATTAGCATGTTGAGAAATGTACCTATTTAGATATTGGCAATCGGTGACGATAATGTCATAAAGTTCATTCGATAACGAAATCCATTCAAAACGTAGACGCTCTTTGTAGAAAGTGCTATTGGAGAATACTCTCATAAATGCATATGAGGTGGCAATTTTAAACTCTACCACGGCGGAACGGTCATATTTCCACAATTACCATTAAAGTTTTACAATTCCTGATAAATAGTGAGACAGAGAGGAAGAGCTTACTCCTAACTATAGATAAATTAGTTTCAAATAAACTTAAAATAACTATATTTTATAAAGATAGCTTATTTTATACTTCAAATCCTTACTATAACAAAATGTACGGTTGTTTGATATCGCATCGGAGTTCAGTAAACCACTTCTTAACCATTGCAATTTATGTTAGAAGAGCGCTATAGTGTTCATCAAGCTTTTCCGCACTTTTCAATTTTTCATCGAAATTCACGAGGTTGTCTGCTTCCAATGACTGCCAAACCCAAACTAGCAAAAATTATTTATTTCGCGGGAAATTAAAAAATTAAATGACTTTTTTCGAATATTTCCCTTGAAATCCAATCGATTTTTATTCGAGGCCGACCTGTCACAACGTTGTGGAATGATATGGGTTTTTGACGAAATGTTCTTGTAGAACCAACCATGGTAGAATAATATAAGGTATGACTTCTTTTCTTCTTCAAAAAAAAAAAATAATTGTGAGTCAGAGAGCATGTGAGAAATGTGCTGCTGCTTTGTGTATTCGCTCACAGGTAACTACTCTGAGTAGTCATACCTTACACCTTACCTTCCACCATGAAAACAAGTGCCGAATCTTCCCATGCGCAAAATGGTTCATTTTGGCTCTTGAAAGGTTTACAGACTTAAATAGTCTTTAATTTTAATAAACGATTTTTGAGTTTGAAACATCTTGGTTTCCCCACATGTCTTCTTCTTTTTAACTGGTCGTAACAACCCGTTACCGGGTTACGGCCTCCATGTGTCTGCTTTGCGCGCGCTTTCTCCAAACTGTGATATGAAAGGTACCGCCTTTGGTTTTCCCACAAGTACTTCATCTCTAGCGTGATCTCAACCCTTTTGTACATGTTATACCACTCAAATATTCATGTTTTCTAAAAAGTCTGATCCTCGTGAACCTTCTGTCACATCACTTATGTTTCTTTAGTAAAATTTTCATTACGAAAACAAAATTCAGCAAATATGACTTTGATGTCTGTAAACCAGAGAAGGTAATGGCATGAAAACGTCACGTTACTCGATCTGTTTTAGTTTGTAACGATATGTCAACGCTTTTTGAAATTCCCAATCATATTTGGTAGCATGTATTTGTCAAGTCAAGTTATATGTTCTTATTTCCGTTTACGTAATTTCTTCCAATCATTTCCACGAATTGCATTCGGAATTGGAAAACTTTAAGATAATCTCTAAGAGTATTCACGAAAACTCCGAAACGAAGCAAGTTCGTTTTGTCAGGAAACTTAAACTTATAAAAAGTTAATCAGAGTCTTAATGATTGATTCATTGGAAGAAAAAAAACCTGAAAAAGTGAAAAACCGCTCTTTATTTAGTAACAATAACAACAATGCATTTATGCAAATAACTGATTATGAACCTCTTTTTAGTCATGGGTTCGATGGGGCTGACCAATTGTGGTCGTTGCATATGAGGAAGCTCTTTATTACGAATTCATATTAATACATTTATTTGATTTTTATCACGAAATTCTCTGGTGCGTTTTTTTATGAAAACTTTCCTACAAAAGTTCATATCAATTGAGCAACCGCAATAGAGTTTAAGAGTTGAAGAAAAAGAGTAACTGAAAGCTTTAAATGAAAATGAAACTGAAAACGGTTTCAATGTGAATTTCTACAATACATCATTCATTTGAAGCATTGAGAATCGGCGAGCAACAACAACAAATCAACGAACAAATTGGTTTATAAGCGCATCAACTTTCTTCAAAGATGAAAGCGTCGTACAATCCGTAAATAGATTGCAATACACAGTAATATTATACAAAAGACTACGACAACTCGAACCCGGGCCTAGGCCCAGACGACACTTTAAAACCCAGCGAATAGTTAGATACTAAGTGGCTGGGCAGTTGAACGGTTCGGCGATATTGTCGCCCAAAAATCATATAATAGTATGATATGAAATTGTGTATTAAATTTGAGACTTGCGACAACAAACAACAACAACAACAATTACACAGAGTGTGGGCTGAAAGCCTGATAAAAAGCCAATGCGCATTTGAACTCGAGATTGTAATTCGACGAAATTTCAGGGCGAAACAACAATTTATAATAAGAGTATTCCTGTGTGTGTTTGTGAGTGTATCCGGCAAAAGTAAAGAACAAGAGTGCAAAGGATGCGTAAGTTTCCAACTCGGAAGAGATAATTGCAATTGTGTATTCGTGTTTTAATTAAAGAGCGTATAAAGAGCGACACTTTTGAGCGCAACTAAGTTACACTGGAAGAAAAAGTGGCATTCCAATGTAGCAGTCATTTAGTAATATAGTCATTGCAAGAAGAATGACTTGCAGCTAAAGTAGAAAGTTAAAGCTCATTACCAACTTCGAGCAAAATACTATTACAAAGGCTTTTAGACAAGTTTGCAGAATCTAAAATTCGTTACTAATCACTAAGTAGCAGCTGAAAAAAAAGAGTTAGGGTGTTTAATAGCTCATGCTTCAGTATTTTTGGATCGTTCACGATAATGACGGATGAAATATAGGCCTATATTAGTAGGTATTTTTTTTTAGTATTTTCCACTTTTTTGTGTTTTTTCAATATTTAAGCATAATAAACTTGATTATAAATAATCAATAGTAATCTGATATTTTTTGTATTATTTAGTAGTTTTCAAAATTAGATAATACTTTATGCTCCTATGATATCAATAAACAATTTATCCGAGCCTGTAGAATCTAGTACTTTTTTTGGTATTTAAAATTAACACTAAATCTAATAGTAAAATAATGTTTATTTAATAATTTATTATTTAGTGTTTCTTACGAAACTTCTTTCAAACAGAAAAACTATGTTTAATGTCAAAAATACAGGAAAGTTAAAAAGTTTTACGAAAATAACAAGGCCTTTGGTATTTTAGCGAATAGGGCAGAAATTTCTGGTTTCTCTGTTTCTCTTTGTAACACATAAGTAGTTGCGGTGCAGAGACTTCGGCGTTCGAGTACGCTTATCTTTAAAGCGTAGTATCAGCTATTTGAAACACACGTTATACACTTTATTGCAATTATGCTGCGCATAAACTATGTACATAAATACCACTAACCTACGCCCCTCTCTTCAGAACCCTCGTCGCTTTCTCTAGCCGATCGCTTGGCCTTCTTTAGCAGCCTCTGTGAGGGCAGCGTTGGAGGTGGCGGCAGCGCCAATGGCCGCTTTCGCAGTCGCACCAGCAGTTATTCACGCAGCAGCCCACCCTACACCTCCATGGATCGCTACAGCAGCGCCGCATCGTACAACTCCAATTCCTATGGCCTTCCCGGTACGCCAAGAAGCAGCACAACGGCCAGCAGTGGCAGCGTTACTCCCACGCCCATGGAGTGCTCGCCCATAACGCGTGATGTGATGGCAGATAGTACGCTGGAGACTACAGCGGAAATGGATACGAACGGCGCTGATAAGGCGCCTGTGCAGACGCTAACCAATGGCTATCATCAATTGAGTCGCTCGGCTACGGCACCCAATGAGGTTAGTCCGGATTTGGATACACAAAAGGCGCCCAACACAAGACGCATACGGCTACGCACAGTGGGCAAGCTCATAATGCCGGATACCTTTATAAGCGATCGCAATAACAACAACAAACGGCATAGTCTGCGACTGCAAACGCTGGAGGACATACAAGTGCCGCTGGTCGCGCGTAAAATAGGCAAGATTAAGTCGCCCTTTATAGAGAACCAGCAGCAATTCCAAAAGGAACGACAGCAAACGCCAACAGAGAGCAAAACGCTCAGATTTGACTATAAAGTGAAGCCGCAAGCCAGCTGCAATGGCCAGACGCATAGCAGCGCCAGTGATTGCAGCGATGACGCCAATGCCTCAGATTCGGGCAAGGAGAACTATGCAGCCAATCAGCAGGCTGCTCATCCAGCGCCCGTGGTGCAGGAGATGCGTCGCAAGCTGACGCGTTTAGTGAATGGCAGTGGCCAGCAGCAGCAGACACAGGCGCCACCTGTTGTCAACAGGCGTCATACCACTGAAATCACGGCAAGCGTTAAAGTAACTAACGTCAATGGCGGCAGTTGTCCCAAGCGCTCGTCCTGCAATGTGGATCAGCGCTTTGCCAAGTACTTTGGCGTCAACAGCATTACAAGCGTCAAACAGTTGAAAAAGCCAGCCGATACCGCCGAGGCGCACAACGAGCATGTGCGTCTGTCAGGCGCCAATGCGACGCCGCCCACAGCTCTGGTACAAAAACGTAGGGAGCCTTTGAAGCGCACGCGTGCCATGTCCTTGGAGGTAACCGGCACTGGCAGCACTAGCCCCACATCCATGCCTAGTCCGAAGCGTTCACATTCGCCGGGCATGTTTGTAGCTAGGCAAAAGCTCAAGCATGAACCGGATGTGGCCAACTTTGATGATATAGTCGTGACACAGGAGGAGCTGCGCTCGGCTGGTCCAGAGTTTAAGCGTCTTTGCACCGAGATACTGGGCTGTAGCGCTTACTAAACAACATTTTCCAAAATTAACGTGAAAAATTGTACATTTTGGCAAACAATTCAAAATTTCACAAATTTTTCAAAAGCAAAAATGTGACGATAAACATGTGCTGTATTCGATAAATAATAAGACGCCCAGTCAAAAAGCTCTGCTCTCTTGGCGATATACAAAATAGACTCCCACTTTCACACACACTCTCTTTCTCTCTCTCTTTTAAAACCAAGTTGTGCTCAATGTGATAGATGCTCTATAAGGCGGCAGAAGAGCTGCCTCTACTTATACACAAGTCCTGACTAACTTAGTCGCTTGTCAGGCGAAAACGAAACGAGAATATAATATTAAAACTTAAAAAAACCTTTTAAAAACACATAAAAAACGAACTTTAAACGAAATAAATGAATTAAACATTGTAATTAACCAAAATATATTTAGCCTAGAGTTTTATTTGAGCGCAGAATATGAATATGAATTATACGATTTATGTGCTAAGATGTTCAGTTCGTGAGTCCTGATTCCAGTTTGAAGTTCAATCATTTAATCAATTATGCAATTATGTGCTTATTTATGCCTTTTAATTATTAATTATTTAAAAGTTTGAACAAAATGCATGCATTATAGTTATGTGTAAAACGAATTGTACCTTAAACGGCATTATTATTATTATTAAAATTATTATTATTATTAAAACTATTACTACGATTATAAATACTGTTTAATTGTGCGAATTGTTAAAGAGAAATTATATATTACACATACAAATAATAAACGAAAAGTTGTGCTAAAGAATATTTTTATAGATTTTTCGTTGATTAACCAGAATAAAAACTCACTATTGGAAAGTTATCTTATTCCGACTGCCAATATTATAAGCAGGGATTCAAACCGTAATCGTAAGCGTAGCCGTTATTCAAAACCAATTTTAAAACCGTAACTGTACCATAACCGAAAAGTATCGTAACCGATACATAATTTTTCCGAAATAACCGATTTGTTATTTATTATCCCGTTACGGTTCCGTTCATGTTGTGTTTTACGCTCCGTCATTCTATGAAGCATTTTCATTTACGTCATACGGTGGGGCCATCTGACTTCTTATCGGCAACAATTTTGACTACGAGCGAGTCGGTCTAACAGACACAGCAACACAAGTAGCACCACACGTACACTCTGTTGTAAAAGGTCGCTTTTCAGCAAAAAATTGTAATTTTTTTTACTGTCCAGGATTCCACTCTATTACATTCTGGTACTTTGTGTTAATACAAAC
This sequence comes from Chymomyza caudatula, assembly GCA_035041775.1. Lineage (NCBI taxonomy): Eukaryota > Metazoa > Arthropoda > Insecta > Diptera > Drosophilidae > Chymomyza > Chymomyza caudatula. The sequence goes on from JAWNKW010000133.1 coordinate 7,372,864, forward strand.
ATACCAAGAATCACGAAACAATTTGCTTACTTATCGATTTGTTTTATCGAACCTATTTATCGTGACTGGTAACCAACTTTTCAATAGAACAGTCAAATTCATTATTGATAGATCTACTAGCTTCGTGTAAAATTCGATATGAGTGTAAATTTTTAGCGCGATTTTGAATTTCCTTGAATCATAAGCTTCGTTGTACTCTATTCGATATCCAGGCTTAGGATAAAAGTCATGGGCTGATAGAAGCCAATTCTTCGGCGACTTTTCGGATACTGATTGCACTACAAAATATAATTTATTTTATACTTTTCAAAAATAACAACAATTGGTAATCCTTTCTCCTTAGCGCAGATTGTGGCTCAAGTAACAACACGACTTTTGGAACCAGTTTTTCCATTTCGATACCTGTCGAAAACATATGACAGTAGAGCACATAATATCAGAAAAAGATTGATTGGTTCCACGAAGAATTTGCTTCTAAAAAGTTGTTATACTGGATTCAACTCAGAATCTGACATGGAAAAACCATTTTCAGGAACCACCATACTACTATTATATGAATTAAAATTTTGATCATATACACAGTTCTCACAACACCAAAAGTTAAATTTATAAATATAAAAAAATGCCAAATTTATAACAAAATATTATAACAATTACGGCTGAGTAAGTACAAATCTAAACCCCTAACTCTCTGCCTCTCTTCTTCCTATCATCATACGCCGCTCTCTGCGCTTCTCAAACTAATAACTTGCTTGTTGCATGCAAATTTGTTGCATGTCTGATTTTAGCTGATTTTCATTTACTGCTTTTAAGTACTTTTCATTTCTACTCTCTATAACTTACAATTTGTTTCCCATTTTGATGGAATCTTTGCTTTGTTCCTTAGCTAAACCCACTGGAGAGCCCATCAAGAGCATACTGAAGTCCAAACCGGTGCTGGGCATGGGTCGCGGTCTTATGCCCATCGATCTCAATGCGGAGCTGAAGAACCGTCTGAAGCGTTCCACTCATGCGACCGTCTCCAATTTGCGTAAATCGGCCACCACATCGGATGCCACCAGGAGCAGCAGCGGTCAGGACGAAACGGATAATGTAGCCGCACCACAAAGAAACTTGGCGCATATACTGCGCAATGTACCCAAAGAGAATGCCACGCCCCAATCGCAGCACGACGATGCAGTAAATCTGGTGCGCAATCTATCGCATCTCGGACAACCGCGCGCGTCTTCCGAGAATGCTACGGTTAATTGTGCCTCCGCCTCCGAGGGTGAGAGTTCGGGCGGGCGCGAAATCGAGGCGATCATCAAGAATAGCGCTGTGGCACGCAAAAGGCGGCAACAGCAGCAGCAGCAGACACAGCTACAACCAGATGGGTGAGTGCAGATCCATGTTGGCCACGCCTATGCCGCCCACTTCCTATCGCTAAGCCCGTGTGCTGTGTTCTAAGGTTGCGTTATTAACCGTTAGATACTACTACTAACTCTCTCTGTGTCTCGCTCTTCGAGTGTTTTGCTCGTTATATTCGAAGCACCGTAATTCGTGAAGCATCATGTTTAAACATGTACATACATGCATTAGAAGTGTGTAAGTGTGTGTGTGTCTCTATCTCAAGACTGGTTCTAATAAAAAGTAAAACTCTGAATAAGAATAAACCTTTACACTTAAGCTATATATTTGCCGTTTTATGTATACAACAAACGAATTCATTTAGGGCCCGTTTTCTCAATCAAACTATATCTTTAATGTTCAGTTTAAGCAAAAGATCGCTATTTGAGGTTAGTTTTACATTTGGCTGTCAATTATTGCATATTAAGAATTGTTGTGATGTTATATTTTTAAAAAGCATTCTTGTTGTAAAAATGATAGAACAAACTGCTCAAAAATCTTACGAAGTGAGTTTCCTACTAAATTAGCTGCTATATAAAATTCAAATACGCCGAATTATCCATGATCATAAGTCATAAAAACCTCAAAAGTCGCAAGATTCTTCTAATTTATTCAGCTGCTTCAAGCAGCTCCATGCAAAGCCTAATGCAGGGCTTACACTGCCTCAGACTATGACATCTGCCAATTTGTGGCAATGATTGTCACACTATTAGTGTTTTTATTGACGTTACGAAAATCGGGTATCGCAATGCTCTAAAGAAGAAAATGATTATATTTCGGCTTTACATGGTCACAGTGTGACGTTTTACATGGTTGTTTAAAGAAAGTAAACAATGAACCAGTTTGTGAACAATAAATTTTGCATAATAGTATTATTGCAGTTATAAGAAGCAAAATGAATCCAATTTTCTTGGTTGCAGTCTGACGTTTTACCCAGATGTTCACAGGAAGTACACAATGAACCAGTTCGTAAACGGCATAGTTTGCCTAATAATTTATTGCTACTGTAAGAAGCGAAATTAATCCAATTCTCAAGGGCTTCTTATTTTGGAACGTTCTTTTATCCTGCCACCTTGCCCCCAGCTAGTCTTTCCTTTAATATACCGAACCGATCACGTTCCAGAGGGCTCAACAGGTCAGACAACAAAATAGAACAACTGAGTTCTTATATAATAGTTGCAATTTTATTTATTGCATTCTAAGCGCAAAGTTTTCTGGTCATCACGGCATGTACTGTTCATATGAACTATCACAATAGCTTTTTACTGTTACTGTGGGTATGTGATACCAAACGTATTCCTTGATGTGACGCTACACGTTCACACTGAACTGTGCCATTATGTGACGCAGATTGTAGGTTTTTGAGTTACACGATTCTTTCATTTAGACCATAATCATAATCAATACCTTATAAGCTAAATACCTTATCAGCTAAAAGAGTGTTATTGTGACCTATAAGCTTAGGTTATGTTAGCTTAAAACGGCTCCCGGATTTCCTAGCACACTTAGGATACCGTAGTATCTATTTTTCCTTTCTCCTTTTCGCCCGTTGGGGATACATGCTTATATGGAGCACCATGTATCCATGTAAGTCCCTAACCATGTACTTATGACGTCATTTGCAGAGGGCAGGATATGAACAGAAGAAGGGTTCTACCGTTTCAGCCTAGCTGCATGGACACCAACTAGCCAGTGTCCAGTAATGGCTCTAACAACGACTGAGCATCTCTTTAAGTTTGAAAAATTCATTTATTTTCAGTTTGCAGGTCGCCTGTTAAGCTGTTCTGAAAAGACCCCCCTCCAAGTCGGTTGTTCAGTTTTGAGCTATCCGTTAAGAATAAGGAAGTGGCCTTGGTAGGGTCTGGCTAACCAGTATACCATTCATTTCTGTCAGGGATGATAATATCGACATCGTCCGCGTTGGCTATAACACGTCACCCACCTCCTTCTTTGTCGCATAGTATCATATTTACTGATATCTTCCATAGAATTGGGGATAATACCCCTTCTTGAGTAGCAACTCTACTAACATACCTGGCCTGACTCGACGTACCCAGAGAAGACTGAGCTATGCTGCTACCTATGAGCTGTTTAATTTTAATATTATCAATTAAAAGCGAAAAACTTTGTATCAAAATATACTAAGGAAAACAAAGATTTCTTCTTGTTTTGGACCTTGAGCCGGCAAAATATCTTTATATAGCCATGAAAAGGTTATTCAAAGAACATGAGAAAGAGAATAAGAGAAAGAGAATGTATGCAGTGTCTTGGGAATGGCCGCATTTCAGCAAATCGACTCAATATAACGGCCAATTATTCCACTCTAATTACTTTCATGCACTTTGAGCTTATTAAGCAGCTTTCAGTGCTGTCAATCTGTTCGATGAATGATATAGAAATGGCGCTGCCACCAAGGTTTTGAAGGTTTTGAAAACTGAAAACTCAAATAACAGCAAAAATGAATAAATTTGACATTAAAGTATTTGCCTCTTTACAGTTGAGAAAACGGGACTTAGTCTATTAAACTGCATATTTATTGAAATTACAAAAGCTTCATAATTTCATATATACTTAAAAACTATTCAATAAATAAAAAGCAATTGTCTTAATGTTATGGCACAAATTCAATGTTCATACAAAAGCCATCGAAAGTTTAAATGTCAAAAGATTGTTTTTTTTTTTTTTTGATATTGATTCAACAATTTGTGTATAAAACTTTCTTGCCACAACAACAAAAGAAATCGAAAAAGTTTCCTCTTGAAAGCGAAACCCATAGCCAAGACTTATTACTGGCCACATCTGCAGCTAGAACAACAAAAACTACAACAACAACAAGCGTTTGTGCAACAACTACAACAACAATATGCGCTGCAACAGCAACAGAAAGAACAACTCCAACAACAACAACAACAACAACCACAGCAAACAATACTATTTAAAAATTTTGTTCAATTGAAATGAAATGTGCTAAAAAAAAGAGAACATTTTGTATACAAATACATAATAATAAGTTAAAATGCATTGCTTAATATCATTAACATGAATTATGCAAAATTGATATACATATAAATATATTTTATTGACATTTGTTTGAATTTTGCCAGTTACATATATTTTTACGTGAGAAAATGAAAAAAAAATCAATAAAGTTGATAATAAAAACCAATATTCATGTATTTTCGTTCAAGCAGCTCGCCACTAACCGTTCTTTGAATTACTAATTATTTGTTTAATTAATTTTAAGTGCATGCAGAACATTTAATGCTGTTTGAAAGTATTTGAAAATCTTGTTTTTGGCGCGCATTGATGGCGCCATCTATGTGTCAATGCGCTAACGGTTTGTGTAACAGCACTGCTTTACATGTCGTGTGCACAGAAAGAGATAGACTGCTTAACATGCGGTTGAAACTCAAACGAATTTTGCTCAGTTGTTTCTGTAAGACAGTTAACAGCGAAATCCAAACGGTTATTATGGTTTAACATAAAAAAGCCACAGACTAATACAGTGCACTCGCGCAACAGTGAACACCTGTTAGTTAACAGAGTTCATTTTACAGCAACTACTATAAAAAGTAAACAACGTGTGAAAGCCCTATAATGTTAACGGCTGACTTTCTTGACACACTTAGGAAGAGAGTCAGTCGGCACGTTGGGATAGAGTGGGTTCCCTGCTATAGAGGCACATTGTTAAAGGAACCAAATGCCTTCTGTTCGGGACCATTTTGGAGAGTGTCTACCCAGGTATGTGAGCCTTCTTCAGCAGAGAGGTTAACATGAACTGAAGAAATGCTCAGCATATCCTCTTGTTCTTTGTCACTGCAGTTTCTATAAAGGTAAAGTCTACCTATATTCAGTATTGTCTTCCCCGGCTTGGAGAACAGAGCGCAACTATGCGTTTATTATTTATATCTGGCATATCCAGTGCCACAGCTTAACACATTTTGCCATTTTAGATTGGCTTTGTGATATAATTCACGAATATAAAGCAATGCTAATTCCCTCTCTCTCGGCGAGGAGGGTCGCAGTAATCTGGAAAGATCATCAGCTACACTCTTGTCTTCAATGCTTCGATGACCAGGAGCAAGGCCCGAACCCCTTACAAGTACATGCAGTGCTTTTCGGCAGTTTGTTACTGGCATCAAATTTAACGATAATGATTAGATAGATGATTTGTGCGGTAAAAAATTATTATAGTGGAAGTCCGGGAGACTAAAAGGAGTTTTTAAGTATATTGAGCTGTTCTGGGGAGACACTACCTGCAAATCTACTGTTGGTCCTGGTTGCCGAAAGTACCGATAAAGATATTAAAAAGAGTGTTGAGTTCATCAACTACTACAATGTAGCCTCTTTTAAAGGGAACACGGAGTTCCTAGTTGTCGCTGTGAACAGTAAGTAATTTAATGTTTTATGCTTTCTATGCCTGAATATGTAGTTATACCCTCACAAAGTGTAAAAGGGTATTATAGATTTGCGCAATGTATGTAACAGGCAGAAGGAGGCGTGGTAGACCATATTTTGTTTTTCCTAGTCTTGTGATATATTTTTTTGCATTTCAAAACTTCCAAATATCTTTCAAGTTATCTGATAACGCTCTTTCTTAAATATCTGTAACAGTAGAAATAATGATATATTTATGGATATAAACGTCTCATTCCATAAACTATGACGTAAAATATAGATGAAATGGAACACTATTGGTTTCCCGAATACTTTCAAAGATTCCATGAAGTCACAATTGTTGGGAAGAATCCAACTGGTTTAATTTGATGACTCGCTATCTAATTTTATTAATATAACTGCTGTAGTTTTTCCTTTATAAAAAATTCTGATGTTCACTGATAATGTCAAACTTCATTCCTACGTATTAGACCACAATGAGTGGAGTGATCTTAATAGCTTCTTCACCCATTAACATAAGTGGTTTGGAAGAAAATACTGCTTTATGTTGTACTGACATTTATGAGCATATTCTCCTCATGATCAATATGAATAAAAGTGAATGAAGAGGTGCTTGGATCCTTAAGTTACCAAAAGGCTATGCACATGCCTTATATGCGACAGATTGAATCGGTGAAAACACAATTCGTACAGTTTCCAATAAGATGCTTCAACTGGACCTTCCAAGGCATATGGTTTACCTTGTAACACAAATTTTAAGCTACAAACATATTAGAGTTTTCTGATGTTAATTGATAGGCCGACACTTAAGCAAAGCTGAATCACTTTGAGGATAACATTTGTGTAAAAGTTTTTTGCGAAGAAAGTTGTCTCGTTTTTTCTTTTGGAAATTCAAAGCAATTTAGTAGTAAGAGGAGCAGAGAACGAAAGGAAAGCCAACACTCTTGGAATAATTTAAGATCATGATGCCGTTAGGCGCTGCTAAAAATCGTTCAACAATAAAACTAAAATAAAACACAAACATAATAGAAAAGAGGGTGAGAACTGATTTAAGGTTAGTAAGATCGTTTCTCATTTATACAGATTCACATATTAAAGGCAGCAACTAGGAAAAACTCTAAGCTGGTTCGAAAAACCCGTGTCCAATTAGATGTTTTGGGACGATGAAGCAAATTCACATCGATGGACCCCAGGTCACAAGATTCCCTCAATTCTTAAAAGTTCACTTATTTAATAGCTCCATGTATCATTTTGTGCTTTGTTGATTTTATAAGTTTTCGTTTTAAATTGTGTAGTCAAGAAAAATTTAAAAAGAAGACATTTTTCATTGAATTGAAGCGAACACTCTTGGTCTGAATAAGTTCGCGCACTGTACTTTGAACTGAAATAAATGGATTTATTTTATGTATGCTAGCAGCTTAACGGAATTGTGTACAAGAAAGTTTTATTAAAACGTTATGAATTAAATAAGACACAAATTATCCGGCTTTTACACTTCATTGATACATTCGCCTTGACAAAAGTTATCTGTAACATATTGTTTGTTGACGTTTTAGATTTCCCTTACGTTAAATGTTTAAACTTAACATTTTCTGTTGTTTAACATGGCGCTATACTCCATTAAGCGCTGCCACCTGATATGCAACAAAGTTGCCACTACGCAAAACTTGGAGTTGCCACCTGGCTAAAGTTGTACTACTTTGGCAATCGCGCAATAAAACATTTGGTTTCGTCGCTTGTCGTGAAAGGTCGTTTCGCGCACGTCGCTGCAATTTTCTCAAGCGTGCGTGTGTTTGTGCTGTTTGTTTGTTTCGTACGCGCGCGCAATTTGCAAACTGCAGAAAATATATGAAGAGATTGCATTTTGCTAATTATTATTGCTGGATATAATTTGTTTTTAACAAGTTTGTGGCGTCACTTTGTGTATGTTATTGCACTTTTGTGTTGTTTTACACACGGCATATGTTTTACAACAATAACAAACAACTGCAAGTTTTTGGTTCTATTGAACTGTGCCGGCGACAACAACAACAACAACGACAACTGCGCATTTGGCACGTTGCAGCTGCAGCTTAGAATTTTATTTGATCAACATCAACGTCTTAATTATTTTATCAATTAAAAGTGCAGAACTTGGAAAACTACATTGTAAGTAAAGGCTTAAGTACTGTAATTATATGCTTTGAATTGTTGTTATTTTTTGTTGCTTTAGCAGACAAAGCGACGTCGCAGTTAGCGTTTAATTCGTGCTCCCTTTTCTTCTTATTGCTCTAACCACCCCTTGTCCTGCTGCCGCTGCTGCTGCTTCTGCCGCTGCTGCTGCTTACCTGCTGCATCTTTGCCGCTATGTCTTGTTGCAATGCAAGAACAACAAAAACAACAGCGAAACCCGAAAAACAAATTGTCTTCTTCTTGTTTCGTTTCCATAGAATAATTCGCTGATTCAGCTTAAAGTATGAGCAGCGCAGCCGGCATTTATTTGCGTCGACGTCGACGTCGTCGTCGTCGTCGTTGGCGTTGTCAGCCTCTCAGATTTTGTTTTTTGCTTTTCTTTTCTTCTTATTACTTGTTTTTAGTTATTGTTTATTTGCGCTTGGACATGCGAACAGCATTTGTTTTGTTTATTTCAGTGTTTTTATACCCTGTAAAAGAGTATTATAGATTTGTGCAATGTTTGTAACAGGCAGAAGGAGGCGTGGCAGACCATATGTTCCATGGCCAAAAATGGTCAGGAGCAATAGTCGAGTCGATATGGACATGTCCGTCTGCCTGTCCTTCTGTATGAACGTCAAGATATCAGACACTATAAAAGGTAGAGGCACAAAAATTTACCAAAAGATGCGCATTTACACCGAAAATATGTAGCTTGTCGAATCACGTCGATATCGGTTAACAGCCGCTTCGTTCAATCTATCATCTCGAAACTCGACAGAGGTGTGCGTCGTGTTTATGTGCATCTATGTTTCAAAAATTATCGAAATCGGATAAATACATCAAAATTAATAGTCAAAATTATGCTAATTTCACCCCCCCGCGCCAATAAACTGCTCCAAAATTCCACTACATGTAGATATGGACACATGTGAGCTAGAGTTACAAAATTTGGTGTGGAGACTCATCATTAAAAATGCATCCGATTTACCTTAATTACTGCCACACCCCCCAATATATTGATTTGAAAATTGTCACAGACACTTATAAATGATATTTTTCATCTGTTACAAAATTCAACGACATTGACCCAAGAATACTGGAGTTATGGGCATAAAAGTCCCCCATTCTAGCCAACTTCCCAATAGGAAAACTTGTCAATTGGAACTTCCCAACAGGAAAATGTTAACAGGCATATCGATCTTATAAAAAGAGATATAAAAGTGGAAACTTCCGTTCCCATTTTACCATATTTAGTGTTTATAAAGAAAAAGTGTACAGGGTATTCCACTGTCGGGCACCGTCCCGATTGTCTGCTTCAAATTTTTTCCTTGTTTTTGTTGCTAACTCGTTTTCAACTTTGTTGCTAGCCGCTGGGCAGCTTTTGTTTTGAGACATGCTTCATATGCATTTGTTGTGGTTTCTCTTCTTCTTGCACTTTTGACAGCTTTATGCTAATTTTGACAGTTTTCCTTTCGTTTTAATAATGTAAGCTGTGTGCACTTGTTATGTTTAAGAAAATGATAAGTCATTTAATAGTGGTCTTTTATGTCAAGGACTGGATTATTTGCCTTAGATCTTCGTTAGATCTTAAATAATATGAATTATTTATAGAAATAATATAATGCCAAAAGTTTTAAGTAGTCAAGGTAAAGCTAATACTTTACATTACAAAGACAAGCAAATCGAACAATACAAATTTGTATTTGATTAAAACTCATCAAGATGTTTGATTAATGAGCAAACCTCTTTGTTTACTGAATAACTTGTTTATGTGCAAGATATTTGCAATGCTACCTAATCTTGGATTTTAAAGCAGCACGTAAATAGCCCTTTGAAGGTTTTTCTGCAAATATGGTTCGACTTTACAGAATGACGTAGACCAATGCACGCAAGTTGGGAAAGGAACTCAGAACCTTTTCTTAACGTGCGTTAACCCTTTTGAGTTGGTCGGAACAGGATCATTTTTTAGAGAAGTTACTTCTGATATAGACACAATTGGTCGTACTAGATGTTGCCTGAGCCTTTGGGGCTACGGAAATGTAATCTATAATCATTGACCTTGCCTCTGTTGGAAGCACGAGGTAGGGGCTAGCTAGCTTCTGTAGGATTGAAAGAAGCGTGAGATGCATCATACCGTAACATGGTAACGAGTTGTTGTGGCCAGCTAAGAAGAAGGCATATGCCCAGAAGAAGACGTGCTACATTATTGCGTATCAGCGTTAATAAAACCTTTTAAGCCTTTGTTAATTGACACAAATTGAATATATATAAATCTCAAATTAATTTTTTATTAATTACAAGATTAAACCATTGCATAAGCTTCGCCAAAAGTAAAAAAAAACACGCCCATAAATTTAGCTAACAAAAAAATAACATCCATAACAAATTAATAAAAAATATTTAATGCGATACCAAAAGCGAAAACCAATCTATAAATAATGGCAAGAAATTACTTTCGTTTTCAATGAATTTGCATAAATTTTGACTTTGGCCTTTGAGTGTTGCTTGGGCCTGACTTTACCGGCAAAGATTTATAGGCAAAGCAGTACAAATGAGAGATACACAGATATAGAGATATATGTATGTATGTATGCATAAAACCAGCTACGTATTTGATTAATGATATGTGGAAGTAGCGTTTATCTATAAAGCAGCAATTAAATTGTTTGGCATATTGATAACTATTTATATTGTTGTGAAAAGGAAGAAATATATATAAAATGAGCTAGAAACAGACGGAAGTTAAGCAATAATTGCGGCAAAATTTAGCAAGAATAAAAATGAGGGTAGAGACTATTCTTCTTCTCAACTGGCCATAACAATCCGTCTTATCGGGTTACGGCCTGATGTAAATACATTCTTTCATTGAAATTGTGGTTTTACGTGGTGGGTCTCAAACCCTACCTACAACCCTTTTTAGGCCTGGGGCAGCTCTACTGGTTTCGAAAGAACCCGGTGTCATTGTTAGTCGCCTCATACGACAGGCTTTGACCTGCTGAGGTGGTATTCTCTAACCCGCTCACCACACGGGTGATGATATGAAACAATATTAGTGATATATAAATAAAGCAGCTATCAAAGCAGCTGCTTATAAACAACATCCAGACATATAGAAGCTTCAAGTGCCACTTGAAACGCAATATACGCTAATTTTTATGGCATACAGGGAACAAAGTGGTAAGGGAGCTATAAAAAAACTATACATACATACATACTATAATTTAAGTGCATTTAACACCCACACACACGGAACACACACACACATGCAGTTGCATACAAATTGAAAGACGTAAACTCTATATATGAAGTAAACAATTGAAATAGGAAAATCCAGAGAAAAGTTCTGCGGGCAACATTAAGTTTACATTCCAACGTGTTAAGCCTGCCATGGGTTAATCAGCTAATGTGTGGCAAGGGAATTGCGCCTTGCTTCGGCATTAGAATGACAATCAGCTGGGGCATGGCCAGTTTAATGTTCTCCACAGAATGTGCTCTCTCCCGGTTATGGCTATCACTTGAGCTGTCTGAACTTTTGCCCTTAGCTTAATTAATTTTTGGTTGACTTCATCTACACAGACGATCTCAATATGATGCATTATCATTGCTTTCAGAGATATACATATATGTATGATCTTGCCGCCGTTGCACATTACTATATAGCTTATGACTTCCCCCACAGCACATGGCACAGATTTTTTGTTTTATGGATTACCCAAAGCACGGATTTTTTTCTTTTCTTTTAAAGATTACACAATACACAATAAAGAGATAGCTAGATAGGGGCAACAAAGTTTGTATACTCTGCACAATTTTGTAAACTCATTTTTTACTTTTAGAGCTTTAGGCTATCTCTTCTACTAATGAAATGTGATCTATAGAAAAGCAAACTTCGGGGTTTTAATTCACAAGAATTTTGCAGTGCATTCACTTGTTTTGATATTCATATTCATATTATAAAATTCGTATTAAATTCTGTATTGCGCTTCCTCTCAAGTTTGTCATGATGGTGATATGAACAAGGCAAACAAGTAGATTTCGTGCTGAAAGCGAAAGACAGCAAAAAGGAGATTTTGCCTCAGAGCAAAACGCAACGCGACACTGTTGGAATAGTGTTCCATCGTGCTGCTGGCAGTCTTCGAGTTTGAATATCAAAAAAGAATATACAAAAAGGGATATAATGAACTGAGAAATTATAAGATTTGTGCTCGTTTACACACTCCCTATTTTTCTGCTTAACTGGCCATAAGAAACCATTTCCGGGTTACGGCCTAATGTAGAGCACTCCTCCAGGCGCCTCTGCTTTGTGCGTCCCTCGGTGACATTGTAGAATAATATAAGGTATGCATGCGGCCGTGTACAGAAAGCAGCAGTTCGCGCCTAGGAGCAGAAAACTTTATATTATTGTATCATGATCGGTGATACCAAAGATAAGAGAGCTGGCATATCCTTAAACCGTTTTGTTTCTTTGGCAGCATAAGAAGCATTTCGAGTCTAACATTCACTAAAACGGCCTTGGACCGGTTTCTTCGGTGCAAATTTGTAGATAGATCAGGGAGCGATCCTGAATTAAAATTTGCCTGCGGATGTATTCAACCCGAAGCCGAAGCAAAGTGAATACAGCCCTAAAAATTGTTAATGTTCGTTCTACTTTGACTACTTACATTAAAAAGTAACTGTCACATAATGGGTGATGGTTCTGCTTTTCCAGCAGAATTTCAAATTTAAATGTGTTCCAGAAATCTTTTCGTTTAACTGAAAATATGTTACCAATAATTAAGGGTAAACCGACGTATATGGAATGAAGGGGCTCCACTAATCTTATTTGCGTCAAAAAGTAGAAAAGTAGACGGACAGTCGTGATATCTCGAAAACCAAGCATCGTTTTGGAGCGGTAAAAACTGAGCAAAAATCTACATTATTCTTAGGAGTAAAATACTATAGAAAATTGATCTATCCTTCCATATGAACGTCGAGATACCAGACACTATTAAAGGTAGAGGCACAAAACTTTATCAAAAGATGCGCATTTAAACCGAAAAGATGAAGTTTTTCGAATCCTGTCGATATCTTGCACCCTTCCCCCGTGATAGATTTTCGCGGCTTAGAGCCGCTCCATTCAATCTATCAGATTTACCTTAATTACTGTCGCACCCCGCAACATATTGATTTAAAAATTGCCACATATATTTATAAAAGTGTTTTTGATCTATGTTTCAATGTCATTGGCCCAAGAATACTGGAGTTATGGGCATCAAAGTAATTTTTGCCCCAATAATAACCAACTTCCCAATAGGAAAAATCATATCGAACTTGTTAAAAGAGACATAAAAGAAAATACTTTCGTTCCCAGTTTACCGTATGCTGGATTTAGTGTTTATGGGGGAAAAAGGGTACAGGGTATTCCACTGTCGGGCACCGTCCCGACTGACTGCATCAAATTTTTACATACAGATTAAACCTAATTTTAGAGCTGCATTTCCAATGCACTTGATCATTAATTATGTTCCGTTTGCGGTATTTTCTCATTATTCTTGGTTTTCTCTTTCCAACAGTTATACAGTGAAAGTGTTTGAAAATTCTATAGACTCAGCTCTAAAAATAGTTTTCAAACGAAAAGAATTTCCTGCTGTGGGCGGTCCGTTACCTTGCCTGCTCTCAAGCCATTTATAACTCAACAACATATCTCCGATTTTATTGCAATTTTTGTATTTGCTGCATTTTACTAGCTGTTGCACTTGCCTTTGTGCCACAAAATGTTGCAATCACAGTTCCGGCAGCCAAGTGAGCAGCCAATTTCAGTTGGGCCCCAAAAATAGCCCAAAAGCAGCAACAAAATGTAAGCCTGGTCTATATTAACTTGTCTAAAATATTACACAACAAACTTGGCCAGTACATTGACTCTCTTTTGTGTTTGTTATTGCCTTTGTTGATTTTTTAAGCTTGCCACAGATGTTTTTTTTGTTTTTGTAGAGCAGACCAGTTTCATGTAGATGTCGGTTTTGTTTTTGTGCTTGAACTGAATTCACATATCAGATATTTGAGTTTAAAGTTTCTAGTTTAAATGGAACGCATTCTGTATTTGCTTTTCGTTTCATTGACATAGCTATTACATCATTTTCACTCCCCCATACACTCAAGTTGGGGTCCAAAGTCATTACAAATCATCTTGCTATATTCGAACCTAATAAGCAGTCATTTATATACAGATACGCTGGAAATATCCAAGACTAAACCAACCAAAAGTTTCCCAAGTTGGAGCCTACGCACACAGACAGAGACACAACAAACAAACACACATATCATATTAAATTAAAATGCTTTTTTTTTAATAGACAGTTGGTAATTTTGCAATTAGAAGAAACAAAGCTAGCAAATGTGTGATACACAAACATTAGAAACATGTGCAGTTAATGTTGAAATATCAAATTTGTTTAGCATTCAAGTTAATTTAATTGGTTTTTAATGAGAAATTATTGCTAACAGTTGTTTGGTATTCGGGTAACTTGGGGCTTGGGAAAGGAACACTCAAATTATCAGTTAAAGTTTCCAGAAAGAGAGGGTATAGCCATCCCTATGGCGACCTGCAAGCTGAAAATACATGAATTTTTCAAAGTTACGGCCAATCAAAAGTGGCAGAATGAGCTGAACTTGTCGACAAACATGGCAAGAACTAAATAGCAAAAGAACAGCTGTGCTCTGCTCCCTCAGTAGGGAGAGATGCGCAGTCGTTGTTAGAACCACTACTGGAGACTGGCTAATTAGTGTCCATGCAGCTGGGCTTCTTGTCCCGCACAATGATCTCTGCAGAAGTTGCGGCGACAAAGAGGAAACGGTTGGACACTTCTTCTGCTCATGTCCTGCCCTCTGCAAACGACGTCATAAGTACTTGAGAAGGTTCAATTTATTAAAAACCTACTCGTATGCCACGTACATGCCGTGATGGTAGCACACATTAATAAACTTGAGATACCAACTTTTTGTTGCTATTTTGGACATGTAACCTGCATGTTAAACCAAGTAAAAAGCTTCAAATCGTAACGCAAAAACCTATAGATTTCAAATGGGTAAAGACTATAGGAAATTATTGGAAGTTTGCCCGAGTAAATGACGTTTAGCTCGAAAAAACAACACCTTATCTATCTTCTTCTTCTCGTTTCCTATTCTATCTTAACTACTTTTCAAGTAGGTGATTGGAGCTTTATATGCTCTAAAAACAGGAAGGCTCTTCGTTAGCGTTATACACAATTTGAGCCGCTATTTACGAATCAACTTCAAGTAGAGTCTTAGACTTTTTTATGAGAAGTTTTGTTTTGTGTTTGCCTGAAGCTACAATTTGGAGTAGCACTGAGCATACTCAAATTCAATTATAATGAGTCATAATAGCCAGCATGACTCCTTACTAGTTCTGTTCGTAATTTAAGCGCCATTTTATGGCTGACATTTATGTCCAGGCGGAAATGTAATGAGGCTCATTCTAGCAGGAGTATTCTATTTTGAGTCATCAACCGGTAGAGGCGGAAAGCAGCCAAGCAAAATAACTAACTTGGGGCAAACAAATGTTGCACAAGTGCTAGACTAACATTTGAGTTGACATTGACGCAGTCTCAATGTCAGTGTCAGCAAGAGTTAGAGTAGAAGTGCAGTCAACGGCCCGCCAGGATGTTTGTTGTTGCCAAATAACAGTACGCCAAATGTTGACAACTCATTAGCCCTAAGCGGTACGTGGTACTGGTCCAAAAGGCGGATTCACGGCCAGTTTACAATTTGCATTTGTTGTTGTTGTTGTTCATCCAAGTGGTACAATGAACTTTTGGGCCGCGTTGTTGGAGTTTATTGCAACGTCTGACAATTGCTCATAAATCTGCAGCATGCCATGCAACAACTCAACTCTGGTCCATGCTCCTTTATGCAGCCGAATGCAAAAGCTGCTGTGCCCCCTGCTGGACAGACTCCCTAAAGTCTCTGTCTTCAAAGCAAGTCTTTGTGCAGAGCCCAGAGCCAAGTTATAGACCCAGCTACAAAACCAAGCTCCTTTGTCTGCCTGTCATAGATATCATCATTGGGCATTTATTATTGTGGCTTGCATGTATCTGTGCGTTTCTAGATACCTACCTCTCTCTCTCTCTCTGGCTTTGTGTGTGCTTGTGGTTATTCAATTTCCTTTGTCTTGTCTGCATGCGCCAACCCAGTTTAAACCCACTTGCTGGAGGTGCCTCCCGCTGCCAACAACTTGATATTCAGGCCAGCTACTCAGGCAGCAAACTTCCGTTGACGTTGGATGCTTCCTTAAGGAAACACAAACTGCTTATCATGCAACCCCATCGCATTGCAACCATCGACAACTGACAAGGATTGAGGTCTACTCTAGGTTCCCTCTGACAAGTGGAGTGACAAACAATAAATGTTAGTTTGATATATTGAATTGGCATTGTCTACATATATGATAGGCAGACTAAAGCTGCGCTATCTGAGGCATATCTCAAGCTGTCCATCTATGGGACACCTGCTGCGCCTATGCTAGAGCTGAGTGGAAAGATGTACTAAAGCTAGTTTAAAACCAATGACTATGAATAACGTGCACAGCCGACTAAGAACATCTATTAGAGGCACTGCAAAGTTTTGCAGGAAACACAAATTGCCTCTTCGCTTTGGACAACTTAATTGCATGCATTTGTGGCTACTCTGTACAGACAGCTTCCTCTCCAAGATCTCAGCGCGGCTCCAAAGTCCTCTCTGACCATATATTGTTAATCGATTATTAATTACTTTGGCGCAATTAAGTAACAAACGAAGTAAAAATCGCTTCATCAAAGCGCAAACAACAGCAAACAACTATTTTGATGAGCTTGGGAGTGAAGAGCAAGAGATATGCAACAAGTTGCTGCAACATGTCATTACCATTAACACACGGGCGGGCCATCACATGCACAGGCAATAGCCAGGAGGCGTCAACTGCAACGCGCTGACAGTAAAAGTTTAACAGCAAGTGCAACAAATAAGGCGAAACCAAAACTAAAGAGTGAAAACAAATTTCAAAAGCAGCTACGAATCGCAAATACTCTAAAAGTTGTTGCTTAGAACTATATTTTATAAAGATAAAGGAGAACGTCTGAGCTCAACTTGGTAGTAGTTATTTGAAATTTTCCCAAAAACCCTTTGCAATGTATTTGTATTCGTTTTACAAAGTCTTATAGTCATAGTCAAAAGCATCAACACATCATCAAGCAACATCAGCTATTAGTTAAAACTGTTCAACAAAAACCACTTATGCAACACAAATCACATGTAACTTGTCTAATAAAGAAAAAGTGCGTCACAGTTGCTTAAAGAATCAAAAAAGCCTGTTATAGTTTTTCAACCGTCGTCTTGAAATAACGAAATTTTAGAGAGAAATTACGTTCGCGTAGAGCTTTGTAATTCGTCCTTTAATAAAAACGATAAAAATAATTTAGATTTCAAGAAGTGGTAATCGGAGAATGTGCTAGAACATATAAATCCAACCTTAAAGCACACTCAATGTTGGTTAAAAAAAGTTTGTGTTTGAAAGAATCAACAAGTTTTTATACCGATTTCAGTTTTCCTTAAAAGAGTGATGAAATGTATTATATATTCAATTTTTGAAATTCGCTGAAAGAGAAAAGGGTTCTAACGTACCAATCTGATAGTATTTCTAATGAAAGTTTCAGATTTGTAGTTTGTTAAGGCTCTAAGAGCCAAGCAGAGAGTCTTTCAAAACTCCCTTCTTTAGGCGCTTGTGGAAAAGTCTCACAAAAACTCTCTCCATATGAGAATGCCTTCTCATATGAAGCAAGTCGCATAGGCTTGCAGTTGAGACAAATTATAACGCTATACAAGTCATACGGCCTCGAAAATCTCGCGTCTTAGGCTTGACCGGAGAAAAGAGAAATTAAGCTTTTGTGTGTCTATCTCTCGCTCATATCTCTCGTTTTCTACAAATTACAGCAGGATCTTTATGCGAAGGGTTTTTTTAAAGCTATTTTCACGATTTCTCTAAAACTAATACACCGATGTTATTAAAATTGTACGCACTTTTTGTTTTTGGGTGTAAGACCGAATCTTTTATTACGCTTGGGTGTGCTGTGATGGAAGCGTCCACAAAAGAACTAGAAGGATATCGTTGTATTGCTTCCGTTTTCTCACAAGTTATACTTTTCTATAGAATAGTTTTTACTTTTAACTTAACTAGTGGTATAATTTTTCCGGACTAACCGAATTAAAACCGATATATTTATATATTTCGGTTTTTTTCTTTGCAAGCATACATACATATTTCTTCATGTTGACTTCTTATCGGCATCATTCATAACTTTTGAAGAAGTAAAGATATTTTTTGATTCCTTTAGCTTCGGCGATACACTGCGATTGCTGTGGGAATGGGCCGCATAATAATAACGTTGCTGGTGCTTCGGCTGCTGCCATAACACTTGAAACACTAGCACAAAGTAATGCCTGGCCGTTTCATGAGTCTACTTGCTGAAAAGCGACCATTTCCAAGACAAGTTTTTGTTCTTTCTCTTTTTCAATTTTGGCTACGAGTGAGTCGGTCTAACAGAGACAGCAACACAATTCGCTTTTCAGCAAAAAATTTTCATTTTTTACCGGTACTACTTTAGTAGATACATAGTTACATAGTTAAAATCAAATAAAAAAAACATTGTTTAAATATTGTTCATTTACCGTATTTGCTTAAGAGTTTGAAGAAACCAATCTTTCATTATATCTAAAGAACAATTAATAGAGAACATGCATTTTTAAAGACTTCGAAGATTATGTAAACTTTTAAATATCGATGGTTTCTTATCGAAAATGTAATGAAGAAGAAATTCAATCAATTTGGTTGTCAAAACAAACTACGTAGGATTTGCCACTCCAAAATAAATATATGCTCTGTCAAAGTGTATTCAAAAATGAATCTTGATGAAAAACGAAAAATAAATATACAAGAAAAATCCACATGCAAACACGCCTTAAAATGTGAAAATGCGAATGACCTGAATACACACATGCACTAACACAGACGCACAAAAAACACACACACACACACACACACACACACACACACACACACACACACATACACACACAAAGCGTTGACTGAAATTGATAGCACCAAGGCGCAAGCGCACACGCAAAAGCCTTAAAAGGTAATATCGGGGACGTCGAGAGAAGCGAGACTCCGACGACTTCGTCTCAGTCGATTTCCTTTTCTCCCCGTTGGAAGTTTTTTGTTGATTTTTGTCGTTGTAGCAAACTAGTTTCACATATGCACAGTTTTATTTCTGAGTGTATGTGTATTTTAAATATTTCCAACTCTTGTTTTTGTTTTTTTTTTTGGGAGAAGTTGGTCAGCGTCGCCGATGACCGTTGTGTTTAACGCTGCACTTGTAGTTGACTTCGGACCAAGTCGAAGTTGCCGCCTTTTACGCTCTTACCATAATTGGCCAACTGTCGAAGCCGCCTGCAGCGGCTGCCTCAAGTGCCGCCGCTGTCTGTCCATATTAATTTTGCCATGCAAAATATTTAAATGTTGTTTACCATATTTTGACTGGCTGATTGGCCGACTGTCGCCATCGAAATATTTTTCACGCTCTCACGTTTTATTAACACATTTCCACAGTTTTTCACCGCATGAAAATGAAAAGTTCACGTAAATGGTGAAAACTTGTTTGCTTCCCCGTACAATTTCTATGTTATGCATTTTGTTTGATAGTTATGTCTAAGATTTTTGTCACGCTTCGTTAGCCGCAGCAACGACTGGCAGTCATTGAAGCGCTTAAATATGTGTATCCAATCCACTCACTATATGTGCCCGATTATGGTAGCCGATAGTATTTCAGTCAAGTCGTCTGGGTCAGGCAAGCTTCTAGGCTAGAGAACTCTGAGATCGGAGCGTGTGTGAGTAATGCTTGGTGAGTGTGCACTAAACGTTTTTGGTTAAGCCAATTAACTTTAAATGGGGAAAAACATAAATTAGCTGTGAAGTTTAATAACAAAAAACTACTCTATTGCATATATGGAGTGTTAAGATTTGAATGATTTCGATAGAAGAAAACTTCTGTCGCATGAGTTTCATCTAATTCAGCAACATGCGAAGCACAAGCTAACCTTTAATCTTTGTATCGTGACAAGTATATCCTTTTATTGTATTTGTATTGTTACTCAGGAGAGCTAAAACTCATCTAACAGCGTGTTTCTTCAAACATCTCTTTTCCGGTAAATTTTCGAGTTTTAACTAGCAATCGAATGAAGGTAGACCAAAATTGTCCGAGAAACATTCAACCGATATTTAATTGTCTTTAATTTTACCTAGAGTCCATCTCTGTCGGTGGTAAGGTTAAAGAATTACATGAGATTTGCTAACTTCACAACTCTCGAAATCTTGAATTTTTTCAAATAACCATAATTCGAAAACGTTGCTAGAAACCGGTTTCCGGATTCTAAATCCGCTAATTTTTTCGATATTCCCTAATAACTTCGTCATTTCGCTACCGATTTTGCTCAAATTGATGTTAAAATGTTCGCAAAGAATCATTTTATCGCATCCAAAAGGAACATTTGAGAAACCTTTTGTAAATACTTTAAAACTAAAAAAAAAAATTTTCATCCTGTAACTCGCAATTGAATCAAGGTAGACCAAAACTGTCTGAAAATCAGTGAATCAGTTTAATTTGACATACATCTCGAAGTCTCGATTTTTTCAAATAGCCATAATCCAAAAACGTTGCTAGAAAATGCAAAACTGTTTCCGGATTCGAAATCAGCAACCCCAAATTTGCCAGAAATGGCATGTTTTTGACATAGGCTCTGTTTTTTTTGGCATAGTGTAATTTGAAACATAAAACTAATAATAATAATAAGTTCATGTGTCCTTCACATTTTTCACTTACACTCTTAGGCCCCGCGCACACATATAGAAAATCAATGTTGATAAACTCATCTCATCTAAGCTCAGTCCCGCTCTCTGTGTACGTGGAGCCTTACTCTTGGCATGAAAGCCGAAATGTTCTTAAGCACAATTGTCGCAAAAAGGGTGCATTTAGGCGGTCCATTTCAGAACTCAAGCCGCACTTACTTTCCCTTTTTCTTATCAGTGTATCAACTATCTTTCGACTGTCCCCAATGGGATACATTAAGGGATAGAAGAATGCATAACTTAGTGCATAACATGAACCAGCTTCACTGGTACTTGTTACTTCTTCTTTTAAGCGAGGGATTCGCTGCAGCTGGTTTCCTGTTTAAGATGTTTTTAAAGGAGTTCTCAAAACATTTCTTTTACGCTCTAAGCAAGCATATATTTATTGAGATAATGCCGGTGTCTCTCTGGTAAATCATGAAATTTTTTTTGATAGGTTGGGCTGTAAATATTTAAAGGGCAAATTACATTAGAGCCAAAATTGAATTAAATATCATCGAAATTTGTATGTGCCGTGAATTTGGTGTGATTTCTCTGAACAGCGTGTTGTTTATTCATCCATCAATGATACATAAGAAAACTGCCCGGATGCTCGAGCCTCTTTGGCCAATCGCTCGGCCTGCTGAAAGACGCCTAGTTCCTCAATAGGAAAGATGGTAGCTGGTGTGTTGCTACGAGAGGTCTCCATGTAAAGGGGATCATAGTGAGCGCCATCGTACATCAGGAACACGCGCAAGCCATAGTTTTTGTCCTCGCCAAAACGATTGATGATGGCATTTTGTACGTCCACAACATCGATTTCAATGCCATAGTAATTGGAAAATATGGATACCTCGATCGCGCCACCCCAAGAGTCAGTTTTTTGTATCCAGTTGCAGTATTCCGAGTTCGATGTACCCAGGATTGCATCGTTGTATTGCAGCGGATCGGCAGATATTTCTGTGGCCACAATGTGACGCATTATTTCGCTGCCCTCGTCGTCTACCCTGCCATTCAGTACAAAGCGTATGCTGGTAAAGAGGCAGGAATTGTCCGCTGGCACCACTTTCCTGAGCAGTATGCCATTGAAATTGCCAACGTCCTCCTCTGCCTGCAGTAGCCGCGTCAGTGCCTCGTCACTCTCCAGCGTTGCGGAATGTTGCAATGAGTCTGCGTTTACGCTCAAAGTCGTTGCAGCCGCTAGCTGCCTCTCTTTCACAATTGGCGGCTCTGCGCTATTGATGATAACGATGCGTTAGTTCCGTTGCTGTTCTACGGTGCACGTTGGATCCAGAGAGCGTACCGGATAGCTTAAAAGTACGTGGAGCTGTACTTGCTCCTTTAGTTGATTTTTATTTGTAATTTATTCTAAAATAACGAAAACTTAACAAATTGTTGAACTAAACAAGTTTTTAATTTCATTGAATTGTCATCTGCTATCGAATTGCAAAAGTAGGCCAAAACGGTTTGACAGAAAATGGCTTTTTGAAATCGATATACGTCATGATTTTTTGTCTGTAACCTATCGATTTCATGCGTCTTCTAGGCCACAAGTAAGAAGGTGAGCAACTAAATTGGTGTGAACCTAAGACTATGCTATTATGTTTTGGTAGCGTTGTGGCACCGATACTTATTTTCGGTGGATCGATGCCATCTTCTCGAACGGCTCAAAGCCACATAATGCAGTTGGTCGGGTTATTTCAGAACAGCTCAACATTAAAAGGGTTTTTAGTCTTCCGGAGCGCTGCAGCGTGCTCTACGCTGAAGTCTAAGCCTTCATGCGTCAAATGCTCAAATAACGTTTCAGGCAACGTAAACATCTATATGTTTGTGTATCTCAAGCAGCTGTCAAATCCTGAACCTAACCATCATCTAATTCGATACCGCTAACAAGCAGCCGCAAATCTCTACTCGAGATGACCGACACTGAAAAGCAACCACATAGCAGATGAGCTTGCCTGAAAAGGTATCACTACTCTCCTTCTGCGCTTCGGCTGATCTCTTGGGAGAGGCGTTGGTGGGCGCTTTTTACCAAACTCGTTGTGCTATGTGTAAACTTATTTTTAACTGGCCATAACAACTTGTTACCGGGTTACGGCCTGATGTAAAGGAATCCCCCCGGGGGCGCCTTCTCCAATCTGTGATACCGCTATAAACTTAGGTGGCTCATAAGCGTACCATGATTTCCAACCCATGGAAAATATCACGTTAAATAAGTTCCGGTGTGATCTAGTATTTACTGCACTCCCCCTTCCTCAGAAATCTGCAAGCTTCATGAATTCTTCAAAAAGGGCGGAATTGGCTAAACTGTCGAAAAGTGTGGCCAGAAATCAATAACAGGAAAAAATTATCAGCCTTTGTTCGAGCCACTACTGCACACAGGCTCCTTGGCGTGCATTTAGCTGGAGCCCCTTATAGTATTGTCTGCAGGAGCTGCTTACATCCGGCCCTCTGCAAAAGACGTCTCAAGTTTGTTGGTGGATACTTGCTGATCAACTTAACAGCTTATCAGCATCTGAATAGCCCACCTTTTAAGCATGTGTCTCTATTCTTATTATTTATGAATGCAATGAAACTATAATTAATGCGTCACATATCAAAAAGTATCAATAGTTTGCTCATTAATAAGCTTAATCCTCCTTGAAGTGATTTCTTTATAATTACCCTAAGAATGTTTTAAGCCAATTTTAGCTGACTTTGCAATCAGCTAACACAAACATACTCACACACACGCAGCTAACATCTAACACCAGTTCTGGCGAATGTCCAACAGCATTTTAGCTTCATGTTGCATTTTAATTAGTTTTGTATAATTAACTGCCAACAAGCTTGAGATTGGGCAACGCCCCGAGAATTCCTTCAAGGCAAGTGCAATTACAATTGCTTATACAATTGCTATCTGCTAAAACGCATACAAAACTGACGCAATCGCGCAATGAACATGCCAGGAATTGCACATGGTTACTTTCATTAGCTGCCAACGGCAACTGCCTTTCCTAGACAAATGGCTAAAGCTTGTTTGGATCTTGTCAAGTCTTGTCTTGGCCAAGCGTCTGGCAAGCAGCCATAGTCTAAGCCATCAATGTCGCTGGGAGAACCGTGTAATGCCAATTGTGTTAATAAATGAGCACTTGAGCACTAGCTTTAAGGTAACAGGTGCTTTTTTTTTATATTCAATTGTTCGTTGCTGGTTCTTTGTCTCTCAGCTCTCGAAGCTCGACTTATGCGCCCTGCACACGTTCCCGACCCGTAACTCTGCCTTAAATGGCAACAACTCAAAGCCATAAAAGTCAAACGTGTTTATGGCAATGTCTGTAGACCGACTGAGTTTGTTTATACTTAAGCCTGGCTCATACAAGCGGCACAGCTTCAATCGTGGTTGTACCATTTGTGGTTCTTGATGGGGTTCGGTCATGTGGTTCCCTAGTGTTGAGCGACATGTTCCGATAGTGAGCTGCTCGCCATAATTAGAGCTATAACTTCTTGTCCATGTTTAGAGTTTTCGGTTTTCTATAACTTGGATTTGTACAACTGATATAGTTTTTGGCATTTAGTGTGCCTTTTCAATAGTTTGTCATTATTATCGCCTTAATTTCTTAATAAGATTTAAGTTTACGGCTCAAGCATAAAAAAAACTTGCTGCCACTCATGACCATTCATCAACACGTTTCCGTATTAATCATTTCTTGTTCGAGTTCTTATTATTTTTGCCCTAGGCTGCGCTTTGTCAATTGTGGTCTTAGATGTTGTAAAACGGAAGACCGGGGGGCATTACTTTTGAACACGCTTTGTTTTGTAGCTCTTGTGCCTTAGTTTTTGTAGTTCATTAATCAAGCGGCGTGGTTTCCAACTGGAGGGATTTGACCAGCTAGAGTGGGAGCTACCTTAATGAGACTTGAAGCACGTTTTTAAATCGAATATTTCTTGTCGGCTTGAATTGTTGTATGACTAACTAAAATTTTGTTCTTTTTCTTTGCAGGTAAGTTTACATGGCTTTTAAAATTGATGTGCAAGTTGGTACATAAAAGTTTAATGAGTGAGTTATTAAAAAAAAAGCTAAACCTTGACGAGTGGAATCCTACATAAAACTTACTCTAAGAAATAGCTACATCGATTTTGCTGCCGAACACGCTACCGAAAAATACTGCTACTTCAGTGCTGTTATCGGCTATCAATAAAGTTCTCAAGATAACAGTTGCCAACTTAGGTTGAGTAAAGTTGAAATGGCTTCAGCGATTTTAAGTAATTTCAGTACATTGTGTTGCCAGATAATCGCTAAATCATTTGGTATGGGGGACAGAATAAGAAGCCTCAGTTCGGAAGCCTTCTTCTTCTTAATTAAGATGCTCCAGGCTTTCCTCTTCATCTTTGTATGTGTAAATTTTGCAGAAATAGATTTATTCGGCACCTAGTATTGCTGCAAGTCTACCTACGATCCATGGTCCAGTGGTCCTACTATTATAACGGCTACAGGGTACGACTCGGTGTCGCCGAAAAGCCCACCAAGTGAAGAGAAAAGTGATAGGCGTTTTAAGCAGGCCACCGGTTCTTGCTTCAGTATCTTGTTATAGGTACATCCGAATTTCAAGACGAACGTAATGTGAAGAAAGTAAGGAACATGTTGAGCTCTAATTGAAACCTAAGTGAAATAAACCTAAAAGTTCTGTGTATTCCACAACAATGGACCATCTTCGCGCAGGTCTTCTACAGGTTCGATTATGAAAGGAGTCCAAAACAAACGTGCTAAACGTCACACAGACCCCAAATTCTTTAAATTTGAAGGGTTCGATGTAGCAGCGCTGTGGAACAGCCTGGGGAAGCTTAATGGGTGAGGGAAGCTTCAATAGCTCTATTTATATCTATGATTCAACTTATGGCGCTGACATACAGCGCGATGCAAGGATCTTTTTATCTCTGCCGCCACGGTGCTTATAGCAAACCATCTGTTTTGCTACTTAAGTGGGATGTCCATTAACGCTATGACTTTGATTGGTCCCCCAATACTAAGACTTCAATCTTCTCACTATGAAGACATTCTCCTCTGTGGTTACTGTGACCGTGTGTGCAAAATGGTTCCGTCTCCTGTTTAAACCTCCGATATTAGTCTTCTTGCCAAGGCGACGTTTGAAGAACCTCGCCACAAATCTTGCATTCTTGTGGCATCTTGTAACTCGGTTGCCAGCAGATCTAATGGTGCCATACCTGCAAGGACCGGCGCTCGGAGACCACATAACACTCTTGGATATCCGAAAGAGTGTGCTTGACTGTGTTTCAGCGTATAAAAGATGTTACATATGCTCGTAGATCGGCTTCCCTGTGGTGGGTGATTCAAGTATTGTGTATTCTCTATTATGGATGCCACTTTAGCTGCAAAGATCAGAAGACTGAATGAGGCTCTAATCTTTCTTTTGAAGATAAGACAGCGCGAATAACTACGGTCGGACGGGCCGAAAATCGGTCTGTAACCTGTCTGACCGCCCAATAATCTACACGCCGACATCTTCCGAAAAGAATCAGCTTTGTTGGTTTTTCGATTTTGGGCTGCCAACAACAACAAAAAAACCACAGTGCAGACAATGGTCGTGTCTATCAGTCGGTTGCAAATTGAAAGAGCCGTCTCGGGTGACTCAGAAGGCGTTTAACGATTGTCAGCAAACAACTTTCCTACGCACTCGTCAACTGTGGTGCATACAAAAGTTTATGTACAAAATGTCTACATTTTATGCTGATTATTCGCAGTTATTATGACTAGTATTCGCATTGTCTTAATACACGCTCTTATAACACCTGATTACGAAGAGGGGAAAATAAAACACGAAATAACAACGTTTCTATGTACAATGTATTTTGTTGTTGTTTTTCTAACGTATATAGTATATTTTGTACTTCAAATCAATTTTAACCTGCCTAAAACGCAACGTATTTATATTCTGCAAACCGCAAGCATTTTATCTTTCGTATGTTATAGGTTGTACCTGAAAACATTGGGTTGTTGCGTAGTAATCGGTACCACAATGAATTTTAACTTAGCGTATTTATATAAAGTTGGACTATGGGCAGAATCGACTCAATCAATTTGCAGCAGTGGCCGACTTTAGAGAAAAATAGTTGGCACCCGTCTATACCCAACGTCAAACAATCTGCCAGCAGAAAATTTTGGACGACTTTTTTTTTTTTGCTGATTGTTGGCCACAGTCTGACTAAACCAACTTTGTGTCTGCCAAGAAAATACGTTTTTGACCGAATCAGTGCACGTGACGGCTTGCCAATTTTCTGTCTGTTTGACCGTAGCTTAAGTATGTCCCCTGCAATAACTGCTCATTTCAATCCAAGTTAGACTCATTCTGATTCGCTGCTATGGACGTGTGTAGCTGCCTTATTTAGGTCTAAAACACTTTTCTAGAGAGGTTTCAAAACTCAAAACAATGGCTTTTAAAGGCTTTTTAAATACTGTTTGACTAAATTAGCCAAGTTCATGTTGTGCTGTAGAGAACCCTTTCTTTTAATCCCCTCAGATTTTTTCTTCCTCATGTACAAAACAACAAACTGTATATTGCGAAATTCGAGTCAAAATCTTTTACCCCTTAGTCAATGGGGGTTAATTCATTTGAAAATGTGCCTGGGGTTAGACTGTTTCCAACCCTCGGAACTTGACAGTCATTTTCACTTATACTTTTCTGGCTATTTTCGTTTAATTAAATACACGCATGTCCATTATATAAATATATGTATAAATCCATGTGTTTTGCAGTAATGCTTTAAGAAATTCGATTGGCGAAAGCGATTTGCAAGCACTTGGTATAGTAAGTAGTTATAAGTTAGAGATTTAGTTTGTCGTAGAGGTTTTGCATTCTCCTCGACATTAGTTTAACAAGTTTAAAAGTTGTTTAAACTGATCCTCCAGATTAATGGGTGCATCTGTTGTACTCGGTTCCGGAGTGGTCGTGGGTGCTTCAGTTGTCGTAGTGGTGGTGGTTGTGGTTGTTGTAGTCGAAGTAGTAGTCTCGGGATTCTTGGGCTTTACGCGTCCATCCAAGCAGGCCTGCAAGTAGTTATAGTTGCCCGAAGTGGTCTCCACATAGCGACGTTCGGAGGCATGATTGCACTGCTCATGTTTTAGATCTATGACACGGTAACGCTCCGTCAACAGGCTGGCACTTTCCGTGGCATTGCCCGAAATTGTATAAGTGGCAACGGTGTTGTTGGAGCCCTAGCAAAAGATGCGAACTAAGTACTTTGTTCTTTAGGTAAGGAATAACAAATAACTTACCACACTGGAATGGCAATTGAAGGAGTCGAGGGTGCTATTAACGTGATTGCAGGTAGTCAGCACGCTACAGACTTGCGAAGCTGCACGTTCAATTAAGAGACGTCTTTGCAGGAAATCTTTCTCGATGCCTCGACGAGAATTGCGTGCTGTGTCCAGACAGGCGCTATAGTCCTTGCTATACTGCTCACCAATAAGATTCGATTCGCCTATATAACCAGCAAAACAAGCTACCGACAGGCTGGGATCGCGACGTGTCACACGCGAGTTGAAGAACAAACGTGTGAGGCCATCCTGCGTGGGCAGACCCACATAGGGCGGCAGTGGGCGTACTGCGGATTGGGACTGTGCCAGCAAAGCCAACAAAAAGGCAATAGCGATTTTCAAATAACTTTTTCCAGACATCTTTCGTAGAGAAGTACTACACTGTAACACTAGTTAATACTTTTTGACGCAGTGCGTCGCTTTGGTAGCTTTTATATGCAATTCTAATTTGCTGATAACAGATTATGTGATTTCCTTACTGGCAGCGCCGTTTTCTTATCTATTTGCGAATTTATCTCTTGGTATGCTTACGGCATGTGCTGCTGGATGTTTATTTGACCAACTGTTTTGGGGCAAGGTTTTTCGTTTGAGAGGTAGGTTAATACTTTCGCAAACTTGCTTGACATATTATAGTACTAAATTAGAAGCCAAAAAATCCCATGGAATTGCATTGCTTGCATTTGTTTTTGGGTTAGCTTTACTTTCGTTTATTGGAATACTTTAGCTTTCTCGGAATTTCACGTTAATAACGCCTTTGGTAAATGAAACGGCGTGAAAGCCTAATTAAAGCTTCAAATATTTGCTTACCGTAATTTATTTAGATATAGTTTTATCTTAAGTTTAGGTATATTGCGCGCATTTACTGTACAAATAGCTGAAGCTCTCCGTTAGGCTTCTTGACGGCCCACTAATACACCCCAAATGAAACTTATAAGCTGGACAAACAATGAGCAGGCAGTGATTCAGTGGCGTTTTGGATAGTCTGTGTCGTATATCCGTTATGACTTTTGAAGAGCTGTGCGATAGAATGCACATATGCACAGGAAAGTGATTATAAAGTTGAAGCCAATAAACCAGCTGAACTTGAAGTGCTCCATTAGTCATTAAGCAGACAACAACAAATGTGTTTATTTTGTAGCATTGCAACTTAATGAGCTATATTTTAGGTACCAAAAACCCCAATGCAAGTAGTTTCTTAATGTAATACTTAACAACTATAGATACTTTTGACGATAACTGCAACTAGCCCTAAGTCACGCTCTTGGCTTCAGCCCCACGTTGATGCCCACCGATGAACGTAGTATTAGGTTCATCATGGGTTTTACATCAGGGCCCAAAGGCAACAGCTCGTAGTATCTCATAACCTTGCTGATCAAAGCCTTCATTTCCAGCATGGCAAACTTTTGACCTATGCAGTTCTTGGGACCCGCACTAAAAGGCAAATAGGCATAAGTCGCTCGCTTGCTTTCCTCTTCGCTGCCATCCATAAACCGCTCGGGTATGAATTTCAATGGTTCTGGAAAATATTCCTCCTTGCGATGAGCATATATCAAAACCATATAGATGCTGGTATTAGCTGGTATAGTCTGCTGGCCAATCTGTATAGGTTTGCTCGTATGTCTACCTATAGCCGGCACTGACGGATACAAACGCAAAGTCTCCTTTATAACGCATTCCAGGTACTTGAGTTCTCCCAGCTTTTCCATGCTTGCTGGCGCAGTTTTATTACTGCCAAAAACTTGTAGTAATTCGTCATATAGCTTAGCTTGCACCTCCGGATGCCTTGAGATACAGTATAGAGCATGGGATACACCACTCGAGGTGGTATCATCGCCCTCAAACATAAAGGTATCTACTTCTTCGCGTATATCCGCATCGCTGAGCGGTACACCGTTGATATTCGACTGCAGCAGTATATCTAGTAATGCCATTTGAGATTTGGTGCCCACTTCGTCATCACCAAGCCCTAGCGAAGGTCAGGAGTGGGGTTATAAAAAGCTTGTTATTCACTGTTAGTGTTAACTTACTTAACGGTCTATAGCTGCCCTCAGACATGGCACGCTTCACCTGCTCACGACGCTCCCGTATCACCTTGTCGGTGAAGTCATGCATGATGCGCACATCAGCGTACAGCTTCCTATAGAGCAACGGTGTAGTAAGCCGGAATAGCCAGTCATAGCGCTGAGAGAACTTGTACATTCGATCAGATTGTAAGTAAACCACACTAGAATAGAGATAATAGAGCTAAACTACTTTCGCTGAAAGTGCACTTTGACGTGTAGTTCGCACACAAGTCAAGTAGCTGCTTATATAACCAAAGAACACCGTTTTTCTAATGAATCGATAAGTTAACAATGGGAATAGCTAATCTTACACAAACATTAGTTATTAAGGTAGTCCAAATAGCTTTATCTAAATTCAAAGTCCTAAAGGTCTATACAGTTCAACTACTTTTTATGTAAGAGATATTAAATAGAGAACTTCCTCATAGAAAGAACACTTTAGAAATAGTTGTACGAAGAAGTTGAGTTTGAACACTTTAACTTCACTTACTATGTTTGAAAGAGAGATTTTCTTATCAATAGAAGTTTTTTTTCTTGACTCATATTATAATAACTAGTTCATTAAAGAACCTTTTCCGACATTGGATAGCTATCGATGACCTTGCCGATAAAATCGATTGTTTTCAATTGTTTATATGTTTTCGGAAACCTCATTCGAGACTGAAAATATGGAAAAGAAAAGGTCGATGGTACTATTATCGATTGTTTTTATTTTCAGATACTATCGATTTTTATCATCCATGGGTTAATCTATGGTATGACTCAAAGAGACTGAAAGTAATAGAGTGGAATCATGGACCGTTACATTGAGTCGACTTGCTGAAATGCGTCCATTTCAAAGACAGTGCATACATGTGCGCTTTTTTGCTTTTTCTCTATGTCAATTTTACCTAAGAGTGAATCGGCCTGACAGATACAGCAACACAAGCAGCCTTACACGTACACTGTCTTTCAGGTCCAGGACTCTATACCATTAAATTTCATGCTCTTTACAACCAACTGCGTCATAATTTCATATTTCTTGCTGAAAAATTATGTATTATAGACGCTCCTATCAATTCTCAACAAATTTCTGCATATACGTGCTATAACATACCTCTTGAGTGCCTTGATATAGGGAAACTCTGGATCATTTTGCGCATTCACCTGCACGCCCATGGCGCACTCTACAAAGATAAATGTTAACCAAAACCTAAAGATTGTGAGTTATTAAAATCTTACCCGTTATGACATCCAATGCAGCTAGTGAAACAAACTCCAACATATCCATCACAGTCTTGCCATCCGCCGCACTGGCTAGTTTTTCCACCAAGACAGCACTATGTTGATCTATTATGGACACATAATGCTCCAGAATTTTGAAGTGAAAAGCAGAGGTGAAAATCTTGCGTCTTGCATGCCATTTTTTGCCCACGCTTAACAGCAATCCATCATTTAGGAATTGATGCAAAAACTTATATAGTTGACCCTTTTCCAGCAGCGTTGTACTGCTCAGTATGGTCTCAAAGTACTGTGCATCAGTCGTATAAACATGGGATTCATTGAGAATCCACAAACGAAATGTCTGTCCATGCTTCTCAAAGTATTCGCCAATGCGCTCAATGATATCTGAAAATATGAGATAACACTAGCCGGTAGTCAACGTATTAGGACCCATTATTTCAATTTTGCTGATCACTTACTCTCAGCGCCCAGTTGTAGAGCCTCTATGCCGCAGCCTAGCAGAGGCAGTGATAAGGGTCCGCTTATCCCTGACTTGGCGAATGTTTGTATACGCGTACGCTTTTGCGCATAGTCCCAGGTCAGTAGCAAGATTAGCACTGCGATTGACAAGGCCAAAAACATTATAATTCAAGTAGAGTTTTTATTCGTATCTTTTTTTTTTTAGCGAGCCCGAACTTGTTGTCGCTTCTGTGCTCGTTTTTGAACTGCAACTAAAGCGCTGGTCAAGCATATACATATTTTAATTTTAGAATGAAACATAAAACCGGTTTTAATAATACATTTCCAGAGAGTAGTTTCACTTCTTGATAGTCTTTGGAAAGCATGGGGAAGAGCATTGCTGAGCACATATGAAATTATTTTCGGGGAACGTGTTTTGCTTTTATCTTAGATTATACGTGTCTTGAGAGAATTTAAGGTTATACATATGTAAAATTGTTTATTTTAGAAAAGTAATTTGCATAAGTTTTATACACTATTCCCTAAGTGGAAAGAGTATGCTGGATTTGCATGCAAAATCATCTCTTGACAATTATTACAACACTACTGATTTGATTCCATTATCATTACAACTTGATTTATTTTAATTGGTATTATTAAAATAATATAAAAAATGTGTACAATGGCGGACAATTGAATAGAACCAGCTGCTCTACAAGTAGCATAATAGTTGCTTGTCAAAATATTCTAAACTAAACTGCTTTTGCTGCATTCTTCTTCTTGATTGCGCACGCCTTCTCCACTAGTGATAGTGCAACCTCTTCCAGATCCTTCCAACAGAGACACAGCGTACTTCTTCGCATTGAATAGCATTCCTCTCAGGAACTTTTTACTTTCAATAGCGCCTAGGACTCGCTTAGTACGACCTATGATGTTTATACCATCTGCGTAGGCAATCAATAGCAAAATTTGTACTTTGGCCTTGCACAACACCCTGCATCATAAATTTGAAAAGATCGCATATGAGGCTGTCGCTCTATCTGAAGTCTTGCACGTTATCAACAAGTTCGGTGAGGTCATTTCCTCGGAACAAATTGTTTTAAAACATTCAACTTCATTATGTGTATAAGGGTATTATTGATTTGTGCAATGTATGTAACAGGAAGAAGGAGGCGTGGCGTATGTTTTTAATAGGCAAAAATGATCAGGAGCAATAGTCGAGTCGATATAGACATGTTCGTCTCTCGGTGTTGGTCCAGCTTTCTTAGAGACTATAAGAGTTAAAGTAAAAAAATTTTAACAAAAGATGCGCATTTTCACAAAGCTGAGAAAGTTTGTCGAATCAAGTCCATATCTTACCCACTCCCCCTCGCCCTTCCCCCGCGTTTTAGACTCACAACATTAAACCTATTCAATGAATGAAACTTGGCACAGTTATGCACACTGTTACTGTACATGTGTGGTGTGAAAATTATTAAGATCGTATAGAAATCTTGGAAGATATGGGTAAAAATATGCCATTTTTAGACCCTTTCTAAAAACTGCAACAATATTTCACTTTTTATAGAAATGTTAAGGTCTAAATTTATGCTAGAGTCACCAAATTTGAAAGGAAAACTCATGTTAGGCTTATAAACCAAACAATGTTTCCGAATCATCCTCCCTATTCCCGTAGCACAGTGACCGTTACTACGCCCATACCTCTCAACGCATCAATACAAAAATTTGAACAGAAATTTGATTTCCATGGAAAAAATGGGTACAGGGTATTCATAGAGCAGAGTATATTGGAATAATAAGTGCGACCCAATAATATGACGCTCGTCGTTTTTTCATTCAGTTTTCATTTCCAAGCTTGATTATATGCCTATAATTAATTAATCATTCAATTAAAAGCAACAAGTGTTTATAATACCATTGTTTTGGTTTACACTTAAATTTTTTTACTATTTCACCAAATCGCATGTTTCATTTTGTATTAAAAATCATTAAAAAATAAAAAACAAACTATATATAGTTTTTGGACGCTCAATTAGTCATCCATCTTACGATGTCAGCTTAGAGATCAAGCAGAGGATCACTTTTTCGGATCTGTGCTACTATGGTCTCAGTAGGAAAATGAGTAGAAGAGTGGCTATAAACAATTGTCAAGATTAATGAATTAAGTTTTATTTTGAATATATATCTAAAATATAATAGGGGGGCCCGCCCCTGCTCGCTCTGTTAGTAAGAGATCATATTCTTGTTCCCGTTCCCTTCCCAATTCATTTTCTCATTCACACCGTTCTCAATATAAGTCCGCCTGCGAATATTGGTATTAATATCTTCCTATGCTCTTCCTCGTGCTTTTCTATTTTTTCTTCTGCTTCTTTTTCTTCCTTTTCTTCTTCTCTTCCTCATTCTCTTCCACATACTAAGTCCTGCTGCGTATATTGGCGTTACCAGAGTCTGTGCAGTTTCGGGAAAATAAATAGTGTCAGGCTTTGAGGTTTTGTGTAATTGTTGCCATTTAACTATATTTTGTCCATCAAAATTAAACTTTTCTTAAATCTTTTTTGGTGAAAATATATGATATATGAGTACTGATGTTAAAATTTTGAAAAAATGAATAACATTACCAGACTATCCAGTATATTATCTGTCACATAATGTTGCATATAAACAGTTCCAAGGTGGTTATCTCAAAATGAGCAATTCTAGTGGAAAAAACGCGATCATCCCAAGTTTCGTATAAACGTAGAAATTAAGCCAACCATATAATAAATATATTATAATTAAAATTCAATTTCCATTTTATATAACATTTAGGGAGGAGAATCGAATCATAACAGTTAATCAGCATTATAAGATTAAAGCTTGTAATCTTAACCTTTAATACCTTGCACCCACAGAATAGGGATTGTATTAAGTTAGCGAACACATATTTTGTGTGTTACTTTTAGTTGGAAACGATTTAGATCTCACAAACTATTTTGTTTTTAGGACTCATGTAACCTAAAAATACTGGATACTGTAACCCTAATGCCCTGGAACAGATTTTCACTGGATTCTAGAAATATGGAACTTTGCATAAAATTCAAATTCTTTAAATTATGATATATTCGCGAATATTACTGACACACATTCCACATTCCTAGAATCCTTAAAACAGGGGCAGTCGGCTAAATGCAAGTTTTCGTCTGGTATGGTATGGTCTGGGATTTTACCGACTCAACACCTGTCGTCGAGTTATCAAGCGAAACTTAAGGCAAAACCGACCGAAATAATACACACTAAAATCCAAAATATTTGCAATATATTTCAATGTCGATATGTTCAATCGATTTCCGGTTGAAAGCTCTTTTAACACAACTATTTCATGCAAGATTTCGTGTACATTCGGAAATGAACTTGCGTAACAAATGTCAATAGCTTTAATGGAACTCTCGACATTTGGCAAAAAAAACCGTATTCGCCAAAGATTCACTTTATCGACAGTTATTTAAGAAATACCGAAAAATTGCAATAGTAATCTTGCATTGCATCAGTCTTTAAATAAATACGATTAGTTTTTTCCACTGTGATATCGTGTTCTTTGCAGATAATGCAAACTTTTTGGGAAATCTAGATAATATTTTCGTCTAAATTTTAAATTCTTTTCATTGATTCTTCTTTTCACTGTATGGACTCATTGAGGTCTTGATTTTCAGTTGAAAAGGAGCTGCTCAATGATAAAGTAATTTATCGATTCGTGCTTGAATGTGTAGCGAAGGCTGATAATCTAAGTCTCTTATCGCTTTTAGCAGGTAAACAGAAGAATAGATTGTTTTGTATTTTACTGGAATTGTTTACGAGGACTTCCCTTACTGGTTGTAGATGTAGAAAAATTGTCGTTTTTTTTTGTAAGGCTGCCAAATTGCAAGACTAGGATTGTTCTCCAACACCTTAAAACGGGCGTAAGCCAAATAATCACGAATCAAGCATTCCTTAATCAGGGACTTTAGTATTTTTATGAATAGCATTCTGGGGGGAAGGTTTTGTACACCTAAACCGCCCACGACGAGGCTATAACCGTAAGCGAAACTAAACCGAAATGTAATTACAACCGTTTTCAATTAGCTTACATCGTAAATATCACATTAGTTACGGAATATTTTTTTAATAATAGTAATTATATTCTAATACAGCACACTAGCAAGTTTCAGCCAAACATCTGTCCCTCCAGATATGAATATATATATTCAACAAGCAATTAGATGGAAAATTTATGCGCCAGACTGAATGCGTCTGCTTTATATCGCAACTCATGCAAATCCCGACAGGAAACAGTAGCAACTGAAGCTTCCAACAACACAAGTCAAACATTAAGTCAAGCAGCACTTGCCGACAATTACAACAAGAACAACAACAGCAACACAAAGAACAAATAGAGGATATAGAAGAAAGAAAGTGGAAAGATAGAAGAAATAGCGGTGACAAGTCTCTATATGGGGGTCCATAGTTGAATGGTCGGTAGACATCGGTGGGTAACAGAACGCGACTATCACGTTGTAGTTGTCGTTTGTTTGTAGTTGTTGTTGTTTCGTGTTATTCGTGCTGTTGCTCTTCTACCTCGTTGAACTTGGCGTAAAGTTCATTGTGTGACCCCAGTCCCCATTCTAGTAGTAATACCCCCTTTGTCTAAGTCAACTCACTTGAGTGCATTCACTTCGCGGCCAATTAAGGCGGCCAACTGAGTGAGTGTGTGTTAGTGGCCTGTTACCAATACGAAACAAGTTATCTGGAGTTCGAGCGCCCCAAAGACGATGACAAACTGTAAATGCGACAAATAGACCCAAATAAAATGTGTTGACTCATGATTTTCCCATGACATCAAAGTTTTCATTAGAAAAACAAAAACAATGCCACCTAATGCTAATGGCAATTATGCGTCCCTTGCCGATGAGACCATCATCATCATCATCGGCTGACAATCAATAATATAAGGCAAAACTTGAAGCAAACAATGCCACACCCACGTGCTACAAAGTCAGAACGTCATACGTCAGGCACGTAGTATCACTAGCAGATCACATTGCAACCCACAGACATTCCGGCCCGGCAAAGTGAATGCGCGGCTCCGTCAATTAAATTTGCATGTGCCGTGTCGGTAGTCCTCCAATGGTGCGCTCACCAAGCGCTCCAAGCTCTCATCAACAACTTTGAGCGACGTCTGCTGAAAACAAAAGTCTTTTTTCCTTCATTTGCTATCTCTATATACGAACGTACGTCACAGCTTGCAGTCGTCTGAGGTGTGGCCTGATACCATGGGATATCTTGGGGTATGGAGCTGGAGCTGTCTGGCATGTTTGCTTTGCCAAAAAACGCATGTTTCCTGCTTCCGTTGCGCAGCACTCACTCACTCGGCTGCCACTCAATGTTGTTCTATGTATTTCGCTCAACCTTCAAGTCGTCTCCTTCCTCTAATGCCATCATCTTCCCAACAAACAAAGGCAAGTTTGTTTTGACGCTTTGGTTACGCAGGCAACCGGCAAACGCTGCCAGAAACCAAACCAAAAACACAATGTCTATGTTGGGGTTTTTTTTGGGTGTTTTATGTCGGGGTCTGCACATAAGAGGGTTGCTTTGGGTTGGCACATGTTAATACGTTAAGTGCAGCAGCACATGCCGGCAGCTTTAATGCGTCTGCGCCAAAAACAGCTGATAAATGTTGATAGCAACATTTCTGTAGTCAACATGTTGCTAGCAACATATTGTTGCTACATTTTAAGTTGCTTGAACTTTTAAGCTACACGCGTTTTTATACCCTAGATGAGAGAGTGCTGCAATTAAAGAAAGTGAGATTGAATGAGGTAAGGTTAGTTAAGGTTAGGTTTGTTGAGCATTAGCTCATAGCCGAGCTCACCCAGAGTCCATGACCAATTGCGATGATTTCTTATACATAGCTGGAAAGCCATTTATTGGATTGGATTCTGGGAGGACAGGGTGAAGCAAAACCTCCACGTCATGCACCCTGGTTAGCTGATCTAACCACCACTAAGTGTTAGGCTAGTGAGCTAAAGCGAAATTAAATCACCTCTGGATGGAGAAGTGCGCTACATTATGCCGTAACCCAGTGACCCGGGTTGTTATGGCCAGTCAAGAAGAAGAAAGAGCATGGACTATAGCTATTCCATAATTATGGAGTCTATGATCGATGATTTCTACGCTCATCATTTTGATGCATAACCATATGCTATATAAAAGCGGTTGGAGTGGTGATCGATGCTTGAGAACTCATAGACTTCATATGAAAAGTTTACAAATTTGTGCAGATAATTTCCACTGTTTTCAGCCGGTTTTGAAATGTAAGCGAGGTCACAGCTTACTTTCGGGTGGTATTTCCATAGGTTAGAGTTTTTATGTTTTAGTTCTTAAGATTAGATCGTTGCCATTACAAAAAAACAACTTTACATAAAGGTGTTTTTAAGCGAAAGGCGCTTAAGTTGTAACTTGAAATTGTGAGCATAAGCCGCTGTAAAAATAATGACCATCGAATAACTAAAGGTTTGATCTGGTCTGATGATAACCTATAAAAGAAATATTGCTATATTTTTCAACCTTTAAAGTCTAATCAGCTTTGATGAGATTGCTCATCGATGATGTTGAACCATTCCTTGCTCTAAGGCGCATAGTGCCAAAATTGCTAAATTTTGAGAGTAGTCAAAGGTTCTGGTAACCGTTTTGAGTTTTCTCGTTCGTTTTTCGAATTATCGCTATTTCAAAATATTCAATATTTAGATAGTTGCGAAGTCAGCAAATCGCATATTAATCGGGTAGCTTGTCGATCGAGATGAAGTGTAATTCGAATTGAAGTTACTTAAGTGCCATTTCAATGTTGCTCGGACAGTTTTGGTTTATCTTGTCTAGATTGTGGATTAAAGGGCAAAGAAACCCAACAAATATTTTGGAATTTCTAAATGAAATAGCGATAGCTGGAAAACCGCTCTAATCAAAAAGGTTGCCGGATTTCAAATCTTTCAATTTACAAGTTAGTGCTTTTAATATTATGTTACAAAAGCAACTTCTAAGTGTATTTAAACTTCGATTATATAACTTTTTGCCTTCCTTCCCTTAAGCTTTTACTGTGGTACAAAGAAGTAGTCACACCTTGAACTTGAGTTGAAATAAGCGATCGCATAACTCATAATTACAATTAAATAACAATTTAAGCAAAAGCTGCTTGAAAAAAGTGTTTAAAAAAATAACAAGCAAAAAATATCTGTTTATTTACTACAAGGTCAAATACTCAAAATAGTCAAAACTAGTCGAAAGCTGAGACTGCACCGAAGCTACGCGCTCATCAAATTCGCGTTGATGTTGAAGTTTTGAGTCATTAACTTGGGGAGAAAACAAAACCGACTTAGCTGCCACGCCCCCAAGGGAGGACGACAAAGCCGTATAAAATTGCTCACTTAAAAAGCGCGCAAAATAAAAGAAAAAGCAAGAAAAGAAAATGCGCGTGGGAAAGTGTCAGACGCTTGTCAGACTTGACATTCGAGTGACGACTTCAAATGTTCAAAGCTGCGCAAACTCAGACCCATTGCCATCTCGCTCACTCTGGCACAGCAACATGCAGTAATATAGTAACTCCCTTCATTTAGCTGGTGTATTGTTCGGGATAAAGTCTTATAAAGTCTTCATTTGTGCAGATTTTGTGAGCTAGCAAATCGTGAGTGGGATCAAGTGTCACTTGAGATTGCCAAATTGTTCAACTTAAGTTGCTTGAAAGAGTGTACAAACGTTTTTTTCCCCTAAAAATTATCTTTTGTTTCGAGTTCAGATTGCATAAGTTGGTTTTTATGCCGACTTTGTGAGTTATATGACTTATTGCTGGCATTAGTTATTGTATACTTAATATTTCTGACGATTTACCTGTAGCTTTGATTAGCTGGCGGTTTTTTCTGCGGTCGAATTCAACACTTCTACTACACGAAACCGCAGTTTATATGATAGCCTGGCCTACACATACATTATGCTATAATACCATTATTAATATTATTTTTACTAGCTGTGAATTATTATTTGTTTAGCTTCAGCAGTCTGCGTAGTAAATTAACCTTGTTAAGCGACTTGTAAACATTCAGGGTCAGCATTTAACATTAATGCTACTTAGTTTTGTTGTTGCAACAAACAGAGTTGACACTCTGCAAATTCAAGTTCGCCGAGTTTTAAATTACTTGGATCTGCTGGGTATCAAATTTTTAGCTAGTGCTTAGAATACGCTTGATATTACGATGAGACCAGCATTAAAAGCTGCTTTCATGCTTGAGTTGAGCCAAGATCCTTCAATTTAACCAAGTTAATGATATTTCAATTGTTAATAGATTTATGCTACTTATAAGACTTCTAATTGATTACAATGCTTGTGTAGAGATCTTAATAATTAGCTTACCTTGCTCAAGAGCTTCAAATACGCTCACATTAAGTAAGTTTTACTGGTGTTATTAAATATAAGAGTCATAACAGAAGATTTGGATTGATAGCCTCAATTATGTCAAAGATTCAAAGCCAGACATTTAAGCATTTGCTTCCAGACGCCTAACAATAATGTCACTTCATTCCTTAAATACAAGAGGGAATTTCAAAAACCAATCGATTTTGTAGCCATTAAGGTTTATAAACAATACTTAAGTGTTTTGTCAAATGATTTGATCGACAACACCCATGAAGAAAGTGCATTAAGTAAAACTAACGGAACGACATTGAGCAACACATGTAGCTCCTTCAAGGTAGGAAAGAGATTCTCCGAGCCTTTTGATACCGACCGAGGCTTCAGAAAAGGCGTATCTCCTGCTACCTCTTCAACCTTTAATGGAGTGTGTTGCGAAAGGCCAAAGTAAACCGGTACGGGACAATATTTAACGAGAAGAGAGTACAGCTGTTGGCATACGCAGATAATATCGATATCATTGGTCGTAGTAAGCGAGCAGTTACCGGAGACTTTACGCCGATTGAAAGAGAATCTGCCAGGGTGGGTCTGAGAGCCCCGAGAGAGCCAAACAAATTATATATTTTCTTCAAGTAAAGAGTCACCGCGGTTGGACTCTCAGATAGATGTTGACAACTTTTGATGTTGTCAAGGATTTGAAAAACGATCTCACCATAGAGATTAAGCGAAGGATCACTCTTTGTCTATAGATGTTACTTTATACTTAGTGCGCAATTGAGCAGCACAGACCACTCTCGGCAGACGAAGCTAACACTATAAGATCACCTAAAACGATATAAGTGTCATGGGCTAGGCACTGGTCCCATCGTCCTTGTGCTCCGTCGGGCTGATGTTGAAAAAGTTTGCCTTGATGCGGATTGTTGCCAGCCTTTCGTTCACTGAGGTGAACCGGGAGACATGGTTACGTAGTAACCAACAACAAATCCGCACCCAAATTCGCGCCTCTCCACACGGCAACTGTAGTAAATGGCGTAGTTTGCTGCCTTGCAGCAGCCTTGCCCGTTCCATCTCATCTCCTGGACGGATGTTATGTCTGCCTTCCACATTCTGAGAGCAGAGGCACCATCCCAATTAGGTCCGGACATTCCAGGTGCATACCGTCAAATCATAGTCCTTTACAGGTGGGGGGGCCGCCGTCGGCGTATCCTTATCCAAAGCTTCTTTACATTTTTTCATTGGAATTGAAACCCTACGCACAACCCTTTCAAAGCCAGCGGCGGCTTTACTGGTCTCGAAAGAATCCAGTGTCATTGTTAGTCGCCTCATACGACAAGCTTTGACCTGCTGAGATGGTATTCTCTAACCCGCTCACCACACGGGTTGAAGCCTATATACTACATACCAATAAACATCATAAAAGTTATTAAAGGTCGCTTGGTGACCATCTGAAAAAGACTAAATAATTATAAAAACAATGTCGTATCCTTTCTGCTCATAAAAGTTCTCTGACAGACAGATAGTTTGGGGCTTTTAATCCATATCTGATACGATGCAAAGGTCAAGCCATGTAGTGGCCATGTGTGCTCATGTCTGAGCCCATTAAAAGGGCAGTTCAACACTTCGACTACCGTTTGGTGATTTCTCTAATGCAATAATTGGTTTTTGGTAACAGTTCAGCGAACAATTAGTTTGAGTGGCAGCCAAGGTGTGGTTCTCAGTGGCTCTGGTTCTAGCGTTTTCAACTCGTGACATTTGGCCAGCCACCCAAAAACGCCATCCATTAAAATCGTTACGAAATCCACACACCCTTGCAAATTGTTTGTTAGCTTGTTTGCTTTTCTGGCTTGCCACTTTTCGCAAATTTTCGCGCTTTCCGTTCAGCGTCAAACCAAACACAACGATGGCTCGAAATTAGTGAGGCACGAAGTTTTCCACAGCTGGAAATTGTTTATGTTTGCATAATACCAGGTACTCCGCTTGTCTTTCCCTACCTTTTTTTTTCATTGTTTACAAGCCGTGCCCCCGCTCAGGCGAAAAGCTGCAGCCGCCGCCGAAAGACAATTAGCAGCAGGGAATGGAAAAGCGCGCCACATCATCGTCATCATCATTATCATAAGCTACATAGCTGACATTTTCCATTACTTGACTGCATCTAACTGTGAGCATTTTGTAATTGAATAACTTGGTAAAAATAACTTAAAGATACATATTTCGGTTTCTTTACACTTGCATAAACTTTAGACATATATTTGTGCTAGACGAGCCTCCTCACGCGATCTGCCTCGGAATTAAGACCGGTATTCAGACACTTTGTATTTTGCAAATTCATTAGGCTAATGATATAACAAAATGGATTGTTTTATTAACTATTTCGCGCAGCATAAATAATTGCACGCGATGAGGCTTGAACTGATTTTGAGTGGAGCTCTTAAGTTTTATTAAGTTTGAACACGAAAGACTACAGGTACATATATGTATAAGTGGAGCTGAAAAGTAGAGGAAAATGATAATAGATGGTAATGTATTGTAAAAACTCGTTATTGTGTGAACAATGTAATGATCGACAAGTAGTTTTAGGGTTAACCACAACAAATGACCATTAATATTGCCATTATTCACGAAATAGGCATTTATTTTAGGGCAAAGTTGCCTTTTTTATGGGGCTATTTGAGATGAATGCCCAGAATCACTCTGGTCAATAGATGTTACTTTGGTTTTATTAGGTAAATGAACAGCAGAGTAACCAACATTATATAAGACGCTCATCCCCGTTCCCGTTTTGCTTTTGGCGTTGAAGCTAAGCAGATGCTCTTGGAGTGTTTGAGCGGAAAGTACTTCGTAAGAACTTTGGCCATTGACATAGTCAAGTGAATTAACATCCAGCGGCTTCAATGGCGTGGTCATGTTTTGCGCATGGATGTAGAAGCTACTGGGAGAAGATCTTCAATGTGGTCAAAGAAAGGCGACGCAGGGGAAGACCATGTATTCGTTGGAAGGAACAGGTAGAGAGCACACTATCAGCAGTGGCGCCTGAAGGGTTGCTCTACAACAGGCCGTAACCCGGTAACTTGTTATGGCCAACCAAGAAGAAGATTCGAGATGAAAAACCCGGAGTGTTGCAAAAATGAGCACACGGAAAGTTACGTTTTACAAATAACTTACAAGTCGAAATATGCATGTCTGTTATCAATTTCGATTCCGATTTGGTTTTATCAGATTTTTCACATAAATGGCTTTCAAAAAAAGCAACTACTTTTACGATGATCCGTATGATAATTGTTTCTGAATTTAATCGTTTTTTATAGTTCTGAACAATAAGAAAGTCTCCAGAAAAACGTCTTCAAAAGCGTTCGTTACGCTTAATTAAAGGTTTCTGTTCACAAGCATTTCGTAATTTGAAGTCGAAAACATTTATGAAAGTTTTGCCATTATGTAATTGTGGAAGCTTAATTGTTAAAATACAACTTTTAATGGTTATGAGCACATGAAAATTTTAGTAAGAAAACTTGTGATTGCGTTTTAGGTATTTTCGTAATATTTTTAAGGATTATAGCTACAAGTAATATACGTTTTAAATAATACGAGTATCATAAACATGGAATTATTGCTTTTATTGTGTCCATACAAAGTCTCTTTTCTTGACGGTCATCTGTTTCTCATGATTCTAGCACAGAAGATGACGCAGTTGCTGGGATACATGGTCATAAAACTTAATGAAAAAATTGAAAGCTAACATCTCATAAAGTCATATAGCTATTAGATGCCTTTCTTCATAATGGTTCTTCTTAATTCTTACAAAACACTCTGTGCACAAAATAATGCTTTTCCTCCTATTTCCAATTTTAAACTCCCTCTGAAACTTTCCTTTCATACAAACACACACATTAAAATGAGATTTTGTAGTTCATCTTTCAATTGGAGATAAAAGATTAAAAAGGAAAGGCAACATTTCATGGAGTTCCTACATAGCTATT
Source organism: Chymomyza caudatula (assembly GCA_035041775.1). Taxonomy (NCBI): domain Eukaryota; kingdom Metazoa; phylum Arthropoda; class Insecta; order Diptera; family Drosophilidae; genus Chymomyza; species Chymomyza caudatula. Next base: position 7,417,136 of record JAWNKW010000133.1, read on the forward strand.
AGATCTTCTTCTTCGTGCAAAACACTGTATCCAATTGGTCCAACACACAGCGCATTATCATGAGATCGGACAAACTTTGTCCCTGCGATAAGCGTGCTGCAAATTCATCATCGTCAAACCAAAGTGCTGTAAATTCCGCCTAGATGTGGCGATTCTGTGAAGAAACCCAGGTAATATCCACATATTCTCTGTGCACGCCGAAACCAATTCCGTTTGGCTTTCGATTACCAAAGTTTTGTCGAAAGTAAGTGGAAAAAAGGCAACATATCTAATGTGAAGGTTATTGAGCCAGTTGTGTCATAGAATGACATAAAATCCATAACCATTGCAGTGCGGGGTGTTTCTCTATCTGTAAAGGTGTTTTTAAGTTGCTTTTGGTTATCGAACATTTTTAATAGTATGTAAATTACTCTATATGGATCTGTGTCTCTTTTTATTGTGCTATTGCAATTCACTGACATATACCTTCGAAATGCACATTTGTACAGGGCTTACCTTACCGAAAGAAAACTATTCGGTATGATCAAATTTAATCAGGATTTCGGATCCGAGAAAACTTATATCGATAAATAGTCCCTGTTGCAACGATAATAATCGCAGTTAGAATGAATTAATTGCTATTCGAACTCACTCGGGATTCAGAACAACACGTTTTCGAATAGCTACGAACCTAACACTCCACATAGGGCTTACTATACCGAAAGAAAACCATTCGGTTTGAGCAAATGTAATCTGGATTTCGAGCAAACTTATATTGATAAATACTGCCTGTTGCAACGATAACATGTATGTATGTACGCAATGAAAATGAATTCATTCGCCGAATGGGATGCCAGAACAGGCCTCATTATGTCTAATAATATGTTTGCGGCCTCTGAATAACGGATACCGTTTTTGATTTTCCAACGGTTTTTGAAGTGCGTTTTGCTTTGTCAAGTGAAAGACGTGTGAGTGATTCGATTTGAAATACTTGGAAGTGATATGAGCGCGAATCGTTCACACGTCCTTGACTTTACAAAACAGCAATATTTCGCAGAAATCGCCATATTGAAATAAGATATAGCTTCTGTAGTGTCTGCAAGAGATGTTGAAATAACAGCATGTCTGTATCTCAAATTTAAGTGTAATTCATCATACAGCATCGTCTTACGACAAGAACAACTTCAACTTAATTCAGCTGCTATTTGTTGCCTTCAACTTTTGAAGTTCTAAGTCTTTTAGTTTCGGCGTAAAGCCGCATGTCTTAGTCCGAGCTAAAGCGCTCTTGAACTCTGCAAATGGGTCAACGATTTGATTTGGTTTGCGTTGAGTTGCTGCCACAATTTGAACTAGTTCCCACTGTTGCTAATGCATTTTCCGCATTCAATGACAGCTCCATTGATTGCTAATTTGCATTTTGCAATTTTCCATGTGATTTTTCATACTAATTGATTAATTTTTCATGCATCTATCAGCTGTGGTGCCGCTGTGCGGCCTCTGTCGCCGTTCGTTTGGCTTGTCGTATATCAGATTTGCATAAATAGTTACAGTGCAACTTGCCCCCATACACAACTACATTGACTTCATTCAAACGCTGCGGTCTGGAACGCAGCACATGCGACCTGATTTTCATTTTCATTGTAGATATAGAGCGCCACAAAGGCGATCCACTCAAGCGCGGCCGCAAAGTGTGGCCGATTCTCGAAAACGAGGTATGCGTCTGCGCCAAGCGCAACAAACGAGTTTTGATTTTCCCAATGTTGAAAATGAAAATATCTAAGGTCTAAAGGAGCTGCGCAAAAGTGTCACAATGAGTGCACTGCGCGAAAAGCGAGTTCGAGTTGTGTTGGATAGCAACTACACTGGGAAAAAAATGCGGTTTGTGCTTGAAGATTCTCAATATTGCATAAAGTTTTGTTAGCATTTTAATAAGCGCAAAGTATCGAGAAAAAGGCTCGATAGTTGCAAAGAAATGTTAAAAGAATATAGTCGCGGGGCTTTCCAAGATAGTAACAGTCGTCGAATCTTGGATCTATGCATATGAGCCTGTAACTAAACAAATGCAGCCAAAATTGTCGCGAGTTCAGCTATTAGTTCTAAGTGAACTAATGGAGTCCAGCTCCAGTACCTGCAGGGTACTAGATGAAGTATCTCCTAGCAAGGAGAATCATGCCCCCCCCCCTTCTTGTTGTTTTTTTCTAACTTATAAAGTACATTTTTTACTTCAAATAAGTTTTTACCTGCCTAAAACGCAAGCATTTTATATTTCGAATGGTATAGGTGTCACCGTAAATAGTTGCGTTATTGAGAAGTAATCGGTATCATACTGCATTTTTTCAAAATACTGAAAAAAAGTAATGGCCAACCGCATACATTAAAGGTTGGACAACCGATCGCATTGCCGCATAAGACTATCTAATGTGATATTATCATTTGGTAACACAATCTCATTATCTTTATCTATTAATTCAATTTCGAGTTAACAAAATCGTAAAACTATCTAAAAAGTCCATAGCATGGACTGTCAACTAACTCATACATTTGCTATGTGCTTCTTTAGGAAAAACGCTCTATTCGCTGTTTTGACACCAGATTTTCTCGCTTAGACACCGGAGTCGCGAGTCCTCTATTGCTTTTCCCAGTTCCCTGTTAAGGTGCTTGTCAAATTTACTAATTAATATGCAATTTACCTGTCCGCAGTGTTTACCTGCCGCGTTTGGCGAGCGTTTTCACAGCATTTTACCTGAGTGCTGGGCAACCAGGTGTTAAGTATGGCCACTGCCAGCCAGCAATTTATTCGTCGTTCGTCGAGCGTCGCGTTCAGTTGTGTCAAGTTGCCAGTCAGTCAGTCAGTCGAATCTCTAAAACTGAGTTGCTCTCAAACTGTGTCAAGTGCTGGTCAAACTGTTTTGACCTTTGTGTAAGTGCGCTTCATTTGATTATGGTTTATACTTCCCTTTTTTTGTTTGACAAGTTAAAACAAGTTGCGATTAACGGTACTTTTATGAGCTTTGCTAAATTGCTTTGTCGAATTTAATTCGTCGTAAAAAGTGCGATTTTTGTTCTTTGTCGTCGTTTTGACTCATGCAAAAGATAAAACCCAAGAAGCAGCAGCGGATTCTTAATATGCTGAAATTCTTTTCCGCTCGTGACTAATCTTCGATATTTTAGTCTCCTCTGAGGAAAGGTTTAATAAAGTTGCGGTTCTCATATGGCAATTTATCGGTGATGAGGCAAGATGTGGGGCGAAATAATAACGTTGAAAATTAAATGTGCATTGAGTAATTGACATATATTTATAAACGCGGTAAGATCAATCAATTTTGTAGACTGTGAAACGATTTACCGATTACCTAGCAAAAAGTGATCATAAAAGTATTAAGTAATTGAAAATTGAACAGACGGAAGTTGGACCAAGGTCATACTTACAATAAAATGCGTTTCTGACACACCTGATTCATTTGTTTTGAGAATCACTCAGGGCTGGGACGATAAGCAAGAAGCTTTGTGCTTTTGTTTGGAGAGAAAGAAAGAGGTTTTAAAAACCTAGGTTCTGAGTTTTCAGACTGTTTTCTTGTTTTGGCTAGTAGATCGGAAGGTATAGACTTTTAAAGCAAACTGACCACAGAGCCGCAAAAAATAAGGATTTGAAATCTAAGCGTAATCGTTTATAGTGTTTTAAAGTTATAGCAAATTGAAGATTTTGGTAAAATCGAAAAAATGTGCGTCTATTTGTTAAAATAAATATTTGAATATAATTCTTCAAAAATTCACATTTACAATGAAAATAGTGTCAAATAGACTGTGCTCTTCTTAAAATTTATATCAAATACTTTAAGATTTGTATGCATCAAATCGTGACTTTTTGTGACCATCCGAATCTTTGTTTTCATGAATGTATTTTTTCATTTGAAATTCAAACATATCGATCAAAGATCTTGCTCTAAATGTAAAAGTTTTGACTCTTCGAAATACTCTCCGTTCGCACGATTCGTGACGTCACATTAGGGGAAGGGCGATTGCCTAACTTTGAGTATTTCTGACGAGAAGAGAGGTGGATTAAAAATTTTCAAAATGTTGGTGACGTGATTTATGAACAGCCCCTAAAGCTACAATCCGTTAAGAGTATGGTCTTAAGATATTAGCAAGCTGTAATACGTGACAATTGATACGTGACGTGACAGCAAATATAAAAAAGTTTTTAATGCAACTTATTTTAAAATGCTGATTGTTTGATGTGGTGGATTTTTTTTTTTGCCTGAGCAACAATTTGTCTTGCAACCTCATATTGCAGAGGTTTCTGAGCTGCGTTACAATGACAGACTTGTGAGGAATGACCAGTATATCAATGCCATAATTTGTCCAATTCTTAAACAATTTTCACGAATGAGCCCTTGTTTTACATGAACTTAAATTAACTTCCAAAGTAAACTTTAAAAATATAAATCTTTTATTGGAAAAACAAAGTCCATCAAGGTAGTAAAGTGCTTCTCCAAGCCTTTTGATATCAAGTGAGGACACAAGACGCATCTCCTGCAAGCTCTTTAACGTTAACTTTGTGATGGAGAGTGTGTTGCGAAAGTTGGAAGCAAATAGGAACGGGACAATGCTCCATTAAAGTGTCCAGTTGCTTGCTTAAGTAGATGAAATGGATATCATTGGCCGTACTAAGAAAGCACTTACCGGAGCATTTGTGGACTCCCAGATTGATGTTGACGTCATGAAGATCAAGCGGAGAGATGTTACTTTATACTCTGTAGTAGAGACCACTCTCGCCAGACGAAACTAACACTTTATAAGACGCTTATCCTTCCTATGCTTAAGCATAGGTGATGACGCTGTCTGATGAAAATGCCGTTGAATTGTTTGAGCGGAAAGTACTTCATAAAACCTTTGCAGGCAGACCATGCCTCCGCTGAATGGAGCAGGTAGAGAGTACACTACCTTTGGTAATACCGATTGGAGAAGGCGAGGAGGACTCGGTAACGGGTTGTTTTGGCCAGTTAAGAAGAAAAAAAGAAGGCCTAGGAATGATTTTAGTTTTTAAATTCGTCTTAAAAAGTTACCTCGCCAAAACGTTGAGTTGCTGTTGAAAGTGATTACTTAGTGTTGCAATTCTACGAGTCATTAATACGCTATCAACCGATTTACTGAGCTGTTCTTTGGTAATAGCTCTTTTTTTATGGTTCATTTGCTGTAACTGCAATCTAAACTTCATATTATTTCCTATTAAAGTTTGCGAGACAACTTTCCAAATCAATTACGAATTTGATTGTTTTTTGCAACCTGCAGTTAACTTTATTGACTTGTACCTTTCCCAATAGCTATTTACAACCGTTGCACTGTTGCAATTATCGCTTTTTATTGAAAAATTTTCCAAATCAATGTTGTTTTTTATCGCCTCTAGCTGGTGCAACCTTTTTCATAATAATAATAACCCAGGCATAACTGCTTATGGCCAAAATGTCTGACTTGTAGCCCAGTAATAAATGGCCATGGCCTCAATTAAAGGAGAAAGTTGCTGGAAAAGCCGCCTTTTAAAGTTTCCTGGACATATAGAATGCTATCGACAGTTGCAGAATTGTGTGTTGTTGCTTTTCGGTTGCTTGTTGTGCACCCAAAGAGAGCCAGGAAATCCAATAAGGCAGCTGTACCATGAGTTTGCCTCATTAGTGGCACAGAAAATGCCGCGTCACGATTTTCCTATTAATGACTGGTTACAGACATAGAGACTCAGCGATATCTGTGCATTGTCCGATTGAGAGAAAAACGCACTGTGTTTTTCTTCAGTTGTTGTGTTTTTTTTGCTCTTGCTGGGCAGTGACGTTGCAACGCACTCGAGTGCAACATTGCGGCGGCGCGTGTTGCGTGCGGGAAACGTAACTCCAGAGATACTTACGATACAATATATATATATATATATACTATATATATACCACATGCAAGGTGACGCGTGCAGTTTTGTGCCGCTTTAATTGCCACACTTTATACAGCTTTTAACACAGTCTGTGTTTATCTTTATTCATTTTGCAGCAATCTCATTGCGAAAAGTAAAAGTCACTCGGCTATAACTGCGGCTCCACCGGGCGCTCTATCCATTGGCATTGGCCCACAACTGCCTCCACTTGGTAGCGGCGGCTTTGTCAAGTTGCGTCATGTAGCAGAGGAGGCTGATAAGGCTAGCAGCTCAACGATAACTAAGGAAACTGCAATTGAAGATAAGCCACCTGCTGCTGAAGAGTTGGACGTGGAACAGCAGCTCGACGACGAAGCGAATCCCACAGCCTTACCCAATTTTCTGCAAGGCGGCATACGCCGCTGTATGACTCAGGTAAATAGCAAACAGCCACTCACTTGACCCATTAATCGAACACCGTCTGACTTGACTCACTGCATTCGTTCAATTGATTTACTATCCAATCTACAGGTCATGGGCCCCGACCAACGCACAATTGCCAAGACTGGTTCCATAGCCGAACGCTTGAAGGCCTTACAAAAGAGCGGCGAGGATGATTGGAAAAAGCGCGTCTCTAAGCGTGATGAGGTCGATGAGATACGCCGCGAAAACTTTGTAAATGTGAGTACCTAAAGTTCATATCATTATTATGCTATATGTGGGTATTGTTTAAGATCTGCGTCTACGCGTAGCTGCTTGTGTTCCAGCTGCCACAGGCACGTGCAACACGTCGTGTTACGCATGCGCAACTGTGGCTTAACTTGTCTGTGCCCATAAACCGCAGCAGTTTCGCCTCAAGCGTTTTCCAAAGAAAACGCGTGAAAAGCGTTTCCTTATTGTTAATCGTTTTGCCATCTGTGTTTTATGCATTTTCTGCATTTATTGTGTGCAATTTGTATCTACTTTCTGCATTACTTGTAATGTGGTAATAGCTCAAGTAATGACATAAGTGCAAGTAATAAAAATCAAAGGTATTTTGCGCATTCATCAAATATCTTTAAGTACACATAGTGTTTGAAGCAACACATGTTAGATTTCAAAAACTTAGCGGTTGTAAGCGCAACTGTACTTTTTCTTGCGCTCTCAAACAGCTGTTAAATAACGAAATTTCGTCGTACAGCTTGCGATAAGTTAATTGCTTGTTAGAGTATAACTCAAAACTGGAGTTTCAAAGCGGGTTTCTGCTAAATATACGAAATTTTTTCAAAATTCAAACAGACAACGCTTGAAACAAACTATTAAAAAGTTAAAAACTGAATTTCAAATCACACGGCGTCGCTTAAAAATCTCGCTGCGTGTGGATCGAATGGATCTCAGAGACCATAAAAACTAGCTAAGATTCGCATAATCCGGAATAAGACAAAGATTCTCGAATTACGTTGAATTCTGGCCGCTGCACGTTGTCATGCCATTAAACCTATTATCATGAAACTTGACAAAGTTCTGTGTTGTTAAATTTGTGCAAAATCGAATAAATAGATGAAAAGTTATAGTAAAAAATGTACTAATTTCTTCCCCTTTGCATATAAACTGCACCAAAATCCCAGTACATGTAAATATGCGCTAGTTACCAAATTTGGTGTGAAGACTCGTGTGAGCCTAATCATGAATATTCTGTTGACCTTTTGTCAATGCAAATCCTCCTTTCATAGCATTACCTTAATGAGGGAGAGACTATATATGAAAAGGCGGGGGCTTCAAATCTTAATCTCTCGTGGTTACGTCAATTATGCGGAGCCCCCCTACTACTAATGACTGTATATATCTATGTCATATGAAAGAGTTGCTTAAGTCGACATAAGAAAATGTTGAGTTGTTGCGTTCTAGAGCTTTATAGGAGTCATTACAAGATCCCATTCCTTTCTTAACACTTGTACATTTGTTCTCTCATAATTAAAAAAGTAGTGGTGACTTGCAATGACTTCCATAAAAGGTGACGAATGTTTCAGCACTTCTTTGCTGGATCATTTCCTAAAAGTACTGAGACTTCAGTTTCAAGCATTGTGTTGACCTGTCTTTTGTTTTTAAAGTAATCGAAAGTAATAAAAATACAAAAAATTCCAAAACACAAGTAAATTGTGAACCAAAAGCTTAGTTTAATAGAAAGCTTGAACCAGCTTCGGAACCTGAACCCAAGATTGCACACGTATTAAAACTAGAGTCTTGAAATACATTTAACAAGCTATTCGCTCAAAAGTAAGCTTTCCGCTTATTAAGGCAAATTAATTTTTACAAGCTGCTTGTTAGTATTTACGATACCGATATTTGTAGCAATCTTTCATACTTCAAATAGCTACCCAAGACACCAATATAATGATGACATATACATAGATAGAAAAGGCAAAGTGCAGTTATCCTTTCGAACAAAAAACGAATTGAAGATTTGTCGTTGAAACTGACAAATGAAATGTAAATTGAAGATTGTGCCTGGAAGCAGAAGAGAAGCGGACCTTGTTGGAATAGTAACCGATTATGATGCAGGGACGCACGGCTTAGAATGTGCAACAATAAAGCACAAAGTTTGTGCCCTTGGCGTTTGCAAGCAAGAACAGAAAGTACTGAGAAATTATCGTACTTAGATTTCTGTAGTTATATAGAAGAGTAGTTTAAGTTAACATAAGGAAATCTTGAGCTAATGCGTTATAGAAGTTATTATAAGTCACCATTCCCGTTTTAAATGTACAAGTTTTACGTTTGCTCATACCGATTCGCTTCTTTTTCGGTACACCAAGCCATCGATGCCTGGAATCGTAACATTTATTTGCACTTGTTTTCTTATTTAGAGAGTTGGGAAGCCTTCCGAATGCATGTGTAGGCCTTTAATCAGTGGCAAACTTACAAGTGTGTACTTGTAAGTACAAATATTGCAAAAGCTAAAAACAATTCAAAGATTAACTAGTTGTTCTTATAAGAGATTTCCATTTAAAAATCACTTCAAATGTAGAGCAAAAACTTAACTAGAATTATTAAAAAAAAGTATTTTCTTTAATATCTCTTTTCAGTTTTGCGGCAGTAATTAGGTTAAATCTATAGTGGGGGAAGGGGGGCTTTTATTTTGTATTTTAAGATAAATACTGTTTTAATGAATCGGCCCATACAAGTCTCCACAACAAATTTTATAACTCTAGCTCACATGTATCCATATCTACACGTAGTGAAATTTTGGCACAGTTTATAGGCGAATTGGTGTGAAATCTAATAATTTTTGACTATAACTGGATCATGTATGTATTTATCCGATTACGACCATTTTTATAACATAGATGTACATAATCTAATATCTCGACGTTCATACGGAAGGACAGACAGACGGACATATCGACTATATCGACTCGACTATTGCTGCTGATCATTATTGCCCATGGAACACATGGTCTGCCACGCCTCCTTCTGCCTGTTACATACATTGCACAAACCTATAATACCCTGATACAGGGTACAATAACTACAAATGAACAGCACAAAATAATGAAACTTGCATTTATTTTCAACTAAATTGCATTTTATTATAGCATACTTTTAGGCATGACCGCAAAAAGTTGCTTGCTGTAATATAAGCTTTTTCAACGCTTTTGCTAACTAATTCACCACAAAGCTCAGCACTTCAAGATCTGTTTATTTTTGCGTTCATTACACAAAGTGTAAAAGGGTATACATATCGGATAAGAACTTTAGAAGGTATAGCTAATAATGTGCCAATTTAAGGCCCCCTTCACTTTTTACAGAAATGTTAACATTTATGTTAACCAAATGTGGTACGTAAGGCTTATAAACCAAACAATTTTGACTTTTCTCCGCACCATACCCCTACCCCCGTAGTACCGTTACCGTTATAACGCCCATACCCTTCAACGCATCGATACAAAAATTGGATGAAATTTGATTTTCATGGAAAGGGTATTCCACTGTCGGGCACCGTACCGACTTTCTGCATCAAATTTTTTTTATTACTGTCGTGACTAGCTAAGAGCTACAACATTTTAAATCATGTACGTTTTCTTAAGGGAATTTCGATGACAAACTCATTTTTTAGTTTGATTGAAATATATATAGTACTTTAATCAAATTAGTCGAATTCTTAAACTATACAGAAAGCGTACATATATCAAAATGAGCAGCATGACCAAAGCGATCATTTAAGCCACGTCCATCTGGAGACTAAGAAGAAGCTCGGAGTATGGAATATTTTCATCAGATTTGTCTTATGCACTGGCATTCAGTTCATTGTAATTAGTCCCCTTTCCTCCAATACAAATTTTCAGTTAGCGCCCATATTTTTCAATTTTTTATATATATTATGCATATATGAGTAATTTGCATTAAACTTGGTTGGAAATAGTTGGAGCTTCATGGAAAAACTGAAAAATTATTAAGCTCCATTAAAATTGGAATGAAGATTTTAGCGGCGAAATCTGTATTCAAAAATGCTGTTTACCTTTTAGCGGTCCCACATTCACATTATGGGTTTCTTGAAACTCAGACGCATCCAGAACAGATAGTATGTATAATAGTAGTCTTATGATATTTGGGCTGTTCCGAGTGCAGAGTGTCGCTTATCGTAGTTATAGAAAAGGGCAGCGGAAGCAAAGAAGTTTTCGATAGCAACTAAAAAGATGTTCATGTGGGTTGTGATAGGTCACTGCCGGCGCAGCAAGCCCTTTAGTTGAATTTGCTTAACACATTGACAGCTTTTGGCGAAAAATCAATGAAGTGGTTTGAATGCTTCCAGCATCTTTGCCGGCTGCCGACCCTAAACTAGAAATCGCTGTGTTTCTTTAAAGCAGGGGTCGGCGACTTCAGCAGAGACGTCGTTTGAATTTAAGTCGCTGCAATGGTATTTGCAAAAAAAAGGTGTAATTGTGTTAAGCAGATTCACATGTATGTATAGGAAAATTTTCTCTGCTGCCTTTGCCGACAGCTGCTTTACACTGATCACACTTGCAAAAGTATTTTTTGTACAATTTTCTAAACTCCGTTGTTTGTCTATATTTAATGAAGCTTTTGTTTTTTTAATTAAATGCAATTCTGTTTATTCATTCATTGAGTCAAAATTTATCATTTTGAATGAAACTTAAATTATGCGTCATTCGCGTAACAGTTTTAATTTGTTTAAAAAGTACTTTCATTTTTTTTTCGACAGACCTTAACTATTGTACCGATTTCGCTGCAACATTTATGGTCATATTGACAGGCACCCACGCCATGAAAAATGGCCAATATTATTTGCTAAAAATCAAAACTTATTAACTGAGCTGACTTTCAATGAGCCAAGAGCATTAAGGCCTACAGAAAAGTGCCGTTAGCTCTTTAAGCTATTGTTTTTGCCTTAAGTTGTTCTTTTGGCTCTACAAGTTCTACAATATCTTCACTTGTTGTGCCTTATTAACCACTTGGGGTTTTCTTTGATATGCGGGTTCCAGAGTTATGTACAAGTAATCACATTTAATTACATGGGGCGCCTGTTTGACTACTCATCATTTGCTTGTTCAGTCGGTCGGTTGGTTTCTGAAGTTTTGGTGGTTGGAGAAATTGAAGAAATCATGTCAAAAAGATCTGACCCACACACACACAAACATATACCCACAATAACTGTATATTAAATGAGTTTTGAAGTGTTGTCGTTTTGAATGTTGGTTTATTTTTGTTTTCGTATAACTATTGTTGTTTTTGGAGGCAGCGAATTACGCGGCAGTTGCGACGCTTTTGTTTTGTTACTTTGTAATACAGTCAAGCAGGCACAGTGGGGCAATATGAAGCGAAATGTGCTACAAATAACTAAACACATCAATAAATTTAAGACAACCTTAAAAACCAACTCTGGTAGGAGCTTAACTAAGTAATAAACTGAATATTCCTGGACAGGGTTATGAGTATGAGGGTTATGAATATAACTCTCGAAATATAAGTCCAATTGGTATGAGCTCCAAATTTTAAGGGAATTCTAGGAAACTAGCGAGCTCGCAGAATGAATTTGCGTATAACTTTCGACCCGCAAGTCTGATCGGGAATCCTCTTCAACTGTATCCCGATCGGGCGTCCTGATACTCTCCCTATGCCTGGTCTAACGAAAAGACGCATATACGCGTCTCAGGAATTCGTCGTCGCGTAATATATAAATTTTTTTTTAAATTATCTTGAAAACTATGTTTCTTCTTCTTAACTGGTCAGTTCAACCCGTTAACGGGTAACGACCTGATATAGAGCACTCCTACAGGAGCCTCTGCTTAGCGCATGCTTTTTCCAGTCGCCTTAGGGTAAAAAAGTCGGTCGAATGCCCTAAACGCGGAAATCTTATTGAAAATAATCCCATTCGGACTTACTGTTTACTAATTAAAATCATCTCGGGAATTAGAAGATAAACAGTAAGTCCACTCGGTATGATGTATAACTAAAGTTTAGGGTAAATACATTTTCTTCAACTTCATACCGATTGGACCTAGTATCTGCGAGATCACAGGGTGCTCCTCTTATCGTTTCCCTTATTTTAAGGAAGATAAGTGCTATCCTTACTAGATTTAAAGGTCTTAAGTGACTCAATCAAGTACAAGTGTAATCAAAAAATCTCTAATGATTATGTGATTGTGAAAGGGATGCCTTTTTATTTTGTTACTTTATGAGTTATAGATACAGGAAGTAAACATTCTGAATTTATTTATTATAAAATACGCTCAAGGCAACTGTGCTTCGCTTTTGGAGACAGCCAACAATGCGTCTGAGCAGCTGTTTATTTATGGGTTCCAGCTATTTACTTACAATTTGAAAGCGACATTTGATGCCCTTAAAAACCACACTTACTTAATTATTAATAATTTGCTGAGTTATATTTCGGTCGCGTCGTTTGCTGCTCTGCTGAGCTGTAAACATATTTCATGCACTGTTTGTCACAGCCTTCACTCAACACCTCCCACACAATAGCAATTTAAAGCGCTTGTGCCACACGGCGTATGAGCAACGAGTAAGCGCTTACCTTTGACATAGCGAAAAACTGATGATCATAAGTTTTCATAAAACTGCTCATATATCATGTAAGAGCTCTTTCGCTCGCGATCTCTCTCTGCAATTTACAACAATTTATCAGAAAAACCATTTGGCATATAAAAATGCGCATAGTAATGAACAACATCGTGTCTTAAAGTCAAGTTTAAATATAGCTGTGCCGGGATCCCGGGACTAGGGTTTGGTAGGAGGCACTGGAGGTGGTTGTTCTGGGCCGGAGCGTTGGCTGAGCAGCTGCAGCTGCTGTGTTGTTGTTGTTGTTGGCTGCCAACTTCATTTTTTTGCTATAAATTTTATTTTTCATTTTTATGCCATCTCCAAACTTGCTTTTGGTGAAGCTCCAACAACGAAGAGTACCAACAATTACAAAACGAGAAAGAAAATCGTTGCTGTAAAAGGGAGAGCACATTCAGGGTCTTGGTACGGGTTTTAGCAAAATAGATATCGCATGTTTGTTTGTGATACAGCTCTGTTGGGGTCTGTTGTGCTGCCTTTTCATTAGAGTTGCCTCTAAGTTGTTCTTGTTGTTGTTGTTTTTCTCGCTGTGGCGATCTTGTTTTGCGCAGCTCTTCCACTGCATTTGATCTCTGACTTGATCTTGAACGTGCTCATCTGCCAGCCAACTCCAAGCCAAGCAGCTCCAACTGGCCATGTTGTTCTTGTTGCTCTTGTTGTTGTAAATTGTTTTGTAAATTTGATATACTTGCAGTTGTGGCTGCTGCAGGGTTGCCACACCCCACCACACAGTGGGCCTGCCGCCTGCTTTGCCTAAGCCTTTGTTCTTGTACTGTTGCTGTACTTCATTATGGGCAGCGCTTTGTTTTTGTGTATCTTTGTAGTTGTTATTTTGATTATGTTGTTTTGTTTTGCCGCTCTTAGTGGCATTTGTTCATTAGCTGTCGCCGACAGTAGCCAGTTCTTCATAAAGATCCCAACTAACTGATCGTTGAGCGACAAACGCAATTCTTGTAAATACAAACAAGTATATCTGTTAGTTGCTATTGTATCTTTTGTGTGTATCTGTATCTACAAGGCTTGCCTGCTACTGATTACTTTTATTGCTTGCTCCGTCGTCGTGATTCATTTTACAGTTGCGTTAAGGTAACCGCCTCAACAACATCATTATCATCATCTAGATACTCTTTCTCATTGAATTCTTGGACAATTGCATCATCATCGTCGGCCAACTCTTCTTTGTCGTCAACGTCCCCATCAATAAGCTCGCGTGTGGCAGGCATTGACTTATTTTTAGTTGCACAATTGTTGTTATTTTGAGGTGTTTGCCACTAGGCTTTTATTTCGTTACAATCGCTTTATGTGTAGCAAAATTTAAATCAAATTATTTCTATCAATCTCGTTGCATTTGATATGAGTCATTGTCAGCTCTTCTGCCATATTGTAGTTTAATGTGTTTTTAGGGTATATTTCGTTGAAAAACTTTAAAAGCATGTATTTCTAAGACGCTTTACGATCTCTCAAATTCACAAGAAAGACTTTCGAGCTGAAAAGCCATGATAGAAGAAAATGTCTGCAGGAAAATGTAGCATGAATCTATGGTATTGAAAAACACACTGTTAAGCAACTACTAAGAGACTGACTCCGAGAGACCACGTAACTTCTCGGTTCTTATAACTCTAATAGGGCTGGAATTCACTAACAATACTTTGTAGAAAACTGGTTGTTAATAGTTCTAAAAGCAGCAGTGGTCTTGCGGAAGAATCCTCCCAGCACATAAGAAGGTTCTTTGGCAAATGAAATGATATCTTCAAGCTAGATATATGGTAATACAGTTAGAATCAACTGTGATATTGTAGTTTTCTTATGCAAATAGTACTGGTAGAGAGGTTAGAAGCTTTGTTAGGCGCTCATAAAAGATCGCAAGAATCACAGTGAACTTTCTTGGTATCAATATCCAAACTCTTTCCCAAACACTTTTCACATTAGAAGCTATTTGAAAGCTGCGATAAGTTATTATAGTGTAAACTTATCTAAAAGTAGATTGTTTTTCGAATAACCAAACACAAACAATTGTAAAGGCCTCAGAAGATTCCTTTTTCAACAGAAGAGAAAAGATGTGCGAGTCCTGATTGGGCTTAATTCGGGTCATAACATATTTTGGACTGTACTTGGTCTCATTGACGACCCAACTTGTGCGCCCTATCTGAAAGAGGTTGACGCGATGGAGTAGTTTCTGTGTTTTAGAAAGTTATACGCTTCCTATGAAATTCGGTAAGACTGTGGAAAACTGCTTTAACAGCAGGACAACCCTGTCCTGTTTTTCTGCTCCCTTCTTACCTGACTAGGGATGGGTGAACTTGCATCAATGTACTATCTCGCCAACCACAAATCTAATAGGAATACTTTATTTTTGATACGTCTTCTAGATACTCCAAAAAACTTGATAGCTTATGCCTTTGCTGACTTAACTATCGTTCTCTCACTACTTATGCTAAACTTTCTATATTTTGGGTAGAGAGTATACTTAATGTCAGTTGTCCAGCTGTCCCCTGATTTCACATTCACTCCAAATGAATCATTGTCCTCTGTTGCATCAACTGTGTGTACTGCTTTGCTTTCCCACATGCCGCCAAGTATGCAGTTGTGCCCCCAAATGGCATGCCACAGGCTGCTCTTCTGCCAACTTTGGCTGAAGTTTTGTGTTCCTCCGACCGCCAGACGCTGGCGACACATGGCACATGGCGACGACGATCTCGTTTATTACGTTTAGCTTAATTTAAGACGCCGCTCCTCCCCCTTTCACCGCCCGCCCAGCAACTTGCTCAGTCACAATTTGAATGCTGTCTCTGTTGTCCGCTGACGTCGTCGTCGTCGTCGTTGTTGCCGTGACGTTCGCATTGCGCTGCCTCGATCAAAGCCGGCTTTTTAACTTTTTAGTTGTATTTTACGCTGTTGCGCCCCGTCTCCAATTTAAATTTATGGTTTGCGCTGTGCAGTCTGAAGCGCGACTCCATGGCGAGCGGTTCGGTTTTCGAGAGAGCGAAAAAGAGTCGCTTTGAGTAGCTTAGTGCACTTTTTTATAGTTATTATTACTGCAATTGACATAAAAATTGATAAGCGAGCAAAACTGAAATAGATGAGAGCTAGAGAGAGAGAGAGTCGCATCTAGCTCTGTCTAAAGTGCCTGCCATATTGCATAAAAAGTAATGGCAAACTGTGAAAAGATTTCCTGACATGACCGAAAGTTGCATAAACGGGAAGCAGTGCAAATATTTCATACAATTTATTAATTTATTTTGTGCCATGTCTAGTTTACATTGTTTTTTTTTTTTAACCTGTGTGTCTTTTATTAAGTGACAGTGCACAAAATGATGAGTAATTAAAAACTAAATTTGAAAAACCGTCGAATGTGTATCAAGGCTGTCTAGTCACACCCACACACACACACACGTAGATTTACCTCTGCGTACTACTTTCCGAAGTGTCTGCCAAAATTTCTAGAACTGACACGCTTTGCCTGTCTATAAGGCTGGCCGACCGACCGCCCATTTGAAAACCCACGCAAAATGCTTAAAAATACATCCATTTCCATGCAGCCAAATGCCAAGTGTTTGCACATACGATCGTATATTAATTCTGACTACAAATAACAGATGACACAAATTTTACGCTCAAAATCAACAATTAGCAAATGCACAACAAATAATTTGCCTATAGTTCTATTTGAATTTGTTTATTTACGTGACATGTTTGTACAAGTTGACAAATCGTATCAAATATAGTATATAATATGTGTGTCATGAGAAACTCATAAGTCTGAGAAGCAGAACAGTATTTATAAGACGAAAAATATTTGCATTCAAAGTGTAAATTAATGCCTGTTATCAGACTGTACGTGCAAATATATAAAAACGCAAGTTAATGTCGTGGATAATTACTACAAGAAAATTTATAATAGGATATTGTAATATGAAGTTTATAACGTTTGCTGTATGTGTGGAATACCACCTCATCAGGTCAAACCTTATCGTATGAAACGACTAACAATGACACTGCGTAGGGTTTGGAACCCACCATGTAAAACCCAATTCCAATGAAAGAATGTATTTACATCAGGCCGTAACCCGATAACGGATTGTTATGGCCAGTTAATAAGAAGAAGATTACAGCAAGCGCCAACATTTGACTGCTGAAGCAGTCCGGACGAAAAACAGCTTATGACGCATTCACACTTGCGCCGCAATGGGACGAGAAGATCTCTTTAAGCTCAAAACTAAGTTTTCTGATATAAGAAATTGCCAAGAACTTTCGTTATAAAACATTTGGTATCCGAGTAGATATAGTATATTCTTTTACTCATTAGCCTTGCCAGATGCTTAAGATTAGGATTTGGTTACATAAACTTCTCCTTTGCAGCAGTCAATTGCATTGCCATTACGCACTTGCGTTTCAGGTTTCAAAGCGCCAATTAGCCAGACGGCAGCAACTTATCGAACTGTAAACAATGGTTAAAGAATTAAATGCAGTCTAATTAGTAAAATGACTCAAACTTATCCGTGTTATGCTAATCAGCAACGTATTTAGAGACAGTTTATAATAACAAGAAGCAAAATGTGAAAATGTTTGAAAATTGGAAACTTCTGTCTAATAAGGCAAGATACAATATCGTTTACACTGGCCGAACAGGCGTAGCTGAACAGCGGTTTTATTTGTTAGGTTTGACACCTAAAACGTTTAAGGCAACTGTACAAAAATTTTGATTAATTGCGAAGAAGAAAAAAACCAAAAAACCAGAGAATTTTCCATGCGTTCGCAGTAGGATTGTTGATATTATATCGATATTTTTTATGTCAAATATCGGCTAGTATGTGTTTTTTTTTTTTTTTTTTGAATAAATAGCAAAGACTTGCGACAAAAATTGTAAGTTGTACTTTATTTGGATACATAAAACATGGACCAATTAAAAATAGATCAAAATTCTGTGTCACACTGGGCGCAAAAAGTATGAAAACTAGTGTAAATTTGTTAAGCAGTAGATTGTGGGATGTTCATAATCACAAAACAGAAATATAGTGGAGCGAATCGGCGTAAAGAAGTAGATGAGAACTTACCGGAAGTACAACTGCTTACAGAAATGGGCACCTCCAATAGCTAATAAGATATCTGAGAGGAATGATAATCATATTTCAAAACTTGAATAAAAGGGTGGCTGTGTAACTTGTTGTAGAAAACAATAGTAGGCCCTTTCATGAAAATGTTAGATATTGAACTAATAATTGAAGTAATAATTTTAAAATATTTGGCTATAAATCGATATATCGATATTTTAAAATTGATACTATCGATACGGCGAAATACGATATATCTGAAAATATCAACAATCCTAGTTCGCAGGCATTCTGTAGTGTGGTCAGGCATTTGTTTAAGTCGCAGTTCTTGCGGCAGTCATTTTGCTAAACCAAACTGTCATTTTACTGCAAGAGCGGCGCACAGTGGATCCAACTGTCTTCTTTTTGAGGAAGTAAATATATTTTCAAAATTTAAAATGCATAGAACAAAGAAGTCCTAAAGTTTCTGCGATACTCTGCCATAAACAAGCTGTGTATAGAGGCAGCTTCAAAAAACGGTAGTAAAGTGCGATAATATATACTGCAAATGACTTATCCTTGCATGTCATGGAAAAATTCCATGTTCTAAATTGTGCTTATTTTTCAACAAAATCGTCCTCGTCGAAAGTTTGTCTATCTGGCGAACGTGTGTACACTAAGATCAAAATAGAGTGCAAACATCTTGCCAACAGATTTTCAAAATTTTGACGATTTATTAAGCAATAAGCACGTTTTATAGGTGCAAGGATAAGACTTTTGGTGTATATAATATCGAACTTAACTAACGTTTTTTGAAGCTCCCTCTCTTCACAGCATATTTATCGCAGTGTATCGCGAAGCTTAAGCAATTCTCTGTTATATGCATTTTAATTTTGAAAAAGAAGTCAGTTGGATCCACTGTGCGGCGGTAATTGCGGCAGCTTTAATGCTTGCGGTGTCAGTGTTAACGCGACATTAAGCAACCGCAACTGCAAGAATAGTCACTGCTATTTATAGCAAATTTAAGAGCTACAGAGCTTTAAATTCCGACTGCTTAGGCTTATCAAAATGCCAATAAGCCGCAGTTGACCCAGGCAACAACCTACAAATACACTCAGAGAAACAAGTAGTAACAAAATAAAACAAAAACAAAGCCAGCCGCCATAACATTGGCTCTTTAGAGCTGCGCAAGTGCAGCGTCCAATAACTTCTTCTTCTTCTTCTATGCTCGCAGCAAACTTCAATAAAAACAAAATACAAAAAAAAAAAACAATAAACTCAACCACAACAATCAAGTAATCGCAGCAGCAGCAAAAAAACTTAACGAAGCTGCAAACGACGCGCGCCATAAAGCACAGCAGCGCCAGCAGAGCGCCAAAAGCAAACAAACAGAGAGAGGCAGAGAGCGAAAGAGAGCGTCGAATGAGTATAAGACTCAACTTTCGTTAAGTTGCCTGCGCTGAGCTGCTGGCGCAGTCGACTGGCATTTGTGAGCAAACGAGCTGAAGAGAACGACGGCGACCGTGTTGCGCGACGGAATATAAAACGCGACTAAAATAAAATAAATGCAAATAAAAAATTGCAAAAATATTTAAGAATTTTGTAAAATAAATAAATAAATGAGTGCAACAACGATATCATATGTCAAGCTATAGATAAAAGCAAAGAAATGCAATATAAATAATGCTGCAAAAGTGAAAAGATTTTTAGATGATCGAAGCCGGCACTTGAAGAAAGGTGTGTGTGTGTGTGTGTGTGTCATCAACGCACAAGGATATAGTTTTTAGTCATTTTTTAATTTAAATTTAAAAAAAATGACTAAAAATTATTTGCTTGTGCTTCAAAAATGGTTTTTTTTTCTAAACATCTTCAACTATTTATTAGCGACCAAACCCCGGCTGTGATGTCATAAAAGAATTTTCGCTTATCTTAATTGAAAACTGATATCAACGAAAAACAAAGCACAATAAAAGCAAACGAATTTTTGCAAAACGGAAAAAGTCAATAAAAAATTAAAACACAAAAACGAAAGTCAATTGCAACTTGTGATAACAACTAAAACTAAAACTACACAAAAACCATGGATATGGCTAATTACATGGCATACCTGGAAACGGGCTGGCATATTTTGCCCTATCTAATAGTGGCCTATGTTTTTCTCACTCTACTGCCCAAGTCGCTGCTGCGCATGAAACGCTTTGCCGACGCGGATTATGAGTCCAAACGCAACAGCTATCACCGCTGTTATGGAGCCGATCTTTGCTGTCATGCACAGCAGTCGCAGCAGCCCAAGCAAAAGTCACGCAAGCCCGTGACACGCGTCTATCCCAAGCGCCAGCAGTCACGTGAGGAGCTTGTGCAGGCCGTTAACACAGCCATACCTGCGCCTGTCAAGCGCAGTCATGTTACCAAAATTGCACGCATGTTTGAGACTGGCAACACGCGTCAGGTTAATCGTGTGTCACCCAATCCTGTCAAGCTGCCCGAGATACGCATGTTTGGCGCTAGCGAGGATTCCACGGAGTCCACGCCCTGCGCCTCACGCAAGAGCAGCATAGCCACACAGCTGTCCGCGCAGTTGCAGTCCATGCAGCTGTGGCATGATTTTGACGAAGAGCAAGAGCGGGAAGAGAAGCCTTCGAAGCGCGCCACAACGCGGAACGATTGGCACAGTGAGCCTATGGCTGTGCCCATAGTGCGGCGCACGCGCGGCACCTCTGCAACGCCCTCGACAGCATCGCCGCTTTCCTCGTCACCTGAGCCTACTTCGCCAGTACTTTTGCGGCAGCCAGCCGCTCTGTGGTTAAAGTCCAGCATGGAGGACATGTTTCAGGCCATTGCACGCAGCGCAGAGCAGTCGCAGGCAGATTTGGCGCTCTATGCAGGTTGCAACAGTCTAGCGCCAGTGACCTGCATTGATGATATACTGTCAGAGCGGCGTTTCTCTCGGCCGCTTTCTGCCTACTCCATTACAGACTTGCTCAACGAGGAGCAGGCCTCCTGCGTAGAAGAGACCACCTATATGAATGACACGCTGCTGGATATACACTCCTGTTAAGCAACTAAATGCACTTCAAGTTGTGCCAACTTCCAGCCAGTAAACATTACAGTGATCATCCAACAGTCAGCCAGTCTGTCAGTAGTCAGTCAGTCAGTCAGTCAATCGCCAGTCTGTCAACCAGTCAGCTTAGCCGCTCGTGCCATGTCTGAGTCATTGAGTTACACTGGCGAAGCTCTGCTCCGCGGGCACTCAGTCAATCAGTAGTCGTTCTGTCGCTCGGGCGCTCATTCAAATACGGAAGACTCTTCCTTTGTTTTTCTAGTAGCAGCTCACAAATGCAAATGAGTCACGAATACACTCGCTTCACTCACATACACTTATATACATACACATAGACTGCGCAATCAAACGGATTATAGAGTATATGTATGCAGTACTAATCTAGATCTGGAATCATTAGAGTGGTTCTATATTGTTTTGAGAAAACCGTTGACTTGGCCAGTTTGCCATAATAGAGAATTACTTGAGTTTTTATAAGTAGTGTTTGCCGCTATGATCTTTGTAATTCGATGCGTATTTGGGCGAAAGCCAAATGTAGATTTATATAGTAACTCGCATATTTATTTGTTTAATTGAAGAAATCTTAAACAAACTAAAATATCACTTGAAGAGTGCACAAAATTGTTTTTGTACTTATGCTTAAATATAACAAAAGATAATATTATATATACAAATATAGTAAAGAAAAAGTGACGCATCTCAAACTAAATATATGATTTAAGAAGCAACCAAAACGACACTAACACAACGATATAAATATATATGTACATATACAAAACATGAATTTTTAGTATTATTAAAGTCTATGTAAAATATACACTACACACACATCTATAGAAATATTATTAAAAATAACTACATAAATTTTTAAAAACTTTTCTGTGTTTAATTTATTTTGATGCAATTTAGTTGTTTCAGCTTGAAGCACAAAATATTTACACATATTTTCCTGTCTTTAGTACAAATAAGTATGTATGTATGAGTGTGTTTGCAATTTATCGTTTCGAGCGCAGCTGTTAAACAATTTATAAGTTTTTTTTTTTTTCTTTAGCTACCTTGAAAATTTTCATTACGCAAATAGCAAAAGTCGCAATAAATTTCTCACAAAATTTCTATAAAACTAATTTACAAGATTTAAGTACCGCCTGGAATAGCCGATGTCTATCAAAGATCTTAATAGCATGCCTTTCATGTAGCTGTCCAACATTATTAATTAGTTTCATAAAAAAAAAAAGCAACAAGTGGGACAACTACATACGCAAAATCCAGACTATAATGTACACTCTGGCCCCGACAACTCACTACAACTAATTGAATTTCATTAGATTTTGATGCGCGCTTAAAAATTGATTGGAAACTCGATACCAAGTATCAAATTGCAACTTTCTAAGTAAACAGTGAAAATCTGTGGGAACTCTGGTGATATCGCCAAAAAGGTAGAAAAAATTGAGATTTCGGTATCGTTAAACAAACAGACTTAAAAATACATATATCGTTTTTAGTGAACTTTTTGGGCGTAAAGGTTTGAAATTGGAAACTTTTGATTAAAACTGCTGTGTTTAAAGATGACTAATGACAAGAGAAGAAAAGAAGACGACAGGAAGCTTTGCACATTGTTAGGAGAGTGAGCCCAGTTGAAAGGAGAAAAAGAATAATAAAATAGAACGTTCTGGAATGGCGGTCACTCTTCAATGTAATCTTCTTGACTAACGTAAAATGTTGAGCGTATAGGTCACGCTACCTCGGAGTCTAGGAATCCAGTACAGTTGATAGAAAAAATCCGTTAAAAATTACCGAAAACTCCGACTCTCCTCTAGCCTCCCAAGACCGACTCATCAAGACTAACATCCCAAGACTGACTCTCCTACTGACAATAGCGTACGCCGTATATAGCCAACGCCGCCACCGAAACTCCAATTTTGTATTCAGAACGTGTTGGTCTTAATTTGTTCTTTGCATGTTTTATGTACCACTCATGTTTTAAGACCATTCCATTTCATTCTACGTTTTGTAAATATGGGCTGAGGGATGATAGATGACAAAAAAAACGTTTGTCGCTTTTCAAGACTAAAACTTACACGTTTGGAGACTACTGGGAGAATATATCCCAACAAATTTCAAAGTCAAAAGTCAAAATTATTTTTTCTGTTTTATTTTTCACTAATCCAAAAATGATTTATTAAATTTTTGAAATTCGAATCAGGAAATTCGTTCATCAAAACTACGAAATGACAAGATTTTATAACAATGCTTATTGGGTGCTCCCGAAAAATGTGGCTTATTCTAATTGTTACCATTCGGAATTGATATTGATTTGGAAAAGGCATGTATATTCTGAAGTATGCACAGCATATTATTGTGCCCTAAGTCTCTGAAAATATGCTTGTAGCTAAAACTTCGTCACGAAAAAGCGGACTGCAAAATTCTATTGAGTGAAGGGGGTCCAATGTGTATATATGGGCCCCCTTTATAATATGCATAAACTTTTTAGAAGATAGAACTTCGTTACAAAAAAGCGCACTTAAACTGCAAAACTATATTGGGTAGAAAAGGGGACAATGCCAAAAAGTGAATGCCAGTGAAGAACTACAGCATAAAACCAAAATTTCATACTCTTACTCTTCTTTATATGTTAACCTTACACTCACTCTTGCCCTTTCTTGAGTTTTCAATTTCACTGCAAATCGCAATGAGGAAGAGTGTCTCCACGCTTGAAGTAACGAAAAGGAGGAGACTGTTTACCGGACACCGTAGGCTGTAGGAGCACCTTAGCAAGCTGGGCATCACCAGCTCCAGTACATGCAGGTTCATACATACACGCAGCACATACTAGCTGAGTGTGGAACCATCCCAGAGAGAGAGAGTTTATCTCATAGATAAGCCTGACTAGGGAGCTTTAAGCTCAAAAGGGTCATAAAATACCCAATAACATTGCAGGCGTTTGCATGTGTTCTATGCAGGAAATTTACACTTTTATGTAATGTCGTTTATGCCTCTCTTCTTCTCGATCTTTAGACTCGCTAAAAATGTTGACAACTCAGAGAGAACAAGGCAGTTTACCTTGCTAAGTATACCTCTCTTGAGCTCCGAGAACAGGCGACCAACAGACAGACAAACTGACAGGACTCAAACGTTTGCTGTTGTCGTGCTGATCTTGTTTATATATACTTTTGCACCAACCTAATATACCCCTTACCCTTATATCAGCAGAGTATAAATAAATCAACAAAAATTCAAATAATATAATAACAAATAATATTGAAAGTGCGTGAATTTGTTTTATGATTGATTGCCTTACATTCCGGATTGTGTGTAAAGGGGCAGCTGTAGGCGTTGGTGGGGTTGCTGCTACGGTAGTTTTATGTGGATGTTAACTGTTCGTAAATTTCGATAAACGATAACCTTGCCTTGTACGCTTAACACACATTGCAGCAGGTCAGCTCCAAGCTTATTCACCACATGAATGGCCTTGTGTTATTACGATTACCTTTGTAGTACGATTTATAATATTCAGTTTGTTAGTCATGCAGCTTAAAAGTGTTGACAAATATAATCAACATTAATTGGCCGGCTAAAAGTCAATAAACTTTGACCGCGGCAACATGCTGCAATCTCAGCTGACCCAGCAGCAACAAGAACAACAACATGGAGCTTATCAATTTGAGCATGAAGCAAGTTAATGGATATAAAAACTGAATAAAATGAATGTTTTCCATTTAAGAGATATGCGCCTTTTAGTGCTTCTTCTTCTTAACTGGCCATAACAACCAGTGTTATCGGGTTATGGCCTGATGTAAATACATTCTTTCATTGGAATTGTGGTTTTACGTGGTGGGTCCCAACCCTTTTAAGGCCTACTGGTCTTAAAAGAACCCAGTGTCATTGTTAGTCGCCTCATACGTCAAGCTTTGACCTGCTGTGGTGGTATTCTCTAACCCGCTCACCACACGGGGTGCCTTTTAGTGCTACTTTGGCATTTAAACAACTTAAGCGCTGCTTGCTCAATCCATACTGTTGTATCTTACGGATATCGCCTAAAAGTATTCAAATTTTGGCCAAATGCCCAAAACGATGAGCCTACACAGCGTGAACTTGAAAGATTAGCCAAACATTTGGCCCAAAAACTCATCGAAGCATTCAAAATTTATATCGAAATTGAATTTTTGGCATTTGCAGTAGTTTAGCTTGCCAAACAACAACAACAATAACAACGACAAATCAATAATTGCCAAAAATTAATAATAAATTGTTATTTTTATTTGTATATGTGTGTATCTGTGTGTGTGTGTGTGCTGCTGTCATGGCTTTAAAGTGTGAACACAACAACAAATGCCAGAGAAGTTACCTTTTTTTTTTACCAAACTCATCAAATTGTTGCGCATTGTATCTTGTATCTTTTGCTTTTATTCAAGCCATAATACACACAGATACATACATATGTAGCTTTTATACAGCTCTTACTTTATCAATTCCACATCGACTGGCGACTCGCCTGATGATTCATATTGGAAGTATCGTATCGAGCGGACTTTAGGAAAGGTCTTTAGCTGTTCATTTGATAATTGGTACGCACGGCTTTTAGCTATGACACACCAACAAAATTCAAGAGAATTCAGATTGGAACTGCACGAAACATGCCTTAAGAGTTAGTTAGTCGTAGAGCAAGGTTGTCCATATGCTTAGAGTGTTTTGTTATTATAAGAGCTGATTTCGAGTATGCCGCAAATAGTATTCATAATTTAATTGTTGAATTTATTAAGTGTGCGATTCACAAGTGTGACGACCATAAAAAAGATGGTCTATTAGACCTAGTAATAAACACCGAGTCCATAGTATTTCGCATATCAATAGTTGAGTCTAGTTTTTTAAGTGGGCACCTTATGTTTAATTTGTATACTTGTTATAGTTAAAAAGACACCTTACGAAATTTCATGCAAAGGGCGACTAAGTTTTCGAATTCGCAATATGCGAACGAAAATATTTAAGAACACTAAAAAAATCATGAAATAGCCACGTTTTTCTCAACTTAAAATGTGAATATTCATTCTATTTGAATTGAGATATTCTGTGCTTACACTGTTCTCATGAAAGGATGTGCTCATTTTGAAGGAAATGCTCTTGAATTATTTGAGTGGCTAGAACTGTAAAGCCATAAGAGCTAGCGGCGAAAGATGAAGTTCTGCTAATATCTGCGCCCTTTTTCCAGCAGATGTTCGCGTTTTATAGCCGCTGAATCTATCAACTCGAAACTTGACAGAGGTTTGCATCGGGCTTCTTCTTCTTGACTTCTTGAGTGGCCATAACAAACCTTTACCGGATTACGGCCTGATGTAAAGCTCTCCTTGAGGCGTCTCTGTTTTGAGCGCGTCTTCTCCAATTGGTGATATCATAGGTAGCTAGTCTACTCTCTACTTGGTTGTTCCAACGGAGACATGGTCTGCTCCTTCATCGCCTCCCTTTCGCGGTCCCACGACTCTTAGTCCTGCGCCTTCATTCGTCAATGATCCATGGTGTACCTTTCCATAGGATGCATCTTCTCCAATTTGTTCCAGACTCGTTCGTTACTTATAATGGTGTTGAAAAAATGGCTTACAATGGTTTGTATGCTAAGTTCTAAAAGGAAAGGAAACTATTAATGGACTATTCCGACTAATATGAAAGTGTCGTCTTTGCTATGAGGTCTAAGGGTATTAACTGCTAATGTCCTATATTTCAGCTGCAAATTTTAATATCTAAATGAAAGTAAAAATGTTGTTTGCATGACGCGTTAATTGATACTTCTGTATACATATGTACGGCTTCGATATTAGACAAGTTTCAAGACCTAGTATTCTATAATTTGAAAGCGATACCTCAATAAACGCTCAATGAGCACATTTATAGGGTATTTTCCGATATCTCAGTTATGAAATTAATGCAAATATTGACAGCTAATAAACAAATACCTACAGAATGCTTGTAAACAAAACTAAGCCCTCGAAACGGGTTTGAGGGTCATATGGTAGTAGAATCACCTCACTATAATATACTCTTTTTAGACGATTCACAATAGTGAACCTAAAAAAGCGTTACAATCATATGCAAAACAAAAGTCGCGTATATATAATCTTATCTGTTTAACTTTTATAACAAATGCAGGTATCCAACACGCTCTCTCCCGCTTATTCAATTGTTTGTACTCTCCGAGCTGGATCCAATTGTATTGAGGTAACGCGCTTCAGTCGTTGATATTACGCCGAATCATTCACAACCCGAAACGAGAGAGTAGTGTTGTTAGAACTACTATTAGTTAAGTGCTAGAAAGGTGTGACGATCGAACATTTAGTTGATTTTGTATGCGTCTAAAAATGTCTAACAACAAATAGTGAAATAGTTAGCTGTAGAGAACTAATTGAATTATAAAACAAGCGCCTGGAAATGCAAAAAGTTAAAATGGTAATGGAATCGCGTTTTGAATTTGTTTATAAACAGTTGACAGTGACTCATCAGGGGGAACAACCCAGCTGCTTCAGATTCCCATTTCGAGGGTGCCAAATGCCCCCGAACACCGTTGCCACCTGTTGAACATCAAAAAACACGATAAGCTATAAATGGTGCGAGATTGATGACCATTTTTGTAGCTGTTTCGGTTTTGTCGCTTATTTTTTGCTTTGTGATTTCTTTAATTTCTTTTTAAATGCGACGTTTGTGTTTCATATTTGGGTTAAGCGTGGGAGCTCCCGAATCTATTCATTTTAAAGCTTAACTCATAACCAAACAATTCTACTCCCTCTTTCAGGAATCCCTCTCTTTGGCGCACTCGCTATCAGACAAGCCGCTGCCACCATCACCATTGATTCCCACCAGCATAGAGGGCGGCAAGGTGGCCGAACGCTTGGGAAAACTTAAATCCAACTCGGAGAACTGGAAGCAGCGCATTGGTAGGCACAATTTGTACTATATAGTATGTAGAATTTCGCATAACAATTCTTACGAATCCCGCAGAGCAAACCGATGCCAAGAAGTTTACAGTCGCTGGTCGACTGCAAAAGAAGGCCCAATCGCCCGTGGAGCTACAGTTTGAGCGCTGTGCTGATGATGTGGCCAAGAAATGTCCCATGCTGGAGGTGCGCAGCGCCAATCAGCCGCAATTGGGACTGGCCAAGAGCCCCTCCATGATGGTAACCACAACTACAGGCACAGCTACGAGTATATCTACGTTGCGCAGCCTAAGTGTTAATGCCGAGGAAACTTCCAGTCAGTCAAGCAATGGCTCGGACTCGGATGGTGAACGAGCACCACACAATGCCAAGCAGCACAAGGAGCAGGCCAACAACAAAAGCGCCGCAGCACCCACTAATGTAGGCGCACGTATAGTAGTGCCACGCCTGGACGATGTGGAGACTTTTGAAAACTTTTTCGCCACAAAGCCAGCTGTTGCTGTTAAGGAAGAAGAAACCACTGAACTTGAGATCAGCGCTTTTGATGACATTAAATCCACAGAACGGTAAGTGTTTGGCAAAACGATACAAAAAACAAAAACTTGTTATATACAAAATTCGAAAATATCTTACTACATATTTCTATTATACATTTCAGCTTAGTCAGCAAGCGACACGTGCAGGGACCCAAAGGTCGTCGAGCAGCGCGTAATCCTCTCAAGAGTTTGGCTGCACGCAGTGACATCAGCTCGGAATACACAGAGATTAAGACGGGCATTGCGGAACGTGAAATGCGGCGCCTAAAGCTGGAGTCATGTGAGTTCCAATGTTAATAAGACATTCTTTAAGCTCTTACTTATACTTAAGTTCATATTCCTTGCAGTTGGTCAACGCGGCAATTTGGCAGCCGAAGCCATAGCCGGACTTGCCTCAGTCGAAGACTTTAAGGCTGTGGCTTTAAAATCATCCGCGCTGCCGCTAAACCTCATGTGGCTGCCACACAAACCGCTCATGCTGTTGCATGTCAAGGGCCGCAACCATGTGCAGACGCGTCTTGTGGAGCCCAGCTATTCGTCGCTTAACCGCGGCGATTGCTTTATACTAGTCGCCGGCGATCAGCTCTATCGCTACGTCGGCTCTTTTGCCAATGTCATTGAGATCTCGCGCAGCAAGAAAATCTGTGCTTCCATTGTGGAAAACAAAGATCTTGGTTGCACTGCCAGTCAAGAGGTTATACTAACCGATGGCAAGTTTGTGAACGAGCGCCATTGGCGTCAGTTTTGGACTTTGTTGGGCAAGCCAGAGGAGGATGTGGAAATTGCCGATTGTGGCCATGCCGATGAGGATGATGTCTTTGAGAGCAGTCTCATAGAGACCAACAAGATTTATGAATTCCAGGATGATGGCTTGGTGCCGCTGGAAAAGTATTGGGGCTGTGTGCCGAAGGTTGACTTGCTTGACTCACGCAAGGTGCTAATCTTTGACTTTGGCAGCGAGTTCTATGTGTGGAATGGCAAGAATGCCTCCTCGGATGCCAAGCGTGCTGCCATTAAGCTAGCACAGGAACACTTTAGCGCAGAGAATGGTGCGGATTATGGCGAGTGCTATTTGAATCCCTTGAATTATGTGGCCATTGTGGGTCACCGTGAGTCAACCAAGTATGCCAAGCGTTGTGTTCAGCGTCCAGACTGGTGTGTGCTGGGCAAGATAACACAGAACATGGAGACGGTGCTATTTAAAGAAAAGTTCTCCGACTGGCCGGAGCTAGAGCGTGAAGATCTAGAAAAGGACTATCTGGCAAATGGTGTGCATGTAGTGCGCGCGCTGAATGGCGCCGCACTATACAAGGGTGAACCCTATGAGGAGCCCAATCTGGTGCTTGAAAACTCCAATTTGGGACGTGGTAACTTCTACTACGACAACAATACCATGCGGCACTTTGATGTTATAACAAAATCCACAAATAAGTGGCAAATACACGAGTTCAACTTTGATAGTGCCGGAGCCCAGGAGGGCTACGGCCACTTCTACTCGGCCGAGAGTTATATAGTGCGCTGGATTTATCAGATATCGGTAACAGTGCGTGAACTGAGCGGCAAGGTGTCCAATCGCAGCACTGTAGGCCGCGATCGTTGTGTCTACTTCACCTGGCAGGGTCAGGACTCGAGTGCTAATGAAAAGGGCGCTGCCGCTTTGCTAACAGTTGAGTTGGACAAGGAGAAAGGTGCACAGATGCGTGTGGCTCAAGGTGACGAGTGCACAGCCTTTTTGCGGCTCTTTGGACAGCTCTATCAGCACAGCGGACGCAAAGGGGAGTGTTTGACGCGGCGTAACCAGTGGCGTCTATACCAAATACAAGGCAATGTAACAGAGGAAACGCTACTAAAAGAGGTCAACTGTGCCGCGCGTCAATTGCGCTCTCGTGGCACCATGCTGTTGATACATGGCTCCCAGGGACGCGTGCTACTTTGGCATGGCTGCAAGAGCGCTAGTCACACTCGCGCTGTGGCTCTGCAGGCTGCAGAGACGCTAATCAAGCAGCTGCCAAAAGATCTGTTTAGCTGCGACAACGCTACATTGACTGAAGTGGAGGAGGGCGCCGAGAGCGCAGAGTTTAAGTTGGCTTTGGATTTGGAGGAACGGAAATATGGCAGCCTGCTGCAGGCTACCAAAGCATACGACTATACGCCACGACTGTTTAACTTTTCGAGCACGCAGGGCGTGTTTAAGGCACAAGAACTTATCGATCCACTGCGTTGTCAGGAGCTGCACAGTCCGTATCCATTCACTCAAGCGCAGCTGTATAATGCGCGTCAACCTACTATCTTTTTGATGGATGATGGCGATGAACTCTGGTTGTGGATGGGCTGGTGGCCGCTGGAGGATGTCAAGCGTGAGTTGGTTTTGTTGTTTGAGCAATGTTTGCAACTAAACTAAACACTGTTTTGTTTACAGTTACCACTGAGGAGCGTGGCAGTCCTACAAATGATAATCGCGCTGGCGTTAATCGTTGGATCTCAGAAAGGCGTGCGGCACTAGAGACGGCCGTTGACTATTGGCGTGCCAAGCATGGTGGGTTTGGACAGTTTACAATGAACAGCTTTGGAAACATACTAAACTCGTCTAAAATCTAATTATAGGTGACGATGCAGCGGCTGCTTTCCATGGCATCAAGGGCCAGGTTGTGTGGGCTGGCTTAGAACCTTTGGCATTTAGAACGCTATTTCCGGATTGGAACGAACGTGCAGATGTTAAGGAAATCAATCTGGAGGTATGTGTTTCATATGCCTATCGATAGCTGCTATTATAAATAACTTATGATTTGTGTGCTTTGCAGGACGGCCGCACGGATACGCCGACGCCCATTAGCACAATGCTCGCACAAATGACCCAAACCGAATATCCATTGGAGGTACTAAAGGCACGTCCACTGCCAGAAGGCGTTGAACCCACACGGCTCGAGCTCTACTTAAATGCCGGCGACTTTGAGCTAGCACTTGGCTGCACTCGCGCAGACTTTGAAATGCTGCCCATATGGAAGCAAACCAACCTGAAGAAGGAGCGTGGCCTATTCTAATCAAAGATCAAAACAAAAACACTTATAATGCAACCAAATAGACTTGAAACACAATCACAAAATTTTTGATAAGCACCAATTTTTGTATGCTGCGCTGCTTTTGCTGCAAAAACACATATAGAAACAGTTAGGAATCTAAGCTAAGGCTAAAACAACAAAAACACACTTACAGGTGCACATATCGTTTAACTAATTACTAATACTCTCTACGTAGACACAGACATTAACACATAATCAATCATCGGAATCATAAATCATCAATCATAAAAACTTATACAATGATATATATACTACTATATATATAACTTTTTCGATATTTATATACATATGTGGCATACATGCTGGCAAAATTTCACGATTAATACGCGAATGCACCGAGCAATAAAAAAAATTTGAATAAAAATCTAATCGCTTCATACAAAAGTTAAAAAGCAAAGAACTTCATAAGAGTTTCTCCATTTCAAAACTGTATATAATATATGCAACTATTGTTTTATGTACTTTCATTTTTATTATGTCAAATTAACAAAATTGCATTTGTTTAATTTTTGCAAAAAAACACCAAAAAAGAAAAGTTACAGTTAAAGTTGAATTGTTTGGCTTTTTATATACAAAAGCAATTTAAAGTTAGTTTTATTTTTATTTGCCTATTTTAATTATACAAATATGTATTGTGTTTTTATTATGTTTAATATCAACTGCGTATAATTTAGTTATTTTAAATATATATTTTTTGAAACAATATATAAAACCATGTGAATTGTGTTGTTTGTCAATTTAGGTGCAACACCCAAAAGTATGCCACACTTTTGTCGCAACTATCAAATGCAACATTTCGCCGCATATGCAATGCGCAACCCTTCCAAAACAGAAATCTCTGCAGATTTGATCGCTTTTTCTACTGGATTTCGAGTGCAAATCTACAAATTGCTTTCAGTTTGAAATTCGTTTGAAAGAGATTTCTGGCACACCACTTAATTGTATACAGAATCTGTGAAATCCGTTTCAAGCCACTCCACAACAACGCCCAAAAAACATAACTATGTTTAGTGTTTTGTTGGTTTTATTATTATAATTTAGTTACAAACTATTATTTCTATATTTAAAGTAGATCTTAAGCTATACTGAAAATTTTGGAAAGTGTTTTGTCCTAAATGCGTCTTAAATGCTAATTAACCAAAGTTCCTATTGTAATGGCGAATTTCGCATCGGAAACTGTTGCTACTCTTTAATTCATCGCTTGAATCTCGCGTATGAGCCGAGCCACAAGCTCACAGCAAGACTTTTGTCTATTTTTGGCCACAGCCATGACCTCTTCATGGTTTGCCTCTGCATCTTTCTGTGCATCGTAGTCAATGGAGCATTTGTTGGTAATCAAGCTAAAAGCAAAGACCTTCATATCGCAGTGACGTGCTGTAATGACCTCATGCACCGTGGACATGCCTACCGCATCCACGCCCATCATGCGTAGCGCCTTCAGCTCAGCTATGGTCTCATAGGTGGGTCCGCCCAGGCAGGAGTACACGCCCACATGCATGGACGACTCAATGCCCATTATTTTGCCAATCTCTAAAGCCTTGTTGATTAGGTCTTTGTTGTACGAGTTGACCAGAGCAGGAAAACGAGGTCCGAAACGTGGATCGTTGGGTCCTTGTAGTGGTGAGTTGCCGGCAAAACCCAGCATATTAACATGATCGTGCATTAGCATAATATCGCCACAATTGTACTTGGGATTAATGCCGCCAGCTGCATTTGTAGCAAACAAATACTCTACGCCGCAGAGTTTCATGACACGCACAGGCATAGAGCACTTGGCCAGCGGGTAACCTTCATAGAAATGGAAACGGCCCTGCATGACCATAACAGTGGCGCCCTCCAGTGTGCCTAAGACCAATTTGCCTGCATGACCTTCCACCGTAGACACTGGAAAGTTGGGTATCTTCTCATATTCGAAAACCTTGGTATCTTGCACCAATTCGGCTAGTGAGCCCAAGCCGGAGCCGCAAATTATGCCAATCTTGGGTCGCATGCCGGAACCCTTGACCAAGAAATCAGCAATTTCTTGTATAACCTCATAGGGATACCTGTCGATAAAAGAGCCGGGTTAGTACACTGCATAAGCGCATAAAAACAGTTAAATCATGAGAGACTTGCACAGACGATTTGTTCACATCAACGGTAAACATTGTACTACGCATAAAATAATGTGTGGCATGAAGTTGGGGTGTGTACCCTACAGGTAACAATAAGAATTTATCTTTGAATATTGCGATAAACATAATATGTATGTATCTTGATGTTGTCACATTTTCTGATGAACAGCCAATTGAACCACAAGTTGCACAAAATTACAAACACATGAATCAGAGATGACAAAACAAGATTTGGAAACCACAGAATAACAACAAAATAGGCGAAATGTAAGTTAAATTCAGACTACGAACTTTTCAGCGTTCATGATGCGTAGAAGTCGAAGCTCTTCGGATGTAAGTAACGCCTTAATTCGGTCATCACGGCTGCTGGAATTATGAGAATAAATACGATCACAGTTGTATAGAAATCCATGGCAAAGCCATCCAAGTTTGCGTGTACTTAAATGGTATAAGTCTGTTGATAAGATTCCTGCACTGGGTTTGGGGCTTCTCATAGAACCCCCAGACTATCAGTGACTATCGAATTGAATACATGAAAGTGTGGTTTGCCGAAATATTCTCCAATATTCCCAACCCACTACAGTCGAACATGAAGTTTAAAATTAAAATGCTAAAAATTCGGTTTACAATTTTGAAATTGAATGAATACAAGCTTGTTCCAGATTTCGGTTGCGATTCAAAAATGATGGTCGAAATGACTGTATAAACATTATTGTAAAATCGACCAATCGATATCGTTATGGAATTTTCAACTTTTCTACTAAAATCAGCGGTGTGCCAGAAATATCCAGACGGTTTTGCCCAAAGTTGCATTTGAATTTTCTAAACAAATCCGTCGAGCAGATTTCCTATGCTCAAAGATGGCTCCAAAACATTGAGGAATTTATCTTCGATTGAAATTCGGTATAAAAACATATATGTGACAGAATGAAAACTTGCTTTGGGTTGAAATTCGATTGAAAGGGTAGGCACACCGTCAAGTGTGTTCCGTTTTGCTACATAGTGTATGAGGGATTTTAAGATTAAATGCTCATCTATTGTCGCTCCCAACTAACTCTTAAAAGAGATCAGATCAACCTGTCTATTATAACTCTCTTATTGAATTTTAACAAATTTGCACAACAGCTTAAATAACTATACAAAAAGTGGTACACACTCTGAAATACCAATTATAAACGCATTAAAAGTCAAGAATATATCAGCATCAACTTAGAAGTAAAGCAGGTAATTAGGTGATTGGCTGTTTACATTTAATGTAACTAATAGGTATTTATAATGATAAATTATAATTTCATACAGCTTTTAAGTCAATTTATGTTACTATTGTTTTGGCTGATGACTTCGGACCCTTAACCTCACACGTGCCTCCCTTGGTAATATTTACCGGGGTTTTCATCATACACATTCACTTTTGCAACAACTTCCAACAGCTGATAAGTAGATTCGATGTTTACTGTTAAAGCAGCGCTTTAAAAACATGCCATCATCTATGTTAATCGTGCCAAAAATCATCTGCGTCATTTGTGTAAACATCTCAATAACAAAAATAATACATATGAAGTACGATGTACTTTCCCAGCCCTGTATTTGCTTATTTGCGAATTTCTATGCGGAAAAGAATCCAAGGAAATGTTTTTTGTTTTCGTTTTTTTTTCGTTATAAAGACGACACAAACCAGACTGTCAAATATAAATAACTTCTTTGAACTAAAGATTAAACACATTTTCAAAAGAATTATAAGCTACGAATGTTGTAGCAATTGTCTTAAGAAATAAGCGTTAAGTATGTTTAAGTTAGTATATGCTTCAAACTAAGCCGATAAGCCAGCCGAACTAATCGATAACTGGCGCCTTACTATTGATAAACATCAGCAATAACCATCAAAGTTATGAACTTTTAGTAAGGTAATCCAAAGACCTTGCCGACACGCTCATGTCAAGATCATGAGCACAACACGCCCGCTTTTGGCAGCCAATCAGCGCCAAGTTGAGATCCCAGCTAGGAAAAAACCGGAATGCATTGGGGGCAAGAAAACAAGTTCTACCGCAGCGACTGCATCTTTATCAGCAGAGCTCTGACCATATTTAATGCCTTGCCATATAATCACCGAACTGGACTATAATCATTATCATGACTGGCGATACTGAAACGAAAAAAACAAAG
Organism: Chymomyza caudatula; assembly: GCA_035041775.1. Lineage (NCBI taxonomy): Eukaryota > Metazoa > Arthropoda > Insecta > Diptera > Drosophilidae > Chymomyza > Chymomyza caudatula. Next base: position 7,452,986 of record JAWNKW010000133.1, read on the forward strand.
ACTGGGCAGCATCCAAACCTAGTACTAATCTCCTAATGAATTTTAATGGTGTTTGTTTCGTTTCTTAATGAGCGCGAGGCATGCAAATCAAGTCAAATGATTTAATTTATTTTAGTCGCTGTTTGAAGCTACTGATATCAGCGGCAAGATCAAGGCCAGACGGAGCCACATTTGCCAAAACAAGACAAAAAAATAAAGTAGCAATACCACAGTTACGAACTTACAGAACGCTCTCTGGCGTGACCACGACGACATCTGTTTTTTTTTCATTGGCCAAAGATTTGTCACCGGCTTTGCCTTTAGGATTCGAGCAGCAGTCAGGCTGGCACATGATCAGTTTTGGAGTTCGTTTCAAAGAGGATTTCGAAATTTTTTGTACACAATTTGGAAATAGAATATTTGAAAAGTGACTTTTGGGGCAAAACTATTTGTTTTACAAAACAAGCATAGATGATTCTAAAGCCATGGTCGGCAAGGTGAGCAGAGACGTCGACAGAATTCAATCATTGCAATGGTATTTGTGTGCCAGCGGAAAAAGACGTCAATGTGTTGCATGCATGTATACAAAAATGTTCGTTTAAAGGTTTTTAAATGAGGATTAGGAAGAAAGGAGAAAAAAAGCAAAAGAAGAGGGTGAGAAAAAGGCAATGGATGCAGAAGGGAAAGAGGAGTATGCACTACCTCAAAAGGGACACTGGTTGGTGATATGATGCTATATGTCTGAATCCAGTGAACACAAAGACGGTTCGACCGATTGGCGTGAAATGTTTTTTAACATCTTCGTTGAAGTTCAAGGAATGTTTATGGATGTTGAATCATGTCGATATCTCACGTCGTGCCCCCGTGACAACCCACAACATAAAAGCTATTCAATTGAAATTTGGCACAATTATCCGCACTATTGCTGTGCATGTGTGGTGTATATTATCAACGACGGATACAAAACTTTTAAAGATATTGGCAATAATATGCAAAACTCCTTACGAAGAAGAAGAAGAACAAGAGGTAGGTGAACGGAAAGAGCTTTGCCTCTAATGGGGCACGGTGGTTGGCGAGCAGGGGGCAGAGTAAGGATACTTATCCTATTCCCTATATAATACATACAATGAATTTATGGACGGCCTTAGCAAAGTGCAGCGGAGTGCGCAGGTTAAGCTAGTTTAAAAAGGACTCCAAAGAGAGAGAAAGAGAGGATGGGTTAGACCTTAAGTCGGCTTAAACCAAACTATATAGAATTTGTATATGCTAAACTTCTTTAGAAATCCCTTCTAGCCTTAAAAATGCTTTTTGATATGTTTGCATAACCTATGCTGTAAATAGATGACGAACAAGAGCTGGGAATTAGAAGTTACGAATTACAAGTAGGTAAAAGATTTCTGATTTGAAAATAAGTTGATTGGCCATAAAAAGTTGTTTCCAACGTAAAAACTGATGTAGAGCACATCATATTCTACGACGTCCCATAGTATAAGACACGACAAATCCAAGAGCGATGTGATATCGCTATCAACCGATTTTCAAACCAACTGCAAGCAATCAGTATCCAAAATATCTCTTTCAGTTGCATATAAGGCAATTATCATTATTATTATATCACACTATTATGAAAGTTATTAAACAATGAATTCTACCAGAGGGTCCAAGTTAAACAGTCTAGTGCTTTGAGGCACACCACTGAGTGTGTTTTGTATGGAGCACCTAGCACTCCTCATTTCCAAGTAATGACAATTACACTTAAAATTCGTTTGGAATGATTAAACACGTAACAGAAATCGGCAGGAATGAAAAGAACTACTTTTCACTGTCATTCACAATTTTTGATTTCGACCTATCACTAACGACTTAGGTTTCAAAAAGATTCAAACAAAACCTTTTCTGGATTTTTACTAGTCTACACAAATTTGTAACAAGTTTGATGAAAAACGGTGCACTTGCCATGCAAATTATCGGAAAATGTGAAGCTCTACGCCAGTATCAATGCGTGACTTCTTATACTTGAATAATGTGTTGTTGCTATATCATTCTAAACGCATTGATGTGCTACCATCACGGCATATATGCTGCATAACTATTAATTATACCCCAAGGCTTGCCATTTGATGTTTTGCATCGAGAACCTTTGATATAACTTTTACTTCTTCAGCAATTCAGCGACAACATAAGACACAAAATAGAGCGAGATTTCCCAGGTCTACGCCATATCGCGCTTTATAGAAAAGCCATTGCTGCAGAGGCCTTGTCCAGTCTTTAACGATTTCAGGCTTAAGGTTCTAAACGCAGCCGGACCATTGGATGCAATTTAGTTCGATTTGCGTTCTAGCTAAAACTTACAGCAAACTTTGCGGCGTGGGCACAACTATCTCCACGTCGTCCTTCCCCTTGCCCTTTTTCTTGTCGAGGCAGGCATTTCCGTTCTTGCTGGGACCCGAACAACAATCGCGAGAACACATTTTGTCACAAAGGTTATGGGTAAAGCACTCTGAAGGATCAAAACAGTTTTTGAAATTTTGTTTCAAATCGAGCCGAAAAGTGTGTTTAGTCTACGACAATTTTGTAAGACTAAAGGGTCTGAGTTGAAAGTAGTCAAGTCAAAACAAGCCTACTTAGCAGCACTGGAAACCTAAGAAAAAAGTACAATCAATATGCTCAAGGCTATATCGATTAATAAAGGGGACGTACCATAAAAGCGGGTCGTCCTTAGTGCAGGAAATTGGAAACATTCCAGTTTATGGTCAAGTTATGTGCGGTTACCTTTAATTGATTGACCATTGATTGGGCATAGTTGATGAGTTGCTAGCGTGCAAGTAACCACAACTTTTTGAATGCCATAAACCCTACTTACGAGGTGTTCTCCTGGGCGGTGTAGTACTCGCCGGCCTTTTCGCCATTGCCCGTGCTGTGTGCATTGCTGTGATTTCCATTGCTGGTCGCCACTTCGCCGGATTTATAGCCCGTCATTGTGCAGGTTGTATTGAGGCAGTATTAAGTCACAGTTATAACAAATAAAACCGCAGCACGATCTAATTATATAATGAGCCTGTTTGGGGGCTGCTGCTGCTGCTGGTTATGCAAATTTGCCAAATTCAAATGTCTCTTTATATTTAGCTCTCGATTAGCTTTCACGATTTGCTGGTATTATTTTTTTTTTTAAACACGCTTAAATTCAACAATTTAAAGTTTGTCTGGAATGTCTTTTGTCAGCTTATTAGACTCGTTATGTTTGCCCCTTTTACGGATTGTGTATTAAACTCTCGATAGCTCTCGATAGAATTCACTTGTTGCCTGCTCGAACGCACTTTGATAACTGAGCTGCGCCACTGGCGGCGTCCGTTTTTATTAACAAAAGCAGCAGCGCGCCGGCTACTGCGACGTTGACGCCGACGCCGACGCTGACACTGACGCCGACTGCGACGTCGACTAGGCTGATATGTCTATTCTGCTGCGTTTGTGTGCGAGTATATGACAACTCTATAACGACTATATATTCCTTTTGTTCAGCGTTTTACTTAAATGGTTTGTTTGTGTAGCAGATTTTTCAGTTGGCAAAATGATGTCTAGTCTTCGTACCGGAATCGTTGCTCTTAACTGAATTAAATTGGGCAAATTAAAAGATATTGTTGAGTCTAAATTTTAACGCTTTACAAATACAAACAAATAACAATAGTTATAGTGTAGATATGACGAGGAAAGCATTATTACTGAAAAAAGACAAAAAATTGTCTGGTTTGATTAGAGTAAAAAATATATAAAAAACAAACGCTACACTTTATATATTTTTATTGCCTCGACTGTCAGCTGTTAAGGGTCTTATAGTGCTTTACATGAAAGCGGCATTAACTGAGTTTTGTGTCATATATAATTCCCTGGAAAGCTTATCGAACTGCCTGTTTTTTAGCGGAAATGCAATATAAGGCTGAGTTATAAAAAAATGTTTATTAATATGCTGCAACTTGAAATAAGTCAGTCCACACAAATGGATACCCTGCACACATATATCAATACATTAAGGTAATCAATTCTTTTGAAAAAAGCTTGAAATTGCTTATATAGCAAATTTGTTCGAAGAGCTCATATATTCCGGACTCACGCTGCCTTCTGGCGACGACACGTCCAGCCTGCGGTTTTTCCTATGATTGCAACACAAGAAGCGCATGGGGGCTAAAAGAACTGAGTAGTCTCCAAGGCTGTGGTTTCTGTGGTTGACACCCAAATTGCGTGTAGAACCATGTGTTCGACGTGGAGTTGCGATTCAACCGGGTGCTGCTGCTCATATAGCAGAAGAGGTGATTTCCACTAGGGGTAATACATTCCCGGCAACATGCACTCAAATCGGTTCTGAAGAGAAAACAGCTTCGGCTGATGTTCTTGGAGAGGCGTTAGTAAGGGACATTGTACCAGAACTGTTGTGCTACGTAAAATAAAACCCACAATGATGAGGTTTTCTTTGAATTGTCTAAAATTGGTACATTATTGGCTATATATTCTCTTATGTCATCCAAACTTGATGGTTTTATTACCAACGGCAACTTATTACCAATGTGGAATGTGAGTTTCCCTTGTAAAATTAAATGTAAATCAAAATCTTCATTCGTTCAAACCGAATGTTAACGTATGCAATACTCTAAAAATGTAGGCAAGCCAATGAGATTATTCTATTTATGTTCCTTACATATGTGAAAAATGTTTCAACAAACATAGTACATTGCTTGCTTATTATTATTATTATTATTATTATAGATTCACCGATTAACTTCATCTTGGTACAAATTACAAGATGCGATGCTAGTGATTCAAAACCTTACTTAGTTTTGTTCTACCTCCTCTAGTTTCCGAGGTATAGCCATTTGAAGTTTCAGAATACGACTTTCACCGATTAGCTTCATCTTGGTATCAATTACACGTTGCAATGAGAGTGATTCAAAACCGCTCTTTGTTTTGCTCTAGCTCCTCTAGTTTAAGAGATATAGCCATTTCAAGTTGCAAAAACCGACTTGCATCGATTAGCGTCGTCTTGGTAACAATTACATATGAACTTGCAAAAAATGTATTGGAAAATAGCTTAGGGGCTGATGAAGATTTTGAGAATGGGGAAGGGAAGTGTGATTTCACTATTACAAAGTCAAAAACTCAAAAATCAAAATGTTTTTTTACTATAACAGTTTTTGAAGCTGTGATGATAAGGGAAAAGGCTAAATGTGGGGGATGGCGTCAAAGTCTTGAATATCTATCTTTTTAAGTCTGGCAAGCATCTCACATACTCGCCGTCATAACTTGAGCGCAAAAGAAGAGCGAATGTCTTCTATGTTGAAATCTCAAGATGATTCAATGAACTTTACCTACTTACCTCCTAACTATTATGATCGCCGAGATGTAGGTGCTCAAACAAGCAGAAGGACAGTTGGGCAGATGGACAGGCCAATGTGTTCATGGACTTTACCGTCTGCGACTTTTGCTACCCATGAAAGGACGGTGTTATGCCACTATGGAGCAGTTCAAAAGCGCATCGCTGGTCGATCTCAAGGCCATACCGCAAAGCACATATCAGAAGTGCTTCGAGAATTGGAAACCTTAGTTTTTGAACAAACCTCGTATTTGTACATATACATTAATTGTTTAACAATTCACTAGCCACAAACATTAGTCAAAATAAGCTTGATCTCGAGGGAACTTATTTATATATAGACCGTTGACTAGACCTTGGGTACTTGATTAGCTAACCTTTTGGGGGGCTTATCAAGCAGAGATTTCAAACAAATCGAGGAAAAGTTTTAATTGAACTGAAAAATGTTTAGTTACTAGGGAAATCGGATTAGTGAAAGCGCATGGTGTAATTTATAATGCACTTTTAATCACTCAGCAACGGAATCTAAAAACAAACTCGTTAGATTAAGCGATAAGCCGTAAAATTACATAAACAAATCGTTATTTAGTCCTCAAACAAGTGTCGAGTGCGACTATAAGTGATACTGCAATTTGCCAGAACACGAGTGATTTAAAACTGGCAAATCGCAAATATTCCCGCAAACGCTTTTAAGGTAACTTGTAAACAGCTGTTTTTAATATTTGTGGTATTTTCGATTTCTAACAGATTTTGCGTTTTTCACTTTCTTCATAAACCGATAAATATACCCTTTACCAAAGGCGTTTACCAAGCAACCAAAAAGATAGCTATTATTGTGATATCTCGACTATAAAATACCCCCTACTAAGGTTGAAGGTTTATTTATTTGTGATTTCGACTTTCATAGCACTAATGAACCGAAAGGACGGCTGTAAACCTACTGTATAAAGGAATTGCCATGGCTATGCACGTGACAACTGTACGTAGGAAAAACTAAGCGACTTGTTTCTTGGCTTTGAATTTGGGAAAGCATCTTTGTAGCATTATATTTCGTAAAACAAATTTGTCGAACAGTGCCCGACAGTGGAATACCCTTTTTTTCTCCATAAAATCTAAATCCAGCATACGGTAAAACGAACGACGACGAAAGTACCTTCTTTTATATCTCTTTTTACAAGTTCGATATCACATTAAGCAATTTCCTTTTAAGGTGCTCATAATCAAGTTTGAAGTCGATAGATTAAACGGCGAGGCTGTAAACCGCAAAAGTCTGCTGGGGGAAAACGGGGGCATATATCAACTTAATTTGACAAACTTCATCTAACATGGGATTACGTGCATCTTTTGGTAAAATTTTGTGTCTCTGTCTCTTCTGGTCTCGGAGATCTATCCCCTCATACAGACTTACGGAGAGACGGACAGATGGACATGGTTCAATCGCTACCTGAGTCAATGATAAGACTTTTTGCCCATGGAATATATGGTCTGCCACGCCTCCTTCTCCTGTTACATACACTACACAAATCTATAATACCTTGTACACTATATGCACCTTTGACAAGGTGTTCAAAAATGGACAAAAATGTAATGAGGTAATAGTATAAGGATACACTATTTTCCCGTTTTGTCCAACAATTCTACGCCTTTCACCCAATTTCAACTACAACTTCTTGTTAGGAGATACAGATACGATTCATCACCAATATCTTTTCGCTTTATGTAAGTTATGAAACATATAACCAAACCAAAAGAGCAACAAATGATTATGAATTTATACGAAAAACCATTCGCAATTATCGATATCATATTCTTCCAATGAAATGATACGAATGCGTTTCAAATACAAGAGTACTAGCTATAAATCGTTATTACTAGTTTGTTTCCATTTCATTGATGATGATTTGCAAAAAGAGACGATTAGACGAACGAAAACTGATAAGTAGCGCTTAGTTGGGGGTATGTGTTATGAGTCGCTGACCCACAAGAGTCGCCTCTATCTCTAGTGTTCTGACACGTAAACAATTTAACGAGCTGCTGCTATTTTTCAGAAGTCAATCATACTTTTGTTTCTGCTTCAGCTATAATTGTGATTATAAGCAAAAGGCAGCAAAATTTCGTTTTAATTTTATTTCGCATAAAATTTAATAAGCCGTCTTGTTTAATGCTCAAATTTTGAGTCGCTTCAACAGATTCAGAGTTCTGGGCATAATGTGGTGCCATCTAGCATGCGCCATCAAGCAAAAACAGCATCAGCTGCATGCTCTTCTTTTCGCTCTCCTGTGTACGCTGCTGAGAAATCCAACTTTAGCAAACGTGTAAACTTCCCGCTCTCAAAAAAAGCTGTGATCTAGAAGAAGAACAACCTTACATTAGCGTGCATGCTTTTCTTTTCGCTCTAACAGCGGAAACACACCACAGAAAAACAAATGTGCGAGCTTCTCGCTCTCCTGTGGATGTCTCTGGCGTTCAGCTAAAGCAAAGATCGACAGCGGCACTAGAGATGTTGGCAGAATTTAAGTAACATAATATATGATGTAGTTTGTGAACCAGCAGAAAAAAGTTGTCAATGTGTCGACCTATGGTATAATAATACAAGGTAAGCCGATTCTGCCACTTAGCAACTCTTGTGAAAATATAAGCTTGTACCTTTATGTATGTATTGCTTGATCTTTACAACTGTTTGTGACTGTAGAACCACTTTTGTGTGGTTCAAAAATCTAACTTCTTGTCGTCAAAAAACATAATTTTTAAGTAATAAATATATTTTCAAAACATACTTAGCTTAGCACCTTAAATTGTGCTCATAGCTTCGTGAATCGTTCAAATTTTGAAAATCTGTTGATGAGATGTTTGGAGCTTATTTTGAAGCTAGCGTGCACACTGCCACAAGATGGCGAAACTTTCGACGAGAATGATTAGAATAAGCACATTTTAGAATATGTAATTTCTCAATATATTTCATGGAAGGAAGGTTTCTACGCAGCGGGTCCCAAGCCCTACGCGCAATCCATTTAGGGCCCAGGGAACGCATCGCTGTGTACATTCGCTCACTAATCTAAGACCGTGTGGCGACTAGAGTAGCTATCCAGGGGGCACTACGTGTAGCTTGTGCGTTAACTTGGTTCAGGTAAAGACAGCTATCAACCTCTCCGGTGAATGGCGATGAGGAATTCTCCCATATGCTTACTACTTTAAAATTTTCATTTTAATACACACAAGTACCTCTACCTACTTCCAAACTCTCCCCCTTGACCGATCATTACATTTTTAGCGACACAGGACGACCTTCATAGTCGGCTGCGCCTATGCATTTGATTGCTCTCAAAATCGCGAGAGCCACTCGGCTCGGCCCGACAAGCCAGAGTTCGCTGCCTGCTAACGATCAGAATTGTCTGCGACCGCATCATGCGAAATTTTTGTGCACTTTTGCGTTGGTCTAAATGGACAGTCTATATGTTCTATGGATTGTGAAGCAATAAAAAGGTATGCTCACTCTGTCGACGTCGGTTCCATAAATGTCGACAGTGCCATGACTATTGACGTTTATTTAGTGTGCGGCACAATAACATACAAACACAATTGTATCTATATGTAGAAACAAAAATCTGCCCTTAAATTCGCGTTAAGGACAAAAAACATGCGTATGCACAACCTTTCTCATCGATGTTCGCACTAAAATGAAAGCTAGGCAACCCTTTATTCATTGTCGGCAGAGCTATCATACCTTAATGAACATACCCTGTCTGCATGGTATGTGGTATACAATTGCCATTCGCAAGCGCTCTTTTCTTCCAAAGCCTTGTGTGCCTCATACCTTGCGATTCACACACTTTGCATGAATAATCTAGATGATGTGATGGCATGCGAGTCGATCTAACCCCCAAAGACGCGTCAATCAATGTTTCACATCCAAACAAAAACTAACAACTGCAAAAACCTAAAAATATTTATTGGGCAATCAGTTGCTGTGAGCTAATTGAAAACTTCTGTAATCAAAGTAAACAAGATCGAAAAAACGTCAGCAAAAGTACACAACCGCATTTAAAATTTTATTATTGTTTACAATCGGAATACAAATAAACACAAGCAATCGAACGCGCATGTTCTTAATTCAATTGATAATTATTATTACAATTCCATTCAATCAAATGCATTAAAAAGTGCAAATACATATATATGTGTGTAGATATCTTGTTCTTCTTAACTTGGTCATAACAACCCATTATAGGGTTACAGCCTGATGTAAATTTCATTTCATTGGAATTGTGGTTTTACGTGGTGGGTCCCAAACCATACGCACAACCCTTTTCGGTCTCGAAAGAACCCAGTGTCATTGTTAGTCGCCTCGTACGACAAGCTTTGACCTGCTGAGGTGGTATTCTCTAACCCGCTTACCTCACGGTGGATGTGTACATATACAAAACCCAAATATTTCCGAGTTTCTCAATGGAAAACTTGATTCAGTGACTGTCTAAGGCACAGACTAAACTAAATGGAAAATTCACCTTTGATAAGAAAAATTCCATTCACAATTCTGGAATATTCCATGAGCAACGGCTCTCAGGGTGTGTGTTAGCTATTGAGGTCTATGTTGCATCTTTGATCAATAGCAAAGACTACAACGTTGGGAAAAAGGTAGTTTTCTTTGACCTGTTCCAACAATTTCCATAGCGCTATTGTTGTTGTTGTTGCGCTTTGTTTTTGCTGCTTGAAAACTGTTTACAGTTTTCGGTCGTGCAACACAGACGCAAACAAACCGAAGACACTGATAAGCGAGAGTCTCCTAACGCGATTGTGTTTTCTTACCCAACAAAACTGAGAATCCGATTGTGTTTTTTTGTTTTTCTTACACAACCTCAACAAAACTTAGCAGTTAATTGGTATTTGACATTTCATTAAGATAAATAGCTATCTGGATTTTTCCAATCACTACAAATGCAAGAGGGATGACAAGTTTGAATAAACCCCGCAGCTTTCAATTAAGTTATGTGAACTCGGTTCTAGATCTTTCGAAACCGAATATGTTACTAATTATTGTTTTGAACAAGATTATTTGTGTTTATATTAGCATTAATTGGGTTTTAATTATATATGTAAATTGCGAGCTTCAAAGTATGCAACGAATTTTGTTTATTCCACTTTAAAGACTCTAAAAGTCTCCACAACATTATAATATTTCTTATTCAGTTGCGTCTCACATATCTCTGAACGTTTTTTCGCTAAATTGTATTTGAAATTCTGCGAAAAACCCGTCGATCAACTTTCATAATAGGTTTCGAACTCTCTCAAAGATATTTCTTCCACAACTTCGGTTTGCTTTTCTATAAAATTTAAGTTGACAGAGATATCTGTCGCTGATTTCTGTCTGAGTTGAAATTAGACTATTAGAAATATTTTGGTTTTTGTGTTTGTATTTGTAATTCATCAGAACAGTGTAGCTCTTCTCCTTCCAAAAAGTGTTTTTTATGTTGTCGACCTTTTCCAAGCAGGCGGCAAGGCTGAACTGACTCAATTCAACCTTACTATATTCATACTCTAAGGCTGGGTTCTGGATAAAGCTTCTGATTGCCACTCAGTTGCAAATTGACAGGATAATACCTGTCTCTAACTAAACAAGCACAGGTTGTGCGTAGGGTTTGGGACCCACCGCGTAAAAACCTCGCCCAATGAAAGATTATAAACAAAACATTGTGCATTGATTTTCTTGCTTCACCTAACGAACAAGTCAAAAATGCTTATACTCTAACGTAATCTTACTTAGCTAGAAAACCTTTTTTCAATGGACAACCCCCCCCCCCCCCCTTCCCCCGCAATCGATTTACCTTAATTACCGCCAAACCCCCCAATATATTGATTTGAATTGCCACAGACATTTATAAATGTATTTTTGATCTATGTTACAAAATTCAACGACGTTGGCCCAAGAATACTGGACTTTTGGTTATAAAAGTAATTTTTTCCACCATAATAGCCAACTTACCAATAGGAAAATGATTCCCGTTCCCATTTTACCGTGTTTATAAAGAAAAAGGGTACAAGGGTATTCCACTGTCGGGCACCGTCCCGACTGTCTGCATTAAATTTGTTTCTTTGCAAGCATACATATTGTGTCATGTATTTTCATAGACGTCGCACAGTGGGTCTGCCTTCTTATCGGCAATATTCATAACTTTTGATGGAGCAACTTAAGCAAACGCTAAGCAACTAAGGCTAGGAAGGAGGTATTAAGGGGGAAAAAAACTGATAGTACTATCGATAGTCTCGAATCTTTACGAAAACATGTAACTATCGTTATTATCGAATATTTTCCCCGAAACTATCGAATAGCGCCGCTATCGATAGTTTTGCAGTTCTAATGGATATATGTGAGCAGCTCTCGCAAGAGCTGCTTCAGTCATACGCACAACATGACCTAATTTGCATGACTACATCAGTGTCGTCGAGAGCTCATAGAATTTGTCGTTCCATCGGATGCGTTAGTCATTGCCAACGCATAAAGGTCTTATGGAATTCTTTCCGCTCGAAAACTCCTAGGGTATTTTCATCAGCCTGCGTCATCACCTATGCTTTAGCGCCATAGAGCAAAACGGGAAGAATGAGCGCACCATGAGAATGGTATCAAGTTAGACGAAATCCTTTTAAGTATAGTTTTCAATATCAATCTGAGAGTCCAACCTCTGTGTCTCTCTACTCGAAGTAACCATATACATACTTTGTTTTGCTCTCATTTAAAGGCAGAGCCACACTGGCAGATTCTGTTTCAATAGCTGCAAAGTCTCCGGTAACTGTGCCCTTAGTACGACCAATGATATCAATATCATCTTAGTATGCAAACAACTGGACACTTATAGAACAGACTCCGTTCCGATTTACTTTGGACTTTCGTAATGCATTCTCCATCACAAAGTTGAAGAGGTTTCAGCAAAGGGCATCGCCTTGTCTGAAGCCTTGCTTGGTATCAAAACGCTCGGAAAAGTCCTTTCCTACCTTGTCGGAGCTGCGTGTGAGGCTCAACTTCATTCTGCATAGTCGTCTCAACTTTGCCGGGACTCCAAACTCAGACAGAGCGGCATATACGCGATCTCTCAACGGGCTATCAAAAGCTGCTTTATAATCAACAAAGAGATGGTGGGTGTTGACTTGGTATTCGTGGGTCTTTTCCAGGATTTGGTGTAGTGTGAATATCTGGTCAATGGTGGACTTACCAGGCTTACACACAGTACGCTCGATAGGATCTTATATGCAATGGAAAGAAGACTGATACCACGGTAGTATGCGCACATCGAGGGGTCACCCTTCTTGCTCAATCATCGGGAATGCTCTCATCTAGCCATATTCTGCAAAAGAGCTGGTGGTACCAACCCCATGGGAAGTAAGTAGATACTGTCGTTCCGATTTAGGCGTTTGCTGGATTTAGTGTTTATGGGGACAAAAGGGTATAGGGCATCCCATTGTCTGCATAAAAATTTGTTAATAAAAGACCTTTTACTTCATTTGTGTCCAGCATTATATAATATTGAATTCTTGATCCGCGCATCAGAGGTTGAGTCCGATTTTAACGTAAAGCCCCTAAAAAGCACATAAACAGTAAAACAACTTTGGCATAAACAAAAAAAAAACGCAAGTTTTGTATTTTAATATTACGTTTATTTTGGAAATATACTCGTAAGCTGAGTTTAGAGTTTTGTTTGCTATATTGAATGTATTTTTTTTTTTAATTGAAGACTTAGAATAGATATTTGCTTTTAATATTATTAATTCTTTTGTAAATGTACTTTTGTTTAATATTATCTATTTGTAATAAATCAATTTGGTGTTTGGTTTCCATTTTTCAGTTTTCTTTTATTATGCGTTTAAAATGAATAAAATGGAAATCATTTTTTGAATAGAAACAATATTACAAGCAAACGATTTTGAAAACTGACAAAAATAAACGAAATAGAATAAGAAACGTTTTTGGAAAACTTAATAAATATAAATAATTAAGAAAGAAAAACTAAGAGTAAAGAAGAAAAACAAAAAATAAATGAGCAATCTTAAATCGAAAAATATGATGGTATAGAAAAATTAGGAAACTGGAAAATTGCACATTTTTTGCTCAGAAAAAGGTAGCTGTAATAAAAGTTTAGACATGATTATACGCCCCGAACCGCTCTCCGCCCTACCAAGCCCGCCTGTAAGACTGTACCATAAACACTGGGGACTTCGTGGCAAATATTTAAGGAAATACAAATTAATTTAGAAACTACAAGCATACCGAAAAATAAATAGCTAATGGGTAATATAATTTTTTCTTTGATTCTAAGGCATTTGTGGGACTTTAATGTATAACGTATTCATTTGTTTTTTTTCTTTTTTTTTTTGGTTTTTTTTGATTTGGAGCACAAAGTTATAGCAGCTGCCATGGACTTAGATTTGGCTGACAATTGCCAATTGGCTACACATATACCTTTGTTCCGTTTGGTTGGGACGGTTTTTCGCAATGAAAAAGGCACGAATGTGTTTCGTAGATGATTTTACAGTTCGTTAAGTGTTATGGGCTGCTCTCTGCTCTTTAAGAAGTTCGAGACAGCAGCTAAAATACATATTATTTTAAATTTTGTTAAATTTGTTTTCGACGAATTTTTAACTGTGTTTTTTTTTCAAAAATATTGTGTATAAAACGTTTACAAAACAATTACCCCAAAAATAAACGTTAACTTAAAATCGTTTGTTAAAAAATAACACAATTTTTTATTATAAATATATATTTTTTTTTTTTGTCTGTTATTGGCAGAAATTTGGCCAAAAGTAACGCGGGCACTTGAGCAATTTCAAGGCGGCTTTTAATTTGTTTAATATTTATGGTTTTTTTTTTTTATTTTTTGGTTTTTTGTGTAAGTTATAACGGTTGTTGTGGCACTATTTAGAGGCGAGCTTTTCAAAAGCTATATTAAGGACTTGCGACGAGACGAGTGACTAATGCACATGCGGTGAATATGCGCTGCCAGTTAGCTTTGGGACGAATCCCTTGCCGGCTGGGTTTCTTAAGTCAAATATAGAGAGACAGTTAGAGAGAAAGTAATAAGAGATAGTAATATTCATATATGATATTTATATGTTGTTAAGTATTACAAGTTATTCTAATTGTTAATCAAACAACAGAGTCTAGTTGCTAAATTTTGGTTTTCTTCTATTCAAAAAAAAGACGAAGTCTTGCTGGTTTATGGTAACACTCAAAAGGGCCAAGTCTGAGCGTTCTCAACTGTTATACAAAAAGGTTTAGTGACAATCTGTCATAGTTTTTATTGCAGCAAAAGTTGTCATTAAAGTGTTAGTTCAAATAAATATCATACAGAAAACAATAATACAAAGTAACTAAATACTAATATGTTACAAAAAAGGCCATAAACAATAGGTAAGGTAATCACTCTCACACTCACACGGTTACAAAAAGAAATAATATTGCATATTTTGGCTGCTATTGGAATACATAGTTTCTACACAAAATAACTCAAACTTTGTCATATACTGTAAACTGTTATACAACAGCATAGCAACAAAACTCGACTACTGCCTCGTAAATTTAGTGTTTTAGCGGTTTACTTAAGTACATACCTAAATGACTTTACTTCAGATATAGCATACAATACTTTTAGCTTAATTGTGGGTTGGCTATAATAGTTGTTAATTGGATTACATAAGCACATACACTTTATACGAATACGTCTTGACAAATACAGTTGCAGTTACATAAAGCTAGTTTATATCGAATATTGTTAAAATTACACAAAATAAGTAATTAGAAGAAAAAAGAAAACCTGTCAATCTTTAGCTTATATTTGCTTAAATCACTTTTTTTTTTTTTTTTTTGTTATAATTGTTTTGTAGCAGTTCTCTTCTTATATAACGTTCAAGTCTGTTCAGTGAATTCCTTAAGTGTTATACAGCATTTCGTTTGCATCTCAATTCAAGTTGTTTTCTTGTGTTTTGGTTCAAGTTATTGTTAAATGAAACTTTCTTTAAATTAATCATTAAAATCAGTCAGTCCAATGGGTGTTTTTTTTTTTTAGTTTAGCTTCTAGTTTGCGTGTTTATATGTGTGTGTGTGTGGTTTTCTATTGGTTTCGTCTGTTCGCAGCTGCTTTTATATAATAATATTCTTGTATATATAATAATTATGTCTAAACTCCATTAGTTTTAATAATTTAAAATGTAGTACATATGTATAATATAGATGTGTGTACAAATAAATTATGTTTTTGATGCATTACTCTAGATATTAATTATATATATATATATATAACTGTTATATATAGGTAAATTATGTGTGTGTGTGTGTTTGGGTACTAGTATAAACTATTACTTCGTAAGCTTTTGGTTTTTGGCTACTTCGCTTATGCACTAAAATTCAACTACTTTTTTTTGGCCGCCTTTTTCTCCGCCTTGCGTATGGCCTTCTCACGTTCCCTTCGCTCTCGTTCCATATCCTTACGCTCCTTCTCAATGCTTGCCTTTAAGTCTTTCAAACGCTTCTTCAAGCGATGCTTGTCATCACCGGACACGCCCAAGGTCTTAAAGTCCTTGGAGTCGAGCGTCAGCAATGCGCCACCCTCGACATTGTGCTCCTTGAAAACGGGTATATAGCGCTCCAATTCAATGCCCATCAACCAGTGTCCGACCTGCAGTATAACAGTTATATTAGTGCATATTGCTTACTTATTTCAGGCCATAACACATACCTGCTCCTTAGTCCATTCGTGCACAGGGCCGCCTTTATAGTTGTAGCAGGCCGCTGCCTTGCGATCGGAAAAACTAGAACTTGAGCCGGACAGATCCAGAGTGCGACTGGGCGAGTAACCGGGTGATGAGCAGCCCGAGGACATGCTGGTGGGCGAGGGTGGACCAGTGGCATGTGCCGATTGCGTCTGATGCTGCTGTTGCCAGGGCACTGTGCCGGGCGGGGAGAGTGATTGTGGTACAACTTGTTTAACTTTAAGTGTTGTTTTTTTTTGGGAAGTTTGCATTTGTATTAAGTTTTAAAGAGTTATGATAGAAGAGAAGCAGTAAAGAGTTCGGTTAGTATTACTTGCAGTGGCATAAGTTACGCTTTGTTATTGTAAATGGAATACATAGATACGGTTTAGGAGCAGGGCACATTATCAATATGTATGAGCAAGACAATAATATATATATATATACGTATAGAGGTTTACAGCAAGAGTATAGAAAAGAGTGTGTTTGGAGAGGCATGGTTAGGAAATTTTAGATTAGTTAGTTTATAAGAGTTTCGATTGCTGGTATAACAGTTTAAGATAGTATAACAGTTTCGAAAAGAGCAATATCGATTAATAGAACGACAATTTCCATAAATTTAGTTTTATTTTTTTTTTTCAATAAGTATAACAGCAGCATAGCAGTTACAATTAATAAAACAGTTAACGAATAATGACCAATGCCGATATTTAGATGTATGAATGTATATGTTTCTAGTAGAAATGGTATGTATAGAGTTATAGCTGTAAAGGTTAGTTAACGGCATTTACTAGATGCCGTTATACTCAAAATCAACCGTTAGAATCGTTTAGCATAGTTCACCTTTTGGCTGCGCTTCATTTACCGCCTGACGTATCTCATTGATGAGCGTCTTGCAGTTGATAGCCGCAACGCTTTGACTCTTGTTGATTTCCGTATAATCATCGCTAGAATGTCGCGAAGAGCCATCTCCTAGACGCCTGCAAGTGTAGATCAACTAACTGTTAAAACCAGTTTGATTGTGTGTGTTTGTGTTGTGTTGTCACCCACCTCTCGCGATCGGACAGTGCCTGATTAAGCTGCTCCGTGAAGTTAGTAGCCGGCGCCTTGCTACCATTTGGTGCCACACGTCGTCGACTTGGATACATCCAGTTTTCGGCCTGCTCGTTCTCGGATAGCTTATCATTGGAGCCCAGTATGGAGTCATACGAACTGTTGAGATCACGATTGCTAGTGCTGGCCGCGCCGGTACCAAAGGTGGTCATGCTGCCGCGATGAAAATCATTCAAGCCGCCATTATCTGCTGGAGAGCCCAGCACATTCTTAAAAATACTGGGTATATTGTTGGACGCAGATACGTTAGCAGTTGACTGCTGTTGTTGTTGTTGTTGCTGCTGCTGCTGCTTGCTGGGATCCTTGTGCACCTGTGCGTACAGCTGATTGATTTGTGCCTCACGTGCCGTTGACTGATTGGAACTGCTGGAGGACGCTGACGAAGTCGAATTGAGCAATATGGGCGTAGTAGTGCCCAAGTGGCCATTGGCCGGCACCAGGCTGCCGCCACCAATAACAGCATTTGAGGCTGGCGGATGATGTTGCAGCAAATTGTTGACATTCGCCAGCAAATGCGAGTTGCCATTAGATAGACTACTGATAGTATCAAGCGCCGCTGTATTGCCCAGATTCAAAGCCGACTCCTCCTCATCGCTGTCATCCAGTGTGCAGTCCGAGCTGCGGCTGTTGCTGCGACTGCGTTTGGCCAGATTGCCGTTGGGGAGCTGACCCAGCTCACTGCCATTGCTGGAGCCATTGTTTCCATTGGTGGAGGGCAGCTGGCGATTGGCTAGACCACCACGGGAGGCTTTTGGTTTAGACGGTTTTTTTTTTTTTGGAATTTGTGTGGTGTGCGAATTTCGGGCAAAAATGAGAGCGCGGCGTGTGGCAATCACAAAGGTAACAACGAGCGAGCGACAAAGTAAATAAAGTGACAAACAAAACGTGGAACGCATGAACGAACAGACGGCACAAAGTCGTGATAAATCATAAAGAGAACGAGAACAATAGAAAGAGAGAGAAAAGAAAAGGCACACTTTAAGCACAGTGACAAAAAAACACAAAATCATTTAAGCAAAATTAGGAATTAAACTAAAAGTTCACATTTATATGGCTTATTTACAGCTGAAGAAAGCGCGCAAAGCAAAACCAGTGATGAAGCACGGGAAAAAGAAAAGGCGCGCTTAGAAACTTACCCAGCTCTATCTTTGTCTTGTTCACGGAGTTGTCCAGCAGCTCGTGCTGTGGCACTGCCGCATCCAGCTCATCTTTAACGGGCACCTTACGCTCCACAGTTGCCGTCTTGACACCATCTCCGTCGGGCGATAAATCCGAAATTTCCGTATCGGACAGCTCCGTTTCCAGCTTATGGAATAGCGGCTTGGGTGGCGTCTTGCGCAACATTTGTGGCGTCAGCTTTAGGGTGGCACTGTCATAGGGCAGTCCTACGGGAAAGCCTGCCTTGCGTTGTGTCTCCTGCAGCTCATGCTCCAGATTTATGACGCGATCTTTGAGCTTCTTGACCAGCGCATTGTACTCAGTGTCCTTCTCCTGCAATAGCTGCTGATAGAACTCCTCGCGATGGCACATGTCCAGCTCGCGTTGCTGATACTCGCGCACCAGCCGCTTGGCCTTGTTGTACTTCTTGTCCAGCGCCATATACTGGGCCTGCGACTGCTGCAGCATGTTCTGCAGATTGGCGGCCTCCTTCTTGATGTTGCCCAATTCACGCTCACTCTGGCGCAAACGCTCGCTAAGCAGTTCGTTCTCATTGCCAGTGGTTTCCAGTTTCACCAGCTGTGGAAAGGAATTGAAATGCAATTAGCTTAAGTTTGCTCAAAAAACTTGTTTTAAGCGTGTGCAATGAGTGAAATGATTGAAATTAAAAAATTGTGATTTAATAATATATAATAAATGATAATAAGAAAAAAACCAACCTTTCGTTTAAGATTTTGTATAATTTCTTCCTTGATCAAACAACTCATTTCGCTCTAAGTAAATTAAATTTAAAAAAAAGAATGCATACAAATTACAATTAATAAAATAAAAAGTTATATCTAAGTTAAAAGTATTTACACTAAAAGCTACTTAAATACTCTTCACGTTGTGAATTATACAAGACCAAGATGTTGCCGTGGGTTTTCAATTATGGAACCTAACTTATTTTATTTTCAGTTAGCAAAACTTTAGATTCCGTCAACCGCGAGCTTCTTTTAAAAAACTTGTCCTTTGAAATTCCCTTCGTCTCTTCCAATGCCGTCCATACACTCAGCAATCGGTGTTATGTCTAAATATTTTGATTTTCTTGCGTACGAAATGTACTGCGGTTGGCCAACCGATTGCTGTGTGTATGAGGGCATAAACTATTAAATCGTGTGAAGTTTGATTTAGGGTTGAGTCTAAAACCACTAATGTAAAACAAAAGCACCGAATGGTTGTTCTCTAGTACCTTTGCTATTTCTTTAGTTTATCAATGATCATTCTTTTGTAGACTTATGTGATGATGTAAAACTTTGCCTGTCCTTTTGAGATTACAGCTAAATTTGCAGTCCGTTTCTAATGGAATGCAATGTAATACTAACTTTTTTCCCTCAGTCATTCCAAATGCAAATTAACTACTTTCCATGGGATTAAACTCTACATAGTTGCTTAGAGGCTGTTCTCTTCTGCTCTAGAACATAATTTGATTGTGTCTAATCTGTATGATCAGCATAAATTTGACTAACACATTTGTACTATTGAATTCATCAAACCTGAAGATGGTCTGAAGATTTTGCAATGCTTCCAAACTCCTTTCACTGCTGTTGTCCGTCCAATTCTCGAACATTGCTGGAGTTCTGTGTACCAAGATAGGATTGAAGCTTTATCTGCTTGAAACTGGAATCCTAATGTTCGATTTCCTTAAACTGTTAAACTTCGGCTCATCGTGATTTATTCCTACATAGCCTAATTCTTGATTAAATGATTCTACTCAACTTCTTAGTCAAGTTTGGTTTTTTGTGCCTTCTTTAAACAATCGCCACTTCCGTCTTTTACAGCTTGTAGGTTGAATATAGTATCTATTCTCTGTGCATTTCTAAATCTCGAAAACCGATGGAACGATCAACCTTTTTGAAACATTGCCGGAAATACTTAAAATGACCAAACAAAGAGAAGTACGAGCAAATCTAACTCCAGAGCAGCGCATGTACAGCAATTCCGAGTTCGCGAATCGGGTTGGTGCAATTCGTACTGCTGATAAACAAGCTGTACATCTTGAGACGCGAAGATAAGATGATATGATCAACGAGATCTTGGTGTTTCTGCGGACCGATGGACATATCTATATCGTCTCCATCTTACTAGAAATCGGTGGGAATCCGCCTGCAAAGCGAGTAGGGTGCGAAACCCCCTAGTCTATATATAAATCAAATAAATGTTCGACTAAATTTAAATAAATGTTGAACCGCATCATTATTACAGCAAAAAAAAGTCGCAAAAAGAAGGGTCTTCGAGCTATCGCGAAATCAATCAATTTCAATTGAATGGCAAAACTTAGCCTCAAAGAAATTTTCACAACCAATTTCATCCAATCTGATATACCGCAACGTGAAGAGTGTACTTTTTTCGATCGAACCGAAACATAAATGATTTGTTAGTTTAAAAAAAATAAATAAAAAGATTTGCTCAAAGTATCAAAAACATGGAATAAATATTGGCGACATTGTGCTCTATATAGATTTTAAGAGATTTTTTCTAGTTTATTTTAAAACCAATTACCGCTTTATGCTGCATTTCAATATCCGCGAAGTAAGACAAATTTTGAAATTCAGCAATAGAGAAAAAGATAACACGAGTTTAGCACATCTGTAAGTTAAGTCTCAAAGGGAAATATCATCTAGATATTTGCGCACTTACCTCCTGTAGCAGTCGCTTCAGCGACTCTACCTCCTGCGAGTGTGTAGCCTCGACCTCCATGGGATGCTCGACTTGTACTGGACTAGAAGGACCCTCACACACACTGGAATTAGCGGACACGGGCTGTGTAGAGTCCTCGGAGTAGTCGAGCGTGCGTCGCAAGTACTCCTCTTGTTGGCTAATAAATTTTTTCCAACTTTAGTACTTTGTTTGTGGTCTATTTGAAATGAAAAGTATTTACCGTTTTAAGCGCTCCTCCTTTTCGCGATCGGCTTGCAGACTCAAACGTATGAGCTGTGCTACCTCTGAGTTTTCCGGATCGCGTTCGCGTCCGATTTGGAATTTGACTAGACCGGAAGTATTGCGTAATACCGAAGCTGCATAGGCTTGTGTAACGCCCACTAGACTTTTGCCGTCTACCTCTATAATTTGATCGTTGACCTGCGGCGGAAAATGTCGACAATTAGCTAAAGTAACATAATTTGGTGCTGCCAACTTACTTGTATGCGACCGTCGCGTGCGGCTGCACCGTTATCGGTTATAGTTTTTACAAAGATGCCAAGTTTCTCGAGACCAGCGTCGGCACCAACGCCCATGCCAATTATACTTAAACCCAAACCTTCAGGACCTTTCATTAGTTCCACGGGAAAGACATGCATCTTCTCGACGCGCTTCTCCAGCTCGTATTCCGCTGAGGCGGCCACAGGGTCGACATCTTCATTGCGACGATCGTAGTCGGTGACAGAGAATGTGGAATAGACGTGTATAGGACCGGAACTAAAACGCACCTTGGGATTCTTGCGCACAGTTATGGCGGGATAGTTGCAGTCGTCGTCATCAAAGTCTAACAGACCTGGAAAGCATGGGAAGTTGCTTAGGGGAATGCAAAAAAAAACTCCAACACGCTTCAATCTACCTGGCACTTCCATCCAAAAGTTGCCATCTTCAAAGTAGTGGACACCGGCCTCGACCAAGACCTCCTTGCTGCGCACTGGCGGATATTCGGGTATATAATATTGGCTGTCGTCTAGCTCGGTAATACCGCTCAAATACGTTGAGTTGGTGGTCTGCTCTGCATCTGCTAGTGAATATGTGGAGTTGTGCTTGCTGGATATGATGCTATCGTCAATAGTTGTGGTCTGATTGAGTGTGGCATCCGACTGTGTGGATTCAACGGATACTATGGACTCATGCAGTGATTCACCTGTTATATAAGTCTGATTAAAATCGGAATGTTTGGCAGACGTTTCGAGCAGCTCGTCAAGATCGTCATCAGCTGCTAAACGCTGAATTTTGGCTACTTCAGAAGTGTTGGTTATCAACAAGTTCTCTAGACTGCGCTTGGGCGCTTCTAAAACATCACGCAGCCATTCCGGCTCATCATCATCATGCCGTGTTGTGGATGCAGTGGCAGTCGAGGGTGTGGTTGTTGTGGGTTCGGTTTCAGTGCTGTCCGCCTTGGTAAAGGTGGCATTCAAGGTAGCTGGCGATGGCGCATGGCCAAAGCCCACAATGTCAACAGCTTCAACGTCGTCGTCGTCGTCCTCCTCCTCCTCTTCGTCTTCCTCTTCCAACTGCGCTTGCTGCTCTTCCTCTTGCACAGCAACAGCTAAAGCTGCAGTTTCTATATGCTGCTGGACTTCGTTTGCTTTGGCTTTAACAACTACTGGCTCCTTTGCTGCTGATTGCGTTGGCAAATCCTCAATGAGATTCTTGATGCTGGTCGGCGATGTTGCTGTGGCAACAACGGCAGCAACTGCCACGCCCACACTTGGCGCCGCGTTGAGTATTTGCTCGACTTCTTTGGCTTGCTCGTCCGATAGCAGCGACTGTTGCCTGTAAGGAGCACAAATAGTTATAAACTGTTAGTAGTGTTCCTTTTCTAGCTACTACAACAACAATAACAAAAACAAAAGTTGCAACAAGGATCATAGTACAAACCTGATTTTGTTCTCCAAAATACTACAAAACGCACAGGCACAGGCACAGGAACAGGACAATACATTACAAGAGCAAGAACAACAAGTACAACAACGTTACAGGCAGACGACAGGCAATTACAATAAATAAATAAATAAATAAAAATAAGAGTATAAATTTAAATTTATATTGTACAAGCTATGAAAAATATATGAAAAGCATGCAAATAAAATGAGCAATTTTACGAGTTATAATTAAAAACGTATAAACTACAATTAAAATGCACATGTAAATAACACTAGCCTACAAAAACTACACTTTTTTTGCTCAGCGAACAAAATATTGTTCGTCATAGTTATTTCTAAATGCCTGTTTAATTTTTAAACGAGTCGTATTTAGCATAATGTGGCGCCATCTAGCGTGCGAGAATGCTATCACGGAAACAACAGCACGCATGCTCTTATTTTCGCTCTCAATGCTAACGGAGCACACAAAAAAAAAAACGGGCAGCCTTCTCGCTCTCCTTTGGACGCTGCTACACACACAAGCGTAACACCATCCAAGCGTAATAACATAATTTCGTGACGCCTATTGTTTATTCACATCAAAATATACAGAGTCCTCCTATCATCATATAATCGTGGGTGTAAATAGAGTCAAGCAAACGCTAAACTAACATAAAATTTAACAAACATTGAAAAGTTAGCATAAAAACAACAAAACTTCGATAAAAATTTGACTAGTATCCCTACAGAATTGAAGAAAAAGAAAACCTTGTAGACTAGTGTTGCTACAAAAAGTGTACCGTGCAAATAATAAACCATAGTTAACTCTACGGTATGCATTTATTTAAATGTATTGCACTTAACATAATTAGTAACTTTAAATTAAATAAAAAGCAAGTAGACAACTGAAGTAAAGGGAACAAGATTTTATTTATGTAGTTATGCAGACCTATCAAAGGGTGGATGAGCGAAAAGACCATTCAGCTGGCGACTTCGTAGCGAAGGGTGTAACCGACTTGAACTCTTGTAACTATAGTTACTTCCGATACACTTTGAGTAACGAAATCGGTTATATGAAAGAGAAATAGGTAAAACCAAAAAAAACAATTATTTTTTCGAATACTACACAATGACAACTTTACTGCGTTACTATGGATCATATATGCTCTTTTTCTGAGTTCAGTATCCCTACAGAATGACGATGACAAACACACGCAACTCCGTCAAGGTACCTCTCTCCAAGCCTTTTGATACTGAGCGAGGCTTCAGTCAAGGCGAGCAAGAAACGATGCTGCGTATCTTCAAATAAGGTCCGAGTCATTTTGCGGCAGTGAAAAACCAACTGTAAAGCAACTACTTAGAGAAGAATAATGATTCAGATGCATCACAGACATATGTACTCTAGGCCTCAGACAGACCTAGCGACTTCTCTGCTCGGTAATACAACTGTTTTGCATATTGGACATTCGGCAGCCGCAACAGAGATGTTTGCAGGATAGAAGTTGCTGTAATAGTATTTGTGTGTCAGCAGAGAAAAGTTTTATAGGCGAGGGTGTGCCTGTGATCTCTTTCAACTGAATTCCAACCCAAAGAAATTTTTCGGTATGCCAGATATCTTTTCACACCGAATTTCAATCAAAAAGCAATTCTTTAATGGGCCAGAAATAGCTTTGAGAGCATAACAAGTAAGCAATCTGAGTGACAGATGGGTCGAACAGTCCGAGCAGAACTGATTTGTCCAGGTATACAAACATTTTTCTCAGCCTTTGCCGATCCCTGTTTCAGACTGAAGGGCCGTTTTTTACTACCAGTAGATTTTACGCACACAAGGACATACTTGCTGAATGTGATGCTCTAGCAAAGAGAAGAAACTCATTGCCCGAGGCGGCAGCCTGTTTAGAACCAAACCAGAATCTTAGCTTTAGCTTCAGAGTTACGATTAGCAGGAAAGCTAAAAGTTGTCAATCATCAATTCTTTAAGTTTATGAACTAACAGAAAACTTCTTCCGGACGCCGTTTTGATAACGCAACACAAGTTTCACACTGTATACCTTGTGATAAATCGATCTGTTTAACATAGCCGCAACTCCTGTGCAGAAACCGAACCACAAGTGAAATAGCAAAAGGTTTGCAACCTTGATTAAAAGATACATTCATACTTATATAATAAAATAAACACAAATTACGAAGCCCGTCAAAAACTATGCAATGCCAAATTAAACATGCACGCTTACACGAGCACGATTGCTAGAGTGAGTGAGTGAGTGAGAGAGAGAGAGTGAGTGAGGGAGAGAGACAGAGTGGCAAAAGGTATAACGCATACGCCACGTTGCACGCTTAATGACACCTGCAAAAGCGACGACACGAGACGCTCTACAAGTTGAGAGGTGTGTGTAGCTGCGGCAGAGGCAGAGGCAGAGGCAGCATCAAGTATCTAGAGAAACAGACTGGCAAGTTGGGTGCATTTAACGCTTAAGTGTTTGTCACTCTCACTTGTGCGTGACGTCACGTATAAACGTGTGTGTATCTGTGTGTGTGTGTATCTGTGTGTGTGTGTGTATCTGTGTGTGTGTAATGACACCTTCTACATACGTGCATATGTGTGGGCTTCTGCTTGTTAATTACTGCCAACAATTCCGCCATTGCTGCTGCTGCTAATCATTAACACACACACACACACACACACACACACACACACACACACACACACATAGAAAGATACACTGCATATTTTAGTTGTTGTAAGTGGTTGATTATGTTGTTGATAATGAGCCAAGTAGACAGCAACAACAGCAACAACAAACATCAACTAACAAGCTGGGCTACACTCCCTTTATGTCTGTCTGCACCTCTGTCTATGTGTGTGTGTGTGTGGCTGTGTGTGTGTGTGTGTGTGTCTGTGTGTGTGTGTGTCTGTGTGTGTGCTTGTGTCATGCATTTAAATAGGCTTTTCACTAGTTAACTGCATTTATGTAATTGCATTGCATTTTTCGCACTACATATAACGCTGACAGGCCCGCAAAAGGTAATTATGTTCGCTTGTAGGAATATCCCCCTGCATAAGGAGTATGAGTGAGAGTTTGTGCGCTTGTTTACAGTTTTTATTGCCGTTGTCGTTGTTTATGTTAAATTTATGTCAAGTTTTAACAACGCGTTTTTAGTGTCATGTCCAGAGGAAACGAATTCAAAGGAGTTTCATTGAAATTCCTAGGGTTATGAGAACGTAGACTTTTGAGAAAGCAAGTAGCATTATTTTTAAGACATAGTCATTGTGTTTTGCTATTTTACCGACGTGAATTTATATAACTCAATACTAGGCTGTAAAACGTACGTAGTTAAAGCGAACAAGCGGCACTTGCACAGAATTAACTTAGGTCTTGCGATAATTTGTGGAATTCAGTGAGAACTTCCAGCAGGGTTAGGTTTGGTTAGGTTAAGACGGCTGCCAGGCCCTTTGTCTAGCACACTTAGTCCATATTGAAGGCCATTAGCTAAGCACTCCTTCCCTGTTTCCAGCAGACGGGAACAAAAGTTGTACCATCCCGATATAGGTTCTGTTGTTTAGGCCTAATTCCAGACAGATCTGAGTTACTATTCAGAAAAAAGCTGCCTAGATACTTGAGCCTACGTCTGCAAAGTGCTGCTCAACCGTTTCGTCATCTTGCTTGTCCCAGCAGCTTCTGCTGGCATAAAGCCTAGTTCATGGTTACCAAACCAACCAATCTCCGGTAATGGCACGCACGACACCAGTCGTGGCACATTTTTCCATTATTGGTTGACTTTATGTTCCTAATATTTCTTAATGTAGAACTTCCAATTGGCCAAAGGTTTACTTGTGCCTTCTTCATCAAGGAGAAGCGAAGCAGTAGTACCCTGCCTGACAAGCTCAAAGTGTTCCTACACTATCGAATTAGACGATATTGAGCTGATTGATTTGATAGCCGCTTGGCTATGACATGCTTGTTGTGTTCTTTAGGCAAGTTAGTGCCATATTTATTGCTAGGACCGCAGCCTGGAAAAATTTGCTCCGATTTAAGTTCAGACTTGAAATGCAAAAATAAGACTATTCGTTTCATGGAAAAATGCATAAATCAACGCGGGTTCGAACTAGTTAAGAGCTTGGAAAGCAAACGTATGACGGGTCGGGAATTTACATGTCGACGAATTGCTAAAAGAGTTAGATATGCATTGATCCTAGATATAAAAGTGTTTGAGTGGTCAGTCTTCCATAAGATCTTATCTCTTTAATCGTTGGAAACGGCTAACGCATTCGATGGAATGAAGAACTAACTAACTACCTTTGGTAGCACAGAGTCGAAAAGGCGTGGAGTACTCTTCATCAGGCCGTACACGGCTTATGGGCTGTTGTGGCCGGTCAACAAGAAGAAGAATGTAGTGAGAGTAGAAAGAAGACTGGCAAAGACTGATGATACTCCATTCGGAGCGTAATTTCAAGCCATTATGCTAAAGGATCATGCATTGTATAAACAAGAACCCACAACCTGGCTCCAAAGTTTTAATCTCGATCTAAAAAGACAAAACTATGGGTTTGTCAGAGAACTCGCTTGAATATTGCTTTCACTTTCACTGATCGCTTACATGTTGAGCGTTTAGTAGTTGACTTTAAAGACCCTTTCAAGCACCCTACAGATACAAAGTAAAAACATTCTAAAAATTGTGCAGTAATTACTTCTTGTGTTGAACTTTGATCCTTTTAGAAGTGTTTTTAAGATCTACTATTTTAGCATTTAGTATGTTTTATCGAAAAGCTGCGTAACTGTTAATCAATTTTAAAGGAATTAGGAATTAGTTTTGCGCTAAAATGCCAACTAAATCCGCTTAGCACCTAATAAAATGCAATTGAGCAATTAGCGAGCTATTTTTTTTTTTTTTTTTCAAAAACAAAATCCATTTTGCCAGCATTTTAAGCGCATTTCAATGATTTTTCAAATATGCATGTAAGGGTATAAAAACAACAACAACAACGTCGACAACCAACTGCCACAAAACGAACAGTTAGTATTAGCTGTACAAAAATATTCAAAACTCATATGGCGCGCAAACTAGACCAAACGAGCAGCCAAACTAAGCGGCTTATCTGGAGTGTGAGTGTGCGAGAGGAAGAGACAGACAGACAGACAGAGACAGAGACAGAGAGAGAGAGGTGTGTGGTAGAATGCAGTGCATGGTTATCTCTAATTAGCATACAAAAATAATCTCCTTTTATAATGAATATAAAAATAGCTTTTAATGCCATCTTTATAATCCCATTCCGTTTAAATTCATTCAAATAACGATTTTCCGCTTTTCCATTTCCAATTTCATACACCGACACTTAAAAAGTGGGCCAAATATTTGCCCATACGCTTTTCACTTTCCACATTTACTTTTTTTTTCTGCGGTTTTTTATTTTGTGGCACACGTGGCACATGCATAACTTAAAACGCAATCGTCGCTTTTTGCACATATTACGCATACGACACGTTTGCAAGGAAAGGAGGGCAAAACAACACACACAAAGTTGTGCGAACAAACGGAAGAAATAATTATGGCAAAATAAAAGTGCACGTTGGCAGTTTGGTTTGTATACTCTATGGAACAGCATGTTGAATTTGCGAGCAAGTTTGTAAAGCATGAAAGTAATCCATAAAGAAAGTTTCATATCTGCCACTCCAGCTGCCCTTAAGCATATATTGTATTTGCCAGTATCTACGCTTACAAATTTAGAGATTTTATCGGCTTTGCCCTCGATCGTTTCGCTCCCCAAAAAATCTTTGTCAAATACATAACTCCATTCCTTCAGTTCCTTCTATGTCCATATCTTTAGTTTCTTCGCTCTTCTTTGCTATTTACCTCTCTCTTAATCTTTGTTGTCTCTTTTTTTCTTTCTCAGCTGAACCATTGTTAAGAGGAACAAAATAAGAAAAGAGTCATCATTAAATAACACAAGACATTGACTTTAATATGTATACTAGGGGGGGGCTCCGCGCGCCAACCTCTATCCCCTCTCGAGATAGAACATATTCCTCTACCCGTTTCCTCTTTTTTTCTTCTTTTTCTTCAACTTTATTTTCCTCCTCTTTCTCAATGTTGTCCTCTTCTTCTTCTTCCTTCTTTCTTTCTTTCAAAGCAGATCAGCGACTAACAGTGATATAATAACGAAATTGCGCGGTTTTATTGTTTAAAAACGAAACAATTTTTAGAATAATTCTGTAAAAGGTGGCCAGTAGTGTCTCCTTGAAATAAGAACCAACAAAAAAAAAACCTTTTTATCGACGTAATAATTCAGCTAGAAACAAGTATTACCATATATTAAATTAACCTATTTGGGCTTTGACAGAAAAAAACAACTCAAAAATCCTCTAAAGCTATCGATCAGCAATAAAGAATGATTGAACAACTCAAAATAACTAAAAATGACTCCGACTCTGAGTACACAACTACAACCAGGATATAATCACAACAATAATCAAAATAACAAACTCGAAATTTAAAATCGTTCAGCTTAAGAGCAAAACACACTCTTCTGTTTATTCTGAGACAGTATGGAGAGAGTATACAAACTTCAGCATATCATAAGTTCTTTCTTCGCTATCTTTTAGCTTGCAATAATCTCAACAATAATCAAGAAAACAAACTCGAAATTTAAAATTGTTCAGCTTAAGAGCAAAACAAACTCTTCTGTTTATTCTGAGACAGTATGGAAAGAGTATACAAACTTCAGCATATCATAAGTTCTTTCTCCGCTATCTTTTAGCTTGCGATTTCCACGCACAGAACAATCACAATCACAACAACTACAACAACAACCACAATGGGCATCCACCTTAATCATATTTAAATAACACATCATAAAGAAGAAGAGAAATCCCTCACGCACACAACGACAGCAAATGTCGTGCACAGTGCAAAAGACAAATGCAATTTATGCGAGAAAGAGAGGGTAAAAGGGAATGCGAATGAGCTGAGAATGGGAACCGCGCAAAAAGTAATCCACAATGCGTATTAAATGGTGGGGGGGGGGGGGTGTTGGGGGAGGTTGTGGGGTTTTTTTTGTTATGTCAACAAAGCGTGCGAAAATCATCAAAGCTGTAAAGTTTATTCTCTCTCTTTTTTGCGCGCTGTTTTGTTCTAAACGAAAAAGTAAAAGAGCTTTGCAAAAAAGTGTTGCGTGCTTCTAGGCGCAAACTGCTCTATGAACTTGTGTGTGTGCGTGTGTGTGTGAGTGCGTGTGTGTGCGTGTGCGTGTGTGTGTGTGTGTGTGTGTGTGTGTGTGTGTGTGTGTGTGTGTGTGTGTGTGTGTGCGTGTGTGTGTGTGTGGTGTAATAAAACAAGGTCAGTGGTTATTGTTTTGTCATACATTTTTAATTAATTTATACAACAACTGCCACATGAGTAACAACAATAAGAGCAACCGCAATAAAAAGCCTTGCCCCACAAAAGAGCACAACACTCACTCAGTGAAAAAGCCACTCAGCCAAAGAGCGAGCGACAGAGAGAGAGAGAGAGAAGAGAGCAGTTAACTGCACTACACAAACACACACACACTCGGAGAGTCGAGCAGCTCTTGAGTGAGTAGCTGTACTTGTATAAGTTGGCTTGCTTGTTGGCATTGCAAGGTTGCTGCCACAATGACGTCATTCCTGCTAGGCCAAACAATTGCACACACAGTTATATATATAAAAGTATATACATGATACACAGCACAAAGAACACTACACTCAAAGAATAAACTTATTCAATTCAAATTAATCGATATTAAATTGTTTTTAAATTTAATTAAAGCACGCAACTTTACACTATACAGCAGTAATATTTGTATTTAATACTATATGTGAAATCTCGATTGGTGCCAAAAATGCTGAATTTCATGGTAAAACAGCGCCGCGTTGAAGTGTGTGAAACAATGCTTTCCGGCTATCAAAACAAGATGATATGCATGATTACGGAAGATGAGATATGGATCTACGCCTAAGACCCGCAAACAGCCGATCAATTGGGTGAATATTGTGCCAGAGGTGAGGCAAGACCGAAAAAACCACGTCAAAGTCCATCTCACACTGCGTTCGTAATTCGTGTGAGCATTTCGCCAAAAACTCGAGCCATATTGTTCTGCAACCACAGTATTCGCCTGACTTAGCACTATGTGACTTCTGGCTATTTGCTAAGCACAAGAGACCGCTCCGTGGACATCTTTTTAAATCGATAGATGAGATAGAAACCAAAACGAAAAATTTACATTTAGCTTTTTACAAAAGGATGAGTATTTCGAACCCTTATGAATATTGTGACGTGTAATTTGGCACAGATGCCAGTATTGCCAACTTAAAAATAAAAACATTCGTCCTTATCGAAATTTCTAAAAAATTTAAATTCAAATTTCCCGGTATTTTTTGCTCACAGTAGTAGGTCAAAATGTGACAAAGCTTAAGCAACTTATGTGTATATTTATCGCCACGTATTTTCGCTGAGTGCACAAAAGCGTACAAGTATGTGTTAATGGTCAAGTTGTGTCGCCGTCTATGTTATAAATAAAACACAATTTATGTTTAGTCATTCGCGTTTTACATTTTCTAACAAGTCAGCTGGAATTCAGACAGATTGTAGGAAAATCGCTTTTACTTATTAATAGCTTGTTGTTTAATACTGGCAGCTAAATATATTTCAAAGCGTTTTGTTGGTCAAGGTAAGCGCTGACGCTTTACAAGTATCCTCCAGAGACCTAAGATAGCAGATGGAACAAGCGAGAAATTAAGCAATGTTCGCATCAAAGCTGAATATACACATGATCTAAACTGATTTGACTTGGAATCACAATACATTTTTAGCAAGTGGGAATCTTTACTAGGAAACACCGTACTGCTCCGTATAGTTCGCCCGCCAACTCCCGTGCTCTAACGAGGTAGTGGGTCCAAGGCATACTTAACCAGTTACTCTCATTTCACTCCATTAAGTGACCAATTATTTTTTGTCAGCCTGAGTGGGCGAGGCGGAAAGGAAAACCGCAAAAGACTGAAGTTCGAAACGAAACTGTCAACAGTCTACACAACAGCGACGAACGCTACTTCACAGCGCCAATCTTTACAAACTCTAGTAATAATTTCTTTCTTTCTTTTTTTAATTTTTTATTTTTTAAGTGATATTCGACAGTTATTGTATTAAGTCGTTATAAATAAATAAATATCATCATATCAGCAAATCTTCATATATTTATATTTTCACATCTTCATGTCTTCATGCCTTCATATCTTCATATCTTTATGTCTTCAAGACACATTCTCGATTTTTCTTTCCATCTTCATATCTCCTTTTCCTTTTTACATCTTCATATCTCCTTTTCGCGCTTTGCCTTTTCCATCTTCACAGCTCCTTTTCTCGACTGGACTTTTCCATCTTCATATCTCCTTTGCTCGCATAGCCTTTGCCATCTTCATACACCCTTTTCTCGCTTTGCCTTTTCCATCTTCATATCTACTTTTCACGCTTTGCCTTTTCCATCTTCCCACTTCCCTTTTTACTTTTCTTCTTCATCGTCATCCCTCTTCTTTGCTTCTTTCTCTTTATACTATTTTCCCATACTTTATTGTTCTTCCTTTTATTGCTCTTATTTTTGTCAGTTTTTCGGTTTTACACAGATAATCTGAACAAATTTTTGAAAATAATCGCCAATCGAGCAGCTACTTACGAATTGGAACAGGTCAGAGCTTTATTTTCAAGATATTTAAACTATGAAAACTATAAATAACTTCATAACACAGCTCTGTAAGGGAAATTCTGTACGAAATTTTTAAAAATAAAAGTAAAAATCAATGGAAACTCGCTTGGAAACGAGCGTGAAAATCCTTTAAGAATTTCGTTTATCTGGAAGCAAAATCAAGTCAAAAATGAAAGGGAAAGTGAGTCGCTAGAAAAAGCGTTTAGAAGTTTAGAAGGGAATTTGTAAAAATGGAGGGAAAATCCAGTCAAAATTATGGATCTATGAGAAAAGGCAGTCCTGTTTAATGGTAACCAAGCAATTCGCTGAAACCAGAAATTAGTAAGATTTGTACAAATACTATTAGAGCTGGCAGTTGCTTAGAACTTTTCGTTTCTTTTTTGATATACATACATACATATTTTTGTATAGCAAAAAAAAAAAAAGAAACCCGGTTAAGTGGATTCTAAGACAGACTAAACTACTCCTTCTTGCCTCAAAAAGCCGTATTTTTCAATCCAGATAAAGTAACATGACCAAGAAGCTCTTTATAAAGGATTTTGTATTCGAAAGTTTGTTAAGTAGTAGTTTAAGTTATCGCACTCTAGAGTAAAAACTTGTATGAGCAGAACAGAGTATTTTCAGTGCTGCGTTAAAAAAACTTGCAGTATCTCTATACAAAGTCGATCAAGACTAAATGCATGCCTCAGGGAATCTGTCTTGCTCTATTGAGCATCGGGTGTCTGTCTAATGAGCAATTTCACGCTTCACAAATCTATCTATCTATCAATCTATTCTAACTGCCACGAAAAGTGGGCGTAACTGACGAAAGGCATGGCAAGACTTAGCTGCATATGACGCATAATAATATGTTTGCATTAGCTTTGTGCATAAATTTCAGCTAATTTCATGATAAGGGCAACACACTTAATCATATCAAATACATCATTTCAATTGTAGATGCAAAGACAACAATGCAACAAACGACAACGAGTACAATAAAACAAGCAACATAACTGCAATAAAGCGTAAGCGAATAAAATTGAAAATACAATTTTATCATGGCAAGCACGTAGAGCAACAACTGCAACAACTGCAACAAGACAAACAACGACAACAGTAATAACAACATGAAGCAGTAATATTTACTGCGTGCGCACAAATGTATGCAACAAGAAAATCACATACAAAGGCGTCTGATGCAAAGGACAGCAAAGCAAAGTGATAGAGCGAGACACACAAGGCGACAGACTGAGCCAGCAAGTTGACAACTCTGAAAATGACAACTTGGCAACAATTACTAAATACAGTCAAACCTGCTTAAGTTGGCCACTCACGGTTCAAGAATTTTTTACCAACTTATGAGGGGGTAGCAGTTTTATATTGATTTAATGTTGTTTCTTTAATTTCAACTTGATATAATGCTTTATGATTGTTTTTAACATTAAAATGCTTTAAGTCGTGTATGTTTATGAACTATGTCCATAAACTCCGCATAATAACAAAATAAACATATCAAATAGTCAAAGTTTGTTTCCAGAATACTGTATGTTCTTTTAAATTCGAATGTAACTTAGAGAATCTTTTAAATTTGCTTATCAATAAGTTTTTGGCTTTCTTTCTTTCGATATTCAACAAATGAATTGTGCCATCAGGAAGGATTTCATTCAAATTTCTATAAGCAACGAGCAAGCATTTTATTCAGTTGTAAATTTTGTCATCGTATTTTCATATATAACATTGCTGTGGTTTAGGCTGCATACCCTTTACACAATACAAATTTTTAAGGTGGCCAACTTTTCCAGGTTTAATTGCATTGACGAAATTCAAAAATCGCTCAAAAATTGGCCAACTTACAAGATATGCAGGTGCAAGCTAGTTAAGCAGGTGAAAATTTGAATTTTTGTTCTAATATATTTTGGTTTCCCTGAAAAGTGTTCAACTTTGCAGGTTTGACTGTATATGTATATATATATGCAGGCACCTCACTCTCTCTATTTCTGATAGTGTGTGTGTTTGTTTTCTTGTGTGCATAGCTTATTGCGCTCAATTGCACAGAGCATATGAAAAATAGTACAAACGGCAATGTCAATCGCAAAGTGTTTTTCCGTCTTTAAGCCAACGTTGCGTATGCGCAACATTTAATTTCAACGTCAACGTCAGCCTGTCCCGCCTGCAACATTTCAATATAAAGCGTTATACAGTTTTGGCTGCTGTCCATTATTTAGTCAGCCAAAATTCTGTAACCCTTTGCCACAATTTGCACTTGTCGTTCCACACACACAAACGCATCCCTCCCCCTCGGAAAGATTAATGCATCGCGAGCTGCCACAAATTGTGGCAATTAAATGCAAGGCGCCCCTTGCAGCTGCTGCTACAATGTACAGTTGCTGCCGCTGCTAAATGAGCCAGTGCATAAAAGTTGCCTTCATTTTTAATCAGGCAACAAAGAAAACCCCGCACCATATACCCAAAAGTAACCTGAGAGAGTTTTTGGCATTATTAATAAAATTACCCCCAAAAAGTGTGCTACAGTTTTTTGAGTTCTAGCTAAAGTGTTGTGCATACAAAAGCTGTTAAATATAATTTTGCCGTAACTTTTATAATCGTCTTTCAGACGAAAAGGCCACTATAAATATAATAATAATTTAAAAACTACCTAAATGCAAAGTTTTGAAAGTGCTTTGCAATTTGCGAAAAACAAAAAGAGGGCGTAGTTTTAGGAGCCCCTTTGCTATATGCCAAACTATAAAGGAACTTTTAGCGACTTCGGCTAGCCAGAATATTAGTATGAAAAAAAATACCAAATCTACAAACGTGATCGTG
Organism: Chymomyza caudatula; assembly: GCA_035041775.1. Taxonomy (NCBI): domain Eukaryota; kingdom Metazoa; phylum Arthropoda; class Insecta; order Diptera; family Drosophilidae; genus Chymomyza; species Chymomyza caudatula. The sequence continues at coordinate 7,488,456 of JAWNKW010000133.1, forward strand.
AAAGTAATTAAAGGATAATGCCGATGTTTCAGTATAATCATTATTCTGAACGAAAATTCCACAAGGTTTGTTCAAAAAAAAAGATTCCTTTACAATATTGTGTGCTACGTATACATGTTCCCAACTTATGTTGAACGATCCTCCAATTCGCCTCTTTGGTGTATTTCTGATAGATTTAAAGACATAAGGTAAGACATATCGACAAACATATATCAAAGAATCTGTATTTAATTTTGTATGAAAAATAAGTTAAGTGTGGACTGTGACAAGTGGCAAGTCCGCTTTTTAGCAAAAAATAATGTTTTTAAGTGCTAAAACCTCTTGGCAATCGGAGGCTCCAGCAACAATCTCTGAAATGGTTGAAACAGTGAGAAAAATTGTTATGGAGAAAACACTATTAGAGAAGTTGGTGAGGATGTTGGCATATCGGTTGACTCATACCATGACAGTTAGTTTCGAAATTGAGACCAAAAGAACTGCCGTATAAGCAAAGTTCAGAAGATCTTGAATGACGTGAACGACAATTTGCTAAAAAGGTCATAGCTGCTGACGAAACATGGTTATGAAGTCCAAATGGAAGCGGCCAGAAAAGCTAAGACCAAAAAAAAAACCATGTTCGTTGTATCCTTCGATTGCACTCTCTTGGTACATCATGAGTTATAAGCCGGTTACGTTAAACAATACAAAAAAGGCGCCTTAATTTGTGACACAACTCAAACATCGTTGCCTGCTCGTGATTTTCTTGGGCAAAAACTACACTGTTATCATGCTCTAGAAATCCTATTCGCCGAACTTAACCCTCTGCGTCTTTTTCCTGTTCCCAAAACTGAAAGTGCAGGAAATAACGGAGTTACGCCACGATTGAGAAGATAAAACCGCATCGCTGGAAGAGCTTATGGTCATACCAAATAGCGTTTATTAGAAGTCTTTCGGGTATTGGAAAAAGAAAGTTTATCATATTCAGAGTTCATTAAATGGCTTATATGAGATGCTCTCCAGCTGCGCTCCTCACAGACTGAGCAGCTGTCAACGTCTCTTTGCGTTACTCTCATTTTAAACTCATCTCATGCTCATGAGTGCGAGCCGCTTGCGAAATGACCCTGAGCCATAAACGAAAACAGTGTGAACTCTGTTCGATTTTTAGTTTCGAACACAGAAAAAAATACTTAAATTAACAAACTAGCAATAAACAGAACGAAAACAATAAATGTCCACTGATGATAATTTATATGCAACACTGCAAGTCTTTTTCATTAAATAGAAAAAAATTAGATTTGTTTTCATGTTTAAACTAATGACAAGTTAATAGGCTATTAGCTAATTACGTCAACACATAAAGCCCTATGACATAAGAGAACTTCAGGTTGCCGAAGAGTAAATGCACTTGAAAAAAAGTATTTCTTTATACAAAAACTATCACAAGTCTACAAAGAGATTGCCACTTCTAGAACTTGTAAGTCGTTTAGCAACGCTGGAAACAAAGGTACAGTCTTCTATCACTAGACGTATTGTCTGAGAGACTAAGTACTGAGAGCGAAAGTACTGATGAGAGCTTATCAGTGCAGCTTTAAGACACTGGAAGAAGAAGAATTCGCAAGGAAAGGCAAGTGACATAGGCATTGGAGTTGGTGATAGGGTTTTTCTGAAAAGTGTGGTTTTTCCACACAAGCTAACTTCGAATTTTGAGCCACTAAATATGAGTTTGAAGAAAGAAGAGGAAACACAGTTAAAGTATCAAGGGAATGTAGAGTTCTAATAAGAAATGTGGTTCGCTTGAGAATGATTCCAGGCGTTCCACCAACACCAACCGCTAAGGTTGCACCTAGTACTGAAAAAGAAACAAGGAACAGTCGACAAGGGAAGACAATGCAGCAGGCGGGTACAACTCTGGACAAACAAAAACCGAAAAACCGATCGTTGATTGACGAAAGGTTCAATCCTCATATGGCAGGAGCACACGTTAAACCCACTCCGTTGTAGTTCCGTTATGTACTGTCTGAAGCAGTATCATTTGTGTCCATAAAAACGTTAGTGATCGAGACCGTGATATAGAAAAGGTTTAGGGATTATAGACTTTGCAATTGCTAATCGATGTAATCATGTGTTCTTATGAAACTTCCATTTCTCTTTATCACTCAAACCATTGTGTTTCTGAATTAAATGCTCGATCTTTTTCTCAAATGAAGTTATGTTTAGATATACTTCAAGCGTTTGTCGGAATACCCAATTTAAAAAGAACTTTTAAGTCTTTCAACTATTGTCAACTTGAGTTATGCGAAAGTTTACACCATTACTGACTGACCATAACTAACGATCTAACCTAAGTATGTTTACAAACTTTGCTCTTTGTTGGCTTAACACTGCATTTGAGTATTACTCTTTACCAAGTTTAATCCCAAACTAGTTAACCCACAACAACAATAACAACAACAAAGCGGCTTTCCAAAGTTGTGTATTAGCTGTAGTAAAGAAAATAGTATAAAATTGTGGGGGAAAAAGCATCCATTGAAATAAATACCAACAAATGGCAGTGAGAGCGTGCTCCATTTCCGAGCATTGCCGTGCAACTTTTTTGGTACTCGTTGTTATTGTTGCAGTTGAAAGCACGCGGCGTGCGATAACCGTGCACAAATAAGATTAAAAGAAAAGTCAAAGCAAAAATATAGTAAAAGTTGAAAAAAAAAGTATATTCAAATGCAGTCAAAAGCAAAAGTTCAAACAACTAAATACAGAGAAGGAGCTAAAAAAAATAGATTAAAGTTTATGGCCAACATGGAAAACCAAACGCCAAATGGAGCGACTAAAAGCTGCGCACAGCTGAGCACTCCCAGAAATGGAGCTGGCCCTGCAGCAGCGCAATTACACAGCTTGCCAGGAAGTTTTTTTTGGGGGAAATGCAAAGAGGAAGCTGACCCAAACTGTCCAGCAAATTGCTTTAAAATGCTATGCAAATGTTGGCAAGGCGTGTCAAGGACAACTGCCTAAAAGTCAGGCACAACTGTTCCGCCTGGGCACAGTGCCAAAAAAAAAAAAGAAAAACTATGGCAATAACTCGAGCAGCTCTTTTCTGGCCCAGTTGCAGATGCGACTTTTGGCCAAGGACATCATCAACACATGATCAACATGGCCAAGCACATGGCAAAAGGAAAAGCCAACTGCTGCAATTTATGTAAATTGCGGGACAGTTGAGTGCGCCTCGCAATTGCAATTGCAGTTTGTTGGGGGAGGTCACACGCTGCGTATGTGTAATGCTAGCTTAGCGCTGAGCCAAGCAGTAAATGAATTTCAATTTCAATTTACAGCTTAAATTGAGCTTAAAAAAACATGTTTCTAAACAGAGCGAAAGTTTTTGCAAAAGCAAATTTATTTAAGGCAACTAACTTGCGAATGCTTGGTTTAATCTTGACGTCTAAAAGCAAAAATATGCAGATTAGTAGTTACAACCAAATTCAGCGTAACTTCGGAATGCCACGGAATCGCTTGGTAAATTTTACATACAAAATTATTGATATTAAAAGATAATTTAAAAGGAAGTTTTAATGTTTGTTATCTATTGTCTCATATGCCGTCACGAAAAGCTGGTGTTACGCTAGTGTTTGCTGCATTTACATAGTCCATAGCAGAGCGAGAACGTTGCAGTTTTGTTTTTGTGTCCCACGTTAGCAGTGAGAGCGAAAAGAAGAGCATGCTTGCTTGGTCGGTGTTGTTTGAAGTAGCGCACGCTAGATGGCGCCACATTATGTTAGAAAGCACAATAGCTGAATGTTTTTTCTAAACTAATTTTACAATATTTTGTAGTTCTTTTTTCTATAAAAATCCGCCTGTTTCACATGAACACACATGCAAAGAAGACATAAGAACTAGCTTAGCAATATTCCTAATATTCTCAACGCATCTCTGAGTCTACCGCGCTTGCTCATCACAGAAACTGTAGCGCCGCTTTTGAATTAACATTCTCATTCGAGATTATGATAAAAATGTACTCAATTTGTCACTGCTTTAAAAATTAGTTTGTTTCGGAATTGCAAACAAGCACTTCAATAAGCAAATCCGTGCTCTTGAAACTTTCTAGCCACCTTTCCGGTTGCACACACGTGCACGACGGGCCTTTGGACAGCTTAGCTTACTTTTGACAGAGCTGCCTTTGTTTGTTTTGCGTTTCTCGTCGGAGGAGCATCCCGACGTTTTTCACCGGAACAGCTAGCCTCATTAGAACCACAACGATTCTTGCTTGAAACCGCCACGCTTCTTGCATAATGAGGCACGCTTCCTCCTGGAAGAGTAAGAAGCGCTTCCTGAGAGCACGGCCGGAGCAGCTGCGCTTCTTACGAGTGAGGCTGTATTTCTGTCTTCATACAAGAGGACTGTAATTCTTCTGCGGGACGTTTGCACTTCATGTGTAAAGTACATTATCCTGAAAATGCTTCTGTAGTTATAAGTAACTAGGACATGACACGTACAGCATTCAGCATATGCGATTTTACATTCGAAAATGTGAATTAGAAGTAATCAAAGGACAATCCAGAAAAATATAGGTAATTGTCCGAAAAAAAGGCATAAGCTAGCAAATATTTCTACTAAGGATTTAATTTAACGATAATGTTCGTTCATGTCTCTACAGATAGGCTCAAGTAAAACAAGCAATGTGTCCTTGCCAATTAACTATTAGGAGAGTGAGCGCAGAGTTAAATGGAAAAAAAGAATCAGAAAATAGTGTGGACTGAAATGGCGGTCAAGACCGCTCAAAGGAAGAGTCTACAACTCACTAATGTGAGAAGTACAACTTCTTAAAATGCACATTCTTGTCCTTGCAAAGGCCGGACAGGGACACAGAAAGAGTTCTGTTGTGACGTCGTCTTCAAGACAGACCGCAATGGGCCGTCAGAGAAGCCCCTATTGGCCAAGTGGGCGACCCGTTATCAACGTTCCTCACAGAACCAATGAATTCTTCGCGCTAACTAGGATGATTCACTCAGCCCTTATTGCCAGAGGAGCCGACCCTTTGTTTAGACTGGCTCTTTTACGGCGTGCCATAATGTCGAGTCTACTCTTACGATGTGTGTGAAAATTCTCATTTCTCTCATGACAGATCATTATCCGTGCAGCTTTCAGAATTGTGAAGATTTTCGTTTCGAAAACAGTAGCTATCAAGATACCAACCAATGCTGGTAATCATCAAACTGCATTGACTTCACTTGTACCAGAAAACACTAATCGACAAATTGGCACTACTTTTCAAAAACGCGAATCCAACATCAGCTTCAAAACACATCGTTTTTGCATTGCCTTAATGACAACTAAATTCAAGTAAAAGATGATTGCTGCAATTCGCACAAAAGTACCAAAAGCTGGCCACACACGCAAACACACACACCAACTTTTACATTTAGCAATTTAACAAAATACACACCAATTCCACAATGCATTTTTTACAACTCCCTTCAAGTCCTTGCCCACAAAGCCAACCAACTGACTTTCCCACTGACTGACTGACGCCATTTGCAATAAGTAAAATAAGCTTAAAAGCAAACGGCTAAAAGCAACTTGGCTAAAATGCATTTCTCCTCAGACATCGCACAGATGACGAACGGAATAAAAAGCGCGTTGAGCGGAGGGGATTGGCCAAATCGGGCTTTTGACTTGCGTTTGTTGAAGGGTTGAGGCGACTGCTTGGAGCTTGGAGCGCTTTGGGGCGCCAGCATATTGAATGAATGAGAATGAGCGATTAGCGCTGCTTGTCGTCATTTTGCGGCTTTGGCGACGCTGTCAAAGTCTGGACAACTTGAGTTACAGTTACTCTCACTTAAAACCGTTGTTATTCCTTTGCCATTCGCCATTCGCCATTTTGAGATTGCGCTTAAACTACACACTTTAAATAAACTAATGAAATAAAGCGCATTTTTACAGTTAGTCGCATCGTTGCCTCGTTACAGTTACACTAGCAGTTTGTTTTTGTTATTGGAGTGCACATAATGATTTGTGTGTATCGCAAACTCATTAAGAGTTTTCTCTAATAGGAAAGTAAAGATAAATTGAATAGTTTGTCGTATTACCTCGAACAGCTATAGATACACAAGGACATAAAGCAAGGATAAGCAGAAACAGAATGTTTGATTGCAAAGAGGAAGAATGAAGAGACAGAGTGCAATGCATGAGACTCAATCATGTTATAGACAAGCATTAATTAATTAGCCACGTTAAGTTTAGTTAGCAGAGTTTCGTTAGAGAGAATTGTTAAACTGCTTTAAAGTTAAGCAAAGGATCTAGCATATAAACACTAAGTTTAGTTCTTAATAAGAATATAATGCAAACAAGTTGAAACGAAGCTGAAATTTGCTAAAACTTTAAGCGAATTGATGGTTAAAATAGAAATAGGCCAAGTTTGGTATTAACAATCAAGTTTAATCACACATAAAATTGACTACATTTGAGCTTTTCCTGGTACGAACGTTCAAACCGTGTAATCTGTTAAATAAGTATATTCCTATATGTATAGCATCATAACAACACCCTGCGTATAGGTTTCCAACAGTCAACAGAGTTTAGGCCACCGCTCTACCTGTTTTTCGTAGATTTAAAGAAGGCCTTTGACAAAGTCAACAGCGGATGTGAATATCTTAATATAGAAGAGATTTCCTCTCCGGCCGCTAGATTCTTTGCTCCATATAATGGACAGCTTTTTTATTATTTTGAAGTAACAACAGCGGCATGATCAAAATGTGTTAATCACTACCAATAAATGGTTGTACACTGGTCGCGCAGCACAGCAGCGGTGTCTGAGAGACACCATCTGGGTAGTTTTGTATTGTCCGATGCAGGAACGGATCTGGATGTTAATAACAGAAGAAGTAAATTCCATAGCGCCTTTGTGGTTTTGTACCAATATGGAATTTCACTCGAGTCAAAAGTTAAACCCTTACTGCTATGTGCCTGTGAAACATAAAACATCTTCATCTCGAGAACATTCATTAGATCCGTTTGCCCGTAAATTATAACGAAACTGGAAGTGTGGAATATAACAAGCGAAGCATTCCTGTTAATGAATCCTCAAGGTACACGGCAAGTTGGTAGACTAAAAATTACATGGAAATCAACAGTCTTGGCTGAATCAGCAACACAGCGCAAAACTTGCCCGCAACTGTATTGGTCCGCAGTTTGAGATGGATGGAAGATAGGGGATCGAAGCATTTACATATACCGATAAAATATAATCATGTGATCCCGAGAGTGACATGCCATCTTCTGTTAGACTATTATTAAAATCAAGTTATCAGCTGCTTGAAGTTCAAGCTGTAGTAAATTCTCTTGCAGTGATGCTAGTGTTGATCTAAAGGTTACTTGGGTGCTATTATCATCTGATCGCATATCATCTACGCATCGGATATGCGTTGCCTATTGATCTAGCCATATGTGAATGATATGTTGTTATTGACAAATAGTAAAAATTTTAATCATTCCTATTTTCGTTCCATTTTTTACTTAAACTTGCTGAAGTGAAAACTAAGGCACTTTTTAGAATACAAACGGATTAGATTGTGGGGCTAACCAGAGTGAAATGCTTTTAAGTTTGTCTTGTATGTCGCAGTTTTTTTAGGTGCTAAGTGAGAAGCGAGATTTTCAAGCGAGAAAGTAAAAAAATCTTTCACAAAACCTCGCTCGGTATTAGAATGCATTCTAATATTAAGTAAGTCGCATAGGGTTGCAGGCGAGATAACTTACGGGCGATATAACCGTGCATACAAACGGTGCGAGATACAAATAACTCGTTTGAAAATCTCGCTTTGTGTAATAAGCGCCTTAACGATTTAACAATGCAAATAAACAAAACTGCGCATAAGCATATTAAAGCTCTAATGTGACCATTTCAAAACTTGATATATTCAACGAAAGATCACAAAAAATATTTGAATTATCATGCCAAGAATTGTTACCACATTTAAAATATCAAACCAAAAGGCTTCCGTGCAATTCGCTTAACAAGCATAACTATCAGATTTCTAGGACACGTTAGTAGTATATATATATATGCTGCAAACTCATCCAATTTGCCAATGAAATGGCATAACTGATGCTTCTGCTGCGGTTATGGCTCGGAAACAGGCTATGGCGCTGGCGCGTGGTTGGTTAGCCCACAAAATTGAGCTGGCCTGTATGTAGTGGACAAACTGATGGCACTAATGGCACTCGTGTGACCAATTTGGAACGACAGTCGTCTAATTAAAAGCTAACAAGGCTCATCCAGCACGCACAGACACACACACACACACACACACACACACATGCATATGCCCAGAAACTGATAATGTGGAAACCAAGTCGGCTCTAGTTATGGAATAAACTACAAAAATGACATCATCATCCTCATCATTGTCATTGTCATGCAGGTGGCCAGGACATTATGACATGCAGCTTCCATATAGGCCACAGGAGTGACCATTAAGTGCGCCATTAAGCTGCAGGTTGTTCAAGTGCTTACACACTTGCACTCACTTAAATGTCATCTAGTATATAATGTGCAGACATTGCTGTCAACTGATTTTCACCTACCGACACGTGGCGTATGCTTAATATGCTCACTGTTTTACACGTTTTTCAACACTTTCACGCAACGTTTTAATTAAAACTGGTTTCCGCTTGGCAGTATTTCTTTTTACACTCGCTCGAGAAAATGTTAATTAAAAGATTTGTGTCGTCGTCGTCGGAAAAGCTGATTTCCTTCAGCGCAACGCGACAAACTGACAGAGAAGCAGCAGGAACCAAGACGACTTGGCCTGTGGAACAGACGCGGAGCATGTGATGAATGCACGAGTCAAAATGCACAACAATTGCAAGTGAAAACGAAATGAGCGTTAGGCACTCGCAGTCCCGCTCAGAGAGAGAGAAAGAGAGCGACTAACAACGACGTCAGCATGACAAACGCACAAGGATGTGCATGGCAAACTGTAGCAAAGTGTGACAAAAATAAAACAACAAAAGGCATAGCATAAGGCCAGGCGCTCAAACTGTGCGCGCTCACGCTCTCTCATGCCTTACTTTATGCTCTTTGAGTGCAACTTGTTTTGAGTGAAAGTTAAAGTATGAGTGAGTTTGTGTCTCTGTGTGTGTACGTAAATAACACTACGCAACAAAATAAGCATCAATTTAAGGTCATTGGGCAAAATATACGCTGCATGCGAATCCGGCTACTTATTACGTTTTCATACCCTGCGTGGCACACTATATGTTTAATGGGCTAAAATGGTCAGGAGCAATAGTCGAGTCGATATAGACATGTCCGTCTGTCTGTCTGGCCGTGTTGTCGCACCGTTCTCGGAGACTATAAGAGCTAGAGCAAAAATTTTACCAAAAGATGCGCATTTTACCTACTCAGTGCAAGTTTGTCGATTTATGTCGATATCTCACCCCCTTCACCCGTGACAGATTTTCGCGGTTTTAACCCACACCACACTTATGTAAACCAAATATGATGCGTTAGGCAATAATGTTGATCTTTTTCCAAATCATCCCCCCAAGGATTTCAAAATATCGCGATTTAAAAATTTAAATTAAATAACTTGCGAACAGCAATTATTTGGAGCTTAAACCATGAGTAAAATTTATGGTAATGAAATCTACCAAATAATATTTGGTGTAATAAAGAACTCAACTGACATAAGTCTGGCTGCGGCAATTGAAAAGAAAAAGTACTTCTAACTGTTTTGTTGCCTAGTGTAATTGACGGTTGCTTCGTGTTTCTTTTCGTTTGCCTCAAAATATGCGGCACATATTGCTAAATTACAACATTTTCGTCAATTTACGCAAATATCAACGAAATTGGTTATTTGCGTGTTAGCAAAAAGCGAGCGAAAAGAAACAGTTGGCCAATTGCCGAGTGATGGCCTTAGTGCTGTTGCATGATAAATTACCAACTGCCACGCGCCCCTTTACTAAACAAGTCAAAGTTTGGTAACAAAGTGCATGGGGGGAGGGCTAGTAGTAAGTGCGAAACTGGAACTCTTAAAAAAGCGAGTCGAAAATTGCATTTTAATACTTTTACTGTCTGGCAATGGAAATACAGCAGAAACGGGAGAACGCACTCCCTCAAAAAAGCCGCAGTAGCACATTAATCAATGGCAAGTCAATGCTTAGACAATGCATATATGTAGTATATGGGTCAAAATAAGGGAAGCGGTTCAGCGGCAATATACAATTCGGTCTTCTGGGTTTCTATGCATGTTTTTGTAGGTACGCCTCTCACCTAGTACTACCCAGTAAAACAATCAAATAAGCTTTTAGTCTCAGAATGAGCAGAAATTATGAAGAAACTTGTTTTTCACGTTTAATGATGTATTTGAAAAGTCGTTGACCATGTCACGGAAAACACTAAATCGGTGAAAAAAAATATATGAAATAAAACAACAAACGGTGTATATTTCCCAAAGGCATAACCATATAAAGGCTGATCCACCTACTGCCGGAATAACAGGCGGCCAGCCTGTACCACGATCTTGTGTCCCCAATACTCTTGGTTTAGCATATTTATCTGGCCAGAGTATCAAAGGGGCGTTCAGCGCCTTTTAATGACAAACCTTTGATTTATAGGCGCAGCAAGCCCGTAAACTGTTGGAAGTTTCAAATTTATAGTACCCATGAGTATGAAGCTCTACCAGGAGTCTTAACTGGTGTCACGGGTAGTTAGTAAAGTCCGATAAGTACCCTATAACTATATAGAGTACCATATGACATCGACTTGACACAGCACATGCAATACACTCCATGAGATCGTTGATTGACGATGCATATTCAAACACCGGGAGATTAAGCCACATATAGCAGGTGCTCACGTAAAACAAACTCCGGTGTAGGTCCGGAGGGTATACTGCCGGAATAACAGTAGAAACCAGCACAACGGATTTGGGGGTGCGGCATCTTTTATGTACTAGCAGCCACCGTGATGCTAAGATCAATGAATTGATAACAAATTTAAGAAAACCAAGTTTGCGTGACCGCTCTACCATACGTACGCAGACTTTGCAAAGGCTTTTTTCAGAATCAACCCTAAATGGATCGGGAAATCTTTAGATAGTAGACGGACTCCCCCTATGAATGTTGCTGTTAGAAAAGAGTTCCATTTCTCCACATAATGGACAGCTTTACGACTTTTCAGCAGACGATTCTCCTTTTACTGGCGATAGTTGATATTCTGACCATCCATACCCAATGGAGATCGTTTGAGCTTAGCCACCTGGATTATGCCGACGATATATGTTTTCAAATACCAACAGCACGATGAAGGAATCGTGTCAATCATTACAAGTGGATGGGCTGGTCTTAGCCTCAGAGAATATCCGCGGATTATTCTGAGACGTATGATGGAAAAAGAGCTCTGGATGTTTACAGAAGAACAAGTAAAGCCCGCAGCGCCTTTGGAGTGTTGTTCCCAGTATAGAATTACAGTCAAATTTCGCTACGCACTAAGTTTAGGCTCATACAGTACAATGTCAAATCCGTACTGCTGTATGCCTGAGATTAACTATCTACTTTAATCTAGAGATTAATGCAGGCATAAATCGCTGCCTGCGATACATTCTTAAGAAAAGGTTGCAATCTATCTTGCAATAACTCGATAAATAATCGGAATTTTGCAAATTGTCTATGAGCACTATAGTGTTTTATATCCAAGAGATCGAATTACCAAATGGCTCGCTTTACTTATTTTGACCTAAATATGTGTAAGCGTGTTGGAGTGTGAAACTCCTTACATTTGGACTGACTGGTCTTGTGGTCTATTGCTTGAATGAAAACAGCTGCCACACACACACACACACTTACACACCTAAAGTGCATTATGTGCATGCAGGCAAAGTCATTACGCAAATTGATGCATGGGCAGTCAGGCAACTAGGGGTTAAAGTTCAAAACAGTTCAAAGTTTAGGCCAAAAGTATGCCAACTTAAATGTAAGACAGCGCTTAAAAGCAGACTATACACAAAAAAAAAAGTGCGTCAAAGTTTTTCTTTGCCTTTATTGGCCACAAAAGGAAACAGCAAGAAACTTGGTGTAAAGCAAACGACAGCAGCAACAATAACATCAAGACATGAAAGAAGACATGCACAAGATTAGTCTAACAATTACAACAGTGTTGGTTGTTGGGTATCATGGCTAGATGAAGATGAATAGAGCTGTCTGAAAGGCACAGAGTAGCTGCTGCTCCTGCAGAGAGTCAAGACAAATATTTGCATAACAGTAAAGTCTTTGGAGTAGGAAACAAATTGGTCAAAGTCTAACTTAAGACATGCACAGGCATAACTTAAATACCTTAAGACTAAAAGAGGTTTGCTGCTTAGCAAAGTTCCAGCTATGCAGCTAATTACTGCAACTGCTACTCACCTTGAGCTCAACAATCGCTCTGCCTCGGCGGCGGTCATGGCATCTGGTAAGCTGTCATCCCTTGGCATATTGCCATTTGGCGTAGTTGTTATTGTTTTATGGTTTGTTGGCACAAGAGCATCGCGCAGTTTGGGCACCACCTCATCGACAACATCGACATCTTCACCGACATCATCCATTAGCTCTACATCCAATTCAGTGCATTTCAAATGCTGCAATATATCCTCCTCATCTTCACCAGCACTGGTATCCGCGTATTCCAAATCTTGCAGCTCTAAAACATGTGCTGGCACCGCACGCTTCGGCAGCACTGGCGCTATCTCATTTAGCGCCTCTACATACTCCACGGCCAACTGTTCGTCCTCTTCAGCTTCCAATTCCTCCTCTTCATCCTCCTCATGCGCATCTATAGAAGCTATAGGCGCTATGCCCTTGCCCAAAACAGCACGTGCCGGTGACATGGGTGGCGTGGATTTGGCACTGCCAGCGCCGCTGTTGCTGCTGTGCTCCTGTTGACTGCTGCTGCGTCGGCGTATGGGCGAGACCACACCTACTGGTGGCGAATTATATGCGCCGGCACGATGCAGCGGTGAGCTCTCATTACTATCATTGCCCAGCCCGGACTTGGCCGCTGTGGGTGACTGCAGCAACGCTCGACTGCTGGACTCCTGCAGCTCTGGCTTTATAATGGCATATACTGTAGTGGACTCTTGAGTAAAGCCATTGGCGCCATGAAACTTGCGCTGCATATCTGTCACCTTGGCCGTATCATAGAGCTCCGCCTCTGCGCCGTATACCTCACGCGTCTCACTGCCATCGGGTTTTAAACGATAGCCCACATCCACATAATTGAGACTGTGTGGCTGCTCCTCGGTCGGATCATAGGCTGGCTGCAGCTTGACTTTAAGCTCAGGTGATGGCTCATTAAAGCCACCCTCATCTGTGCTGGCCGTTGATATAATGCTGGGCGGGCGTTGACCCAATCCTGCAGCGGGCATATTTACTATAATGCTGCTACGCTTATTGGCAACTCGCTGGGGCGAGCTAGTGTTGGAATGTTGCAATTGTTGCTGCTGTGGCTCTTCGGATTTGCTGTTGCGACCTGCAATGGCACACAAGGAAAAATAAAAACGTTAGTACTACAGTTTATACTTATTTATAGTACATTCGAAACTCCCTAAATAATAATAGGGAAATATATGAGTCATATGACGTTGCCATTGTTTGGAAATAGTACTGAACTTATTTCGTTAGTGGCGGAGCGGTCCGTTTGTTGAACAAGTATTGTAACGACGCTTGCCTTACACAAACCGCCGTTCCAACCTAGCCAAAATATACACACAAAACAAATAGACATCGAACCACGGTACAGAAAACAAACGGCCTAAGACGTAAACAAGTCCCCGATACACACTTGACAACACCCAGTACAATAACAAAGCACAAAATAAAACACAAACAAACCAACAACAGACCACAGTAGGATAACGGGACTTAGAAGATAGAGATAAGCCGCGAGCTGCGATTGGCCGTCAATACCAACGCCAGCACTATTTACGGCGGGCCAGTTGCTGCGTGTAGGTCACTTGTTTCCTAATTAATAACCTGCAGCATCAACTGGTAAGTACATATAATGTAGTAGTAGTAACCTTTCCAAAACCTGTAGTAGTACACCCAAATCTCCCCCACCCAATCTTGTTGTCGGCTCGCTTAGAGAAGACTCAAGATTTGGGTGCTCCTCAAACCCATCTTCCACATGGTCGTGGTGGTCGGCTCGCTTAGAGAAGCATCCAAGTACCATGTGCTCCTCCACCCAATCTTGTGGTCGGCTCGCTTAGAGAAGCCTCAATATTCGGTTGCTCCTAAAACCCATCTTCCACATGATCTTGGTGGTCCGCTCGCTTAGAGAAGCTTCCAAGAACCATGTGCCTAGCGCCCCCGAAGACGGCAATAACAGAGTTCAGCTCAGGCACTCGCCGAGTGCAGACGTGCGCGCTGAGTCTCGCTCTGGACAGGCATAGTGTTGAAACTTACCACCTAACTAATAAATATAAAGTACAAACGCTAACATTATTCTTTTATTTATGAGCGTCAACAGTGCACACAAATTTCTGTAGTAGATCGCCTGGGTACACCGGCGAGATTTACCCCAGCCTGAGACGTTACAGTATCTTATTGTGTTTGTTGTGGTTTCTTTAAGAAAAAAGAAGAATTCAAGATGATATGACGGATGCTTTAGATGCGAATCCAGATTTGCAACTCACCGTATAAATTCACAAAAAGCATATAACTCTTGGTTTATTCAAAATCGAAGCAAGACTTGAAACAAGCGAGCACTAGGCGGAACCCCCTAGTTTAATCAAAAAAAAAATATACAATATGCGTTTCCAAAGGTTACAACTTATGTCGTTTGTAACAATAGTCCCCCCAAAGTGAAGTGCTTTACAAAACTACCGGAATTTATAGTTTAATTCAAATTTTTGCATGCATATCGTACAATCTTTCACTAAAAAGATATAACAAAAGTAATGCATGTATTTTCTATGGAATAGTTTAAATTTATACCGCCAAGAGCTTAAGCAAAGTGTTTTGCAATTCCAGCAGCAGAATAATGCGTTCATTATCTCTATTCTTTTCCATATCAGTTATCATAGAGTCCGAGGTACGACGCTTTCTAAATTCCCGATAGCGTTGCAGTTCCTTCTCCAAATAGATATTCGATTCATCTGATTGCTGGCCACATAGCTCGGTTTTAATAGCGCCCAGCAGATCGGTCATGTCCTTTTGAAAAAATGCCTCAGACTCGTCATCACCATACTTTTCTAAACGTTCCGTCAAGGCGGCTTGCTGGCTTTGGACATTAGGCAAAGATAATGAGCGTGTGCCGTATGGATGCATGGAATACAGATTCAGCTCAGGGGAAAAATTAAAAATGCCGCTTAAAGAAGAGCTGGTGGAACAGTTATCTGAGGAGTGTCTGCGCAGCTTGTCTTTTGCAGAACCCCCCCTATAACGCGAATTATCTGTCTTGTCTGTACAGCTGACTGCACCGCACGAACACGACGATACCCTTGGATTCGGCTGCATCGTGGCATTGGAGGCAGTAGGCGGCTCCGTGTCCGCAGCCGTCGAATTTGCTTCAAAGTCTAGCCATTCCAGCTTCGGCGGCGGTATCTCATTGAATATACCACACAACTCCCTCTGATTAAGACACATGCACAGATAGCTCATATACATGTTACGCAGGCGTCGCTCATAGATTGTGGAGCATTGCATGGTGCTAAGATTGTTGAGCCAACTATGGGCCACGGTGTATTCCCTTGACTGCCTAGAAAACACCTCATCCGGACTTGGCGTTACCTCTAGCATCAGCGCAAAATCATTAGTCAATAGCAAAGCATTCATTTCAACATTTTTTTCGTCCTTTTTCGGGCTCGTGCCCAAGCTCCCTTGCGAAGACCTGCGTTGTTTTCTTTCCTCACCACGGGATTTACGACCACGAGGGCTTGGCGAGGACATGGTTACACTTAAATTTTGAACTTTTACGGTTGACAGGCAACCAAAAACAATATTTACATTAAAGAATTTTGAATTAAAATGTAAGTTCTAAGCAACTGTCAGTAACAAAAAGTGTCGTACGAATAAAACTTTTTTTCTTACGGCGTTTCCAAAAAGTTACGGATTGAACAAAGTACATCTATTGATTGCAGAGATATTTGACATTAAACTTAGAGCTCCCTGGTTTTGTTTCTAACTCACATATTAGGTAACAGGGCGAGAAGCAGCAATTTTTGGCGGTGAATCACTATTGAAAACCACAATATATAGGTGTACTGTTATTGCATCATTTCTCGACAAGCTTTCCATAGAGTTTGGCAATACGGATTACTACATGAAGTTAAACAATCTCTACCTTCTCTTTACTTCCCTCTCTTATATATCTGTATTTGTTGGTGTTTCGCAGGGAAGTATTTTGAGTCTATTGCTGATCAGCTTTTACTCATGAGTGTAAAATCTAAATCCTGAGATTGATGATAATGATTTTACAAGTCCTTCTAGTACTTATGCCGATGACATGACTGTTTTTTGTTCTTCTTCAGACAAAACAATTGCTTCTTCGGAACTCCAACTATTTTTATGGCGTCTTGAAGATTGGACAAAGATTTGGAGCATTAAAATCAATGTTAGTAAATACCTTAATGTATGTTTTATCTTGACATTCCCCCAAAATTGAGCTTTAATAGTTTTCTTATTACTGCGGATGTGAAAACTATGAGTGGGCCCTGTCGGTCCCGACACTGGGATACCTTGTACCCATTTTTCCCTTATTATTTCGTCCTCGTCTATTATAGATTTTATGATTTGCATACAAGTATCTACGCTTTCGTCACAAGTTTTTTGGTCCTCTTTAGTGAGGTTGTAATAGAAATGATTATGATTATGATACTTCTCGAATATTTTGTTACCTTTTGGTAAAAATAACTTCGACAGTTCTCTAAACTTTGGACATGTCTGATCACACCTTAAAAGAGCAGATAACATTTCCGGGGAGCGTAGTGTGAGAGTGACTCACAAGCGAATAGCAAAATTTATTTTGACATTTTCAATGAATTCGTTTTAAATTTGTTTATACATTTTTTAAAATTATGACCTGCCGCCCATTAAGTTCATTAAAACATTCATTTGGCAACATGCCCCGCCCACAATAATTGCCATTGTTGTTGTAGTTCTGTTGATATACTATTTGGATACACGAAAATGACTTTTATAACATGGCCAACAACGTTTGCCGTGAGCCAATTTCATTTCAACACATTTTTTTTAAATATATGTACTTTTTGACCATTAAATTTAAATATTTGTCTAGCAAATGGAACTAAATATATTATTTTATTTAGAGCATTCCAAACGCGCAAAATTTACTTAAAATTAGATTAAAAATAGTTCCACGCTTTAAACCCAATTGCTATTTTAATAGAAAGAACTCAAAATTTGTGCCAGAAATTTTTATATACAGTAAATTCAAACCAAATCGACTATTTATTAAATCTGTAGCGATTGTCGATATAATTACGATTTTAAAAAAGTTACCAAAATAAAAATCGATTTCAGAAAACTTAGTTTTCAAGCTACTACTACTAGAACTTTCCACAACTAAATCAAATAAGTAGACTAAGTCTTTGCGAATTGTACCAAAGCCAATGGCCATATTCGGCCAGAAAGCCAACTATACTTAAAACTGTTCCAAAAACCCACAGATAAAAGGCGCCTTGTAATATTTCCAAATTTAAAACAACATGCTGATGATAAATCCTAGTACTTTCGCCGTTGACCTCCTCCGATGCATCCCTATCCAAGTTCTCGTAGAAATCGTCTGCCTGACCCGAAGGTCGTTTACGGCGAATAATGTCCAGCTCCGTCCAATAGTTGACCAATCCGTGCTCATGAAAGGCATTCAGTATACTCTCAAATTTGTAGGCAAATGGTGAACCCTTTGGTACTATATAAGTTCCGAGCATTGAGCGTAGATACTGCTTGACTATATGAAAAGTGGGACGCTGCTCATCGGCATTATAACTGCCGGCCAGAAACTCATACGCTTGCAGATCGTGCAACACAAAAGCCACACGCTTGGAGCGCAATCCATTATACACATAGTAGGGCATATCGGCACTATAGTTCATAGGTAGTAGAGTTGTCTTGGCCTTAAGCATTTCATAGATACGGGGCTCCATGGCAATACGCGAGGCGTCTACGAGATTCACAGTGCCATAGATGGGCATATGCAGGTGTGCGAGCTCATGCAACTTATCCATTTCCGGCTCGTAGTTGGGCATCATAAAGCTGCTCTCCAGCTTGGCAAAGTAAATGGTGGTCAGCACATAGCTAAAGATTATCCAATGTAAGAGAAACAGACGCAGTGAGCTTATTTGTGCAAAGCAGGCTACAGGCTCACCCAAGTGTGTCTTGATCAGCATTTCAAAGATCTGAAACCAGCGCTGTTGCCTCAAAAGCGCGGCACCTGGTATATGCTTCAAGAAACGCTGCAAGCAGGAGAATATCAAAAACACCAGCAGGAAATTAGCCAACAGCAGTTGCCAAACAGAGCCACGAAAGGCATTTACAAAGATCAGATATCCGGGGCGCTTAGCAGCTGCCGGAACTACCAGAAAAATTTTGACTCGGCTCAACGAGTAAAGCTGCTCCACGTGTGGTGCAAAACATTCCATTACAAAGCGTAGATTGAGACCCACGTGAGTGTGTCCTTGAATGATATCTGGTATTACACCGCTGTAGCTGCCATTTTCCAAACAACGCCCATAGTTGTCATCATCCTGTGGCAGCACATATTTGGCCGTAGCATTTAGGTGCTTCGCTAGGGTACGAGCTGCTGAGCCATCTATAGCCTCAAAACCCGCTGTCGTCCAATTAGACAGGGGCACAGCGCGCAGTTTGTTGTAGAACATGGAAAACCTTAGCTCATAGCCACGCAGATTCTTCAACTTGTCGTAGTAATAGGGAGCGTGTCCAGTGTGTTCCACTACTTGTACTCCATTCTCCGCAAAGGGATCAAAGTCGTAGATGCGCTTTGCATGAGTTATAACCAGACCAAAGAGCAGTTGTCGCTGCCAGCAGCCGGAGAAGAGCTTGTTAAGCTCTTCCAAACTAGCATCCGGCCATACAAAGATATATGTGTGCCTATGCTTTTGCAGCTGATCCGGATTAAGCATATCCAGTATACGTTTCACCATTGGCTCACCAGCTCTGCCAGCAGGTATATGAAATACATTCATGCTGTTTGTTTGACGATATGGCTCCCTTTCGTGGGATTCAATGCTGCGAATGCAGCTTGGTGCTTGATCTAGTAAACAATGATGCAGTGCCTGCTCCACCGCCATGTGTTGCTGCTGTCCAGCTGCACTACAAGTTACACAACGGTAGATGTAAGTGATCTGGGCGGGATGCTTGGCTACAATCCGACAGCCAGTGTGTGCCAGAGCTGTTGCTTTGCTGCTGTTCAGCTGATCAATGTCCAGGCGAAGAGATCCATTTAGAGGCGTGTGGCTTGTACTGCTCAATGGCACAGAGTACAGTAAAATAACCACTAAATGCCACATAACTTTAATTACAACTAACAATTCATTCATAAAACAGCTACTCACAACCAAAAATGACTAAACCAAGTTTAGTTCGTGTGCTCCCTAGCGTATACTTAATGCCAATTAAGCGAACGATGATTCCATTTTCAAAATTATGTTGAGTAAATATTTATGCCAGTTCTCTCAGCAACTTGGCATAATGTGGCGCTATTTATATGCGTATATGTGGACGTCGTCTAGCATTCTTCTATGCATGCGCCATCTGAAGTCTCATCTGAAGTCCTTTGCCGTCACAGCATACGCGAATCTAAGACCTCAAGACGCACCAATAGATGTTTTACATCCAACAATATATAGCCATATTTCCGTCTAGTGAAACACATATTCAATACACTTGCTGAATGTTTTTCAGTTTTATAAATCAACTAATTTCCATATTTTTCTTATTAATAATTATCCAAATTGCGCTCTAAGACTATGTTTTTAAGTCTATTAAAACCATTAAAATGCCGCCTCTTAGGCCAGATCCAATGAGCATATTCGGCCAGAAAGCCGACAATGCTAAAAACTGTACCAAAAAACCAAATATAAAAGGCTCCCTGTAATATCTCCAAATCCAGAACTACATGTTTCCGATGAATCTTTGTACTTTCACTGTTATACTCCAACGAGTCATCTCTGTCTAAATTTTCGTAGAAATCATCCGCCTGTCCCGAAGGACGTTTACGTCGCATAATGTCCAGTTCCGTCCAATAATTAACCAATCCGTGCTCATCAAAAGAATTCAGCAGCGTAAGAAACTTGTGGGCAAAGGGAGAGCCCAGTGGCACTATATAAGTGCTATGCATAGTGCGCAGATACTGCTTGACGATATGATAAGATGGATGATTCTCGGCGGTGTTAAAAGAGTTAGCCAGAAACTCCTGTGCCGCATCGTGGCGCAGCACATAGGCCACATGCTTGGAGCGATTGCTTGCTGGCAATGAATACGGCATATCGGAGCTATAGTTCATGGGCACAGGAATGGCCTTGGCCATAAGCAGCTCATAGTGATGTGCTGACATTGCCAAGCGGGAGGTTAAAAAAACGCTCTCCACGCCATAGATGGGCATATTCAAGTGTTCCAGCTCATCCAGACTATCCATTTCCGGCTCATAAGTGGCTCTGACGAAGCTACTCTCTAGCTTCGCAAAGTAGATAGCGGTCAGCACATAACTAAAGAGTATCCAATGAATAAGAAAAAGACGCAGCGAGCTAATACGTGAAAAGCAGGTTACGGGCTCACCCAAATGCGTCTTTATCAGCATTTCGAAGGTCTGGAACCAACGTTGATGTGTGAAATGTGCAGCACCGGGCATGTGTTGCAACAGCCGCTGGAAGCAGGAAAACACAAAAACTACTAGCAGAAAATTGGCCACCAGCAAATGCCAGACGGAACGACGAAAGGCATTCACAAAGATCAGATACTCGGGTTGCTTGGCAGCCACCGGAACCACTAGATAAAGTGTAAGCCAACTGTTCGCATAAAGCTGCTCCACATGAGGCGCTGCACACTCTATCACAAAGCGTATATTAAGTCCTACGTCTGAGTGTCCTTGCATGATATCAGGTAGTACACCGGTGAAGCTACCGTTGGCAAGGCATCGCCCATACTTATCATTATCCTGGGGCACCACATACCTGGCCGTAGCATTTAGACGATGCGCTATCGTACGCGCTGCCAAGCCGTCTATGGCCTCAAAGCCCGCTGTAGTCATATTGGGTAATGGCACAGCTCGTAATTTTTCCCAGAACAAGGAAAAACGCAGTTCATAGCCACGCAGGTTCCTCAGCTTGTCGTGGAAATAAGGAGCGCCTCCATTATGTAGCACCACTTGTAACCCCATCTCCGTAAAGGGATCAAAGTCATATATGCGCCGTGCTTCTGTTATAGCCAGTCCAAAAAGCAATTGTCGCTGCCAGCAGCCGGAGAAGAGCATTTCCAGCTGCTGCAAGGTAGCACCAGGCCATATAAAAATGTACTTGTGCTTGTGCTTTTGGAGCTGTTGTGGGTTAATCATAGCCAAAATGCGCTGCACCATTGGCTCACCAGCTCGGCCTGCGGGTATGTGAAAGATGCTCATGCTATCCGTCTGACGAAATGGCTCCTTTTCGTAGAATTCGATGCTGCGGATGACGCTGGGCGCCTGATTCATTAAGCATTGATGCAACTCCTGTTCCAGTGCCAAGTGCTGCTTTTGATTTGATGCGGCGCAGGTTACACATAGATAGATGTATGTGATCTGGGCAGAATGCTGCGATGCCACATGGCAGGCAGTTCGTGCCAGATTTGTTGCATTGCTGCTGTTTAGATAATTAATGTCCAGGTACAGGGATTCATTCAGTGCCAAGTGCCTGGCGCTACTACTAACCATGGCGGAGCAGAGCACAATAACAACCAAGTACCACATGACATTTATGACAACTGACTAAGAATTGTGGCTGCTCATTATAATGGACATTTCCATTTCTCTAAACAAAATAAAACGAAACGAGCTCCCAGGACCTCTGTTGTATATTGTGTGCCAATTAAGACAATTGTGTGTTCTTAATTAAAAGTGAAACCCACACTATTTCTGCTAAACATAAAATAAATAAGTTTTATTGAAATAGTTGTTGACACCCTTCAGTTTACGTAATGTATATTGCCCCCCTAGTATATAGTCCAGCATTAGTCTGTTTGTTGGCACTCTAGAAATAGTCAATAGCTGTTAGCGCTGTGAAATGGAATGCCACTATTTTTGTTCGTTTCAGAGTACCACTCGCCTTACCCAAACGGTCCATTTAATTGCACCCAAAACGAACTATCTGCCAACTATCATAAAAAGACTGCAATCCGAGCAATTGGCCTTTGACTAGGCAATTGCCATGTAAAAAACGTGAGTTCACAGCACTGGGTATGCATAGTCTCAAAACGGGTTTGCGTAACTTGAGTGCCGGACAGTTCGTGGTACTGAAGTACATGTTTAAACTTACCTAAGCAATACTATATATGTTATGCAATATTCATCCGAATAGTGTGGTGGGAGGGTTGATACTTATATCAACAAGATTTGATTCATCTGTGTAGGAAAAAACCCGAATCTTTTGCCAAACTTCGTGTGTCTCCAACTCTTTTAGCCTCAGAGACCTAGGTGTTAATACAGACAGACGGAAGGGCAGACGTACTTGGCTATAGCGAGCCGACTTTTGCCACTGGGTGCCACTCTTTCTCCCTGTTACATACATTTTGCTTGTTAGTGATTGCGAATATATTAATATCATAGTAAAAAGCGATCTTATATTACTAAATTTGCAGTAAATTTTACTAACCTCTGCAGGCTTGACAAAGTTTTCGCAAACTTAAACACATATTCTCAATGCACTTTTTATTGATTATACTTAATTATCAATATAATTCAAAAGATTTCACTTTTCTTTAACATTTTATCGTTTTTACTGAAGATTTACACTGTAAAATAAAGTAGTTTTTATGTTTATCAAATCAATGTACTTGCTGCCTATTGCGCCAGACCCAAAGTGAATACTCGGCCATAAAGCCACCAACGCTAAAAACTGTTCCAAAAAGCCAAAGATAAAAGGCACCCTGTAATATATTCAGACTTAGAACGACATGCTCAGCCCGATTCCCCGCTGGAGGTTTACGTCGTATCATGTCCAGCTCTGTCCAGTGGTCGACCAAGCCATGCTCCCTGAATGCACTCAGCAGATAATGAAACTTGTATGCAAGAGGAGAGCCTCTTGGTACTATGTAAGTGCTCATTTTAGAGCGTAGATACTGTCTAACTATGTGATAAGTTGGACGATTCTCCTTGGTTTTATAAGTTCTAGTCACAAACTCCTCCGACGTGTCGTCGGCCATTACGTAGGCCACCCGCTGGGAACGTATGCCGGCAGATATGGTATATGGCATATTGGAGCTATAGTTCAAGGGCAACATAACAGCTTTGGCCTTGAGCAGTTCATAGCGATGCGGCAACATTCCGAGGCGAGCTGTTAGAAAGACATTCTCTAAGCCATAGATGGGCATATTCAAACGCTCCAGATCATCCAGACTATCCATTTCTGGTTCATAGGAGGGCCTGACAAAGCTGCTCTCCAGTTTGGCAGAATAAATAGCAGTAACGACATAGCTAAAGAGTACCCAATGTAAGAGGAATAGACGCAGTGAGCTCTTGTGCGAGAAACTGGCCACAGGCTCACCCATATGTGTTTTTATCAACATTTCAAAGGTCTGAATCCAGCGCTGCTGCGTCACAGGAGCAACATAGGGCATGTGCTTGAGTTGTCGCTGCAAGCAGGAGAACACAAAAAATACCAGAACAAAATTGGCCAGCAGCAAATACCACACCGAACGACGAAAGGCGTCCATAAAGATTAGATACTCGGGTTGCCTAGTAGCCGCAGGTACTACCAACGTAATAGAGCGTCTATGGTATGGATAGAGTAGCTCCACATGTGGCACCACGGAGTCCATTACAAAGCGCGAATTAGGCGCAAAATGTGCATATCTTGAAATGATATCTGACAGTATACCAGTGAAACTACCATTGGGTAGAGGACGTCCATAGTTCTCGCCATCCTGGGGCAGCACGTATTTGACAGTCGCATTTAAACGCTCGACAACTGTACGAGCTGCAACGCCGTCTAGGGCTGCAAAGCCGGCTGTAGTCACATTTGGCAGTGGCAGAGCACGCAGCTTGTCCCAGAACATGGCAAATCTTAGCTGATAGCCCTGCAAATTCTTCACTTTATCGATAAAATATGGAGCATTTTCCTTATGGAGCAGCACTTGCAGTCCACCCTCCGCAAAGGGATCGAAGTCATAGATGACTTGTGCCTGGATTATGGCTAGGCCAAGGAGCAGCTGTTGTTGCCAGCAGCCAGAGAAAAGCATGTTCAACTGCTCCAGACTGGCATTCGGCCATATGAAAATATATTTGTGTCTATGCTTTTGCCGCTGCTCGGGATTAATCATGGCCAGAATTCGCCGAACCATTGGTTCTCCAGCTCTACCGGCGGGTATGTGAAATACGTTGAAGCTGTCAGCATGACGATGTGGTTCCCTCTCATGAGATTCAATACTGCGCATGCAGCTGGGTGCTTGACTAAGCAAACACTGATGCAGCGCCAGCTCAAGTGCCATGTGTTGCTGCTCTGCAGATGCTGCACAGGTTACACAGCGATAGATATAAGTGGTCTGAGCAGCATGTTTGGATACAATGTGGCAGGCAGTCTGCGCCAAAGTTGAAATATTGCCGTTGAGTGTGTCGAAACCAAAGCGGGCCACCACTTCCATAGCTCTGCAGGAACCGAGCAGTGCGAAAAACAGCAGAGGACCAACCAAAGACCACATCATTCGAGTGGCAACTGACCAATAGCTCATTAGCCAACTGTCCAGAACTTGCACAAGTTAACCACAATGCCCATACCCAATGCCACAGACATAACGAAGCTCAGCTCAAGTGCTCCCTGGCGTATACTTAATGCCAATTAGTCGTACATATGTGAGTTTTCAATTAAAAACGCCTGCCGCAGTTGCTCTATGAAAATTTAATGCAAGCAACTCAGCCAGAAGGCCAAGAACATCGCACTACGCGGCGTATGCGTAATATACTCTTTGTGCATGCATCTATTTAAGTTTGTTTGTGTTTTTATGCGCGAGTTCAAGTAAATAAACTTGTCGAATTTTCACATGAAATACGATCATTAACGAATAAGCGAAGGTCACTATGCAAAAGTGGGTAGGTAAAGTGTAAAAGAGAGAGAGGAGGAGAGAGAGAGAGAGGGGAGGAGAGAGAGAGGAAGAGAGAGAGAGAGAGAGAGGAGGAGAGAGAGAGAGAGGAGAGAGGAGGAGAGAGAGAGAGGAGAGAGAGAGAGAGGAGAGAGAGAGGAGGAGAGAGAGAGGAGGAGAGAGAGAGGAGGAGAGAGAGAGAGAGGAGGAGAGAGAGAGAGAGGAGGAGAGAGAGAGAGAGGAGTAGAGAGAAAGAAGGAGAGAGAGAGAGGAGTAGAGAGAAAGAAGGAGAGAGAGAGGAGTAGAGAGAAAGAAGGAGAGAGAGAGGAGTAGAGAGAAAGAAGGAGAGAGAGAGGAGTAGAGAGAAAGAAGGAGAGAGAAAGAAGGAGAGAGAGAGAGAGAGAGGAGTAGAGAGAAAGAAGGAGAGAGAGAGAAAGAAGGAGAGAAAGAGAGAGAAGGAGAGAGAGAGAGATGGAGTGAGAGAGAGATGGAGTGACAGAGAGAGAGTGCGGACTGAAGCAGCGCAGTTGCCAGCTGTTGCCACTTATCTTAGAGGAGAAACGCCAACGCACTTTGCCAATTATATCAATGAAATATCGAAGCAAATAAGTTTTAAATTTTAGCGCTTGTTTTTGTTGTTCTTCCTCTTTGCCTTTTTAATGGCCTGCAAAAATGTGGCAAATTGCAAAGAATAAAAAAATAAAACTTTTGAAAATTGAAGTAGCAAAGAAAAATGAAAACCGATTTTCCACACAAAACAAAGACAATTAGCGAGAAAAAACGAAAAAAAAGAGCACAAAAATTGGCTTTTAAAAGCGTTGTGTATAAATAGTAAATTCATAAAAATGAATGCAACTTTGAAATTTGCGATTTATTTGACTTTATTTTGCACAATTACTATTGTTTAGCAGCTTGTTTGGGAAAGCTGAAACAAACTAAACTTTCTGGACTAAGAAACAAATTGTCTCTCGGATTGGTTACTGGTAAAACCAAGATTCCCGGGAATGAACGAATCAGTGCTGCAAATCCCTTGATAGGTATTGCTCCAAACCTCAGACAGACCAAACTGTTCCTAGGGTCCAAAAGCTAACTCTCTAATACGCTACCACTCTAGACCTGGATGGCTTGAAATACCGTTCAAGAAACAAACCGGGGTTCGCGAATGTCAGCTCGTAATGAATTTGCACAAATGAGAACAAATCAGTGTTCTTTGTGGGTTTGTTTTCGTTTTCAATCTAGAAAAGCATGAGTTTTGGGGTTTCTACTTGCACTATTCCAAAAGTCTCACAATACTAATTTATGTTTCTCTTTCGCTCTGAGTACATAATCGCATACCTGACATATTCAGGTCGTAAATAGAACATTGTGCTACCGTTGTAACTAGTTGCCTTCCCAGAGGAAGGAACTAACCATTTGCTGAGTTATAATCTGCAATCGGTTTGGGTTTAGTTTCAGACAGCTTTGAGAACCTCCATCCAAAGACAACAAAAACAGTGTTTGCTTCATCTACAGAAAGCTGGATATAAGGTGCGAAACTGTCTTATTCTCTTCTGCGTCCCTTCAAAATCATTGAAATGGGCCTAAAGCCTAGCTTTAATGGCGCGCATCTCTTCCGGGTCAGAGAGAAAAGCTTCTCTGTGCGCTATTTTCTTTCTTTACGTCCCAATTTTATTTGGTCGTACGACCATTTGTCGCGTTTTAGTTGGTTCCTTGATAGGGGACTGCTCTCTCAAGGAAAAAGGGAGCGTTAGTCTGTAAGCTCGTTGACTATGCTATGGATAAGTACTTGCGCTTGGATAGTCTGTTGAGTTGTTCCCAGTTGTTCGAGAAAGAGAAGATGAAAGACCCTGAGCCCATTCCTCCCTACATGGAATAAGATTGTTAAAGAGGGTGTCTTGGAAAACTGAGCCGATATACATTAATCAGTGTTGGGGAGTACGAAAGCTTGAGGTTGTCCAGTCGTTTTTATCTCTCAAGCGTATCGCTGGTAGTAAAGCAGTTTTCCCCACTGCAAGATTCAGGCTTGAAATGTTTGAAACGAAGGGCAGCTCGCTTTATTTCGCTGTTGTTTTGGGATGGTATGTTGATGAGGTATTCCGACTCTACAATTACATTTACAAATATGTTTCAAGGTGCCTATAAAACCGTTTTCCAAGTTGCATGTAGAAAAAGTTCAATTCGTGCTTGTTACACTAATTTGGGCAGCCATTAAAATTTTTTGATAAAAACCGAAGTTTCTATATGAAAAATGCTAACGAGACAAAGAAAACCATAGGGTAAAAGAGGCACACAGCAAGCACTACAGTAAACTTAGTTTTCACTTAGCAACAATACCAAAAAAAAAACTACATTCTATGTAAAAAATAGAAACAAAATTTTGCTGACATGCAAAAAAAAAAAAAAAAAGTGCAACTCAAAAATAATAAAAGAAAACCCTCAAGGAAAAACATGAAAATATTTTCACATGCAAAATGCAAAAATAATTGTTTGAGTAACCACAACAAAAGTGGCAGCAAATTAAGGAGACAATGACAAAAGATACAAAAAAAACCAAGGAAAACAATAAAAAAAAAGAAAAGCCAAAGAAATATGTTTGCAGCTTGGAAAAACATAAAACAGAAGAAGAAGAAAAAAAGAAAACTTGGAAAACGGAAGTTGCTGTCAAAATGGCAACGAGTTACAAGTGAAGCCATTGCTTGTATATGTATGTGTATATATGTATATATATATATATATATATATATATATATATTTAGTTGATATATATATATATATATATATGCCGTATATATATATGTGTGTGTGTGCGTATCGGAGCAAAACATTTGTATGCTCCGTCAGTCACGACAACAACAACAATAAAGAATCCGTAACAAGATCAAAACAAGAATTCTAAAACAAAACTTTAAATGTCTTGTGGTCAAGTCTTGGCATGTAAGATGTATAGCTACAATAGTATTAAGAATTGGAATTGCGATTGGGTTTCGGTTTGGTTTTGGTTTTGGCAGAGCGACAATTTTAAGCTTGGTCCAGTCCGGTCCTGTCCAGGTGCCAAATACCAAGTCAAATTGAAATTGCTTGGAAGAAAAACAAATATTTGAGACACATTGTTGTCGTCAGTAACGAAAATGCGAAACAAAATTTTAAAGCCAAATGAACATGGGTTGGTAGAAAAGTTGCTTTATGTATGCTCTATAATCGAGTAGCACCGAACATTCTAGCATCGACAAGAACCCAGCCAGCAATCAGTCTCAATTCTCATTTTAAGAAGTCTTATTCCAAACAGTGATGAAGAGAACTAAAGTGGAAACGCTCTGGCTCTGGCTGCAGGGAGACCTGGAGTTCGACTGTCTAACAAGATGCTCAAAGTATTGGATAGATGCATAAAACTGAGTACGGTTGCAAGAAGTGGTTAATGTCTGACGTGCCAGCGAAAAACATAAAGAAGCATTGTGTGGTTTCATGAAGTTGAAAGAGAATTTGAAAGCTTATTAATCATTTTTCGTAGAAGTCAAAAGGGATTGGGGATCTCGGAATGTTAGTTATCCCCAGTTGATCAGGCTTAAGTAGAATGTTTCGTACCTCCACAATCGTGAGTAACGGGAACGCGAGAGTCTCTTATGGCTATCGCCACACATCCGTATGCCAACAAATCCGGTCAACGGTCAATGATTCTTGCTGTAATGTGGCGAATCGCTGGCAAGTACCAGCTTTCTAGACTGAGAAGTCAGTGAATATCTCCTTTTGGGCCTTGGCCACCCCACAAATGTACACGGCTATTCTTCTCGTGATATGAAGTTTAAACCAGATAATTCTGCAAGTATGTATACACACTGGTGGTAAACCGCTGCCGCGATTTTGGAGTCTGGGCTTTCGTATGTGCAGGCCCAAAACCCATTCAAACTTATGACCGGAGTCGGCAACTAGAACTTCGGTGGAAGCAAACTACCAGTGTAAGATGACGAACACAGGATCTCTCACCCACTCCTTGCAAAGCTGCTTCTTGAAAGAGCCGTCTCCTGTACTCTCCCTCCCCATTGCGAAAATGCAAACACTTTTCCCTTTGGAGTCACAAAAAGGTTGAAACTCTGTGTTAACACTAGTTTACATTGAGAAAGTATTGCAAAAGGTTATCAATCAGGTCTGTTTTCAGGTCATGATTTCAGTTCCGCAGGTGCCTATATTATGTGCAATTCGAAAATTCAGTGCAGTTGTTGTAAGTAAGCGATAATTTCATATAAACGATAGTCGGATAATATATGCAAAATATTTGAAATAAGCTATATTCGATACACAGTAGATATCGCATACACGGAATAGCCAAAATGCAGCGCAGTTGTTGCATATAAGCGATAATCGGATATATGCAAAATATTCAGCTACAAATGATTTGCATTGCTCTCTTTTTCGCTCCATCTGAGTCTCACATAAAATACGCAAACGATTCGGCTGCATAAGCATATCTTGTTAAGTATACCCTTTTCGAAGGCTTGACTCACTTGTAGTGTGAGGTTCATTTGGCTCGGTAAACTAACACACTTTCCCTGCACATGTCTGATTTTGTCTCATTCCATTCGGGAAACTTCTCAATCAACCGGCGCACACACAAACGCAAGGGCGTAGAAAAACGGCATACACATGAGGAAAAAAAAATTGTTATTTGCCTGCAGTTGCATTTTATCCAATTTTTGAAAATAAACTAAAAAAAAAAAATTATACAGACAGTCGCCACGGTGCCCGACAGTGGAATACCCTGTACCCTTTTTCCCATAAGCACTAAATCCAACATACGGTAAAAGGGGAACGAAAGTATTTTCTTTTATGTCTCTTTTTACAAGTTTAATATTGGGAAGTTCCAATTGACAAGTTTTTCTATTGGGAAGTGAGGGCAAAAACTACTCTTATGCCTATAACTCCAGTATTCTTGGGTCAATGTGTTAAATTTTGTAACATAGATAGAAAATACATTTATAAATGTATGTGACAATTTTTAAATCAATATATTGGGGGGTTTGGCATTAATGATGGTAAATCGATTGCGGGGGAATGGGGGTTCTATTAAAAAAGATGGATACAGTTTTACCGATTAGGGTCACACGAGTCTCCACAGCAAATTTTGTAACTCTAGCTCCCATGTATCCATATCTACATGTAGTGGAATTGTAAAGCAGTTTATAGGCGAGGGGGTGAAATTAGCATATTTTTGCCTATAACTTTTGATGTATTTTTCCGATATCGATGTAATTATCCGATTTGGATAATTGCAATTGGATTGCGGCTGTAAACCGCAAAAATATGTCACAAGGGAAGGGGGCAAGATATCGCCGTGATTCGACAAACTTTATCTTTTCTGTGTAAATGCGTGTACCTTTTATAGTGTCTGAAATCTTGACGTACATTGCACAAACCTATAATACTCTTTTACACTTTGTGTACAGGGTATAAAAAAGCAGCAGCCACAAGAATTGTTGTTGCAAATTGGAAGAGTCTGCATATTTGCTCTACATTGTTGTGACTGTAGTTGTAGCCACACTCACTCACATACACGAATGCACATAAATGCATAGTTGAAATATTTCAGGCATGTCATCAATAAGTTCGCTGAACTTCATGAACAATGAACGAACACATCTGTATCTATATCTTTCTTATATGTAATACATAAATGTGTATGTTTCTGCATCCGAAAAACCTTTAAGAACTGCAAAACTGCATATGTAGTACATGTTTTTGGTATGTTCCAAAAAAGTTAAATCTTGCGTTTACACACATATATCTACACTTGGAGCAATACTTTTAGCGGGCACTGTCTATCTGTCTGTCTGTCTGTGTGTCTGCTGGGGGCGTCATGTCATTAACTCTTGAGCGAAGCAATATTCCATGCCTGACAGTCGAATTAGGGTCACTCGGTCAGTTCTTGCATGCGTTTTAAAATCAATTACAAAAAATGAGGAAGAAAAACAAAAACACAGCGATTTAATTAATGTTATTTTTAAAGAGCGTTGAAATGCTGAAACGTACGCAGTTCTTTATATTTTCAAAGAAAATACATACAAAATGTTTATAAATAATAACTTAAATTCCAGGAAAACAATATTTCTTGGGGAATTTCTGCAGTTTTAAGGCGAGCAACCAAGAAAAATGTATATTACGAAATGGAATAAGAGTCCAAACAAAAAATACCAATTCTGGTGAAACATTTTATGGCAACATAATTTGACATGAGATAACGTCACAAATGGCTTTATAAATCCTTAGATATAATATACAAATTCACTGAATTTAACCAAAAGTTTAAGATTTCACAAGTTAAGCTGTATTATGCACTTTAGTCATATATAGAAGATACTCCGGCTCAAGTACTTAATTTTAAATGCAAAGCATCGAAATTTAAATAAAAAACTTTTGTGCAAACTTAAAATCACGATCTTAAGAAATTCTCTCGCTTTGTCCCGCCGAAATAAGTACAAGAACTGCAAAACTATCGATTGTATTATTCATATATCGAATCTTTTCGAACCGATATTACAATCTTTACTGTCGAATCTTTTTGCTGAAACTATCGAATGTGCTTATCCGCTCTCCGAAGATGATCTCTACAACACAGTTCAACTCTTTGACTGCCAGTTGAACTCCACTGACCTAACAGCGTTATCCCTCTGGCATAACCCAGTAGAGGTTGCTGAACTTGATATTTCTCGTCGCCAGTAACAGATTTTCGTGACGGCATACGAGTAGCTCTTAACAGCAAGACGCGGGAATACAACATGTATCACATAAAAAAATTAATGAAAGTGAAGAACAAGAGCATAAGATGCACATTCAGATACAAGTTTATGTCACTAGCTCTTTTGATGTCAGAGAAACGGAGACACAGCCGGACATTTCATTTTGTCGTGGTTACCATCAAAAGTTGCACACCAACTTTATTTGCACTAGCTTTCCATTTCCAAAGAAACTAAATTCCTTGAAACTACTTTATTGTCAAACAAAAGTATACATTTTAAAAACACTTTTCAAAGAATCCCAAAAAGCGAAAGACCATATAAAATACGTTGACAAAATGTTAAGACCTCCAAAACGAGATAATCAAATTCAATGACGTTTTTTGGTAAATTTCCCAAAAACATCTCCCACCGCTGCTGCAGAGAACAATGAATTCTTGACCCTCATCGCTATCAACTTCAAAAGCCTATCAAAATATTGAAGCCGCACGTGCTCGATTCCACATAGAATCACGCCGTAATACCATGACAGTGAATTGATTTGATAAACGTTGCGTTCATTCATTGAAATTGTTTTCAAATTTTATTTATTTTTTTAACTTTTAAACGGCTCATTGACAAACATTTTATATTATATATATAAATATAAAGACATTTTTTTTACACAAACAACAAATTGTCGCAAGCATTGCTGCATATGCATTCGAGCGTTAAATTTATATGCCGTTGTTTTTTTATAGATATATATTTTAAATTTAAACCGTTTTCTTTTGTTTTTCTTTTTTGTATAAAAAACACTCGCGTTGTAGCCAAATAATTATCAATGGAAACGCTTTGAAAACGCGACATCAACTGAAAGATCAGCGCAAAATTCTGTACGTCTCGCACAAAAATTTCATTTCAAAGAAATTCTTTAGAATTTTTTGCCCTCTCAGCATCCAAAATGAGAGTGAAAATGAGCAAAGCAATGCTCAATGCGAGCATGAGGGGCTCCCACACTCACACACACGTACACCTAGAACATTCGTATGTATATATGTATAGTTGTTGGCGAAATGCCCAACTTTGCTGACTATGGCAGACATATTGCAGGCAGTCAAGTTCCGAGACAGCACAGGGTGTTTCAGACGCTATAATATGAATGCCTTGCCATTTGTCAGGCTGCCAGATTACACAAGCCTCTAACGGAATCGTTAGCATCATAGCATTGGGAAAGGCCAGATATTTGTTGGCAGCATAATTGGCTAAGATCTGTTGTCAAGCAGACGTTGGTACGTGATGGCTAGAAGCCCTCAAAGTTAGGTCAAGAGTTCGAAAGCTGTCACATAGGCGCTGACAGGTTAAACATCTAGAACTATGTGTGCTAAGATAATGACAAGATGCCCAAAACCATGCAAGTATCATAACAGGGAAAATGCCGCAGAGACAAAGCAGACGATGGGCCTGGGTTCTGTTAGAAAAGGGGAAAAGCTTCCGATTCCAGGATGATCGCTATCTCTACCTTAACCAAGTTGTCGCAGAAACTCTGTTCTAATCTGCTCTAATCACCAATCGATATTGGAGAGTGCCCTACATCAGGCATAGCAGCTCAAGAAGAGGCATAGTAAGTAGTAACAGTTTATGGCATCAAATTATTCTTAGATAAAACTTTAACTTGTATCGTGGCGTCACATTTGACAGCAAACTCAAATTTGACTTCCATGTCACCAACGTGACCAATAAATGCATCAGAGCATTATGCACATGAGGAAGAATAGCAGCAGAGTCATGAAGCACTTCGCCCAAAATCATAAGATACATGATGGTAATAAGACCGATGCTCACCTAGGAAGCAATCGCCTGGGAAACAAGAGTGAATGTGGCCTCAGTCAAGAACGATGTATGACAGAAGCAATAAGTACCAGTCATTCAACGGCATTGGAAGTTTTAATCGATTTACCACCACTCTATATAGATATGGAAATCAACGTTATTCAGGATGTTAGTGGAAGATACTGGCAGTGGCTACCTCATCACTACCCGTTCCGCTGACCAGCTTGGAAAGACACTATCGTTGCTTCCACAACCCAGGGATGAAATCAGTACCATTTGAATTTCAGCTACTACTATAAACGAGCCACGACAACCCTAATAAGGGCGATTGCAGGAACCAGAATAAACTCCCACCTGGTTCGTGAAGCCCGAATGATGCTGAATCTTCTGGGACAACGAGAAACAATCTCACTTCGATAGGGCACTAGTTCACACCACCATTGCCGGGAATGAACTTGCGGGCAAGCTGGCGCGAGACAGTACTGCGAGATAGGGCCAGAGCCTTTTTGAGACACACACAAAATATAATCAAGATTTACTAGGGGGCTCCGCATCCTCCGTTATCGCTTACCAACTCACGTGCTCCTAAGAGATAGACAGGTGCTTCTCCTCCGTTTTTATCAACGCTGTGATTAAGTCATTTCTCGCGGTTTTCGAGTAGTTTCATGTTATAGCTTTTGGAATGAGGATCAAGAATAGGAGGTGAGGAACGAGTAATATGGTCTACCTAAAAAGGGGCAAGGGGTTGTAAGCAAAGCGAGAATGGGGCGATGTCAAACGTATATCGGGTTGTTTAATCTTACAGCTCGTGGAATGAGGATGAAGAAGAGAGGGAGGAATAGGAAGAGGATGAGAAAGAGTCAGAGGATAAGGATAGGTTCATAAGAGGAAGTGGTAGTGGAAGAGGAATAGGAAGGGGACGAAGAGCCCTAGTATGTCCAGAGTTGAAAAACAAGTTTTCGTATGTGGGGAGGTAGGGGAAGGAATAAGTCAATGGTATTGGGTACGTTTTGCTTTAGACTAGACGTCGCAGAAGAAACTAGTCATAATACAACTGAGTCTGAAAACTGATGAAACTAATTTGTTTATGAATGTTTATGGCTTCGATGAAACGGAAAAATTTCATTCAAATAATATATTGACTTCTATTTATAAAGAAAAAGCGCAATAGCAGCAAAATGAGTATTCTTAAATGGCTAGAAAATTCTGGCACAGTATTAGAGCTTCACACTTGTCCTCGGACTTCAATCTAAGTGAGTGAGGGTGGAAAGATTGTTTTCACGGGTTAACTTGATAATGAATCCACTTAGGAATCGAATAAACAACAACAACGCTAATCGCTATCTTGTTATTGGGATCTAATCATAAGTTCAGCTTATTTTAACTTATAATTTATATACATACAAATTTGAAATACACATTTATCAATCAAAATTAAACTTTTGACTTAAATTCATAAATTTGTGAATATGAAGCGTTAATAACCGATACACCGAAACAAGTATCGGTCGAAATTGATGTTATTGACAAATGAAAACCGAAACAAAAACGCTAACCGTGGAATCCCGGACCATTGAGAGATTCAAAATTTACGCTATAAAGTGTCCATTTCCAAGACATTTTTCAAATGAGGCTGCTTGTGTTGCTGTCTCTGTTAGCCCGACTCACTCGTAGGCAAAATTGAAACTTCGAAGAAAGAGAAAGAGCAAAATTATTACTTTCAAGCTCTTTGCTCTAACCGAATCAAGAGTACCGAAAACGATTGCTGATATATTTAAGACTATAAAATATCGATATATCATTGTATTGCCCAAAACAAAATCTTAAAATATTATAATATTTCCAATATTACCTTTTCATGTAAGAGACTACTTTTGTTCCCTTAAAAGGAATTTTTACAGCAAAATCCACTCGTTTTAACGATGCAGTGATAGCTTGTGGTCTCAAATATTTCAAAGCCAGTTTGAAATATTGGAATATACATTCTTATTTAGATTACACAAGGGCAGATGTGGATTCAAAGCAACTTTCCTAATATGGTAACTCAATATGGTCGATTTTGCAAGAAATTGTATATAAAAAACAAACAACTTTTACTTAACCTTCAAAACCCAAAAATTAAGCCAAAAATATTGATTTAAAAATTAAATGCTTTACTTCTTTTTTGTTCAGTGTACGTTTTGAATGACTCAAAAGTTTGATTTGTTGCATTTATTTACTATGGGGATCATCACAGCATTCGATCATGAATTCACATTCCATTCACGACCGCAAAAACACTTTCTTTGCGCAAATCAACTATTTACGGCTTTCATTTAGAAACTGCAGCTAAAAATACATACATTTCAATAGATATAGACAGCTGTCAATATGCAAGCCACCAAATCAATTTCACTTCGTGGCAGGTCAATTTGAAATCTAGAAAAATATGTTATTTTTAAGTTTTCCAGCGCAAAACTACGAAATAGGTAATAGAAAAATCTTAAATTTGACAAAAAGAATTTTTTTGTTCTGTTAGATATAGACATGTGCCGCATGGCGTTTTCGCAATGTGGCGACGTCATTGTGAAAAACTAACGCAAAGATAAAATAAAAAATTGTCACATAAAATTAGACGGAATGTTTTGGGTGGAAAATAGCCGCAGTCGGCAACACCAAAGCGTTCAGCAAAACGCCGGCAAGTGGCTGTCAAAAATTTATATAGCCCAGGCAAAGAGCCATGAGAGAGCGGCTGCTAGAGAGTGCGGGGTTCTACGGCTGTCTGGGGTGTGGGTGCATTGAACTTGTGTGCTGTAGGAAAAGTGTGCGTTCATTTTCCGCACGCGAGCAACAAATAGCATAAAAGTGGGAAAATGTGTGTTGGTAAGTGGCGCCATCAAGCGGCGTGGAGCAGCAACTATGCAGCGAGCATGAAGCTTGGTTTGTGCCTTGGCTAAAGTTAAAGTTAAAAGTCTCCAATATGTGCACATTTGTGCAGGCTGTTAAGCAGGCGGCGCTAACATCGCGGCACGCTATGTTAATAACAGCGCAATATTTAACATTTTGCAGTTTAAAATGCAGCGATTAACTGTAATTTAAACATAGAGCATTTCATGATTTATTTATAAAGCAATTTATATTAGCTCTGTTCTTAAAATAATAATCAATTATTCATTTAACAACAATAAAATCAGTTTTTTATTACTTTTTATTTCAAAATAACGTCAACCTGTCAATATGCCCGAAATAGCTTTGAAAATGTTGGAAATCAAACCAGGGTTTTGACTGACAAGTTTTTAATAATATATTAAAGAAACTTAAATCCAAAATCTTAGAGAGACTTCTTCTTCATTTTGGAGACTAAAATTGACTTTGTTTCGAGTTGAAATTTTTCTTAAATGTGACAATTTTATGCCATTGTGACCTTTAAAATTTTGGAAGAAACCTTAAATTTTTTTTGCTTTTTGTCAGAAATTCGAAAATTTTAAAGTCTTTTCTATTCAACACTTGGTGAGAAATTTTTAATGTGAAACATCTATAAGCGCGTCTTGGGAGTAAGACCGACTCGTATGCCGTCACGAAAATCGAATATCATGCTTGGATGGTATTACGCAAAGTGTACTGTAAATCTATGCTAGGGATAGCGCTAGCATAAATGAATGATAGATGGCGCAAATAGCGATAGCAAATGTCCACGCGAGATTATTATGATAAGTTTCACATTTGCCGGACATGGCGTTACGGCTTAAGTATTTTAATGTGTTTATTTCCTACTTGTAATATTTGAATTATATCATCCAATTTCTTTAAGCTTAACATAAGTCATATTATGCCATAAACACTAATTACACTAGTCTACAAAATTTAAACTTTTTGAATAAGTTAGAACTCTGATGGAGATTATGTCTAAGCTACCTTCCCTCAACATCGCTCCGTACTCAGTTTTTTCCATGTTTTGAGAATTTCGCGAATATCGGTATTTTTGAGAAGGTTCCACTCACATCGCTATATCTCTATTGTCAAATAAAGTATCAAATTGGTAAGAGTATATTACAGCAGACTGCGCCATTTACTCTAGCTGCCATGCGGAGAGGCGTGAATTAGGGTGCGGATTTGATGTTGGCCGGAGACGAAAGTCTGGCAACAATACGCCAATCAAGGCAAAATCTTTTAACATCAGTCTGGAATCGATTATAATGGAAAGGTTGGTAGAGAGCGCATCTTTGGTCGTACTGTCGGCAAAATTCATCCTAAGGCTAATTATCTTGGATGCGCCGCGAACCATGGTAGTCTGTAGTACCAGCATTACTTTACCTTTATTCTTATACTATGGTCAGAGCAGAATCTTTGTAGGTATTTATGATTCTATGTAGTAAGATATAGAAATTGAACAGTCATAACTTTCAAAACGTTATCTGTGTTCTTAGAGTAAAAAATCTTTTTAAAAAGAAGAGCATCGCTAGATTGCTGTTCTCGCTCTAGCATATGCGCACTTTGATTATACCAAATCAAAGGCAATGCGCAGCTCAATGTTACAAATCTGGCTCAAGTTTTATTCTCCTTTAAATTTCAAATATTTTAAATACCCCATAGTTCAGACTTTTGAGAACTCTTAAATAGTTTAAAACTAAGCACTATCCTAGAACCTTATATGAAGCTCTATAACATAAATATACAATCTTCTATTTCTATGTCTATGAAACAATAGGATATAAGCTTTCAGATTTCTCAATGGAATCAAGACAGACGGACATGTCTATATCGACTCGACTATTGCTCCTAACCATTTTTGCCAATGGAACATATGGTCTGCCACGCCTCCTTCTCCCTGTTGCATACATTGCACAATACCTATAATACCCTTTTGCACTTTGTGTATAGAGTATAAACATGTGAATTGGAACTTCCCAATAGAAAAATGTTTACAGTAATATCGATCTTATAAAAAGAGATATAAAAGTGGATACTTCCGTTCCCATTTTACCGTATTTAGTGTTTATTCCACTTTTGGACACCGTCCCGACTCGCTGCAAGTAAAGATAAGTTCTCTAGCGACTTTCATGTTTTGCAGTGTACATACATTTTGTAGGGTCAATATTTCCCTTTTCTAGACTTTACAATAGGTATTATTTACGAGTCTGACAATTGACACTATTAATATGGCATTTGTATTTAAATAGATGTGCTTGTATTTGCTCTATCATTTACAAATAAAACGTGGGGTGGACGACGCCGACGTCGACGACTACGGATAAAAGGCAACAAATAGAAAAACATAACCCCCCACTAGGCTCTATAGCTAAATTGTCAATATTTGAATGAGTTTTAATTATGATAAATAATACCTTCCGTTTTGGATTAACCAAAATATACACCAGAGCGCACATATTTGTACACATGTTATGTAGCTGTCACTCTCTTTTGTATATGCCAACAATGCACACACACACACAGGCACACACACTACACTCACTTTTGCATGTGTGTGCGTGTGTGTGCGTGTGTGGCGTTGTATGTGGAGCAGCGTCTATGTCTAGAGTTGTCTATTTTATGATGCCAGGCATAATTTATAGGCAAATAATACATGCCAAGGGGTGGCTGACAGCCACTACAGCCGCAACCCTGCCCTCCACCCGCTTCCTGATCCCAACTATTACACGCTAGCTCTGTCCCTATCGCCAATCCCACCTCATACTAAGAGTGCTCAAATAGTATTTTCCGTTTTATTTATAAACTCGTGCGACACAAACGAACCAAACATTCAAATAAGCCCAGGGCAATGGGATGGGCCTGTATCCGGGCTGGGCTACTAGGGAGGGCAGGGAAAAGCTTGGTTTCCCTCAGTTTTCATACCATTCATGTGTTCCTGTCATGTTGCTCATGACTGACGGTAAGAGTGTTCAAGTATATATTGTAGATATGAAAGTGTCGGTATGTGTGTCTGTGAGCTTGGCGCTAAACATATGACGCGTGCTGTGTCAGAAATTCGAAAATGTTGGAAAATACACAAATTGTTTTTTTGAGGTCAACATGTAATGTCATAATATAAAGGGAGATAGAGAGGAACGAGCGGGCCAAAGTATCGTACAAAAGTAGAGCTCGAGCTTGCCCATGGAGCAGCTTAAGGTATAAATGCACTCCCGACCAAATTTTCTCGCAAGTCAGTCCAGTCGCTTGAAAGAAGGTGGACAGCACTTCCGGTGCTACCGTCTGATCGAAGCACATGCCGTTTGTACTGAGTTAGTGAATCAAAAAATGGCAGCAGTAACTTTGCAGTAGAACTTTAGGTCATGTGTTTTGTTGTTGTTTCTTAGCAGTGAAATTATAACCCTAACGAAACAATTTTCATAAGTTGGTTTGCCATTAACAACTGCTATTACAGTAAATCACATCATTTCGTTTCATGTCCTTTGTTATTGTGTGTGCCAAAAGTAAATTTAACTATAACAATTGTAACATAATTCAATTACTGTTACAGTAAAATGTACTAAAATAAAACTGCTACCACAGGCATTGTTATTCTCACGCTATACTTTCAATCCGTATCTTATTGTAGCTTTCATTCACTGTATCCACAGTAATCATAAAAGCAAAACTTTTATTTTGTACATTGTTTTTTTTTTTTTAAATTGTGACAGCTACTGTACGGTACGAACTGCAAAAATTTTAAATATGTTTTTTCACTGTGCCCACAGTCGTGTGAAGTGCAAAAATATGAACTCTCCTTACATGCATGTTGTTAATCAACTATGCCAACAGTTAAACTAACTGTAAACTACAGTAAATGTAATGTGCAAATAGTAAGAAACTAGAGTTAATGTAAATTGCAAACTATAAAATATTATACTGTGGACAGAGTAAAATTAGCATGTTACCCTAAAAATAACAATAAGAATAGCTTATAGCAGTATTTAGATAGTTACTGTAAACTACAGTACACACAGTAAGAAGAGCTAATGACTGTAAATTACAAAAAATACACAGCAAGATTAGCATGTTAACGTAAACTGCAGTAAATACAACAAAAAGAATAGCTACTGTAAATTTCAGTAAATATTACAGCCAGTTACAGTAAACTAAAATAAATACACAGCAAGATTAGCATGTAAACTACAGTGTAAACACTGTAAACTTCAGCAAATATTATAGTTAGTTACTGGAAACTAAAGTAAACGTTACGGTACACACAGTAAAAATAGCAAATTACTGAAACTACAGTAAACATTATAGCAAGAATATCAATCTAGCTTTAAACTTCAGTTACATTTCAGTAAAGTAAAAATAGCTAACTACTGTACACCTCAGTAGAGCACATCGCTTATTTGTTCCAAAGAAGTTCGATTGCGTTTAAAAATCCGAAAAAAGGCTATTGGTTTATTGCCGAGGCGAAACGGAATTTTGCTCGGTCTTGCATAAAACAAGAAAACAATATACCACAAATAATCAAATATGTCCGAAAACTGGTTTTGGAGAACGTGTGAAAATGCATCGACTGAATCAGTTTCGAACTTGGCTTTTGAAGGCCAAGAGCTGACACAAACCTACATTCCTTTAAAGGCAATCAACATAATACTTATATTTCCCAGTAAAAAACCTTCTGCCTAAACCTTGCTTAACAGTTCTTTCAACGAATTTCAAGGCCTTACTCCTTGAACCGCCGCTCAATCAGCACAAGCACGATCGCGCTTAACAGCAATACCATATACTACACATTTAAGTTCCCCAATAAAACAGAGTGCTCTGTGGAGTTCAGTTCAATAAGTCAAGGTAGAGCCATAAGCGTTTATGTGCCGCATGTATTAAGAACTTGATATGCCCTCCAATATCTATCCAAGTAGACCGCATTGAAGCACTGCCAGGCGGAAGCACAGTGTGCAAATTCCAATTTTATAATCAGCAGAGAAAACAGCAAAAAGAATGAAAGAGATCGGCGCAGAGTCGCAATGAGACGAGCAAAAGTAAGAAAACGCATCATTGAATTCTTAATCTGGCATTAATACAATTTGATGTATGAAGACGGCTAAGCAGCGTGCGGGGAATGGGTTAAAGACCGGCTGGTCGTTGCTACATGAAGAGAATCCCAACAAATCCGTCCCAAACAGACAAAGGACAGACACAACATGTAATAGATGGGCGACGACAGATTGTGAGCATTGCACTCGAGGAGAGTTCCAGACGAGGATGATGGCACAACTAGGCTTGGAATGTCGCTGCAGTTCTTGCTGTTCTTGTTGTTGCATACACGCGGGTGGAGCGCAAGTCAAGGAATGAGGGGTAACTACTGCATTTGATATGCCTGCTGTTTGACCCATATTGGAATTTGCCTTAGAGGCGTCGTGCCAAGCAAAACAAACTGCAGTAAAGTAAAGTAAAGAGCAGAAAAAAGAAGCAGGCAGTCCGAGTCACGATTTTAGACTGGGACAGAGGGGGACAGCGGGGTCCTAAGAAACTTTGTAATGAATGTGGGATAAGGGAAGTGGCCATCAGAGCCGCAACACAATGCAAGTGCAATCTTGGGTCTACGTACATATAACAGTGTGTATGTAAGTTTAACTAGTGTGTATAAGTACAGTAGGCCCCTCGATGAGACGGTTTTCAAATAGAGCCTGTTGCATTGCAAGAGGAAAAAGAGACTTACATTATCAGGGAATTTCGCTAAGAAACAAGAGTCTGCTTTATACAAATATAGGTAAGTGTAAGACTTAAAAATCACCAGAAATTGGATTCGCGAATCTGCAGGCGTACTTGTCATGCAAGGTTCTACTGTATTTTGTGTACGTGAGCTTTTAGAGTTCAAAACACAACATGACACCGTCATTGCAAAGGTGTTTGAACCCCGAGACTAAAACGTTCTGTGCACACACAAAAGTTCAAAAGGTATTGCATATAGTGTAAGAACTTACCTTCGTTCGTCTCGCTGCGTCGGCGTCGGTTCATGGTGTTATTGTTGTGGTAGTGCTCCATTTCGGATTTCTCCGTTGACTCGTTCTCCTGTTTCTCATCCTCTGTGTGCACAGGCGATGAGGGCCCTGAGGAGACGCTGGCCACTGGTGAAGTCGAAGCTGCCGAGTTAGTACTGCCGCTCAGTCCATTACCGGTTATGTGTGCATTGCCGGATACAACATTACCGCCTCCACCCAGACTATCAATGGAACTGCGCTTGGCAGCCTGCAAGTAGGTGCTATGTGTGCTCAACGAAGAAGTTGGCGAGGCGCAAGATGAGGGCGTGGAGCAGCTGGCAGGCGGCATATCCTCAATGAGATCAATGGACTTTTTGCGCGGCTTTTCTGGCGGTACTGGCGCCTGCTCTCGCTCCTGCTCCTGTAGCAGCGAACGCTGCATGGCAGCAGTAACTGCTGCTGACTTGGCAGGAGGCGGTGGCGGTGGTGGCTCTGAGCATTTTGTAGGCGAACGCAAACGTTCGGCATTTAATTTAACAGGACTGACATTCTTTGGCTTGGTTGCCGGTATAGGCGGCAATGGTGGCGACTTGACTGGACTGCCAATCTTGCCGCTGCGCGGCTTAATCTCTGGCGGCGTTGCTGCTGTCGCCGCTGTGGCATGACGCACCGGCGGACTGGGTGGCACAACGGGCTCTGCTTGTCGCGGCACTGGCGAACGCAGCTCCATGGGCTGCTTGTGATGTGCAGGCGGCGTTAGAACCTTGTCGTTGTCCGAAGGGCGTTGGGTAACTGCTGCGCCTGTGATTAGACCCGTGCCGGGCACCGTGCGTATAATATCGCAGCGATTTAAATCGCTGTGCGTGCGCGGTGACTTGGTCTTGGTGAAATGCGAAGTCCACTTCTTTTGCTTCTCGATCAGCTCACGTGAGTTGAACTTGCGCTCCGGCTTCTCTGGCTTGTCGCCGCCGCTGACAGCAAACAAAGCGCTAACTGAACCAGCGCCAGTGGACGTTGTATTCTCCTCGGATTTCAGGCGCGACAAATTGTGCTGTGGATATTTGGTTGTGGGCGGCGTAGGCTCCACTATAAATTTATTATTCGAAACTCGTTCGCCGCCGTTTTGAGCACCAGCACAGTTGTTGTTGACCAGCGAAGCGCCCGAGGGAAAGGGTGTTCGTCGCTTGGGCGGCGACTGTGAGCGATCTGAGGAGCGCGAAGAGGAACGATCAGAGCTGTCGCAGATATTATCCTCACGTGAGCCTGAGCGCTGCAAGCGTCCACCCACATTGGAGTTGGACTCTACGCCTAGTTTCTCGAATAGTGCACGAGCGTTGTTAAAGCGCGCCGAGTGCGATTCTGTGCGCACCACGTTCACGGGCGGTCCACCAGCTGCTGCTTGAGCGGCTGCAGCAGCAGCGTGTGCCGCTGCAACGGCGCTGAGCT
Organism: Chymomyza caudatula; assembly: GCA_035041775.1. Taxonomy (NCBI): domain Eukaryota; kingdom Metazoa; phylum Arthropoda; class Insecta; order Diptera; family Drosophilidae; genus Chymomyza; species Chymomyza caudatula. Next base: position 7,532,560 of record JAWNKW010000133.1, read on the forward strand.
GTTCCACGGGCTGAATTTCGATGGGCTTACGCTGGAAGATGTTGGCAATTTGAGAGACTTTACCCACGGGAGAGGGCGCATGTTGCATGGCTTTTTCCATATTGTGGCTGCAAAGACAATGAGAGAGAGAAGATACTTAGCGAATGACGAACCATGAATAGTTGCACCCGAAATAAAGCCATTGTTGGACACTTTACCAGCTCCATTTTGTTTAAGTGCACATATGTTTTAGAGCAATTCTGATTTTAATGAAAACTTTGTTGTATATTCGGCAAATTGTCTAATTTAATGGTCCGCTCTTCTGTCAAACGTCCAAAAAGAGCAGCAACTGAACTAAAATAGGCCTATATTTTACTGAAAGCATTGCCAACACGCAATTTTGAGTGTTTTTCGTTCTTATTCTTCTTTTTTCAAAGTATCTCTCAAAGAGAAAACGCCGGGGTAAAGCGCACATAAATGATGGTAGGCGCGACATTGAAACCTATTTGTGTTTGTTTGTGTTCAACTGATAGGGTTAACGTTATCGACAATTCAGCTATTGATTTGTGCTTCGGCTAGGTTGGTTTACCGAGTTCGCTGTAGTTGAAAGCAAGTACAAAATACACTTTAATCGCAATAAAAAGAGTTTTCCTTGATGGACAGTTCTCGTTCGACCTTTTATAATGTAGTAAAAACAGTGTTTTGCAGTAAAAACAGTGTTTTGCAGTAAAAACAGTGTTTTGCAGTAAAAACAGTGTTTTGCAGTAAAAACAGTGTTTTGCAGTAAAAACAGTGTTTTGCAGTAAAAACAGTGTTTTGCAGTAAAAACAGTGTTTTGCAGTAAAAACAGTGTTTTGCAGTAAAAACAGTGTTTTGCAGTAAAAACAGTGTTTTGCAGTAAAAACAGTGTTTTGCAGTAAAAACAGTGTTTTGCAGTAAAAACAGTGTTTTGCAGTAAAAACAGTGTTTTGCAGTAAAAACAGTGTTTTGCAGTAAAAACAGTGTTTTGCAGTAAAAACAGTGTTTTGCAGTAAAAACAGTGTTTTGCAGTAAAAACAGTGTTTTGCAGTAAAAACAGTGTTTTGCAGTAAAAACAGTGTTTTGCAGTAAAAACAGTGTTTTGCAGTAAAAACAGTGTTTTGCAGTAAAAACAGTGTTTTGCAGTAAAAACAGTGTTTTGCAGTATTTGTTGTGAAACAGTTTTTTGGATATAACATTATATTTATACCAAAAATGATCCAAACTGCATTACTAGCTAACTATTTCTAAAACTAAAAATAAAATATGAGCACTTTTGTTGTTATATAGCCGAGGTGGCACGACTTTATTGTATCTGTTATACCAAACCGGTCTTATCATTGATTCAATAGACGACAACAAGCGTACCACCAAAACAGCAGAGAGGTAAACAAATGCACAGATAACAAGCAATACCCAAAATGTTGACAAAGCGGATCGGCCGTTTGTTAAAAACAGACATCCGATTACGTAGTCCAAACGTGTGACAGTTTATAGACCCCAAGATTTGTTATAATTACAGCGCCTAAGACTATGGTTAGCCCATGGCAGTACTTTAAAAGTCACCGAAAAGTCAAGTGCTAAGACAATGCCTCTTTAAGTGTGGCCAAAAGGGCTTCGTAAACTATCTAATCTATACGAAAGTTGTTTTGTAAATGCATAGATAACCTTGTAGCCATCACTTTATGTTAGTTAAACATTTGATAAAAGTTATCTCTTAAAAATTAATCCATTGCTGCAACAGAAAACGTTGCACTGCAAACGTATTAAGTATACGATGCGTTGCATAAGTCGTAATTCAGGTAGACTTTACTGTTGGAACGTTGTGCAACTGTTAAATATTTCAATATTTTTCAATATATCAATATTGATTTAATGGCACATCCGTTGGGACTGTGAGGGACGCGCTGTATGTACGAGTTGCATTGAACATTTGAGCCTGAGCTCTCATTATAAATTGATTGCGCATAAAATGGACAACGTTGGAAAAGGACAATGTGTTGGCATTCATGGACAGTGCAGCTCTTGGGATTAGGGGTAGTTAGAATTTTCAAGAAAACAATATTTATATAAATAAATGAATGTCTTGATGTCTCGAAAATACTTTTCCACAATTTTCAAATAAAATGCCTTTTATATTTCGGAAATTAGCAATCCTTCTGCTTCAAATATGAATTTTGCAGCGCAAAGTTTGTTATTTTTTATACACATTTATCAGTTATGGCCACCTAAAGTTTTGAAAAATCAATCTTGGCTGTTCGCTCACCGACGAATTTCGTGAAGAAAACCATCGATGCTGTGCATTAACCTATTTTGCAAGATCTTCTTGTGAGATTGAGGCGTACCTGGCTACTGGTGTGAAGTCCGTGTTAGTATGAACCCGAAACGGAAGAGCAATTGACGTATGAGTATTCAAAGACAAACCAAATCCAACAAAAGTTGTTTGGTGACAAAGCACTTCCAAGGAAATGATCGTCTGTTTCATTAGAGAAATGAAGGAATTGTAAATTGCGAATGAAGGAATACCAAAAGCCAAAAATTGATCATCCTTCATCAAGACACTGCGTGCAGGGTCCATAAATCCTGTGTGAAACTTCAAAAAAAATCAGTCTCTTTCCAAATTTCGTATACGTCAAAGTATCTTGGTTCCAGAGTATAAGTAGAAGTTGAAAAATTATATAAGAGTAACCATATAGGAATTGAGAACAGGCATGAATATCGAACTTAAAAGATATTGAGCCACTTTTTCTAATTATGAATATCCAGATGTCTGCCCGAGACTGTGTAAAATAGTAATTTTTGAAAGCCCGTGACTACCCCTAACATATTAAGTGCATAGCCTTGATGTTGCTGGACACTCAAGCTATTAATACTTACAAAAACAAAATGGCGCATCGAGAACTCTGATGATTGTGTCCTTGCACTCGCTGACTCGCATTAAAATCAATTAGCAAGTATCTTCAGAGCGTATCATTTACATTGCAACACTCCATGGCTTAATACATATAATTTCCGCTTATATGTTAATGATAATGGTCATGTTCATAATGATTATAATTTGCAATGCCAAATGACAAACTAGTTTACCTGTTTCTGCCTCTAATTCTGCATAAATGTTAATTATATGCGTTTAAATGTTAAATAGCGCTCGTTACGCGGCAAAGCGCCACGTAAAGAGTGCCACAGACCCCACCGAGAAGGGGCAACCTCTATGAGAAAAGGTGGCACTGCGACTCTGCCATGTGTTATAATTGCGTCAAAGCTGTCTGAGCGTGAAGAAAAAAAATACACATAAAGAAAACAATGTCAACAATGGAACATGCTCTTGTTGTTTCTCTTGTTATGATTGTCGTCGTTGTTGCGGTTGTTGTTGTTGTTGTTGTTGTATAACAACAATGTGCTGACAAACAAGGTGATAGTTGAATAGATGTTGAAGGAGGCCAGCGGGGTGGTATGTGCCACACAAAAACTGGGAAACAATTAAAATGAAGCAGAGCTGGCAAGACACCCAAAGGGGGCGGGAACACTTTGTATCAATTGAATACTAATAAAGTTTCGAGAGGTGTTTGGTTTAAATCATTGAAGAACAAGCTTTTTACTAAATTAGGTTTTGATAGGAAACTTTTCAAGTTAGAGTGATATCATCAGTTAAATCAAAAGAATACTAATGATAAGAAATACGATAAGGTTTTGTGCCCAGAGGAAACCACTATTTACCATGGACCCATTTTCTTGATCATTGTTGGTAATTCATTTAGTACTTTTTACAAGCTAAAGACCAAATCGATTGAGTTCTGATGAATTTTGGAAGTTCTTACTACTATCACAGTATTTTGGAAGTTCTTACTACTATCACAGTATTTTGGAAGTTCTTACTACTATCACATTACAGCATCAAATCTTAGCCATGTTCCTGTTCTTATTTCGGTAGAATTTTGCGTAAATTAGTATTCCGCAACTGTTCCGAAACTCACATTCGCCAAAGATTTCGTGGATTGCATTCCAATTATGACTTTCATTATAAAACCATTTAAATAATGTAGGTCATATTCTACTTCTTCTTCCTCCTCGTTGGTCTTCATCTAACTAATTCTACGTCTACTTCTACCCTTTGTGTTCGTCTTCCTCTTTGTTTTGCCCACTGTATTCGTAATCGTCTTAACCGATCCCTTTGCTGGAAGGCCTCTATTAGGATGCTACGCCCCATGCTCATTAGGCTCGCCAACCGTCTTTGGGAGTTCCGCCCCTTGCCGCTACTCGCTACGGTCGTCCACAACCATGACTTCATCTCCATCTTCTTCTACTGCTACTTCTACACCGACTTCTCCTCTCTAACCCTTAGTGTTCATATTCTACCTTCTTGTTATGCTTTTGATCGTAACGTTCGCTAAACAACTTTGGGAGCTCCGCCCCTTGGTCGCTACTAGCTACTACTATTCTCAACCACCATGACTTCTTCCCATCTTCTTCTAATGCTACTTCTACTCCGACGTCTCCTCCCTAACCTTTAGTGTTCGCCTTCTACTTCTTGGCCTTGGTCTCCGTTTTCGTCCGCCTCATACCCAAACCCTTTGCTCGGCGACCCCTTTTAGGGTGCTTCTCCCCATGGTCGTTACGCTCGCCAAACGACTACGGGAGCTCTACCCCTTAGTGTTCGTCTCCTACTTCTTTGTCTCCTCTCCATTTCGTCATCGTTTTACTCAATCTCCTTGCTCGAAAACTTACTTTCCCATGCCCATTAGGCTCGCCGTTCCGTCATCCTTTTACCCAATCTCCTTGCTCAATAACTTTCTTTGGGATGCCACGCCCCATGCTCGTTACGCTCAGCAACCGCTTTTGGGAGTTCCGCACATTGCTCGCTTAGATCGTTCACTACAATGATTCACTGGAGGTAGCCACATTTCCCTCCTAGAAATAAGCATACCATAAGTTGCAAAAATGAGCAATTTTATAGAGCTCTGTCTGTCAGCACGAATAGACACCTAGACCTTGAACACCAATAAAGTCAGGGGAACCAAAATTTAGCACACGAAGGTGAAGTTTGTAAACTACGTTGATATCTGATACCGTTATTATAATACTGATTTTGAGTACACTCATATGAGTATATCCGTAAGCTGCTTTATGCAAACAGTCTTTTCGTATCTGTCTTCTTTAAACTATTTTCGCTTAGGTGGCAATACGGATTATCAACTAATGGCAAAAATTTAATAAGTTTTTGCAGCTAATATCGATTTATCTGTTTCAGGGTTGCCAGGCATCTTCAGCAGCTAGCTGTCGATCATATTTCATACAAAATCTTTTTGACTTCCCTAATTTTTTGCGATTCTAGGGTTTTTTTTTGGTAGACACAATTTCAAACACCATTTTTTGAACTTGTAATGATGTCCAACTAAGATAATGCGAAGCCGAAACAAAAACCGGTTCACAAGCATGACAACTGTCTAGAATCTAGATGTACTTCAGTTTATCGCGTAGGTAATACACGACAGTTCCACAACAACAACAACAAAAACATTCACTTAACTCTATCTGCATTGTAAGCAGAGCAACCTCCAAGAGTTACTTATTTCTTTTATTCTTGATTTAGAATACAAAACAAGTTGTTGCTGTTGTTCTTGTTACGACAAATTATGCCAATTAAATGGTGGGAAAACAAGTTGGCAAGTCTGCACGCGCCTGTCGCGCTACTCGAATAGCCTTTCGTTGTTGTTGTTGGTCTTGTTGGAAGTTGTGGGGAGACTGGAAACGGCCGTGTAGGCAGCAAAACTTTACGACTTGCAAATTGAAGTAATTTATCTTATGGAAATCAACTTGGCATGTTGCATGTATACTCATATATTAAGCTAAAATTAAGGTAAAATATCGGCAAGGCTTCAAAGGATGCGCCGACTCTGAGTCGTATGTAACAAATTGAATGGACTTGAATGGTACAGAAAAGCTGAGACTTTTGTTCTTCCATCTGCTTTTCGAACACCAAAAGCGGTGAGAGAATATTGTCAGAAAGTGTATTTCTTTTAAGTTCCTAGGAATATTTAAGAAAAAGTATTCTGCTAATCACGCAGTTTTATGAAGATGTCCAGTGTGGCTCTTGGAAGATGATAACAAAGCCGTTTTTTGTTGGTAGAATCAGTTAGAGGGCTGGAAAAGACCGCCACCGTAACAGGTTGAGTAGCAAAGCACCCTTTATATGCAAGTTATAGCTGCGAATAACAGGCTCTTATTTACGTTACTACAAATACAGTTGGTTTCGATTAACAATAAGGGTATTACATAGTCAATACTATTTCTCGTTGCTTTTACAAAACACTTTAGCTTTGTGTGTTTCTATTTTGTTGCCTTATTAACAAAAAATTGCTCTAAAGCAGGAATCGGCAACGGTAGGCTAGAGGTTGGCAGCATTCAAGTCACTGCAATAGTATTTGTGTGTCAGCAGAGAAAAGAGATCCCTGCTCGAAAGGCGGCTTGCCAAAATTTCTTTGCTTTATATTTGTTATCACTTGTACACATTCTATTAAAACTCAGTGAATACAATACATTCATGCAATTAACACTCAACAATGGAAAAGCTTAAAGTATCGCTTTTTAAAAAAGTCAAAAAAAACTGCAACTAAAAGATCTGCATTTACTTAGTTCTAAATTTCCTCCCCTTACAGCAGAAGTTGGCAAAATGTTAAAAATAAATGCCGCTTGTTTGGAGTTTCACAAAACACTCATGAATTCAGGCAAACAGGCAATGCGGTAAAGTGGAGCACCTGCACACTGTGCCACTGGAAGTGGCAGCTGTAGATGTAAAGAGCCGAGTTTTTGTGTCTAAATTTGAAAACCAAACCTCTTTAATTATGCACAGACAACAAGTAGAGTATAATGGCTCTAAAAACCGACTTCTCGCACTCAATGGCTGCACATGTGAGATAGTATTATTTTTGGGCCTAAAGTGGTTTGCTAATAAAGTTGCGGAATACCAATTTGCTTGGATTTGCTCCTACACAGTAGACTTTGTCTTGATTGTTGCGTCATCGCAGTCAGCTAGGATAATAATGCTTATTGGGTTCAAAGCAGATACGTCGCACCGGTTTCTGAAAATTGGTTTGAAAATCGGTAGCCGAATCGAAAATGGTAACCCAACCACCCGATGTTTTGGACAGACTGAATAGATGATTTTCCTTCTTGGAATCGTAGGTCTGCAGTAACTTTTCTTGGGTCGTATCGTATTTGTGCACCAAACCCTCACCAGTGCTAGCAATAATAGAATTATATCCACCATCAAAGGCTGTTCACCAAATGTTGGGAACTGGTTCACCGCCAACATTGGGATTCTGAATGTCCAGCAGTAGAATCATGCCCTCCATGGATACGGCTGCAATGCATTTGTTATGTTTAGACAGCGCCCTATTGTGAATGAGCAGAATTTTCAGTGAAAAATGAGGAACTTCTAACTCGTATGAAATACTGCCTCGTATAATAAGCTCTTTGGGCGGCAATTTTTTGCCTTTCTTCAGCGACTTTTTATTATTTATTTGGGTTTCAAATACTTCTGCGTCTAGTGTACCAGGAATATTATGTGGCATGTTTTGGCGCTTCTTTGAATTCTGCATGTTTATCAGTTTCTTGATTATTCGTTATAAATATTTATTTATCGTATTTGATGTGTTTATTTTCATTAGCTTCATGCGAATAGATATCGATAGTTTTTCAGCTCTAGACTACAGCACACAAGGCAGCACCCATTGTAATATTCATTGACTGGGCTTCGAAGCGGCAGCTTTTTAGACACACGAAGTCCAACCTGACCAGGATTCTTCAAGATCATGAATAGATACTCGGCTTGAGTAAACCCCGAAGTGGCCGATGCTTGCATTTCATTGCCACTGACATCATACAATTATCCCCTCGAGGTAGCTCGCTTTCTCTAAGTTAACCCAATGTCTAGTAGTACCTGTCTAACCTCTCTCTCCTGTTACAACAACCACTAGATTTGTAGGGATATTTAATCATTCTCACTTCAATACGTTTAGATACAGTGAGTTTTCGAACGAACCAATGTTTCGGTTCTATTATTCATTATACGTAAACTTCAATGCCCGAACAGATGACAATTTGCATAACAAAACAAACTTTTCAAGCCACCCATTATATAAAGTACTTGGCAGCCTAGTCGTGTGACATGTAAACACCACAATATGTAAATTACTCCCCAGACTATCATCCTGCTGAGCTCAGCACGTAGACTTCGGGCAGGTTTCAGTGCTGTTATCCTCCACCAATGACAAAATGTCATAACTTTGCATGGAATACGGATGGGGCTGGGTTAACAATAGCTAAAAATAGTGTGCCAGCATCTCGACTCTGGCATCAGAATGAATCACATGAGTCACAGCGCAGCTGAAATCGAGAGCAACTGACAAGAGAATCAGGCTAGGCAAGGAGCACAGAGTCCAAGTCAAAGTCATTTGTCAGGCTTATAAATGTCAATCAATTCAACTTGATTCGATGTGAATGCATTGGATATGACTAAGAATAACGAGCTAATATTGACTTACCTTCTTCTATAACTATCTAAGTGATGTAGCTGTATGACTGTAGTAGTTTAGTTTTAGTTTGGTGCAAGTTCTCCGACCGCAAAACGCCTAAAAGCGTGCAGCACCAAAGTTCATATTGGAGTCTCTGTCTTTAGTTTTCAAAACTCTTCTTTACTTTGGCACTCAAGCGTACTAAACTAGCTTAGGAGACACGTTTTAAAGTAGTTTTCGTCAGCATTTTCCGTTGTTTGTCTTGCTGCAAGTTGAACATGCAAATTTTCTGAAAGAAACAACAATAAAAAACACATACAGTAAATAACAATGGGGTTTTTTAGTGCTATTTGTAAATTAGTAGTTCATTGAACCATGCAAAAGCTGCCCAAAAACCGAATTTCAACATGAAACAAAAGCGACCACGTTTCCTTTTAAGCGAAATTGCTTGGTTGATTTGTTTAAACTAAAGTTGAAATGTTGCAAACGGAAGCAATTAGTTTTAAGAAGCGGGAGCCCCAGAGAGAGCGAGAGTTTCGCCAAAAACCTCAAGCTCAACCAGAGAAAGTGTACAATATTGATATACATTGCGCGTATTGTTGGCTATATTTGGTAACCTTAAGTCATCAAGTTATCAAGTCAGCAATAATAGCTACAATTTTACGCTTCGGCCTAGCAGTTTTGGCCGGAGACAACAAATGACTCTTATTTTGCTCATTTGTGCGCTCTTTCTCTTTCGCTTTGTAATCAGCTAAAGCAATCACGTTTTTAATCCAAAGTTTACCTCTGGGTGGGAGTCAGTGTCTTTTTTTCACCTTGCGCATGCGAATTGTCTAATTTTTATAATTTCGCTCGATTGTACACACAGAGAAAAACGCTGTTCGGAGACTAAGCATTCGCATACTCAAAAAATAAACGACATTTCTAATTTGTTCTACAAAAAGTTCGAACATATATATAGCTACAAGATAACTTAAATCAAGTACAAATACTCATAATTTACATTTGTACTAAATCGGCGGTTCAAACAGAACAGCTGACAAATAATTAATAATTATATATAATATAATTATTTTAATTAATTAAACAATTTCTAAAGAGGACCCCTAAAATTTATCATGCCGAAATCATACTTATAGTTTTAGAAGATATGTGGAGTTGTGAGTTATCGAAAAATGAATATTTAGGTAGTCCATTCATGGACATATAAAGATGTTACGATTCAAAGATCGTTCTTAGATGATCTTAGAAGGTTGTTCACCGTTCGCCTGGAGACACAAACAAATTTGACCTCAATTTAGGGTGGCTGAAACAAACAAGTTTCGGTCATTTTGGAGTTAACTCCGGCAAGCGAATTTGTTTTCTAACTATTTCTAGTTCAATAAATTCGAGATTTTGCGAATTGCGCAATTAACAAATCGCACATATGTCGGAAATCTTACTTCCGAAGCAAAGTGAAACTTAAACTAAAGTTAAATAATCCATAATCCATCTTGAATGTGGATGATTGAGCCATTAACTTAACAAATTTTTTTCTAAATTCAAAAATTCTTTTTTTTTCAAGTTTAAAAATATGTCACAAACTATGCAAAACGGGTGCTTAGATGTAAAACCAAAAAATAATTTCTTACTACCATAAACTGTGTGTTTACACAGGGTAACATGGTTTTGTTGTTGGAAAACTGAGGGTCATTTAAGAAGTAATTTGCTGCGTCGAATCCGAATCCGGGGTTAGAATTGAGCAAACACTTCAGGATTTTAAGATATTTGAGGTTATGTACCACAGGCGGCTTTTCGGCATGACCCTCAGCTTTAAAACAACTAAACCATGTTGACCTATGTTATTGTCTCAAAGGCTTAATGCTAATGACATCGAAGGGATATATTTCTAATAACCTTACAGCAAAACGGTTTCATTAAACTAAAATTAATAAGAAAAATGATTTTTTTTAAGGATACGTCTAAGTAAAGTCCCATTGTGTGGCAAAATGTCAACAAATCAGCCGGATTCGGCAAATCGAAAACGAATTTACAGCGGTTTTATATTTTCAAGTAATTGATTAAAGATGATGTTGTCTGTGAAATTAAGGGGAGGAAATCGTGTACTTTTCCCCCATGCCCGGAGTGCACAAGGAGATCCTCCATAAAGACTGTGACAGTGGCAATACCAATGGAACACACTATAGAATAAGGGATGAGAGAAAGGCACGTATCATTTTCACACACGGTTCCGTATTTTATTTCTACGGTCTTAGTGGAAGCGATTTCCGTCTAAACTAAACAAGGATGTGATTTTTTGGCTTAGATTCACCTTATTCTGTGTTACTACATCATGCGGCTAAACTTGTTCTCGAAATAAGCTCCGCTTGTTTTAGAAGTAAGCGAAAAGATGCTCAAAAACGTAACAAAAAACGTGAAATGAGTAAACTTGGTAAACAAGTTGGATCGAGCTTAAGTCCAATGTTCTCGTTTGTTTCTCTCTGTGTAGCACTTACAAAGTGCTCAGTTCACTAATTTAACCATATTATCTAGCTGAAGCAAGCAGTTTGAGTAGACTTATTCAATCAGCAGCTGAGTTACTTGAGGTAGGTCATAACTCTGATTAGTTTATATAGTACACAAGTCATTATTGCTACAACGGCTGCTTAGTTACTTGAGCTAGGTCAAGTATTCTATACAAAGAAAAAAGTGAAAATAAGTTTGTCAAGTGTGCTGACAACTGTTTTCCACTTGTAAGCCATATTTTCCATTCGATGTCACAGTTTATAGCTATACACAAAAAAAGAAAAAAAAAACCCTCAAAGTTACCTAATATGGTGTAGAAAACAAACAGCTTGGCATCATAACTTTCAGCTAAATATCTCACCTCTAACAGAAAATACAGGGCCATTAAGGCCGAAGCAAGCTCATCTTCAGGCTCAAGTAACTTGCCGGTCGCAAATCACCATAAAAGGTCGTGAAAAAGTTGTTTACTTTGAGACTTACCAAAGACTTTTTTTCTTGCTCGCCATAAAAAGACAAGATAGAACAGCAAATAGCTTAAATATAAGAATAGCGCAAACTGCTAGAGATGGTCATAAAACTTTGAACATGACATGGAAGCCTCAATGATAGTTACAAGATTTATTCAAGATGAGCTCGGGTTTTTATGGCTACCTCAGTCAAGTAATTCGGCAGGCTTTAATTAAAAGCAATCTTGTTAATAAATCCAAAAGTTGACCAACAAAAAGGTAATAAAACTAGCCTAACAAACAGAAATTGAATGGAAAAAGCTTGAACAAACATCGATATAGTATAGTAAATATGGAGGTCTTTCACTGTCCATAAATGTATGTGCCATAAACTAACGGCCTTGATGTAAACAACAAAAAACTCGTACACCTGGTCAAAACAAAAACATCTCCACAAAGACAATGCGAAAAAAAAATTATCTCATAGTCATAGAAATTCAAGTCGATCGCCTCATTTTATATAAGAGGAACGGGCTGTGGCTTCGGCATATGTGCTTTGATTGAGAGTTATGACACACAATAATCATCGCTTACGTATCTGAACCACTTTTTTACATCTGTGCTATACAAAGTAGTCGTAATAAGCCAACAATCTTACGAACAAGACTTTCAGACCACATGCACAGCAACCGTTATTAGCTCTTTGGGAACAAGGGGAACGCTCACCATAATGAGCACATGAGTGAATTATGTTTGTCTGTGAGGAGCTCTTGGACAACTGGTTGGCGATCTCTGATATGTGTGTGGTGTTTTTTTTATAAGGAAATTACAAGGCATTAAATCGGACATCTAATGACTGGGCTTTAACTTTGGACTGACGGAGAAATCTGATTGATTGTAATTATATACATATATTTAGAAACAGTGTGTGTGTGTGTTAACTCTGCTGAGCACTTTCCATGAACTACAAAAGCAATTCTAAGTTGCAATTTATGTGATTTTCTCTAGAACATGTCAATGACATTATCAATTGAGTTTAATGAGAAACATTCGCATAAACTTTGAACTAACAACAACATAACGCTGTCTCATACATTTATTTTGAAATTATGACCACTTGAACGTCTCTAGTAGCAAATTTTCAATGCCACTCATCTTTTCCCATCATTAACTTCATGACTTACCATCAAAAACAGCGACAATCTGTTCTTTTCGCAGTATCACATCTTTTCATTTCAAATGCAATCAGTTTGATGCGTATAACAATTGCAGACAATAATTGTCTTGTTTCAAAGCACACTTTTCAAGGCTTGGGAACTAGCTAGTAGCTACTAACATACAAACTACTCACATCCATCAATTATACCCGCTTGCGAAATTTTATCTTTCATATCAACATTAAAACCTTAAATAGGGTACATAACGGGTCCCTAAAACAAACTAATGTTATTTTTTTTAAATAGACCATAAACTGTTTAGTAAAGCGCAAAACTACTTCGCTCTAGAACAGATTTTAAGAACTAAATACTTATTTTTTAGCAGGCAGCTGTTTTTTAATCGTATTATCCACTTGGACTAACAAGTTAATCATACTGCATAAAAAAGAACATAAATACATATTTCTGAAATCGTAAGACTAGAAATAAGAAGATCACTAGACAGTTTCTTTTATTGTGCTCTGACACTGTAGCAGACAGTCCAAGCGAGATCACTAAATAGAGTAAACTTGAGAGTAGAGACCTGCAATGCGTACTACTCAATACTACGTATTTAATTTTGCCTACGCATACACATTTCTATGCATACAAACTTTTGAAAAAAAAAAAAGGAGCATACGCAGTCTTTTGGCGTCGAAGTAGTTAAGCGTAAACGTCAAAAATAAGTAGAAGAGCGTCATTATGTAAAACTCCGCAAATGCACGTCTTTGACCTAGTTCTCATTAGCGTCGACGCTTTGAAGCATTGACACTGTGAAGAAGTGGATTTTCTTCTTGATCATAAACATGACGGACATTTTTGGAATGCAAATTATGCTTTTCCATGAGCTGGGTCGATTGCGTAGTTATACGTCAAAAAAAGAAAAAGTATGAAGTTTACTTGATACGCAAAATGAATTCTACTCAAAATAACGACTACTCAAAATGACAACTACTCATAATGACGCCTACTCAGAGCTACGCATTAGTAGCTAGTACGCGAAGCACGCATACTTGTTTAGCGCAGTGAGCTGCATCAAAATGGTGATTGTAAGTCTATACGCTTGCGAGGCTTTGCAGTTCTTTGGTAGCGAGACGCCTTTGAGTTAGTGAAGTTAAAAACGTTGAGCAGGAACGGTGCGAACGAGAGGAGATAGATTTTTCCAAAATGTCAAATGTCTGCATAGCTTCTTGTAAAGATACAGATAAATATCTGTTAGGCGCTTCGTACACGAAGAGAGATTTTCAAGTGAGAAAGTGAACAAATCTCCTAAAATTTTGCTCGATGTTAGAATGCGTTCTAATATGAAGCAAGTCACATAGGGTTGCAGGCGACACAACTTACGAGCGACATTACCGTGCCTACAAACGGTGCGAGATAGATACCACAGGTTCTCACTTGAAAATCTCGCTTTGTGTAACAGACGCCTTAGTGGATGCACAAGATGCACTAAAATTGCAAAGGGAATCAGGGCTGCTTTAAAGCCGCTCAAGAACACCTAAGCTTCAAGACTGGCGGTAATAAGTTGAGGGCGACCTTCTAATTATCGCGAAGAAGGTTTTATGGGGCAAATTGTGTGAGAGCCTAAAGCCCTTCGCAAAAGCACAGATCGAACCTTGTCAAAGTGGCTTCAGGACTGGTGGGACCACCACTGACCAGATATTTACATCATCAGTCATCATCACCCACGAATCCTCTTTGTCGATTGTAAGACGGCATTTGATAGCCCATTTATATGCCGTATTGTCCGAGTTCACTATTCCTGAGTGATTGGTCGACTTTGCTGACTGATTTTGAGCAATACACACAGTTTTGTGTGGCAGGAAGTAACCTCTACGAACCTTTAGATAATAGATGTTGCGAAGAGTAATCATACCTTATATGGCCATTGAAAGATAACCTGCTAGATAGGAGGCGTCAGTTAGACTCGCAAATTGGTGTTGTCAAGGATTTCGTCTTCCTTGGCACCAACATCACGACAAAGAGCAACAATAGGTGCTACTTTGGTCTGAGTAGGCGAATGTTTAGTAGAGACCACTCACGGCAGACGAAACTAAAGCTGCACAAAACGCTTATACTTTCCATTTGGTTTATGGCGCTGAAGCATGGGTGCTCACCCAGTCTGATGCAGATGCCCCTGGAGTGCTTAGCGGAATGTTCTCCGTAATATCTTTTGACCTTTACGCGTTGACGACTGAAGTCAAGCGAATTAACATCTTGCTCTATCGTCTTGTACGTATGGACGACGAAGCTCTGTGAGAAAGGAAGCTCTCAAGAAAGGAAACAAAGGTTCAAGTCATGCCACCGTTGGAAGGTTTAGGTAGAGAGCTTACTAACTATTTTTGGTAATACACAGTGGAGGGCGTGTAGAGCTATTTCAAAGAATAAAAACGCTATTTTCTACCTACATTAAATTCCATACAAAAAATTAAATTCAAATATGTTGCTACTGTTCTTACCACTTCGCTGAAGTTATCCTATGCGTTTCGTCTCTCTCTGATGTAAGACCAACAAAGCGTAACTACGAAAGTTAGACATTTATCACATCGTTAAAAATGAAAATACTAATAGTAACAAGAGTGCTAGAAATTAAAAAAAAGAGTGCAGAAATTGTAAAGTAGCAAAATATCATAAATTACATGCGCACTCGCGCATGTAAAAGCTTGACTAACTATTCGGGGAAGTGGGTTGGGGGGGCAGCATTTTAATTAAGCGCAAACAGGTAAATAACCAAGTGTGAATGAGGAATGGACAGTTATAGGCCAGGTTAACACAGCTGCAGAGCTAAGAGACGCCACAAAAACAATACATACTAGAAATAGGTGTTGGGAGTTGAGTTAAAAGGCAGAAAAACTATGCATGACAACTATGTCACGATATTAATAACAACTAAAAAATAGATACGAAAAAACTGTAATAAATGCAATGCAATTAAAATGCATAATTAAATTAAGTGCCGTTTGTGGCAGGGTGTGGTACAGTTGATCACAAACAACTTTTGCTTGTTAAACTTGTTACTTTACACTCAAACAGTTACAACCTTCGCAATGTACTTTCTTACTTTTTTGTCTGTCGTTCATAAACTAACGGCAATTTGCAGATACCCCTTAATTTCACTATATACAATTTCTTAAGACAATAAACAGTAATCTTTTTTGAACTAAAACTCATAAACAATTGAGTGCTGTCTGGGAGTTTAGTCTATAAGTAATTCGATTCTTTCGTAGTTTTCGCTGTCTCTAAAATCGAAATTGTAACCTGGCATTCGGGAACTCTAGTAGACTTTGGTATAAGAAGTGGTAGAAGTAGTAGTGGTATAAGTAGTAGTGGTATAAGTAGTAGTGGTATAAGTAGTAGTGGTATAAGTAGTAGTGGTATAAGTAGTAGTGGTATAAGTAGTAGTGGTATAAGTAGTAGTGGTATAAGTAGTAGTGGTATAAGTAGTAGTGGTATAAGTAGTAGTGGTATAAGTAGTAGTGGTATAAGTAGTAGTGGTATAAGTAGTAGTGGTATAAGTAGTAGTGGTATAAGTAGTAGTGGTATAAGTAGTAGTGGTATAAGTAGTAGTGGTATAAGTAGTAGTGGTATAAGTAGTAGTGGTATAAGTAGTAGTGGTATAAGTAGTAGTGGTATAAGTAGTAGTGGTATAAGTAGTAGTGGTATAAGTAGTAGTGGTATAAGTAGTAGTGGTATAAGTAGTAGTGGTATAAGTAGTAGTGGTATAAGTAGTAGTGGTATAAGTAGTAGTGGTATAAGTAGTAGTGGTATAAGTAGTAGTGGTATAAGTAGTAGTGGTATAAGTAGTAGTGGTATAAGTAGTAGTGGTATAAGTAGTAGTGATATAAGTAGTAGTGGTA
This sequence comes from Chymomyza caudatula, assembly GCA_035041775.1. Classification (NCBI taxonomy): domain Eukaryota; kingdom Metazoa; phylum Arthropoda; class Insecta; order Diptera; family Drosophilidae; genus Chymomyza; species Chymomyza caudatula. The sequence continues at coordinate 7,549,074 of JAWNKW010000133.1, forward strand.
TAAGTAGTAGTGGTATAAGTAGTAGTAGTATAAGAAGTAGTGGTATAAGTAGTAGTGGTATAAGTAGTAGTGGTATAAGAATTAGTAAAGACTCCAAAAAATCATACAAAACGGTGAATAAGCAATTTTTTAAAAAGTTTCCTTCCAAGTACCACAACTAAAATGCGTACGAGCAACCTATCTCTATTTATTATTGATTTGCAAAACTTCCAAATGTCTTAGATCTACAAAATTTGAGCAGGCGCTTCCTCTTACGTCTGTTCCCCTTCAAATGATATCGAAATACGCTAACACTGCACATACGAAGAACAAATGTAAAGCAGAAGAGAATATTGTGACTGAAAGCGAAGAAAAAGCGACACAGATGGAATAAAACAAAAAATATGATGCAGACAGTCGGGATGATACTCGACAGTGGGATACCCTATACACATGATCCAACTGTGCATCATGCCATCTACCCATCAACTAATGAAACTCAAGAAGAGGCGCCTTCCCGTGTGTAACTTTTTACTCTCTGTCCTACGATTGGGGGGAATGAAGGCTTCTTTTGAAAAAGGTTAGCACAGTTTCAATGATTAGGCTCTCACAAGTCTCCTACTAAATTTTGTAACTCTAGCTCACATATAGCGTTGTGTTTTCTGTAGCTCCAAAACTACACTTCAAAAGGTTTCAAGGACAGATGTTTAAATTCAAAATCTACCATGTAAAGTTCTGAAGTTCGTTCACTCGCAGTAGAAGTTGGCGATTTGTTGAATATATATATATATATATTTTTTGGAGTTCTACCAAACACTCATGAAATCAGGCAAAGAGGCAACTTCTGCAGCTGCAAAGTGTGCTAAAAAGCCGAGTTTTTGTGTCTAAATTTGAAAAGTCGAGCGCAGACAACCAGCAGATTGTAATGGCTCTAAAACCGACTTCTGGCACTCAAAACCCTAACGTGGTTTTCTAATAAAGTTACAGAATAACGATTTATAGCGATTTTATTATACATGAGTATATATTATTGGTTAAAAAATAAAAATATGGGGATCAGTGCCTTCTCCTACACAGCAGACTTTGTCGCCCAGCTTGCTGCAAGCCACATCATACAGACGCGTAGTGTACTTGTAACTGGAAATGCTCTTATTGCAGCGCGGTTCCCACAACTTGACGCAACCATCAATGGCGCCACTTGCAAAGTTTTGTCCATTAGGAACTACATCCAAAGACATGACTTTCGATTGGTGCTCACGTAGCGAAGTACACACAAGATCAGTCCGCACGTCAATAATCTTGATTGTTGCGTCATCGCAGGCAGTTAGCAAATATTGCATATTGGGTTCAAAGCAGATACGTCGCACGGGCTTCTGAAAATTGGTTTGAAAACATGTCGCACCGGTAGCCGTATCGAATATGGTGACCCAACCACTGTAATCGCTGCACGCTACATGTAGATTATCCGGTGTTGGGGACAGACTGAATATATGATTTTCCTTCTTGGTATCGTAGGTCTGCAGTAACTTTTCTTGGGTCGTATCGTATTTGTGCACCAAACCCTCACCAGTGCCAGCAAAAACAGAATTATTTCCACCATCAAAGGCTGTGCACCAAATGTTGGGAACTGGTTCACCGCCTACATTGGGATTCTGTACACCATTCTCAATGTCCAGCAGTAGAAGCATGCCCTCCATGGAAACAGCTGCAAGGCGTTTGTTATCCGAAGACAGCGCCATATTGTGTATGCCCAAGCCGGGAACTGTCAGGTTGTATTTCCTCCAATAGCCAGATCGTAAGATTTGTGACAAGTGGAGTACCTCTAACTCATATAAATTGCTGCCAGTTATGATACATTCTTTCGGATCCATCTTTTCAACTGTGTCCAGCGTGCCGAAAACGCAGCACCATGTGATATGTTTTGGCACTTCGTTGCCACTTGCAGGTTCTTGATGTTTCATCATAAATAAAGATATTTATCGTTTATGTGATGTTTATGCTCAATAGCTGTACGCAAATGAAACTTGCACTTTTTTCTTGAAACTTCAAAGCCTTTTTACGTTTTTGTAAACAAAGTTTTGAATTACTCTCTCTCTCTCTCTCTCGGCACTAATTCAATCGCGTTTTAAAGTAAATAATTTTTTTTGTATATTTTATTTGATAGCTTTGGCAGAGGACTTGTATGTGGAGTTAATCACCTCCATTGAATGACTCGCCTTCTTTTGTCGTTGTTAGCATAATTTGTATTCTAAAACTTGTCAGCAGTAAAGATACCTCGATATCGATAGCTTTCGATATTTACAATCAAAAGTTGGCAGCTCCGTTCAAATAAAGCAGAATGGAAGTTTTTAAGAAATTTGATTCGCTCTCTTTTCCTCGAACTAAAAGAGAATGGAATGTGTTTAAACTGACAAATAAAATAAATCTATTTGAAAAGAAAGTACATTTTAAACAATTGTTCGTATAGCTTCGATGGGAGTTTAGTGGCGTGGGCCAAGAGAGAAATACCTACAACATATCTCATAGTTATAGGATATAAAAAACACCACGCAAAACATCCTTAACCACCAAACTGACAGTATCCATAAACCAAGCTCATAATTTATTATAACCTGGCATTGCGAAAAATTGGAAAATTGCTTTTCCCAAGGTCTAAGACAAGTCAAGTGGCCGCTGGCCACAGTTATATGCAAAGAGATAAAGCGCAAAAAAAAAGAGTAAAGTAAAAGAGAAAAACTCGCAGCGTGTTGCATGTCGATTTTAATTGCATTTTGAACGCTGTCAAAGTGAATTTATTTAACGGCGAAAAGCCAAAGACCAGGGCTGCAGTGTATTTAACGGCGAAAAGCCACCAAAGACCAGGGCTGCAGTTTGAATCACTTACCGTTGATGGCTGCAAGTGTTTTTAGTGGTTCGTCTTTTTTTTTTGTTTTTTGCGACAACGCGACGTTTGCGCAATTTGTGATAAGAGTTAAATCTAATTTTTGTAGAGATACTATATGTACGCATATAAGTAGTGAAATAAAATGATTTTGATGAATCATGCGCACAAATCACGCGCTTTATCTGCACTTTATGCGAACAGACGATAACTTAAATTATGAATTATAATGAGCTAGCCGCACAGTGTCTTTAAATATGGCAAAAACTTGAAGTTTAAAGTAAACAAGGTAGTGTGATCGTAGTATAGTAAACAATATAGCAAAACTAACTTCATAACGCAAACTACAGGTGAACTCTTTTGATAATCATAATATATAAACAATGTTTATTTTTAACTCATTTTACCTAGGTTTTGTTTTCATGTCGTTATTTAGTAGACAGAGTTGCGCAGCTGACTGCTCAGTTTGCTGTACAATTTAGCTGAATCCACTTAACTGTTGTTTATAGAGTTGCCAATGTTTTTGACTCTCTGTCAGACTTCGAGAATAGATCACTTATCACTAACCATCAATTTGGCTTGCACCAAGGACACGGTATAAAATTAATTAATCATATCATTTATTTGCAGCGATGGTTTTGACAGGATGGGGCATGCGCTGAGTCTCAATGAAGGTGCTCGCTTTTCTAGCTTAGTTCAAACCAACATTGGGGCACGATTCTTAGCTGGCGATCTGTAGGAACACCTACAAGAATCCCCACCTAAAAACATACTGATTAAACTACTAAATACTAAATCTGCCTCACGCTTAATAGCCATCAGCTGGAATTTCACACCTGTGACTACACGCTCAGATAGTGTGAGTCTGCCTTGGTTTATCCCTCGACAGTAGCTTTACCTCAAGCAGGCACATTGACGTCACAGTTGGCACCTTATGGCTCCTACCTGAAGATACGCCATTAAGACCATTTCCAGACCCTCCAAATAAAGTTTTGCGACTTATCACTAGATATGACTGATGCGTTAGCGGTTCGATCTTGCTGCGATGCTTGAGTAGATATCATTCTTCTTTTCCATGTACATACAAACCTAAGAGCCGGCCAATTTTCGTTCTCGGATTTGTATGGTGCATATCCCTTCTTATAAAATCTGTCCAGTTTCAATGTTAAAAGTATAAGAATATATCAAAATCTACTGACAAAAAGTGGCATTTCCTACCAAAGATACATAATCAAGTTTCGAGAGTACCATTTAACTGATAACAGCTACTACAAAGTATAGCGATGCGTCCAACAACTTGGTTAGTTTCATTAAAATATCTACAATCGACTACGATTTTGAATAACACCATTCTTAGAGCTAGTCAAAGTAGTTGTATACCTTAAAGGATGTACCTGCAAACCTCATACCAATAAAACTAGAAAGCTATTAATATTAAAGATCGCTTTCGTTGGTATGCTGAATATGTTGCGTTGGCTGAATTGGTTGTCTAACTAAAAGCTAGACTCTAACCTAAGCAACGAGCTCCAAAATAAGTTTACAGAGTTAACCACTTACACAACGTATACACGGTCTTTGCTCAGGGCCCACCACTTGAAGCAGTTAACAAGCACTTTGCAAAGCTTAATGAAATGCTGTAACCATAAAACAACTACACAAAATTATTGCCTGTTGTTGTAAAACTTTAAAGTAATTTGGAGCAATAGATTGGACTTGGTCTGGGCAAGTCAAATCAATGGGTTGCACAACAAGGCCACATAACTCAATTCCAGTCGAGACGAGTCAGAGCCAACGCTAGAAGATCAACTGTTGACGCATTGTGGCAATGAACTTGACACTAATAGGGCTTCTTCTGTTGCAGCAACTTCATGGCGTGACTGCCGGACAACAACAACAACTAGAAGACAAATGCCAGTTTAATGTTGCATTTTCTCATGAAAGTCAGCCAGCCAGCCAGCCAGCCGAGGGATTTGGCCACATGAACAAGTCAATCGACAAGTGCAAAGAGAATTTTTAATTGCGGATATGCGTTGGCCTCAAGAGTTGGCCATAAAAGTGCCAGGCCAGGCCTAGACACAAAAGGCATTGGCCGCCTTACTTGTACAGCTTTAAGATACTTCTGATGTGCGTATTTGAAGACGGAACTTGAGCACTCAACTTGACAACGGTCCAATGCGGCAGTCTGCACATATCTCAACATGGAAATGCCACAGCAAAATCAAGCTAAATCAAATAATGTCAGGCATTTTTCATAGACAACGAACATTTAACTTGATTTGAAACAGGAAGAGACATTGGCATGCATTCATTCTCTTGCAATGTCAGAGAGAGTGAGAGGGGGGAAGTCGTATGTTACGGACATATCAAAGTCAAAGCAGATATGGCATATAATATGTATAACACATTTGTAAGTAAATACAGCAAAATCGAGCAGAAAAGCTCTCTCTGAAGCTTGATGAGGAGAAATACTGGATAAAAGAAGTGTAAATTCCGTTATGAAATACAAAAAATGTAACCTTGGTGTCCTCTGCCGTGTTCTCGAGAAGAGAGACCATAAGGCCCTATCGAAGGTTTTGTATGGGAGATTAACGCCATTTGCAAAAAAGTTTATCTTATGGGTATGGCTTTAGGCTTAGTAAGTCAACCATTGAACAGATATTCACACTGCGCCTAATACTGGAAAAGATTCCCAAAGTTGAGCAATACACGCAGCTCCGCCATGGAAAAAGAGCCTCTCTCTTGATAGCGACTGAGGCTAGAGACAAGGCGATGCCCACTCCTGCGACTTGTTTAACTTTCTGATGGTGCGTGTGTAGCGTAAGTTTGAAGTATTCTGTAGCGGGACAAGAGAGGAGCAGAGTGTCCAGTTGCTCGCCTACGCAGATGATATTTTGGTCGTACTAAGCAAGCATTTACCGAACCCTTTGCGGCTATTGAAAGAGGATCTGACAGGTTGGCTCTGGAGAAAAGTGTGCAAGACAAAGTAAATGTTGTCTTGGAGTAAAGAGATTGATTTTTACTTTTGAGGTTTTCAAAGGATCTCTCTCTTACCCGTAGATGTTACTTCCCACTCTCGCCAAACTAGATAACACTCAACAAGACGCTCAACTTTCCCGTTATGCTTTATGACATTGAAGCATGTGTCTGATATCTGATGATCTGATGATGCGTCCGATCCGAAAGCTCTTTTGCTCCTTATGCGTTGGCAACAACTACCGCATTCAATAGAACGACGAACTCTATGACATATTCAAGCGAATGAACACCCAGCGGCTCCGCTGGTTGGTTCATGTTGTACTATGGATGAAATTGCTTCTGCGAGAAAGGTCTTGAATGCTGCTGATGAAGGAAGGTAGTAACTACCTTTGGAATCACAGATTGGAGAAGACGCGATCGAAGCAGAGGCGCGAAGCGAAACCGGCTATGCGAGATTTGCAGAGGTTCCCATCCCAAATTCACTGACCTCTTTTCAATATCATTAGGAATTTGGAAGAAATTAATTTCTCGATTTTTAACAAAATTTTTATATATCTACATATAAATAAGCTAAGCAAAAATTCAGTGTGGTAGTGATTACTTCTCAATAACGCAACTTTTTTAGGTAAAACCCATACCATTCGAAAGATAAAATGATTGCGGTTTGCCGAATATACGTTTCACCTGGATACGTTGCGTTTTAGACATTTAAAACTTGATTCGAAGTATTAAATGTACTGTATGCGTTAGAAAAAAACCAGCAACAAACTAAATTGTACACACAAACGTTGTTATTTCGCGTTTTCTTCTCTCGTAATGAGCAGTTATGAGAGCGTGTATTAAGTCGTCGAATGTCGAAACTGTATTATTAAATAAAAACACTATCGCGATAGTCACATTTACTTTTTAAAATACGTATTGACGAGATTAATAAGCAAGGGATATGGTTAAAGTGAATGTGAAAACGAGTATATTGGATAATATTTGATAACCACTAACCATAGAACATATATAACCTAGCTCCACATAGATCTCCGCCCCGAAGTGAGACGTAGACTAAGAATCTTAATTAAACATATTTGACTATAGGCAATAGATATTACCTTTAAGCAACGTATTTATTTTAGTGCCAAGTTTCATGACAAGCAACAGCTAGGTGTCAAAATAAATATGTGTAAAAATGATTATCCATGACAAATGATGAAAATATAAGCTAGACAGCAGGTCTACAAACATACAGAAGGCCAGCCCCCTCTGACATGTTGTACACGAGCAACCAACGAAAGCGAAAAAATTAAAAATAAAATGGTCAAATTCGTAAGAAAACCATGGAAAAGGTCGTCCCCCGACCATTTCACATTTATAATGCCAAGTGAGAGCGTGACAATGTCAACAGCTACAACAACAGTAATTACAACAACATTAAACCTGTTAAAGCGTGGCTCTTGAATTTTACGCTTTTGCAATAGCAACAAAAATAAGCAACCACAACAAGAAGAAACATTTTGATGCAGACAGTCGGGACGGTGCCCGACAGTGGAATACCCTGTACCCTCTTTCTTTATAACCACTAAAATACCCTACGGTATAATGGGAACGGAAGTATCCACTATGCCTGTAAACATTTTCCTATTGGGAAGTTCCAATTGACAAGTTTTCCTATTGGTAAGTTGGCCAGTATGGGTGCAAAAATTACTTTTATGCCCATAACTCCAGTATTCTTGGGTCAATGTCGTTGAATTTTGTAACATAGATCAAAAATACATTTATAAATGTCTATGCCAATTTTCAAATCAATATATTGGGGGGTGTAATTAAGATAAATCGATTGCGGGCGAAGGGGGGTTCCATTGAAAAAGGTGGATGTTTTAACGTTTAGGGTCACACGAGTCTCCACACCAAATTTTGTAACTCTAGCTCACATTTATCCATATCTACATGTAGTGGAATTTTGAAGCAGTTTATAGGCGAGGGGGGGGTTGTGAAATTAGCATTTTTAACAATAACTTTTTATGTATTTATCCGATCTCGATCATTTTTGGAACGACTCAATGTAAATCTTATGCGAATCTTTTGGTAAAATTTTGTGTCTCTAGCTCTTATGGTCTCGGAGATCTATCCCCTCATACGAACAGACGGACGGACAGACGGACATAGTCCAATCGCTACCCGAATCAATGATAAGACTTTTTGCCCATGGAACTTATGGTGTGTCACGCCTCCTTCTGCCTGTTACATACATTGCACAAATCTATAAGACCATTGTACACTATGTGTACAGGGTATAACAAGTACAGTAATGAACAAAAATATTTGTACACAACGAAAAGAAAAAAAAACAAACTAAAACTTGCACGTGAATGGGTGTATTTTTGTTACCGTTTATAATCCCACAAAATATCGTGTTAAATATATGTGACAAATTTGTTTGTCAATATCATAAAAGCACATAATAATACCCTTTATGTATTATCTGAAAGTCACTATGTGTGCGTATACATAATCAATTTATGTCATGTAATTTATGTGAGCATTTAAAAATTTATGTGCTGATAATCTGCAAGACTGAAATATATACCACTATGTATGCGGAAATTGAAACATCGAAGCGAATTACCTAATTTCAACGTTTACTTGCTGAAGTATATTAAGATTGTGTTGGTGGTGAAGGGGAAATCTGGCAAAACCGTTCGAGTGAGTATGGAAATCTGCAAGATTTGGGTAGCTTTGATTAGCGTTTTTTGCTTAAAACGCTTAGTCACAAATGCACAAGTTATTTAAAGAAGCATTTGTCATATGAGCAAGTTTGTTCAAATAAATGAAGTTTCTTTTGTGTGTTTTAAATAATGTAACACTATGCAACAAATTTGGCATCAATTAAAGGCCAAGAGCTAAAATATAACTTTTCCGGGAAATTTTGAGTCGCTGATTTCAAATTTAATATCAAATCAATGTCTCTCAGATTTTTTTGGTCTAACTTGATTCGATGGCTGATTCAAAATCCAGAAACCCTTTTGAGTTATGTAGAATGGTTTCCGAAACATCGCTATTTAAAAATTCAAATTCAAATTACAGTGATCCTCTGACAGTTTTGGTCTATCTTTACTTGATTGGCACTGAATTAAAAAAAAAAAATATTTTATTTTATTTTATTTATGACCTTGTAACTCGCCATCGAATTCAGGTACACCAAAGCTATCTGAAGCGGATTTAGTCAATAGTTAAATACCTTCAATTCAAAGGATAATTAATCTCAATCGGTAGTAAGGTTCCCGAGATATTGAGATTAGCTGACTTTGCAAATTTTAAAATCTCGAATATAAAATAGTGATATTTTGAAAACAGTTCTAGGCAACTCAAAACGGTTTCCGGATTTTATATCAGAATTTATCGGAAAAGGTATGTTTTACTCCAGGGTCTCGTGTTGCCTTTTAATGAAATTCCAAACAAATTTTCAATATTCGATATTCCCTTGTTGATTGCTAAATTGATTTGATATTAAATTACCTTCGAGTTACCAATCATTTCGATCGGTAGTAAGGTTACCGAGTAATATGGGATTTGCTGACTTCGCAACTATCGAAATAGCGATAAAACAAAGACAAAATGGTTTCCAGATTCGAAATCAGCGACCAAAAATTTACCGGAAAAGGTCGGTTTAAAATATATACTTTTTTTTTGTTGCATAATAAGCAATTCTACAAATTGAAACCATTTTTGTAGTATTATTATCGTAAAACCTTCACGGCTTAAAGATTAAGCTACACTTGAACCTGTTTGCAAGATTGTTATCCATGGTTTACCATAGCAACAAGTTTTCATTCAAAAGTTGTTACTTCAATAAAAGGTTAAGCACAAGAGAACAACTACATATAAAACCACTATACATGCATTTCGCCAGCCCTCAAACAAACCAATCCTAACAAAATATATACAAGTAGCTTGCTAGTATTTGTTATACCAAGATTTGCATGGGACTTTGAATCATGTCTTTCAAATGCACTAGCAATATGATGAAATACAAACACAAAAGGCAGAGAGCACGAAAAAAAGCAAAAATATAGAGCGAAAGACAAGAGTGCAAAAAGAAGGTGGTATATCCACGCCGTCATCTATGATGGGGGGCGTCGGAAGTTAACTCCGGAAACGTCATTTTCCTCATCATCGCCCGACAGTAAGCTAGAGAAGTCCACTACCAGATTCCCCTCTGCATCTCTACAGGAAGACGCTCCAGTTATAAATTCTTCGGCCGCTTGACTTTTTGGCACCAAATATTTCGTTACCTCTTTTTTTGCTTCCCTTCTCATGTTTTTCGCATGACTTTCTTAGCCCCTTAGCTTTAAAACCTCTCTTTGTGTAACAAGCGCCGTAGACATAGGCTTATTTTTTTGCATAGAGGTATTGGTTAATAGATTCTTAAACAACGCATGCAAACCCACAACTTCTCTAAAGATATCTAATGACAGTCTGTACCCGATCTCACTAAGCACAACGTTGGCATATTACACTTTTTAAACTAAATCCTACCCAGAAACACATTTCTTGTAAAAAAATCCATTAGCAACTCCCAACATAAAAAAATGCTACTTTTTCTCTATATCTTTACAAATAATCGTATTTAAGTTTTATTTAACCAACCACTTTAAACATTATGGCGCATCTCTGTTTACATTCTCGAATAGCTTGTTTTATATCTCGAAGCAAAACCGCTTTAAACGCCAAACTGTTTGATGTATTCAAATTCCAAGTTCAAACAAACTTCCAGCCTTTTTCTCACACCCCACTTAAGACCATTGGCATATCCTTTTACAAAACTTAACGTCAACACTCGGCTTTGCTTCTAGTAACTTCTAAGGTTTACCTGATGAAGGTATTTCATAACTTACAATCAGATACTTTTGCTTCTTTGGCTTGGCTAAGCGCTCAACTGTATTTGCATAGTATTTTTCCATATTTTTTAACGTTATTCATTTGTTTTCTTTTCATTGCTTTGCACACACTTCATACAATGCAAACAGCGCACTGTGGATCCAACTGACTTATTTTCCGGCGAAAATCATAACTTTTCTGGAAGTAAAGATATTTTCAAAATTTGAAATGCATTTAACAGAGAATTCCTTAAGCTTCTGCGATACACTGCGATAAATATGCTGTGAAGTGAGGGATCTTCAAAAAATGGTAGTAAAGTTCGATATTATATACACCAAAAGTCTTATCCTTGCTCCTATAAAATGTACTGATTGTTTAATAAATCGTTAAAATTTTGAAAAAATGTTGGCAAAATGTTTGCACTCTATTTTGATTTTAGTGTACAAACGTTCGCCAGATAGACAAACTTTCGACGAGGACGATTTGTTGAAAAATAAGCAAAATTTAGAACATGGAATTTCTCCATGACATGCAAGGATACGTCATTTGCAGTGTATAATATCAAACTTAACTACCGTTTTTTAAAGCTCCCTCTGTACACAGCTTATTTATCGCAGTGTATCGCAGAAGCTTAAAACTAATATGTTCTATGCATTTTAAATTTTGAAAATATCTTTACTTACTTATATTTTCGCCGAAAAAGAAGTCAGTTGGATCCACTGTGCAGCGTTGGTAGTTAAAAAAATATGTATAAACGAAGCAAAGGTACAAATGGCAAATCGGCTTAAAGAGTCCAAAAGGCAAGAGGAAAAAACTGTTTCAATTGCCAACTAAGCCAGAGCAATGGAGCTACATTCCCGCACCTACGAAAAGTCAAGTGCAGTCAAACATTGGGGGCGGGAAATATTTTACACTCATACTCATGTAGTTAGTTTTGAGCATGTTAAGTTGACTTTTGATATAGTCAAAGTTACGTAGCCTTGACTAAAAGTTTATTTGAGTGCTCACAAAATGTGTTACTTGACATTTATCAAGTCTAATAAATTATTCTAGAATCAAATAACTTCCGTTTCATTTAGTTTTATTCAGTTGAAATTTGTTTAAGCTTGGCTATTCTAAGAATTTCATATATTAGTACTTCTTGCCTATCTTGAAGTAGAATGAACGGCAAACAAGCGATTCGCTCAAAAATAGGTGTTTTAAATAGCAACATGTAAGTACTTGTTATACTGTTATTTGAAACAAAATACTTTCAAATGTCTTTGAAGTAAAGGGCCGTCCATATATTACGTCATCACTGATAGCGGTGAGGGGGTCACCTAATTGATTATGTTTGATTACATGGGGGGAGTGGGGTTAAAGGTAGTGATGACGTCATCATTTTATCACTCAATTTGTTTCAAATTTTCAAGAAAAAGATGAAGATTAAGGCGAACACAATATTCCAGTCATTCTCAATTTTAAGTATTTAATATTTGGCCATCAAGGTGCGAAGGGAGCCGACTCCTGTCTTTGCTTTATACCTCCAGCATAAAGCATTTTCAAAATAGCTCAACTTTTAGTCTTTGATCATCGTGACCTATCGTGCCTTAAAGACTATTATTGAGTAATACTAGTTATACATATTTACAATTTTCAAATCCAACATCTGTAGCAAAATGTCGCATTGGTGGCTCAACAGTTATTAAGCTACTATATGGGCCCGAGTAGCTAACGGTTTGTGGACTCGGTGTAACACCTCTGCTGTTCATGTGGTCCCCCTGATGATTATTCTTGATGACATGGATGGCGAGGGGGTCGAAAATGGTCAAAAACGCGATGGCTCTGCGAACTATGAATTTCTGAACTCAAGAGAGATAAAAGCCATTCGCAAAAGTACTTATCGGTCCTTTGCCTGGGCTGAATGAATTGATATTCATACTACGCCAAATCCTGGAAAAGACCCTCGAATACCAACTACCAAAGGACCGTCATATATTTGTCTCATGTAAAGCATCACTTGATAGCCGGTTAAGTATCTCGTAGTTGTGTGACTTAACAGAATGACGAGCAACAAACGGAGCTTCGTCAATGTAGGAAAGGGCCTCTTTGAACGTTTCGAGACCGAGCGGAGATTCAAACAACGCAAAGCCCTCTTCTGCGAACTCTTCTATTTCCAAAGGCCGGAGTTCATCGGAACGGGACTATTCTATTAGAAAGTTGAGTTGCTCGCATACGGAGATGATAATGACATCATTGGTCGTATATAGCGAGATGTTACCGTATCTTGAAAGTGTGGTAAATGAGTGCAGGGGCACCTGGATTATGGTTTAACCGAGCGAAAGCTGCAGATCGCTATTAACCTGGCAATAGCCAGGGTGATAACCGTTTCTGGTTTAACCGAGTTGCCCTCCACGTGGTCTAATTAGCGCAGCGAAACCGCCCAGAGATCTAAAAGGATAAATCTAAATTTAGGATCTAAATTCGACTAAATTCATGCATTTAGAAAGCCTTAATTAGAATGGTGCAACAACTACAGACTGCCATGTGCAGCGGAGCGAATTTGGGTGCGAATTTGTTGTTGACTGGAGAATACGCAACAGTGTCTCCAGTTTCACATCAGTGAACGAAGGCTAGCAACAAAGTATATGTATTCTTCTAGTAGAGAGATGCAGCGGATAAAATCTGAGATTTCTAAACTATACCTTTGATGTTAGCAAGCAATTTGTCTTACTTGGCCGCGCCGTTGAAGGAACACTCTTGCCAATAAATGCTACTTTGAACTCAGCAGCAGAGAGCTCAGTAGTTTTAACACTCTACTAAACATGGCAATAGCGTTCTACAGCGTTTGGTGGATTGGAGACCTCTACGACGATACCGACATAGTTAAGCTCCGCAGGTTCAGTGAATGAAGAAGCTACTGCAGCTGTGAAAGAAAGGCGACGAAAGGTTAGGCCGTGTCTCCGTTGGAGGGACCACGCACTAACACGCACGGCTTGTCAAGCAGAATAATTTTGCTCTTTCCCAATTTGAGGCCAGCAAAACTTGCTAAACGAAAGACTTCAAATAACCCATATAACTTTCTTCCACGTGCATAGAAGTGTTTGCCGCAATGAAAGTTCCCAAGTTCCTTGAAATTTCCAATCATATAAAAAAATCGTAGACACGCTATTAACGTCGTGACAGCCACGCTGTCTATAGCTGCACTCCATTATAAACTAATACAGCCTTATCACTACTAATGTCTGCCATTAAATCAATTAAACTTTTTAGTGTCTCAATTAAAAGATGGCATAATCTGTATAATCAGCATTATCTCTTCACAAGTTTCATTACAACATTTGCAACGTAATCGTTTTCCAGTCATTAGCATGTTGATTGCTTTTTAGCTTTTCCAAATTTCCCACCACTTTATTGATTGATTTTTCGTTTCACACAATTCGCTTGAACTTTGCTCTATACATTGTGTTATAATTGCGACTGCATAGTATTGAATATATTTGCATTGCATTTGCTTGTCAAATATGAAAATAATCTTTATATTATTCATCATCAACAACATCATCGTCATCAGCGACATTATCATTATCAATTCATTCTGTTGACTTGTTTGTTTTGTCAGATTTCGATGCTATTGTTCGGGGAGCGTTAATTGCCTCATCATATGCGATGCATACATGATGGTTCTTTCTGTAGCCCAATTTTGTCAGTGTCAATAGAATCTGTTGGTTTAAGCATATACAATACATACTACTTATGTATATATGTGTGTACTTTGTGAGTACTTTGTGTGTTACATACATATATGTACATATGTGCTCGTATAGTGAAGTGACCCTTCAAAACTGTCGCTACTTTTGCTGTCGATTTTAATTGGACTTTATATTGCAACTGGAATGAGGATTAGTATTAAATGCTTTTGGAGTGGCACACACATTTCCCTATTCATAAAAAATTTATTTTCATAACAGCACATTTTGAAGAATACCCTTGTGATTTTCGAAATTTTGCAATCAAAAGCATTTAACCTCTGAAAGTTCATTTAACTGTCAGCGAGATGGTAATCGCAATTCTGGTATCCTTGCTGAAGTTCTACTATCTGTCATATTACAGTTACAGATTTTCGTCCTTGGAAACCCCAGTGAAGACGGTCGTTTATGTATACCTTGTTAGTTTTTGGGAATCCACTGCTTTTGAAATCCTTTCGAAGGCTGAATCGAACATAAGTCGCAGTTCCCTATAACATAATTATAAAGGTAAAGTAATAAGAGTAAAACTCGAACAAAATATGTCATAAAATGTTTCTCTGTATGTTCGACTGTGAAAGACCAAACGAGGGCATGGAATTTTGACAGAAAGTACATCTTATGCTCTATTTCTTTACTTGCATTCAATATTATGGTTTTGACCCACCTTTCCCTACAATAGAATTTGCGGTTTACGACCACATTTTGTAATTTACAATTGTTCTTTTGTTATTACTCATCTATGGATAAAATTTCATTCAAATTGTTTGTTAAATTTGAATTGCTTTCATCAAGAAGCTGTTTTGGAAAATTCTACAGACATCAAAATCGATATGTAGAATCTTGTGGACTTTTTCACTTTTTAAAATCTTATTCATATAAAATTAAAACTTAATACATCGGATTCATTGATTTTTAGCCTATTTCCAAGCAAAATGTGAATAAAACTGTGAAAATTCAATTCAACAAGTTGTAGTAAGTTTCCAATAGGTTATATATATACAGCCTTTCAAGTCATTTCGGTTAAATTTTGTTTTGTATGGGTAATAAAAGAAAGGCTAGCTAGCTTCATCAATCTTGATCTTAGTAAGTCATAGCATTCCACAAAACTGTGATGTCTACTTCTTCATCGGTTTATGACAGCACACTGTTTAAGCTCCTGGAACTGCCAGCATATTATTGATTTATGACACGCGTCTGCTGTCATTGTCAAGATAAAGTGCAACCGAATGCTGCACATGGAGTTGTAAGCAACTGCTGCATTCGGAATGTCTGAAAGGCGTGTGCCAAACTAAAGCAGGCGTAAAAAACAAAGACAAAGGAAAAAATTTGATGCAGACAGTCGGGACGTTGCCCGACAGTGGAATACCCTATACCCTTTTTCTTTAGAAACACCAAATACGGTAAAATGGGAACGGAAGTATCAACTTTTATGCCTCTTTTCATAAGATCGATATGCCTGTAAACATTTTCCTATTGGGAAGTTCCAATTGACATGTTTTTCTATTGGGAAGTTGGTTATTATGGGTCAAAAATTACTTGTATGCTAATAACTTTTAGGGCCAATAACGTTGAATTTTGAAACATATATCAAAAACAAGTTTAAAAATATATGTGGCAGTTTTCAATTCAATATGTTGCGGAGTGCGGGGGGCTTCTACACCAAATTTTAAAACTCAAGTTCACATATATCCATTTCTACAGGTATTTGAATTTTGAGGCAGTTTATAGGCGAAGGGGGTCGAAAACAACACATTTTTGACATTTTGACATTTCTTCAATAATTTTTGTAACGTAGATGCACATAATCACGACGCAAACCTCTGTCGAGTTGACAGATTCAACGAAAAATGCGCATCTTTTGGTAACATTTTTTTGATCTTTCTCTTATAGTCTCTGAGAAACAACACGGACAGACAGACGGACGGACGAACAGACGGACATGGCTATATCGACTCGACTATTGCTCCTGACCATATATACATAACATATATTCTGCCACGTCTCCTTCCGCCTTTTACATACATTGCACAATTCTATAATACCCTTTTACACTATGTGTACAGGGTATTAAAACGAATGCAAAGTTGAGTCAACAGAAGGTACTTTATATTCGGCGAGGTTTGGGTAAGGTTATGTGAGACTACTGTACTCTGCAGAAGCTGAGTGCAAATGAACTTTAAGGCGAACTCCGTGCCAAAGACGATGGCAAAAGGCAATGCAAATAAAATAATGCAATGGCCAGGCAACAACCCTTAGAAATGATGCAGCATACACACTAAAACACATGCACAATAGCTTCGGATTGCACCAGAGCCGGCAAGCAAAATATGTAAGAGGAAATGTGTGCAGAACTGCGCAAAAGCCGGCAAAAAGTAAGGAAATCGAATGAAAACGACAAAAAAAGTGGGAGCAGAATTAAAATTTGTATAGGGCAAAAATACGGACTACAAAATACACTTTTTATACCCTGTACACAATGTGTAAAAGGGTATTATAGTTTTGTGCATGGGCGAAAATGATCAGGAGCAATAGTCGAGTCGATATAGTCATGTCCTTCTGAATAAAATACACTTTCTTTTCTATATGCGATGCAAATATCTCCTTTTATGATGATGATAATGAACTTCATTTAGGAAAAAAAAGAAACCCAAAATGCAGCCCATACAAATTGCAATCTGCTGTACAGCAATCGTATCGTATGTCTTGTCGTCGGCATTCGACGACTTAATACACGCTCTCATGCCAGCTGATTACGAAGAAGAGTAAAGAAAACACGAAATAACAACGTTTGTTACGTGTACAATGTACATATTATTTTTTTTTTTTTTTACTTCAAATATATTTTTACCTAACTAAAACGAAACGTATTCAGGTGAAACTTATATTCTGCAAAACGCAAGCATTTTATATTTCGAATGGTATAGGTTTAACCTAAAAAAGATGCGATATTGCAAAGTAATCGGTACCACACTGAATTTTTTGCTTAGCGTATTTATCGTTCTCTATTTACTTTTTTAATTTATTCTACTCTTCATCCTCTACGTCCACGTTTGCTCTTATGTTGACACTACAATACCATACAATTTTATGAAAAATTGTAGCCCTGACGAACAACTTTTACGAAGAGCATATCGCTGTGTGTAAGGGCCGCATAAGGGCAACAATGTTCTGTTGTGTCCTATGTGCGTTGGGCTTGGGACTCACCACGTAAAACTCCCCTCCCAATGAGAGATAATATAAGGATCTTGTAGGAGTGTGCTACATCATGCATTAACCCGGTAACGACTTATTATGGCCAGTCTAGAAGAAGACTGTTCAATCATTCGTTTTAGTAGGACTAAAAATTAAATCTCCCCAAAATTTTCTGTTTATATACTTAATAGTCATGGCAAATCAAGAATACGAACGTCTGGAAAGGGCTATAGCTTGAAAGCGTGATAGCATAACAGCTTTAATGTTTAAGAAGCTTTAAGAATTTAGATGTTTGTATATTTTAATGCGATTTATAAATTTAGCTAAAATCTGTTTTCCAGATTTTGGTTTGTTGTAAATGGACTTTTGCAGCTGCTAATAAAAACCAAGTTTAAGGCTAACTCGTTCATTGGTTACCTAATATACCCTTATACCCATAGAGTATATTTCACCGGCTCTAGAGAGAACAAAGATGAGATGAATGAAAGTGGTAGGATGTGAATCTGGTAAAAAAAAAAAAAAACAGTTTATGCAGTGCTAAAACTTTTGCCATTATGTAAATGTCGCTCTCTTGTTTCTCTGCGTCTGTCAAAGTTGTTCTCTTATGTTTTAAAAATATAAAAATTCAATAAAATAAAGAGTGTGCTATGAATGTTGGTACACTTGAGTGCACTTTGATTTTCCGTTAATAAAGCTAATGAAAATGCTGTTTTCCCTGACTCTCTTCAATTTTTGTGGCAGGTAGTAGTTAATTTGGCGTGTATTGCCACATAAATTGGGTCTAATTTGATTTGTGGTCGGTCAGCCAGACAAGCCTCAAACCTAGCTGCAGACACGCAAATATAGACGAACCGTTCATAACCTATAAATGGGGTCAAATGGCTTGACGCACCTTAAAGTAGGCTTAGTTATTGAGTAGAGCATTAAATTAGCCGTATAAGGGACACTTAATTAGGCAAATCAGTAGAGAAAATGCCCACTGTGGTGAGCGGTTAGAGAATACCACAGCAAGTCAAAGCTTGTTGTATGAGGCGACTAACAATGACACTGG
The DNA here is from genome assembly GCA_035041775.1 of Chymomyza caudatula. NCBI lineage: Eukaryota > Metazoa > Arthropoda > Insecta > Diptera > Drosophilidae > Chymomyza > Chymomyza caudatula. Next base: position 7,567,750 of record JAWNKW010000133.1, read on the forward strand.
GACCAGTAGAGCCACCCCAGACCTTAAAAGGGTTGTTCGTAGGGTTTGGGACCCACCACGTGAAACCACTATTCCAATGAAAGAATGTATTTACATCAGGCCGTAACCGGATAACGGGTTGTTATGGCCAGTTAAGAAGAAGAAGTAGAGAAAATGCATAACATTTGAAGGGTTATAGCCATTAATAGCTTGGACCCAAATATCTGCGTATTAACGTATATGTAGTCAAGGTGTTTGCAGCTTGCATGACAATAACAATAACTACAACACTGGGGCATTATGCAACACATTATATATACTATTATTAAGTCTGTCACTAATTTCAGTCATGCAATATCTCATAGAATTGCAGTAAATTCTAGAGTCGTGTTTTTTTCTTTTTGCTTATTACTTCATTCAAGTCTATCTCTTTCAACTCAACTAAATTGCAAATGCAACTTGGCAATTATGAAACTTGTCTCATTGTTTGTTTGCCTTGTCGGCAACAAAGGGTTAAACTCGTTAGCAGCTTGCCGATTGCGGCTGGAACCAACTTGTCTAAACAAATGCGTGTTAATGTCGTTGCCAATATGTTTGGCTTTGTTTTCGTTGCATTTGCCTTTGCCTTTGCCTTTGCTCCAGGCACACTTAACATTGGCCCAACCTTAACACAAGTTTTGTGATTGTTGCAAGTTTTACATAAATTTGAAAGCTTAAACTGCATAATACTGGGTGAATGTTTGCCCCAACAACAAGTACCAAAAATACATTTCAAGTTTTTCGTACGGCACTTGGTTGCAGCTGTTGGTCAAATATGGTTGTCTGCATGTCTTTTTTTATAAATTTTTGTTTTTCGTATCTTAATGTGCACTTGAGTTGCTCAAGTTGCAACAGTAGCCAAGTTTATAGGCAATAACTTACTCAGCGTAGACAGTTAGTTCAATGAACTATGGGTAAAGAAAACCACAAGGAAAAGCTTAAGATTTCACCGTATTAGATGACGAATTTTGATCAGTTTTCTCTATTGTATAAGTGACATTCGTAAAATATTTTACAATTACCAGTTTTAAGTTAAATTTTATAAAGAAAATTATAGAGTTCTAAAGATCAACATTGCTTAGTATGTGATTCTAATAATCACATAGGGGGCTGTTTATAAATGTCGTCACCACCGTGACGATGGGGTAGGGGTAGGGGTAGAGAACTCATACTAAGGGGGAACACTCAATTTCTATCAGCGGAATCGGTTCGATGGATAAGGAACGCTGAAAATCCACCACTGGATGCCGCGTAAAAATACACTTCGTGAAAGAACCCAATCCAGTCCTCCAGATATCTTCTTCGTCAATAGATTAACAATTTGAGAGCTCTGGTTTGATGAATCACGAATAATTCAACACCTGCCTAATATGGGTCTCGTTGACGACCCAACCTGCGCAGCCTGTCTCGAAGAAGCCGACTCCACGGAGCACTTTCTGTGTTACTGTCCGGCTATGACAAGGCGGGAGGATCAAAACAATTATGCAACTTTATTTTAAAACAAAAAAAAAATTTTTTCTTGCTTGACGTTATGAGTTTATTATAAGCTTATTTAATGCTCTAATTAAAAATATTATGCTCACTCAGAAGAAATATTATGCTCCTTATAGTAAAAATATTATGTTTTAGGTTGCAATTTGCAGACTTTGATTTGATTTTTTGATATAATAAATGTGCACAGGCTATACTGGCGCCTCCTCGACTCCATCATCATATTTATTCGGCTAAAAAAATAAAGAGTCCCCTTCCGAAGGATTGAGGAATTAAACCAATAAAAGATTATGCAACTCTCCATTGCGCAAACCTAATTTGTATCTAAATTACTATTATCTTAAACCATGTTATTTTATTGCGCAGTGTATAAAGTGTCGACATTTGCGCACATGTGTGACGTTTGCGACCTCACTCAAGCCCCAAAAGACAACGACGACTGCAACAAAGACAACAACTTGTTGTTTATGGTTTCATTCAATACCAACAATTCAGCTGGCCAAGATCAGCGTGATCAAAAACACCAGCAAAAACTTCCAACGTCGAAATGATCGTGTGCTAAACCTGCGCCAATCCACGAAGCGAATCGCTGGGTGGGTGGATGAGGAGGAGGAGAAGGCGGTACATAATAGATAAATGGCGCTAACATGTGCGCACAACTGGATTTAGGCAGCTGCGCGTGGGTCTCACCACTCGATACCCCTCCCCGAACCACTCCATAACCAGTCACAATATTTGCAGCTTGCCTCTGGGCACCAAATTGCAACATTTATTTATTTTTTGCTATTCAATTTATTTAAATTTTTTTTCGTGCACCAAACTTGGCTGCTGTTGCTCTTAAATTGCAAAAAATAAAAACCAAAGAATAAGAGAATAACAAGACAAAAAAATATTAACATAAAATAAAGATTTGCATGAAAATTGTTGCATTAATGAAATGTTAATTTGTCATTTTATGCCTAGCAGCGAAAAGTTTCACTGATTTAGTGTACGGCATAAATTTGTGGCTTGTTTTATTAATTAAATATAATTTGACTATACATAACTTTATATGCATAATTTGTTGGCTTTGTGATTAGTAATTAAGCAAATGTTCAGTTCCGCCGAAACGTATTTAATGGCCTCGTGTGGGCGAATTTTTTTATAATGAAGGCGTACCGAAACACCATTCAAGAACGCTTTTAAAAGACTATTCTTACAGCAAGTTGAGAGATAAGCCTATAAGGTATAGCGAAAAGCAAGTTTGAGTGCAGCCGCAGCAGCCGCGGCTGCCGGAGACGATAATGATGATAGCGATGACGACGATGATGATGATGATGATGACAAAGTGGTACACTTTATGAAACTAAAAATAAACAAAGGCAAGCCGTCATAAAACAAGGAAGCAAAGCCTCCTCCCAATTCTGAACAATAAAGAAATTAAAACCCAAAGTGAGACCCCAACGGTCGAAGTTTGTATACTCTTTCAACATTCTAATTTTTAACATCTAGCCTGGGAATTACCGAACCCCAGTTCAACGAGCAATGGTTTTGTACTGATGCCCGTGAAGCTGGCAGAACCAAACTTTACTATGCTATAACTAAGGCACATAAGAGATTTTTTTCATTTTTCGATTAATTTTTAATCGGAAAATCACATTCACATGCAACAACAAGAAACTTTAGAACAATAATAATGTTAACGGGAATTACCGCATCGTGATCTGTGAGATCTATTGTGCCCCTTACTGAGCCTACAGCTCCCCTGTCAGTCCTATCACTGTTATAAACTGAATATCGTCCAGCGAGATCCTGTATTCGCCTAGAAGCGTCAGCCTTCGTCTTGGAAGGGCATCACAATCGCCTAGAATGTGATGGGAGGATTCCTTCTCAAGTTCACAGAACCTGCAGGTGGCAGAGCCTGTGATGCCCAGCTTGCTCAGGTGACCTTTAAGTGTCCAGAAAGCAGACCTGTATAATAATAATGGCGAGGACGTTACTCCGCGACACTTACCAAGCCCATCAGTAAACTGCATTTCCAATTTTCAGATAAATCATGAATTACCAGGGTTTTCACATGGCTAAGTTTATCTTGGTTTATTTACGCGCTGGACACAAAACGAAGAATTAACCTAACGTGTGATTTCCGTTCCATCTTAACATTCTAAGGACATAAAAAATATTGAATTCAATTGATTTCGAACAGTGTTCACTTCATAATTATGATAAATCGAGTTTCATCATCACAAAAACAAACTAATAATTGAATTTCGTATGTGCATGTATTCATGTATTCCTTGGCGTTCGCTGAAGCAACTTGTTTTACATTTTCTGAATCAAGGCTTTAATATCTTTATCTTTACAACGGTATTCGAAAAGAATGGGTCGCTTAAGTGTGAAACTCCAAATTAGCTGTATGTATATATAATAGTGAGCCCGTGTGGTGAGCGGGTTAGAGAATACCACCTCAGCAGGTCAAAGCTTGTCGTTTGAGGCGACTAACAATGACACTGGGTTCTTTCGCGACCAGTAGACCCACCCCAGGCCTTAAAAGGGTTGTGCGTAGGGTTTGGGACCCACCACGTAAAACCACAATTCCAATGAACGAATGTATTTACATCAGGCCGTAACCGGATAACACGGGTAGTTATGGCCAGTTAAGAAGGAGAAGATATATAATAGTGAACAACAGCACAAAACACGGACTTTCCTTCGTAGTCATCGAACACATAAAGGGTACACAAAAAGCGGCTGTTGGCCGAGAAAACCGTCACAATTTTTATTCTGCAAGACAAAACGAACATAGGGGAAGAAGAACATCTGAAGAGCATTGAAATCAAATATGGTTTGTAACAAGAAATCCGCACTAAAAATAAACAAATGAAGAACTCGACAACGTAAGCCATAGGGAAAGGGTGTACTAACATGTACATACAAGCCAAAAGCAGAACAACAAACAAATTTAACAACAATGTGTGCCACTGTGGCCAATGGAGGCCACATACTGCTCGTAAGCAAATTCAGAGCGAGGGTAAATGGTAAGCTTAAGCACTCCGGCCCACACACACACATACACGCGGAAAAGTCAAATGCATAAGTTGACAGCATTTTTATTGAGGAAATGCAGCGGCAGTCTCAACAATAACTATAGCAACAACAACGATTGCAACGTCGACAGCTGTCAAGACGCGGCAGCAGCTCAAGACAATTGTTGTAACTTTTCTTATTATACCCTGTACACAAAGTGTAAAAGGGTATTATAGAATTGTGCAATGTATGTAACAGGCAGAAGGAGGCGTGGCAGACTATATGTTCCATGGGCAAAAATGGTCAGGAGCAATAGTCGAGTCGATATAGACATGTCCGTCTGTCTGTCTGTGTTGTCGCACCGTTCTCGGAGACTATAACAGCCAGAGCAAAAATTTGTTTACCAAAAGATGCTCATTTTACCTATTCAGTACAAGTTTGTCGAATTATGTCGATATCTCTCCCCCTTCCCCCGTGATAGATTTGTGGTTTTCACCCACACCATAAAAGCTATCCAGTTGAAACTTGGCATGTAAAAATGATTCATATCGAATAAGAACTTTAGAAGATATAGCTAATAAGTTGCCAATTTTAGGCCCCCTCTCCTATGAACTGTAACAGAATTCCACATTTTACAAATTTAACATATATGTTAACCAAATGTGGTACGTTAGGCTTTTAAACCAAACAATGTTGACCTTTTCCGCACCATCCCCCCTACCACCGTAGTACAGTTACCGTTATTACGCCCATACCCTTCAACGCTACAGAAATTTGCATGAAAATTGATTTTCATGGAAAAAATGGGTACAGAGTATTCCACTGTCGGACACCGTCCCGATTGTCTGCATCAAATTTTTTTTGTTTTGCATTTTTGCATAAATTGCAAGCGCAGCGACAACAAAAACAACAACGGCGACGACCTACGTGTGACCAACGGCTAGCCATTGCAAAACAATTACACACACACAAGTGATAAAACAAAAATAAAGTCATGCTTTAAACAAAACGCATTTACAAATCAGCGTGGTACCACTGTGCCTATGCTCGCCAAACAGAACCTCGGACAACAACAGCCAGAAAGAGAATACAACAGCAACAACATGCAGTCTTCGCGCTGTTTGCGTTCTTCTTCTTCACTTTATATGGGGGCCTCAGCTTGCCGTTTCGCTTGCACCCACAGCAGACGCTTATCAGCAAGCAGCGATCAGCAAGGCAAACACAAGCCACTGTATACTGCATGCTCGCTTGCACCAACACAAGGGCGGCAGCATCAGGCTTAACAGCCGCTCCTTTCGCACGACCGAATTCTGCACAAGACAACAACAACAACAGCAACAACAAACCCGTTTAGGTTATGTTGAAAGGAAAATAAACGAATTGAGACAGTGGCGTTGAGGCAGTGGGGGCGCCAATATGACAGTTTTCAAATTACATTGTCAAAAAATGTCAAATTCTCAGAATATAATTCATTTATGACCGTCGGATTTGATTCAGCTGCAGCCATTCGGTAAATTTTCTTCTATACAGTTTAATAGTCCTTTCAGCTTATTTTTGGGCTTGATATTGCATCTAAGAATGGAAAACATTTTCTATAAATCTTAGCGTTATATAACCACTGGAAAAACTATTTATTTTCTATTATATTATATTTTCTTTAATTATATTATTGAATTATTTAAATAATTCGGTAAATTTTATTTTATACAGTTCAATAATCCAGTTTATTTTTGGGCTTGATATTGCATCTAAGAATGGAAAACATTAATTTCGCACTGATAACTCAAAGAAGAAACAAAAGGTGACGCGACAACAAACAAAAAATTATATTTTATTATTAGAATTTTAAGCTTTGCCACACATATGGGAGGCTGCGAAAATCCGCCAACAGATTTTTTAGAAATTACCTTTCTAAGATCTACCAAGTAGAAGTCAAGAAATGGATTGAACGCGAAAGTTATCTTCCGTACGAGAACTTTATTTTGTGTTTGCTGTTAATGCAAAAGTTTAAACGTTTATTTTTATAAATATGTATCAGAACACAAAAAAAAAATATGTTGAATCCTATTTCTCATTACACTTGTACGATTAAATAATAGACCAGACGTTGAAAACACTGGTCAACAGTGATTTGGGTGCAGTGAAATGCTAGTTGTTTTAGATAGATCTGGTTAATACACTTAGTGTGCAAATAACACAGACAGTTAAAAAAAAAAATTATCTCAGCGATAAGTCGTTTAACAATCTAAACTAAGGAATACATAACACTATAACAAATACTTGCCATATGAATGTTAGGTCAACAGTTGTTCTTAATGCAGGATTGGTGAAAATCTACGCGTTATATAACCACAGGAAAAATTATTTATTTTGCTTACATTTTCTTTAATTATACATATGTATATGTAATAACTATCTATATATATATAAATTAAGCCTCAAAAAGTGATGTGCTCGCTAAACTCAAAAACGCGTGGACCGATTTCAACCAAATTTTCACACATTGTAGACAGTATTAGGGAAAAGGTTTTCGCGAAGTTTGGACGAATTCCAATAGATGATGACAAAGATATTGACATAAACTATTTTCCATATAAAACATACTAAGCGTGTTTCTACTTATATAGTAGGCAAGCATTAAATTTGACGAGATAAAGAATTCTTTTGAATTGAGGTAGAGGATATGAAGATATTGGTACCAATATCCGCAGCTTGACTTAGTATGAAGAAGAGAGAGAGAAAGAGGGAATAGAAACGGGAAGAATTAATGCGCAGCGGAGCGCGCGGGTTCACCTGGTACAAATATATAACGTCAAACCACGAAATATTATATTATGAAACTTCATGTTAACATATTTCTTATTAAATAACTAAAAAAAAAAAAAAAAAAAACTAGATTTTGTAATATTCTCTTCGCACGCGAAGATAAAAACACAATATAAAGCATGATATAACGAATAATTCCACATCGTTAAATCATCGCGTGTCTTCTAATAAATAAGCGATATGTTAATGAACACAGTTTAAAGATACTTTTATTTAATTCTACTCATGTCAGCGGATTGATACCTTATCGATCGCACCCCCTATCTACGCCACTGTATTAAGAACCAGCACACGAAAGGAGTATGTCGTTTAACTGTTCATTTGGTTGGTATTTGTTTGGAATGTAATTGACTGACTGGCGAACTATGTTTCTGTCAGCTGTTTGAATATTTTAACAAGTTTTATTTTTGCCAAAACATTGAATATAACAAATAAATTGAATATGCAACTTTATATAAATAATGCCCATGTCCAGGAGTCTGCGCAATGCAGTGAGCCAGCCTCCTGGTGGAGCAGGCATAATGTATGTATGTTTTTTGCTTACTCCTCTTTCTATTGGCATTGTCTATGTATACCACAAAATGCCGCTACTTGCAGTAGATTTATGTTTAATAATATTTTGTAATAATTCAATTTCGATCGATTTAATATCGATATTAATTGTTAATAAGCACTTACCGGGTTTAAGTTTTGAATTTTTTAACTGCCGGTATTCCTTGCTGTGTACAACAACATGGCAACAACAACAATAATGTTGGCTTTGCAGAAATTATCGCTGCACGTCACACACACACACGCACGCACGCACTTTGTTTGTGTACTGTTCACAGTGTACGGTATTCAACTCCGGCGCACTTTACGCCGCTCTCCTTTTCCGTACCTTTTATTAAATAAGCTGTCGTTGTTGTTGTTGTTGTCGGCTGGCTGGCCGGGCAGCGAATTTCTTTGCGCAAAAGGAGTGCCGTCGCTGCGTCGTTTGTGCGTCGCTTCTTATAACCAGCAGGATTTTTCACTTGCTCACATACATACACACGAACACAAACACACGACGACGCCGCCGCACTTTTTGTTGCTTTTCATTTAATATATGTTATAAATATAAACATTTTCTTAATGTTTTTTTTTTGTTAATTAGACGGCTTTTCTGTGCAATTGTTGCCAAATTTAGCTTAATTCTGTTGTCGCGGCTTCTTATAGGAAATTACAATACGCTGCTGCTAAGGGCGGCGTTGCAATCGCTTTGTTTTATAGCACTTTAAATGTAATTATTGCTGGCAGTTCCAAGCAACTGTTATTATATTACTCGTTTTGGTTTATTTATGAATTATTATGTATATTTTAATATACGCGCAAACTATTAATATAAATTAAAATCAACTCCGAACGCAGCAAACAAGCGCAGAACCACCTTACACGACGAACGACGAAAAAGTTACTGACAACTTTGCGCTATCAACACGAACAAACAAACTCAAACTTAAACTCGATTATTGCCATAAAGCTTGAGTTTTCCATCAATTTATGCGCCCAACTTAACCATTAGGCATTGTTTAATAATAATTAATTTCTTTAATGTCGCTCAACACTAATGAGAAATTTGTGCAGTTAATTTTCAACTTTTTAATATCTCTTTTTTTAATTTCGAGTGTAGATTTTTGCACATCGATTATCGAAATGCTAACAGCGTGCTTAAAACATCGATAAAACATCGGTACTGTTAAACAACAGTGTGTACAATTTAACAGCAGCTGTAGCTGTTAAAAACGATATGTTTTCATACAAACATCATTAACAGCCACATAATACACCCCATTTCACTTGAATAGCACTCTTTTTTGTTTTGATTTTACAAACCCTTTTTTTCTAAACTTATCAAGACAACTGATTGATATAAATTCTCTTTGATAAGGAATTTCTTGAGCAACACAACAACAAAAAGAATTGGCTTTCTATCTGCTTTAGTTTTAGAATAACATTTATTTTTCTCGACAATAATGAAATATATCAAATTTTTTTGTTTCACTTGAATAGCACACTTGACTTTGACTAGTTATAACTTTTAAACCAAAAAAGTTTTGTTCATCAATTTATTCCCAAAATTAGGTAAATTAATTCTTTATCAAAAAGTGTAGCTGTGATCACTGTCGCCTGTGCAATAATTACTTTATATATTTTTTGTACAACAAAAATTAAAATTTCTTTACTATATTGGCTATTCATTTGAAATGGTGCGTATATCAATTAATTACTATATTTTCAAATGTAGGTACGGGGAAGAAGTTCCAAGCCGCGAAAACGGATGTTTTGGCATTACATAGATAGCACAAGAGCGATATTATTATTCAAAATTTATTTATAATATTATTCATTTTTCAGTCCAACTCTAGCTTTAAAATAAACAGTTGATAACCAACTCAGGCTTTTCCGCAAGTTTATCAAAGCAACCGTAATTAGTTAGGAGAAATTTAAACTTTAGCGACTAGAGTGATCAAATTCAATAGGAAACTCTTTAAAGACATGCCCAACACAAAAACATCGCTAAATCGCAGGAAAAGTTGTCAGAGTGCTAAAATCGTCGAAAACGTAAAATTATAGATTTTAGTTTTTAGGCCAATCGCAATACTTTTTTGCGGAAAAGTAAAACTAAGATCTGCAGTCTGCTATCTGCATTAAAAAACTTAATAGCCACTATAGTGTGGCAGAAGTTGAACTCCTGCTGGTTTGTTTTTCTTGCAAAGATTTGTTCGTAAAGTTAAAAACATTTTTAAAATATTGATGGCTAGTTGTGTTAAAAATTGTGGGAGTATCACTAAACGGTAGGTTTCTTCAAACGTGTTTAAATTTTCAGCACCACTGTCACTTAAAAGGAATCATATAGGCTCTATTAATTTAAAAAAAAAGGTTTACTAACAACAACGGCAAGACTTAACCATCCTCATTTGGCGAAAAATTTATTTTTTACAGTATTTGTTTTGCTGATGAACTGCACGATAAATTTGTTTTATTTTAGTGCACAAAATGAAGTTATCGGCTCAATTATTTGTTATCGCATTGGTCTGGCAGCACGATTCGCATATAGTCGCAGTCCCAAATAACGTGGCAGCACTATTTCAAAAATAAATAAATAAACAAAGAAGCTTGAGTGCAATTTGCAAATAAATTGTTAGAATGTGGCATTTGCTAACGTTATTCATGATTTTAAGCAGCAGCTCAGTATATGCAGAAGAAGTGTGTTGTTTTTACACAATAATGCTCAAGTAGACTAATCTGTGTAATCCCCTTTTCTAGATATGCCATAAAAGATTGCGGGAACTCTCCAGTGCGCAGAGTTTGTTTGTCCAATGCACTACGAATCATGCAGTGCCTGTGAAAATCTGTATTGGCTGTGAAAACCCGTATAATGAGATGATTTCTACGTTTACGGAACTAATGAAAATCGAAAACTGTTCCAAAGAGTACATGGACTCTGATCGCATTAATGTGGTAGCAACAACACAGGGCGTGCTTACTGGCTTATGGAATAGAGCCAATTGTGATGGTAAGTCCTAAGTGCCGACTTTATATGTTGGCAGTGAAAACCTTTCTTCCTGCTATTGTTTCATACATTTGCATAGGTAACTAGGCGATCATCTCTGTATGTTAATCCGCTGGATTATGTTAATATCATTGTACAGTTTGTCGTTTAGGGGGCAAAGATCTTGTGGAGTACTTTCCTCTCAAAAACTGCAAGAGTATCAAGCTGCTTCAGCACCATAGAGCAAAACTGGATGCGCCATCTGAAGCGCATTAATTTAAAGCCATGCAAGCTTCACACAATATGTGCGTGACGCCATACAAGCCATTCTAGCCCCTATGTTTCACATTAAATATATTTTAAGAATTCGTTCAACAGGCATAGGAATTCTCCAAATACATACAAAAAAGATATTAAAAAGCGTGTAATCCCCTGTAGCTTCACTAGTATGGATTTCTAAAGACATTTTTTGAGAACCCAAAACAAACTTATTTTAAATCTAAATCTAAAATACATAATTATTTTCTAATTTGTATACAGACTGCTTCACTGGCAACAATTCGGCTGTGTTTAACGAAAAGGCTGACATCCTAAGCAGCTGCCTCAATGTAAATAAGGGCATGGAATGCACAAATTGCGTTTTAAAATATACGGATTTGAATAGCTTCTACAAAGATAGCGAGCAACATTCCAAGCAAAAGGTCTGCTACGACTTGCAAGATTCGGTACTTATAACCAACATATTTAGCCAACACCACAAACTAATTCATTTTGTTTTGCCAGATGAACCGAACCCGCTCACTTTGGTCCAAGGAACTAAACTGCTGTAAACGGGAGGTCTATATGACAACATTTCTAATCAGCGCTGCCGTAGTTGGTCTGCTGCCCTTGTTGCTTTTCTACAGCAGCGTTTATGTTCTTACCAAGCGCCGAGAGGCTAATCATGGCGTGCTTAATGCGCATTGTAAGAGAGAGAAACGTGTTTGCCCTAACGCTCTACTTAAATCTAATGTGTATTACAGCTCCTGAACTGGCTACGCCTTCAACAACTCACGTGATAACTGCCGCTTTGTTGGCCACAACGACGCCGGCTGAAGATAGCTCGCTTATACAAGCTAGAGAAGAAAAGGTGGCTAGTATACTTAATGCAGCTGAGGATTCTAGTGATGACGATTTGCTGCCAGTACTAAAGCCAAAGCAAAATTAAGTTTACACTTACATATGGAATATCTAATGCCTAAGTGCGCCTGTACACTGGTGTCCCGAAGGTCTCAAGCAGTTAATATTCCACAACTTTATGTAACATAAAGCATTGTTAGCTTCTTATAAACTTGGCTGCCAATTACACAACAAACCATTAAGGCTTAGCCTAATCTTATAAAAAAATTTGATACAGACAATCGGGACGGTGTCCTACAGTGGAATACCCTGTACCCTTTTTCTTTATAAACACTAAATACGGTAAAATGAGAACGGAAGTATCCACTTTCATATCTTCTTTCATAAGATCGATATGCCTGTAAACATTTTCCTATTGGGAAGTTCCAATTGACAAGTTTTCCTATCGGGAAGTTGGCTAGTATGGTGGCCAAAATTACTTTTATACCCAAAACTTAAGTATTCTTGGGCCAATGTCGTTGAATTTTGTAACATAGTTCAAAAATACATTATAATTATAAATGTCTGTGGCAATTTTCTAATCAATATATTGGGGGGTGTGGCAGTATTAAGGTAAATCGATTGCGGGTGAAGGGGGGTTCCATTGAAAAAAGTTGGATGTAGTTTTAACGATTAGAGTCATACCAAGTCTCTACACCAAGTTTTGTAGCTCTAGCTGACATTTATCCATATCTACATGTGGGGGGGTTGTGTGTGTGTGTGTGTGTGTTGAAATTAGCATATTTTTGACTATAACTTTTGATGTATTTATCCGATCTCGATCATTTTTGGAAAATAGATATTAATGTGCACATGACGCACATCTCTAAAAAGTTTCGAGTTGATAGACTTAATGGAGCGGTTGTAAGCCGGGCAAATCTGTCACAGGGGAAGGGGGTAAGATATCGACTTGATTCGACAAGCTTCATTTTACATGGGATTACGCGCATCTTTTGGTAAAATTTTGTGTCTCTAGCTCTTATGGTCTCAGAGATCTATCCCCTCATACGGACAGACTGGCATGGTCCAATCGCTACCCGAGTCAATGATAAGACTTTTTGCCCATGGAACTTATGGTGTGCCACGCCTCTGCCTGTTACATACATTGCACAGATCTATAACACCCTTGTACACTATGTGTATTTAAAAATTTACAAACGAACAGTATGAGAGGCGCAGAATAGTCTTTTCTTGTAATTATTATTCTCTGAGCTAGACTGACATAGATCATAAATTCAATTTATTTTTTAGATCATGTACCCAAAAATAAAGTTATCGGATCAATTATGCAAAATATTTGTTATCTGGCAAGACTCGCATGTCGTCGCAGTCCAAAATAACGTGGCAGCACTGGTTCTGCAATGAATGACGCTTCTTGCGATTGGAAAATAAATAGTTTAAATGTGGCAAATGCTTACGTTACTCTTGCTTTTAAGCTGCAGCTCAGTATATGCAGAAGAAGTGTGTTGTTTTAACTCATTAATGCTCAAGTAGACTAATCTGTGTAGTCTTATCCCCTTTTCTAGATTTGCCATAAAAGATTGCGGGAACTCGCCAGCGGGCAGGGTTTGTTTGTCCAATGCACTACGAATCATGCAGTGCCTATGAAAATCTGTATTGGTTGTGAAAACCCTTATAATGAGATGATTGTTAACTTTATGGAACTCATGAAAATTGAAAAATGTTCCCAGAAATACATGTACTCGGATCGTGTTAATGTTATAGCAACAACACAGGGCATGCTAACTGGCTTATGGAATAGGGCCAATTGTGGTGGTAAGTCCTGAGTGCCGGCTTTATATGTTGGCAGTATAGTATTAGTATTTTTTTGGCTATTTGCATGGGTAATCAAGCGAGCAAAGCTGCTGTATATTAATCCGCTTGATAATGTCAATGTCATCGTAGAGTTCGTCGTTCAGTGGCCAAAGATCTTATGGGGTACATTCCTCTCAAAAACATGAAGAGTTGCAAACTGCTTGATCGCCATTAAGCAAAACTTGCCACGCCAACCTCTAAGTCATAGGATAGGAATACTATAAGCTATGAATTTATTTTATTTTTATATGATCGTAACTTGTTTTAATTCTAAAAACTCAAATCCATTATTCTTTTATATTCTGTATACAGATTGGCAACAATTCGGGCTGTGTTTAACGAAAAGGCTGACATCCTAAGCAGCTGCCTCAATGTAAATAAGGGCATGGAATGCACAAATTGCGTTTTAGAATATACGGATTTGAATAGCTTCTACAAAGATAGCGAGCAACATTCCAAGCAAAAGGTCTGCTACGACATGCAAGATACGGTACGTATTACCAACATATTTGACCAACAGCACAAATTAATCATTTTTGTTTTGGCAGATGAACCGAACTCGCTCACTTTGGTCCAAGGAACTAAACTGCTGTAAACGGGAGATACATTTGACAGGATTATTATTTTCAGCGCTGCCCTTGTTGCTTTTCTACAGCAGCGTTTATGTTCTTACCAAGCGCCGAGAGGCTAATCATGGCGTGCTTAATGCGCATTGTAAGAGAGAGAAACGTGTTTGCCCTAACGCTCTACTTAAATCTAATGTGTATTACAGCTCCTGAACTGGCTACGCCTTCAACAACTCACGTGATAACTGCCGCTTTGTTGGCCACAACGACGCCGGCTCAAGATAGCTCGCTTGTACAAGCTAGAGAAGAAAAGGTGGCTAGCATACTTAATGCAGCTGAGGATTCTAGTGATGATGATGATTTACTACCAATATCTCCTGAACTGGCTACGCCTTCAACAACTCACGTGATAACTGCTGCTTTGTTGTCCACAACGACGCCGGCTGAAGATAGCTCGCTTGTACAAGCTAGAGAAGAAAAGGTGGCTAGCATGCTTGATGCAGCTGAGGATTCTAGTGATGATGATGATATACTACGAACATCTGATGCCTAAGTGCGCATTTACACTGGTGCCTCAAAAAGTTAATATTTTAAAACGTTATGTATCATAAAGCTAAAGCGACATTTGTTAGCTTTTTATAAGCCAGGCTACCAACTACACAACAAACCTTGGAGACTTAGCCTAATCTTCTAAAAAATATTAAAGCTAGAGACTGACTTGTTGTAGTTCATAAATTCTGTTTATTTTATGGATCATGTATCCAAAAATGTTCAGCATCAATAGTCGAGTCTATATAGATATGTCCGTTCGTATGAACACCTACATATCAGAGACCACAAGAGTTAGGGAGTTAGTTTTACCAAAAGACGCATATTTATATGTGTCGAATCATTTTGATATCTAAGCCACCAATGTACTTTCATAAACTGTAACTCATGTGAGCATTATAAACAAATCTTGTTAATCTTTTGTCGCAAGAACCACTCTACACCTCGAAAACCATTTTATTTGATTGCGCTCAAACTCTTGAATGTATCGTTACCCAACATCTCACATATACTTCCTATTTTTAAGGGATAGGTGTTTCAATATCTTTTATTTTTTGTTGAGTCCTCTCCTTTTCATTCAATTTAAACGTCAAATCAAAGTCGTATGAATGCTAAGAGTCTCTTGTTTACCTGTTTCCTCTCTTCTAAAACTTGTCTGGTGCGCCAGTGTAACCAGAACTCTAAAACAACAATTTGAATTATATACAACACAACCTTTAAACATAGTGGGGCCGCCAGTGCATGTTTTTCCTAATAATTATAACTTTTATAATATACATAAAGACAACAATTTGTATATTTATAATAAAACAGCAAAGCTTTTATTCAGTATCAGTCTTTTATAGCCCAGAGTTCGAGTTGAGTTGCTCAATGCCCTGCAGCCAGCAGCCATAATCCGGGCGTGGTTATCTGTAACGAAATAGAGCAGATTTCCCTAAAACAGTCCAGGGGTTTAAAGCTGTCATATCACACAGTACTTAGTCATAGCTCGTCAATGCGAGCTGAAGCGTTGATGTCATTCAAGATAATGGGGATTTACTTTGGAAGTTCAATGAAAACGTTTTATGTATTTTTATTTTGTTATAGTTCCAGAGTAGTTTAGCTCTTGAAATTGTAAGATCTGTATAAGATCACAGCGAGCTTGGCTGCCACATGTGTGTCTAGTTTGTTGGTCGTAGAATTTATTGGTATATCAGCAAAAACTTGTATTAAAAATACTTTTGCATATGTAAATTCTTCGGTCCGAATTCAGTTCTTGTTAGCCGTTGATGTTGCATGTTGTTGGATCAACTCCGAAAGAAGAGATCCACATATGTATATATGAGTGATACGGACTCCAGAGCAAGTGCTCGAATCCGTTTATAAAGCACGGGTATATTTTGACACTGTGCTGCAGTTCCAAAAAGTTTGTTATTTTTTTGGTAGAAATTGCTTTGGAATAATACTGCATATATATATATATATATATATCTTTGTTGAGCTCAGGGAGCTATTGAAAGTCCAGCGCACGTGGGAGGGTTAAAAACAGGGGAAGCACACACATACACACAATTCACCGGTATTCGTTTGGCATATATCATTTAACATAGTTGACTTTTCGGTAGTTCATTTTGTTGACGGTACGGTAAGAAAGGGATGTAAAGAAGAAACGTCTTTTGATCTTTTCAACTTTCACGTCAGTCTTTAAATAAAGTTCACATTTGGCTCTCTTGGTTTTTTTCTTTTTTTTTCTTTTTGTATTTTGCGTTTAAAATATTAATTAGATGCTTTTGAAATTTGCTTATTTCGTAAGTTTTGTTAAATCTTAGAACTTTTCGCTTGCTATATAGATCGGGCGACTCGGCGCTTTTCGTTTTAAAATAACTTTCTTTCATTGGAGAAATTCATAGTATCATAAGGGAGGGAGTGTATAAGAGACGAGGAGAGACGTTAACGTTAATTAGCCGCATTGTAGTCATATTGGAGTGGATTTCGTTTACGCCTAGTTGTAAGGATTACGCTATTGGTAATGTGTATATATCTATATATAAGTATATATGCAATTTATCAGCTCATGTTCTTGTCATTGCATTTTAAAAGTGCTGGGGTGCTCCAAAGCAATTACAATTACTACTAACACACTTTCACACGCGCCACGCGACTTGCCACAACTTTCACGCACTGCTTTTAAATTTAGCTTTAAAACGGGTAGCACTTGTTGGCCTTAACGCCTGCCATCCCGATAGCTGCGCTGGCCACCACGATCGTTACGTCCATTGCCGCCGAAGTGCCGCGAATCTCGCGAAGAACCGCCAGTGCTGCCGCGGTTATAGTCCCGACGACGTGCGCCCGCGGAGCCGTTGTTGTCGCGATTGCGATAGCCACCGGGACCGCCGCCGCCACCTACGCCACCTGACATACCCGCCCCTGAGGCTGCTCCGGAGCCCGCGCTGCCACCATTACCGTTGCTGCCATTTGCAGCGGCACCGCCCCCGTAGACGGGAAACCCGGGTGGTGGCGGTACCGTTGGCAAGCCAGCATTTTTCCAAGCTGCAAAGTCCTCATAGCTCGGTGTCTTATCGAAACCCGGTGGTGGCGGCCGTAGTGGCTGTGGCGGTGGATAGTCTGGCAGCGGTGGTGGACCCGGACCATCATAGTATCGCACTGGCGGCGGCAGCTGTTCGTAGATAGAACCAGGTGTGCCAGGTGGCATTGACCCTGCAGCGCCTGCGGCTGCTGGCAGCGGTAGCTGTCCAAAGGGTGGCACAAAGGGCAGCGGTGGCAGCTGGCCGTGCATATTGCGCATATAGTCAGCCACATAGGCCTCGGCGGCTGCGGCCGAGGACATGTAGCGCTCCCAAGAGGGCATGCTCATTTCAGCACCGCCAGCTGGACCACCGCCCATTTGCCTATAGGGTGAGCCACTGCGTTTGAAATTCGCGCCTGGTGGCATCATGGAATGATGATGCCTGTAGGGACGATGATGTGGGCCGCTGTGCCCATAGCTGCGCTTGTGACGCATGGGACCAAGGTGGCTGCCACCACCACCTCCTCCACCGCGACCACCATGGCCACGCGTGGAAAGACTACGCGGCGGCTTGTAGATAACATGAATGCCTTTCTCACGCATTACGCGTGCCGTTTCCTTTGATTTGCGCAGTATAGGTGTTAGTTCTACGTGTTCGTCTTCGGGAAACAGGCGGCACAGCTCGGCACCAATTTTCGGCTCTATTTCCTGGCCATCGCGTCCAATTTTGACTGGTTTGCCTTCGTTCCAAGAGTTGTGCAAATGTAAAGTGGCATTGAACGATAGCTCCTTGCGGCAAATCCAATCAAGTTCAATAACGCCTCCAAGTGCTTTGGGCGAAATGCTAGGTGGCAGTACCCAAGCTACTTGGGGCAAATCCCGACGTGAGGGAGCGGCCATGCGCGCAAAGCCAGCAAATTTACCTGTAATTGAGAGGAGAGCGTTAAAAGAATAGAAAATTATGCGATTTATATACTCTTCACATTTAGTTATATATATATACCTTTTACTAGTTTGAAACCCTTATTAACTTATTCTTACATAAATTCTTGAATTAGGTAAATAGTAAATGGGGGTCTGCCATATATAGTAAAAGAATCCACAAGGTCTAAATGATTAGTTTACAACATTTGAAGTAATATAAAATTGTGTTAAAAATTTTCAACGTTGAATTTGTAGTAATATAAAACTGAAGATCAGTCCACGCTACAGACACGGTTGTGTCAAAAATCTCTAGACAGTTTCGCCTATCATAAAATGAAAACAGAATTAAGAAGAGGCAAGAAAAGTGTCTATCCAATTATTATGGATTACGAAGTTGGGGGATAACCCTTCAAAAATTAAATGTCTCTCTGTCGGCTGAAGCGGCTTTTCTATTGCTGTTCTCAGCATCTAACATATATCATCATATATACAAACATAAAGAATATTGGGTCTGACGATACTTTCTTAGACTTAACTTAGACCTTACCAATAAGTCAGTGACTTTTTCAATTTGGAATATTGATTAATTGCTAAAAATTTAAAAAGTCATTGTCTTCTGAGCTATGCAAAGAGTAAGTGCCGATTCCCACTACCCGACTCACCGCTTTCGTTAACCGAGAATATAAGCAGCACATTGCGTGCCTCCTTAAACGCCTGGCTCAAATTGGCATCATTCTGTGGCAAGGTAGCCCAGACGCTTTTGTTCTTGGACAGCTGAACATTCTCGCTATTATTAGATTTGATTAGAAAGAATCGTGTGTCACGGAACAGATAATTCAGCTTGGTCATATAGTCGTAGGCCTTTTGTGAGGAGTTGCCATCCTTTTCGGGCGTTGAGCTCTTTGAGGAAGCATTGGCCTTGCTTCGTGCGCCATTGCGCTTGTGTTGTGTACCAGAATCCGAATCGGAGGACTCGGAATCGGACTCTAGAGCCGGCAGTGTGGGCTTGTCATCCTCTGCATCGCTGACATCACTTTTGTTGCCAGCTGCACTGGATTCGTTAGTCTGCTGGACATTGGTGGTCGAATTGCTGTTGCTGCTCGAGCTTTTCTTGCTGCGCGACTTCTTCGTGTTGGACTCTTCGGCATCCGGCGAATCTGACTTGCCTACCGTAGAGTTGGTGATCTTTTTATTAGACTTGGACTCGGCACCGCTGCGTTTTTTCTTTTTGCCATTAAGTTCGGCTGGTGATGCAGTACGCTTCGTTTTTTTAGCTGCTTTGATTTTGCTACTTGCGCTTGTTGTTGTTGTTGTTGATGAAGCAGCAGCAGCAGCTGTTTTGGAGCTGGTCTTCGTCTTACGCTTGCCGCCATTGTTGCTGCCCGCTATGGAAGATGGTGCCGTACTTACCGAGCTAATGCTGGGCGCAGAGTTCGATGACTCACTGCCCGACTCGGAGGCTTCGCTGCGCGTATCAAAGGAATCATCGAAATCCTGCAACTCTTCGGCTATATCCGCCTCGTTCTCGTCCAGACCGAGATGCACTGCGTCCAAGTCGGCCATGTCGCGCATTAGTCACAGCTGTTGTCCCTGTCTTTGCACAATTTGTTTGTTTACTTCTGCTTTCGTTGTTGTTGGCGCTGCTGCGCTGCTACCTACACTTTGTTGCTTTTTTTACGCTACTCCTATCTTTCCCAAGCATTTTCGTTTATTAAAATGAGCATGAATGAGACAACCAGCAAGCACAAGCGGAGCGCAGCCATTGTCATCGACGTAGAACATTTAGTGGCAGCAGAGCAGCAAAAAAATAGACGTAGAGAAAAAATGCCGATCGATTTAGCAAGCTCGGTATAAACATTGTAAAATACACATAATTCAACACTCACTCGTTGCACTCGATATGCAAGTCTTGGCGTCTAACCGCAAGCACAATTTGCGACAGTTTTTCTTAAGTTATTGCACTTAAATTTTACAATTTATAATAATTTATAGCAGCTTTAAAAGAATTTTGCTTTGACGGCACAATGGCGTCAGAGGAGTGCAGCTAGCTATGCGCGGCCATGCTACTTTTATCGTTTATCGTATGCAGAAAATATCGCCATCGATTGGTCCCGATAGATCTGTATGCAATTAGAAAAACCAGCTGTTCGCGTCTGGCCGGCAGTGTTCAACTTCATTTCAAATCGGTAATGTGTGACTGCGCTTGAATATCATTAAAATGTGTTCCAAGGCTTGTGATTTGTTGACATTGCCTATAAAATTGTTGGATAACAGCGAGTATGAGCCGCAGCGCTGCTTTGTGCCATCCGCTCTGCTCGTCGATTTGTCTCCCTGTGCTTGGTTCAAATGTGAGCTCAATGATGGCAGCTTTACCATTTGCCGTTTGGCTACACGAGCTGGCAGTGAAACTTGTTGCTTTGTGGACAATATTGTTAGCTCCACGCTAAATTTTACGGCTGCCAATAAGCAGCTGCGCCGTGTAAAACTCTTGGAGCCACTGGAGGAGCCAGAAATGTTGGCTTGTGTTGTCACCATAACAGAGCAACTGTTGCATCGTCCACAGTGCAGTTTGAGAAATCTGCGCGATCTTGTACGCATTTTTCTAAATAATTTAACGCTTGTCCACGGCTGCTTTGTGCAACACAAGCGTCTCTATGACTTAGGCATAGCCAGTGTGGAAATATTTGAAGTGCCGGGACTGGGTCCGAATCAGTGCTTCGAAATGACAGCCGACACTGAGCTGCTTATTGTGGACGTACGTCTCGCTGGCTCAGCAAAGCTACCTAGCTCTGCAGTCTACCATCCATGCGGCTTTGAACGTCCGCTGCTGGCACTGGAGGAGCTGCTGGAGAACTCCAAAAGTGAGCATGCTGGGCTGCTGCCATTGAATGCCTTGCTTGTGGGTCCCGTGGGCTCTGGCAAGAGTACTCTACTGTCTGAATTTATTCGTCGCAAACACTGTAACTGTTTCCATGTAACAGCCTCTCAAGTTTTACGCGCATATCCTGGCGAAACCGAGGCCGAGTTGCGTAAGATCTTTGAAGCTGCCCACATATATAACAAACGCTTCAAGCCACTACGTAAGTGCAAACAAAAAGTATACAAAAGGCTCAAATAACATTTGTTTACAGTTGTCGCAAGACGTGCATATAATGTATACAAATTCACATTCCCCAGAATTGACTTACTCATTGTCTCGTCTTTTACAGTGCCCACTATTATATTGCTGGAAGATCTGGAACTTTTTTGCCCCATGATAACAAACGATAGCAAAAATTCCAGCAATGCTTTGCGTATATCCGCACAGCTCTACAAACTGATCGATGATCTACAGCGGCGCTATAATCGCATAATTTGTCTGGCCACCAGCAGCTCTCCCGACTCGTTGCATGAGCATGCTCGTCGTGCTGGCCGCTTTGGCAATGAAATCTCCATAGATATGCCCACGCAGCAACAGCGTCGACAGCTCTTTGAAGCGCTTTTTCGCACACACTATCCCCAGCAGGAACTGAGCGACACTATACTGGAGCTTGTAGCACAACAGACACAAGGCTATGTGGTGGCCGATCTGACATTGCTCTTGCGCAAGATTGAAAATGAAATGTTGCTGCACTCACAAGTTGATGAACCACTTAACATAGATACAGTCATACAACGAGCGTTGCTCCAATGTCAGCCCAGTGCTTCAAATTCTTCGGATGTGCGTGTGTTAAAGACTACAGAGGGCTTCGAGAGCATTGGCGGTATGGATGCGCTGAAGCGCACTTTACGCGTGTCCGTTTTAGCGGGACTGAAGCAAAAGGCCGCGTTCGCACGTTTTGGTCTGAGTATGCCCAAAGGCGTGCTGTTTTATGGGCCACCTGGTTGCGCCAAGACAAGCATAGCCAAATGTCTGGCAAAGGAGGCAAACATGACATTTATAGCAACCTCTGCAGCCGAGGTTTACTCGCCATATGTGGGCTGCGCGGAACGTTTTATGGCACGCATTTTTGATACAGCGCGCAAGAATGCGCCTTGTCTGATATTTCTGGATGAGATTGGTAAGCGAAAGCATGAAAACGTCTATCTAGAATTTTTCTGTTTACATCTATTTAGCAATACAATCCTAACTCTTTTTTTCCTTTTAGACTCTCTTGTAGGCCGCCGTACAGTTAACAGCGCTGGAGGCAGCAGCGATGTTCAAATGCGTATTCTCTCCACATTGCTTACCGAAATGGATGGCATTGTTTCGGGTGCCAATCAGCAGCACATTATAGTGGTGGCAGCTACCAATCGTCCGGAAATGATAGACGCTGCTCTCTTGCGTCCTGGTCGCTTTGATAAACTGATACATGTGCCAGCTCCAGACTATGGCTCTCGCGTGGCCCTACTCGAAATGTATGCGAAGCGCATGCCTTTCGATGCTATGGTTAATCTGGAGGAGATTGCTACACGTACGCAGCTCTACTCTGGTGCAGATTTATGCAATCTGTGCAATGAAGCAGCCATACAAGCGTTCCAAAGGGATTTTGATACGACTACTATTGAAATGCAGGATTTTGAAACCGTGCTGAGCAATCAAAAGTCTTCGCTGACTCAAATTCAAATCGATAATTACTATAAGTTTGCTTATAGATTCTTGTAAATCACAAAAATATGTATATAAGTCTATGCAACTCGGGTGATGATTGCATTTGAGATAGATGTGCATATGCTAGATATATAATTTACAACAACAAAAACGCTGATCGCTACGTTGAACATTTTATATTTGTATTTTCAGGAGTATATATATTATATTTTGTATATATCAGGAGTCAGGTTCCAACCCAACCGGTTCGCGACCGGATATGCCTACAGTTTTTTTTTTAATCTTGCATTTTGAAATGCAGTACATTTATCAAAGTAAGCGATTATAATAAAATATATAAAAATTTACCTTTGCTAAAAGCTGGTCCTATTTTTTATGAAATATAAAAGATAAATATGCAATTTCGGATAGAAATATTCTTATTCTTATTTTGTGGCTTCATAACAGTTATTCCATTCCGTAAAAAGCTGTCAAAAATATGTTGTAAACACATTCCACAACACTTTTCAAAATTAACTGTAACTGAGTTGCAAAGCGCTAAACTGCTGCGAAGCGCACGCCTCATTCTGCGCTGCGTAGCATCGATAACGATAACACATTGCAGCTCATACAAGAAACAGCTGGCGCATCGATAGCAATCAAGAAGATAAACAAAGGCAGTCAAACAACAGGAAAGTTAAATACAATTGAAATACAACAAAAACACAAATTACGATAATTGCAAAAGTGACTCATTAAACACTTATACGAGCCGAAAAAGCTTTGTGCAGAATGTCGTCGGTACCGACCAAAGACATTGCACCGCCTTCCTACGACGAAGTAATGAGATCGACAACAACCAGTAAGTGACACAAAAAAAAAAAAAAAGAAAACAAATAATATAGCAAGATAAAATTAAAACAGCACAAGTGATTGTGGGTGTGCATCAGGGCATACCTACAGCACCGCCACCCAACTTCCAGGCAGCCAGTGGCTATGTGCCCAGTTATGGGGCCTTTGAGACAACACCTGTAAGTGTTGTGGTGCAACCGCAGCCGGCGCAGGTACATGGGCCCACTGAGATTATAGTGATTGGCGGCTGTCCGGCCTGCCGCATTGGTTATCTGGAGGACACATATTCGCTGCTGGGCGTCTGTTGCGCAGTGCTCTTCTTTCCCGTGGGCATACTCTGCTGTCTGGCTATGCGCGAGAAACGCTGCACCAATTGTGGCACAATTTATTGAGTATGCGTTTGGCAGCAATGCCAAAAGTGCAGCGTCCATTACAAACTTATTGCGCATTTGCTTGATAATTCCTTGTTGATGTTTTATATATATGACAAATTCCTGTGACATAATCCAAAATGGGATTGATTTTTTATGCAATTCAAATCACAAATAACATATTGTTAGTTCTTAGTTTATTTTGCATTAAACATTCATTTGTAAATATGGAAACTGACTGTGTTCTGTGGCCTGGCCAGTTGACTCAGCGCGGTTAAAAGCCCTTCAATACATTCACACACACCCACGCCCACACACAATAGGCAGCTGCGCATCGTCAGCATCGTTGCACGCTTCCGTTATTTAATTGAAAAATAATGGGGGGCGATTGTCGACTCTACAACGCTGCCCTGATCCGAAATATGCAAAGCTTGCCAGTTTGTGGGAGTTTTTTGCGTTTAACGCCAAAGCGCACAGCAGAAACGTAAACAACAAAATTGCCGGCATACACATCCGTGAGGGCAGCAGCAGAAGCAGAGCTTGCAACATCTCAAAGATGCCGTAGACAGTCGCACCAGCAATGCCAAAGTCGCACGTTGTGAATATGTTGCTTCAAATTGGCGCTGCTCTCTTAATTTTATTGTGTGTTGGACCAAGTTATGCCAATAGAACGTCGTCGGGGCGCTATAATGTAGTCTTGGTTATTTTTGACGACTTACGTCCCACATTGGGCGCCTACGGCGATCGCTTAGCTCGCACTCCACACTTGGATGAGTTCATACAAGGCAGCAGCTACTTCACGCGCGCTTATAGTCAGGTAAGGGCTCATATGTAACAATCTAATCTCAAGAATAATCATTTCCTGTCGCTTATAGCAAGCATTGTGCGCGCCCAGCCGCAACTCTTTACTAACTGGCCGTCGTCCGGACACTTTGCATCTCTATGACTTTTACAGCTATTGGCGTTCCTTTGCGGGCAACTTTACCACTTTACCGCAATACTTTAAGCAGCATGGCTATTACACCTACGGCTGTGGCAAGGTCTTTCATCCAGGCATTTCGTCCAACAACAGCGATGACTATCCGCTTAGCTGGTCGGCGCGTCCTTTTAGACCGCGCACGGAACAGTTTATGAATTCACCCGTTTGTCCCGATCATCAGGGCGTGCTGCGCAAGAATCTCATCTGTCCCGTGCAGCTGCACACACAACCTTACAAGACGCTACCCGATATTGAGTCTGTAGCCGAGGCCCTACGCTTTGTAGAAACAAGAGCGCGGAATCGTCGTCAGCCCTATTTTCTGGCTTTGGGATTTCATAAGCCGCACATTAATTTTCGTTTTCCGCGTCAATTTCTGAGTCACTTTCCCTTGGAAAATTTTTATAACTATACAGTGGACACGCGCAAACCACCGGATATGCCTGCGGTTGCATGGAATCCCTATACGGATGTGCGCGCTAGGGATGATTTTAAGCATTCAAACATATCTTTTCCCTATGGACCTATATCAACGCATCAGGCGGCTCAGATACGTCAGGCCTATTACGCTTCGGTGGCCTATGTGGATGACTTGTTCGGCAAGTTTATTGCCGGCTTAGATCTGCAGCGTACTGTGGTTGTGGTGCTGGGAGATCATGGCTGGGCATTGGGCGAGCATGCGGAATGGGCCAAGTATAGCAATTTCGAAGTAGCGCTGCGCGTGCCACTCATCATACGAAGTCCGGAGTTTCCACTGTCGCAGCCGCAACGCTTGCACAGCATTACGGAGCTGTTGGATGTGTTTCCCACGCTGGTGGATCTGGCGCACCTGCCGGCGTTACCAGCTTGTCAGCCACATCGCAGCGTACTGAGCTGCCACGAGGGCAAAAGTCTCTATCCGCAGCTGCAGGGCATTGACTTTGTCTCGGGTAGCTACTAAGCTTGTTTCTGAGTAGCTAACTTGTCAATGCTAATTGTATTTTATTGCAGCAGAGCAGCATGTGGCGCTCAGTCAATATCCCAGACCTGGCCTGCTGCCCACCAAGCATCCAAACAGCGACAAGCCCAAGCTGCGCAACATAAAGGTCATGGGTTATAGCCTGCGCACGGATCTCTATCGCTATACGCTTTGGGTGCGTTTTCACGCACACAATTTCAGTCGTGGTCAGTCAGTCAGCTCTCTTTCGTATAAGCTTTCTCTTACTTCTAACGCTCTTTGTAATGTTGCAGATTGGCACGAAGTCTATGGTGAGGAGCTGTACGATCATCGTCTGGATGCTGGCGAGGAGTTGAATCTGGCCGCTTTGCGGGAGTACGATGGTGTACG
The DNA here is from genome assembly GCA_035041775.1 of Chymomyza caudatula. Taxonomy (NCBI): domain Eukaryota; kingdom Metazoa; phylum Arthropoda; class Insecta; order Diptera; family Drosophilidae; genus Chymomyza; species Chymomyza caudatula. Next base: position 7,594,198 of record JAWNKW010000133.1, read on the forward strand.
TCTGCGACTGCGTCAACGTCTTATTGAAACCGTAGGCAGCTAGTAGTAAATGTGGCAAGGTCTGCATGATTTTTATTTATAGCGCCACAAAATAAATATTAATAAAAAAAGAATTACTACGTAGACAACGCAAAAATCTTGTTGCCATAATTGGAATTTAATACTTCCGGTTTTCAACTGCATATTTCTCGCTGTACATTTTTCACTCTACGCGCTGCGCATGCGTGACTTGTGCCCATTCCTGCTTTTAGTGAGTGTGTGTCTCTTTTTTCGCTTACTTTTTAACTTTAGCTTCAATTTGTGAATTTTTGTGAATGAAATTTCATTCAACTTTGTCGTCGGGTCCGTCCCCGCCACATGGCGTATGCGTTGGAGTTGACGTTGACGTCGACGCCGACGCCGCTGCCGCTGCTTTTTTGGCGCGCTTTCATTTTCGACGTTTCGAATTTTCACTGTTGCCAAGCCGCGAGTCGCCAACGCAGTGAAAATGCTTGCTGTAATTAAATCTGCCATCATTCAAGTCTCCGTTTGATCGCTGCTTGACGTTACGCTCCATTTTGGTTAGCTCCTTGGTGTCGCCAGCTATCTGTATCGGTAGTATCTGTGCAAATCTTAACCACAGTTTCAGACGCGCCATTTCCTTTGTGGGTTTTTCTGGCCTCACAACCAACCTTAGTTTTCCAACCTTAGCTGGTTTTGCTGGGCATTGGCCTGGGCAGGGCCATGTGCTTGCTGTAGGTCGGTGGGATCTGTTAGAAAAGCGCGTCTATTGCGGTTAACCGCAGCATATTCAAAGCGCGTGTGTTATAATAATCTATGGCACTTTAGAGGTTTATCTGTGCAAAGCTACACACAAACCAGTCAATTTTGTTGCACTGAGCGAAAAACTGGGTACTCAAAATTTGCTGCTCTGAGAATGAAAAAAAAAACTTTTTCAAGCGAATTTGAAATAATTGGAAATTTGTGCTGAATTTTTCCAGTGTTTTGAAGGCACATGTTGTGAAGTTTGTATAGATAATATGCGAGAAGTCATCTAGCAATATATATTTTTGTTCTGTTACCGTTATAAATTTGATACTATTTTGATCTTGAGCCGGAAAAACAGCTATATATCAAGAAGATTACGAACACCATATAATATCGGTCAACGTTTTGAAGTACGAATACTTGCACAATATTGGTTCGAATGTATAATTATATACAACTTTAACTGTTACAGTATAATTTTTGGATATATGTATCTGTTTTTAGTGCTCAATGTACTTTGATTCAATTTCCATCCTTACCAAGACACCAAAACGGAATTACGTTCGCAAAATTTCTTTACAATGAGATGACGATGATAGCCGCAATTTTTACCAGCTTTCAAGTCTAACGGTACTTAAACCCATTGGATGCTATAAGGGGCTGTTCATAAATGACGTCCCCAAGGAACATATTTGAAGTCAATAATTTAAAATTTAATGCAAGATCTTTAATGTATATGTTTGAATTCGAAAGAAAAGTAAACATTGCATGAAAATATAAAGATTTTTTCAGATTTCATTAACATTTTGATTGTGACGTCACGTTTTCAGAACACCCCCCTCTCCCATCGTCACAAGTCACTTAACGAAAAAAGAAATTTTAAGGTTTACTACTTTAGTATTCGAGTGAAGAAGACGATATTCTTAGCGAAAGAAGATTAGATAAGAAAATGACACTTACATCGCGTGCTAGCCCAAAAACCCCAATAGATGCTTTGACAGTGGACAGTACCAATAAAACACACAATGAAATAATCCAAAGGGATAATATGAAATTCTGTATAATTTTCATCTTGAGCTTCCTTTTTTCTCTACTTCTTCAGATGATTTTTTGGGGTGTGCCAATATTTCATCCGTGAGAGCGAAAGAAGAGCATGCATATTTGTAGAAGGTTGTTCTTGTTTCGCGCTAATGCATGCTAGATGGCGTCTCATTATGGCAAGTTGGTGTGAATTCACAGCTGAAATTCACAGTTTCTTCCGTGACCGATCAAGTTTCGTGCACCCATTTAATGACCATCTTTCCAACGGCTTCAAAATCATTTAGCAATTCTGACATCTTTTTCTCTATGATTTATAAGAGCCACTGAGCTGTGAACGAATATTTTTGTATCGATGCGTTGAGGGGTATGGGCATATTACAGGTAACTGTACTACAGGGATAGGGGGATGATTTGGCAAGAGGTCAAGATTGTTTGGTTTATAGGTTTATAAGTCTACATAACAAATTTGGTGGCTCCAGCTTAAATATTAACATTTTTATAAAAAGTGAAATTTTGTTGCCGGTTTTAGGAGGAGAAGTCAAGAATTGACACAATTTGACCTATATTTTTTTAATGTTTCAATCCTATCTTGATAATTTTATACCACACATGAAGAGTAATAGTGTAAAGTGAGTCAAGTTTCATTTGGATAGCTTTTATGGTGTGGTTGTAAGCCGCAAAATTTTGTCAAGGAGAAACAGGTGTAGTTATCGACATGATTCGACAAATCTGCACTTCTTATGAAAATCAGTCATATTTCTTCTCATATAGTTGGAAGAAAAAGGTGCACAAGTATTTCTCTAGCCTTTCTAAATCTATTTATCTGTGGTACCGATTGCTTCTCAAAAACGCAACTTTTTTGCGTGATACCTATACCATTCGAAAGATAAAATGATAGCGCTTTGCCGAATATACGTTTCACCTGGATACGTTGTGTTTTAGACAGGTAAAAATTGATTTGAAGTAATAAATGTAGAGTATGCGTTAGAAAAAAAACAACAACAAACTACATGTTATACATAAAAGCTGTTATTTAGTGTTTTCTTCTATCCTCTTCGTAACGAGCTAAGTGGAGTATACTAGTTTATATAATAGATTAAATTGATATTATAAATGACATATTACTTTTTTGATATGTCATTAATTTAAGAGTCTCTTGGGGAATTATACATACTTGTGGTTGCTCGCTTCAGAGCCTTGAGTGCTTAAACACGTTCTACTTCTGCCTTAGTTGTAGTCTGTCTTAATTTTTTTCAGTGTACATATATAGAAAATATACTGCTATAAAACCCACAAGCAAATTTTGACGCAAACACACATTCAAATACTCGAATAATGCGAATATACAACTTTAATTTGAATTTGTAGGTTGTTGTCTCTAATGTTGTTGTAGCTGTTTATTTCTAAGCAATCTGAAAAAAATGAATGCGTGGGCGTCTCAAACGAAATTGCGAAAGATGCGTAGGCAGAGCCGCAACCAAGCTGAGCCGCGCTGTGTGCCACATGCCGCCGCCTCTGAAGCCGACCAACCGGCACAAATGCGCGTCGGCTTGGTGTTATAGTGTTATATAGTGGATATAGTTCATCAACTGCCGCCTGCCAGACAGCGAGACAGACAGCCATTCAGCCATTCAGCCAGATAGTCAGCTAGTGAGCCAGTCCCCAACCAGCCCCAGTCAACGTTTTTGCTTACCTACGCACCATATTTATACCCTGTACAGAAAGTGTAAAGGGGTATTATAGATTTGTGCAATGTATATATGTAAGAGGCAGAAGTAGGCGTGGCAGACCATAAGTTCCATGGGAAAAAAGTCTTATCAATGAGTCACGTAGCGATTGGACCATGTACGTCTGTCCGTGCGTCTATCTGTATGAGTCGCTAGTTCTGCGATACCATAAAAGATGCGCGTAATTCCATGTAAGATGAAGTTTATCCAATTGGATTGATATCTGGCACCGCTTCCCCTTAGAAAATTCGGTTTACAGCTGCGCCGTCGAATCTATCAACTTGAAACTTGACAGAGCTTTTTCTCGTGCTTATGTGTATATTATAAACATGATCAAAATCAGATAAATACATCAAAAGATATAGTCAAAAATATATCGTCCCCCTTATCGTCTATCAACTGCTCCAAAATTCTACTACTTTTAGATATGGATATATGTCAGCTAGAGTTACAAAATGTGGTGTGGAGACTCGTGTGAGCCTAATCATTAAAACTGTGTTCACCTTTTTTTTCAATAGAAGCTCTCCTTTCCCCGCAATCGATTCACCTTAATTACTGCCACACCCCGCAATATATTGATTTGGAAATCAATCAATATAATTGTGCTTTCGATCTATATTTCAAGATTTAACAGCTTAGGACTTAGAATACTGAAGTTATGGGCATGAAAGAAGAAAAAAATTTTACCCAACATTATAAACTACTTCCCGGAAAACTTCTCAATTGGAATTTTCCAATAGGAAAATACTTACAGTCATATCGAACTTGTGAAAATAGACTTAAAAGTAGATACTTCCGTTCCCATTTCACCGTATGCTGGATTTAGTGTTAATGGGAAAAAAGGGTACAGGGTATCCCACTGTCGGACACCTGCATTCCATTTTTTTTTTTGTGTTTTTGAGCAACTGCCAGGCAACCAGCCAGCCAGCCAGCCAGCCTCCAAAGTGTAAAGCGAGTTGGCTCTAATCGCTGCACAGTGGGATGGAATGAGTTAATGCTGTACAAAATAATGTATTTTTGCAACATCTTAGGTTTAGGAACATACAGATAGATAATTTTGGAAGTAGCAAAAATTGTTTAGTGAAGCTACTATGACTACTTATAAACCTGACCCTAACATCCCTATCAGATTTGGCCAAATGCTTCTTAACCTCTTAACTGGCCATAGCAACCTGATATCGGGTTACGGCCTGGCCAAATGCTAACAAAGCATTATATATGAGTCTGACCCTAACCCTTCTTAGCCTGGCCATATGAAGTAGTAGGTATCCATAGATACACAATTCTTGTCAAATACAATGCATAAGAGTAGAAAATAGTGAGTCGCTCTTATGTTCCAGTGCGAATCTCGGTAGAAAAAGGCCCTAGCACCTTTGGTAGACAGTTTCTCAACATTATCTTATATCTAGCCGAAATTAGAAGGTTCAAACCTTACCTTGTCTCACCTGAAGTATCAATATAAAATGTTAGTAGCTCGGATATGCAGTATCACCTGCAAAAACCTTGTTGCAGCACGGTTTCCGTGAAATCAAAACGGATATGTCGAATAATGGGTTAACACACGTACTTTTGCTGTAACTTCAAGAAGTAGAAGCACGCAGCTAGGGTCATCTTTTAATTATAAGTACTACGAACAAAATTCTAAACATTGCTAGCCAAGATTTCTTTTTAAAATGCACGCTCATGTATATGAGCAAATTTATACAAATTTTTGTTAAATAAAGTAATTGTCAAAAATACCATGAAAAAAAGAGCTACTTTGGTCCTAAGGTGTCACATAATAATTAAAATAAAGGAAAACAAATAAACTAATGTCTGTGGCAGCTTTTTTTGTACAGACTTTCTAATTTAATGATGTTTCTAACATCTGAAAAAACAATCACGCTCAAATGCGTTAGGTATTTTAAACATACTCCAGGATAGAATGCTTTGTAATTGAAAGTCCTAAGAGATTAGATGATGATTATAATAAGATTTACAAAAAAAACCCTAAAATGGGACGAAGTTTCTAGTGTCAACAATCCCAAGTTAACGGATTAAGTTTGGGAAATCCATTTATTCGTTGATGTATAAAAAGAACCACATAATGAAATATTACGGAATGGAAGCAAGGAAATTGTAAATATGACTTTATTTATTTACATATTGGGCTGTAGGAACTGATCCACGCTACTCAGGTTCTCGAGGTTTCAAACCGGAAATGTATCCGCTTTGGTTTTCAGGCCAAATGAAGAAAAAAGTTATTATTTTTGAAAAAATTATTGTTTTTAATATTATAATCCAAATATGTACATATGTTTATATAGTAGTTGTAGCTACTATATATATAACGTATATATATATAGAAGTTGTAGCTACTATATAGTAGTTGTAGCTACACTACTACACTACACTAATACAGCCACTCAGTAGCTACAACTGAGCATGCACTTAAGCACACTTCTGACGTTTCTTCTTCTTCTTGATGTGGCAAATGCTACCAGTGGTCGGCAGCAGAAACGTCGGGAGTATTTGTATCGACAGTAAGAGAGCATATAAACAATGTGAATTTGTTACTGCAGGGAGTGACACGAACCTGTTTTTGGTCTCTTGAAAGCGTGAATCGCGTGAATTCGGCTAGCACTTCGGCCGTGTCTGTGTAGGCGCAAGACGAAAGGCACGTGCGGGATATGTGAAAGATATTACGTCTCTGTTAGAGCTTCATTCACCACGCTGTCTAACTTACTATACATGTGTATGTATAGGAACATTTTCTGAGTTGCCATTGGCATCTTTTTTACTGCCGCTGCCGACCGCTGCTTTACACCTCTTACTTAGCAAGTACAACTAGCTAATACTCATGCTATATATGAGATTTCAGTGCTTTTGTATTAAACACCTATCAGAATGTTTTCCATTAACAGGTTGAATTTGGCCCACTGTGCATTGTCGTTGTCGTCATTGTCGACGTCGACGTCTCCGTCGTTGTAAAAATGCTAATTTTCGTTGACATGCCATAGTTTGGCTAATGACGAAGGTTGTTTGCTTAGCTTTGTCAGTTTTTCAGTTGGTTTGGTTATTTGATTTTGGTCAACTCGTCGTCGTAGTCTTCGTCAGTTTTGGCTAGCTGGCAGTTGTTGCTGCTAAACTGGTCTTTGTACAGCATATATGTCCGGCTGTCTGTCTAACTGATTGGTGAAAGAAACTCAAAACTTGGCGAACAGAAATTTCTTTTTGATGGAATTTCCATGAATTAGTGTTAGTCCGATGGATTAGTGGTCGTTGTGTCTCACATTTGGTATTACACTAGTAGTATAATTTATCTACGATTATCATAACTTGTACAGATGTCAAGCTGTGTCAGCAATAACTTCAACAATTTAATATGATTTTATAGGTATTGAGTAATAGCTCAGCTGGGATCAGTCGGGTTATCTGTGTAACCAGACAAGATGTCAAAGTATTCAATTGAGCTGTGCAACACCCACAAACTGTTGTATCAATGTCAAGGCTTGATCACTTCATATAAACACATATGCACATATCTTTCTTATAAAGCCACCGCACCCACAAAACAAAACAACAAAAATTGATAGGAACAGCTATTTTTTGGGGCACCGAAGTTTACATACACTTGCAGGTATTACCGATATCATGACCATTCGTTCACAATAGTTAGTTCGGTCCGCATGAACGTCGATCTCCTTTTAAGAACAGAGAACTGCCGTTCTACGCTTTGGTCTCAATTTGTTCTTTGTTTGAAAAGATTTTGTGCATGATAAAATAACATTCCGCACATGAATCAAGAACAGCCTGTGCTCATTTCATGAACGATTTGTTCATGATAAGAACCATTCATTCTTAAATTCCGATTTTAAGCGATGGCAGGAATTAATATTAAACTTCACACTTTTTTTACTTATATTATATTGGTTTTTATCGAGTCTATCTTTTATGAGTATACAAAAAAAGTAGGAGAATTGGTTGCAGTTTTGCTTAGGAGTATAGTCTTGATAAGAAGAAAATCCACCGATCCGGATTTATAATGCCTTGAAATTCCTCTGTATGTTTAACACTAGAGAGAATTCGTTTTGCAGTAGACGTTTTTAGAAGCAATATAGCTGATGTCCTCAGCAGCATGTTGATAATCATCTCTACAAATACTAAAAAACTTTTGGCGTCTGTTACGAGATTTTCAAGCGCACCATTTTTAGGCACGGTAATATCAACCGTCAGTTTGTCTCATCTACAACCCTATGTGACTTGCGAGATTTTGTGAGAGAACACGCTCTGGTGATGTTACGCACGGATGGTGTTACGTTTGTGTTTACTGTGTTAAGAGCGAGAGCGAAAAGAAAAGCATGCATGTTAATGGACTGTTGTTGTTGTTTTTGCGTGGTGCCACATTATGCCAAGTGGTGTAGAACTCATAGTTTAATGTGTCACATCTGTGACGGAGCAAGTTTTTATTTTAAACTGTCATACTTTTCGTAGACTTATGGGGAGTTGATCCCCTTAACCATTTGGTTAAGTTATTTCCCAAAACAAAACAAGAATTATATTTGAATGATTGTCAACATTGAAAAGAATGCAAAGTCTCTTCGAGAAAGCTTTAATACTGAGAATGTTGACAGTCGAGAAACAGAGGTACGGCCATAGCAATGTCGACGCGGACATAGAGGCTCTTCTCCACCTCAAAGCAAAGTTAATATGCTCTGTTAGTGTATATAAAAGAATGAGAGACAACAAAAAAAAGCTGGCCAAAAAAAGAAATTGCCAAACAAATTTTGAATGAAATTCACGCCAGGCACAAAAGCATTGACCACCATTCAACAACACAATATCACTCACTCTTCCGCCGCTTCCCGATGCCGCTCTTTACCCTCTCGCACAAGTCATACTCTTGTCTTGTAGCAACAAAATAATTTATTGAAATTCAAATTTATTATCTTTGGCTTGACGATCCGATTTTTGAGGCCGGGCTACAACAGAATCTGGTCGTCGCGTTGTTGTGGTTGTTGTTTTGTGTAGTGTGTCGACCAAAAAACCGAAAAAACCAATTCAACTGGAATGCAACACATTTGGCCCAGAGCGTAAAACGAAACGAAACAATCAAGAATGAGCGTAGAAATTCCAGAATGAGCCCACGCAGTGACTGGCTCTTGGCCAGGCCAAGACGCAGCAGCAGCAGCAACTACGTGCTCATTCTCGTTCAGAGTGAGACCAAGCCAGGCCTAACTCCTGAGGGCCGTTGTAATCAACATTTAGCCGGCACGGATTCGGATTAAGGCAAGTAACTTGGAAACTTAGTTTGGAAATTTGCGCGCTGCGCGTTTTACATGTGGCATAAACAAATATGCGCGCCGGGCTAAAAGCCATCATGATGATGTTGATGATGATGATGATGATGCTGTGCATCTTGCTGGAGCAGCGGGGCAGTGTGGGTAAGTGCGCGGGGGCGGCTGGCCACTCGAGCTGGGGCAGAGTGCCAGAGCGACCACAAACATTTTGAAAGCAACACAGGCAGCCGCTGAAACGCGTGCTAAACAAGTTTTATATACATATATATATATATATATATATATGTATATATAATTTTTTTTTGTGTTTTCAGTTCGGATCGTATCGAAACGGTCCAACTGTCTTTGTCAGTCTTTTGTTTTCTTTTGCTTGAAGTTGCTGTTGTTGTTGTTGTTGTTTGTGGAGCGAGTGGAGCTGAAGCGAAGAGGCAAAACAACACACAAAAGGTTGGCTAAGCAAAGAGCCAAGCAAGCCATCGAGCACACTGAGAGAAACGAGTGTGACAGCAAACATTCACATAGATTGTTTTTGTTTATGAGGCTAAAATTGGCAACGTAAATTGTATGAAAAGCACGACTTGATAAAACTGGGCAACAAGTTTGAAATAATCGATGAAAAGCTTTTATAATTTTTGGCTTATCGATCTAACAACCGTTTGAAGGAGATATCCAAATCAACAAGTACATTAAATTTCGGCCTAAACTAAGCTGTGCCAGAAATATCTTTCTAACGAAATTCAATCCAACAGCTATCCGTGTTTGTGTCAGATATATCCAAAGAGCATGTAATTTAACAGGGTGGAATCCTTGGCCGTGCGACCATTTCAAAGAGAGTGCATAGATGTGCGCTTTTTTGCCCTTTCTCTTTCTCAATTTCGCCTACAATTGAGTCGGTCTAGCAGAGAGAGCAACACAAGCAGTCTCACAAGTACATTGTTTTGGAAATTCTTGCTCTTTGGCTAGGATATCCATAAAGTTGAGACTCTGAATGGCTAGCTCTGCGTTTTCTGTGGTTCATGACAACGCGCGCAAAACGGGTCCTTGTCGTGTGTTAGTCTGCACAAATAGGACTTAAAACACTCATTTCCCGTCAGTAGTTGAATCAAATTGATGTCCGTTTGTCCGTGCTTCCTATCCACGGAGGGATGTGGTGGAAGTTTGACACCTCTCCTGCCATCGTTGCACCTGGACTTGGTGGTCAGCAGTTCCAAGGTCGCCATACCTGCATGGATCAGAGTTGCATTCTCGTTAACCATGCAGTAAGCACAAAATAAAGTTGCTTCTTCTATATGCTGAATTGCAGCCGAAGCTGCAGGACCCCACTGCCATTGCAGGTGCCCAGACAGCCGATGCGTATAGCAAGATGGAGCGTACCACGAACGCTATCAGGCATCTGCTGTGTTATCTTGGGTCGTTCGACCGGACGAAGTGTCGAATTGCAGGACGCGGTTGTGAAAGCAGTCACAAATGATGCTGAGGAGATGCTCCGGCTTGTGCAGTATGTTGAGTGCTCGCCGACTACTGGGGCAACTGGACGTATTAAAGAGAATTTCTTACGTCTAGCGTAGACCTATTGAAATCAGATAAGACTCTACGGATTTAATAAGTTTTGAAATTAAAAGAATTTTATACATTTTAGAGATTTTGCTGCTAGCCAAGTCCGCTTAAGAAAAGGTTATGGAATATTTAATATCCTTAAACTTTAGATATGCTTTGGGATAACTGTTCGTGAGTTACGCGTTTCGTGGACATACCATTTTCAATATATCGCCATTTCTCAAAACCCGTGCTTATTAAGATTCATCGAACGTAAAGGATGACTAGATTAAAGACATTAAACATTTTCTTTGCTGTGTTAGGCGCTTGTTTCACGAAGCCAGCTTTTCAGGTGAGAAAGTGAAAAAATCTGTCACAAAATCACGCTCGATATTTGAATGCATTCTAATATGATGCAAGTCGCGTAGGGTTTCAGACGAGACAATTTACGAGCTATATTACCGTAAGTGCGATATATAAATCCCATGGCCTAGCTTGAAAATCTCGCTTCGGATAACTTAGAAAACTTAGAAAATCTATAAAAAACCGAGCTAGTAAAAAAAATTTGTGGAGTCCAGATTCGGCTTTGAAACGTCATTAACTATTGGTTTTAAATCTAAAAACTTTTACTAAAAAAGGAAACCCGGTTAAGGTTCTTTGACTTTAGACTTACAAGAAAAAATAAGGGAAATCTTATCAAATCAGAAAGAACAAACAATATACTGAGCTGTCAAACGAAATAGCCGGCTACTTTGTTGAACTGCAATCGAATTAAACTGAAAAGCGAAATGTTTACCTACAGCGTTAATTTCCTTTCTTCCTAAACCTTCGCGTAGCAATTACGAACAAACCCGCAGAAGGAAGTATTCAGTTTGGTCCAGTCTTTTTCCAGTTTTAAGCTTCCGAACAATTTTGGATCCCGTTACTGGCTTGAGTACTTGCGACATTGTCTGACTTCGGTAATCCGTGCGGAGTAGCAACGCACAGAGGTAGGAAAGGATCTCTTCAAACCTTTCGTTACCGTGCGGGACTTCAGACAAGGTCGTTTCCGCGACTTCTTTAACTTAGTATTGAAAACATGGGTTGTACCAAACGTGAGCAGAGGATGTATGTGATGGTAAACAAGAGCCAGGCGAATGAGAAGCTAAGGATGTTTTGTGTCATAATGAACAACGATTACAGCATGAAGATCAAGCTGACAATCAGTAGACTATTACGTAGTAGAGCCAGACCAAGAAAAGACTGTTAAAGACGCTTATCATTCCTCTTTTGTTTTATGAGAAATGATGCAGTCTTGTGCTGATGAAGTGTTTGAGCAGAAAGTACTCCGTAAGATTTTTAGCCCTTTATGTGCAGGCGGCAATTACCGCATTCTATGAAACAAAGAAGGCGTTCGCTAAGCAGAAACACCAGTTGGGGTCCCCTACATCAGGCTATAACGCGGTAACTGTTTGTTTTGGTCAATGAACACTTCATTCATTCTCTAGGTAACAGGCAGAAGGAGGTTTGGTTATAGGTTGTTTGTACCAAATCGATTAGCATTGACTCAGGTGCCGAAGATTATAGGTCTTATAGAACTCAAAGACTATAAGCTAGGGCTAAAAAATCTTAATAAAAATTGTGCATAATACCGGGTAGATGAGTTGAGCAGAATTTCACGGTTTACAATCGCGAAGTCAAGCTTATTGACATGAAACTTAGATTTGCGTCGTGCTTACGTGCACATTGTGCAAATTGAGTGTCCGTCTGCATGAGACAGAAAATTTTACCAAAAGATCCCGGGACAGATGAAGTTTGTCGAATAAGTTTGATATCTGCCATGTGTTCCTCCAGCAGAGCTTAAAACTGGTCGAAATCGGATAAATACATAAGTTATGATCAAAAATGTACTAATTAAACCCTTTCGCCAATAAACTGCTTCAAAATAACACTTCATATAAATATAGTCACAGATAAGCTAAACTCACCAAACAAAGTTCGTGTGACTAACTATCCAATAAATGTTGACCTTTTGGAAAACCAAGCTTCCCATCCCCAGTATTCAATTAATCAACCTTGATAGACGCATACGAGAAGGAGTAGGATGCGGCATAGGGAAAGAAGTATCTATATACCTGTAAGACGTCCTTTATATGTTGCAGGTTGATAATTTAAGCTACAAGAAGAGCAACACAATTGTTCCCTTCTACACATACTCTTATTCTTTACTCATACTCTTTCCTTAAAACTTTGACTAAGCTGCAATAACTGGTTGCCTGTTTTCCTGAGTTTTCCAAATGATTTTTTCTCCAAGTGCACTCAGTTCTCAGTGCCAGGTTCCAGTAACCGTGCAGCAGTTCTTCTTTGAGATATAAAAGACATTGAGAAATCGTTTTCTTTTCAGTGGGAGCTGCGCGCTGCCTCTGTCGTCGCTGCTGCTGCTGCTGTCTCAGCTGCTGCTTTTTATGATAATAAATATTTATGCTTCTCTTGGCTGTTCTTTAACTCAAAGACTCTGCTTTACTTTGTACACAACAAGAAATCCCATTTCGACAGACAAGACCAAGTTTATTTTATCTACCATAGTTGTTGTTGTTGTTGGCCCCGGAGCAGTCGCCCCTGCGTCCATTGCCCAGTGTCCCTACCAAGCGCTGGCTGCCCCATTGTGCGTTATTTACGGCCGAATAATTCAAATTAAGCGGCGCGAGCGTTGCGCATGCGCCCTGAGAGCAAGTTTTTGGAACTGCTCGGCTCCATTGGACATCAACACCAAGACACTGCCTGACAATGGCACAACAGGAGGGCCTCGTGCCAAAAAGTTCAGCTGTACTTGATGAACTACATTGATGATGCATTTGGGAGTGTGGAGTGTGTGTGAGCTGCTGCGTCACAGTTCCTGGAAAGCGACAGCCAATTAGACAATCTTTTATTTTCTTAGCCAAATTTGTTTGGCACTTGCAAAACTTTTGTTTATAGCTATAACAAAAGTGCTAGCGCAGTCGACGGCGACAGCGACAGCGACGTCAACGTCAACGTCAGCGTCTAGTTTGCTGACGTTGCAGGCCTTAAAGTTTACAATTAAATGATTTAAACAATGTTTTGCCATTTTACGGTTTACACCTGTTTGAGTTCAAGCTATAAATAATCCGTGTGTGTCTATATATGTGTCCATGGGTGTGTGTGTATGTCAGATGTTGGCCATGGACCGACGCCCACGCCCTTACCCGTTCTGTATACATTTTCCAATTTTTACGCTTTCATTTAATGAGCACTTCAGGTAGCCGCCAATGGCGCCAGTTTTGTTTTCTATGTGTGCGCAAGTATTTTAAGTTTTCCGCACATTGTTTGCGAAAAATAATTTTCATTCTGTTCTATTTAATGTGTGTTTTGCATTTACGAGGGCTGTCTGCATAGCACACCAAATAATATTTGTTTTAGGCAATGAAATAAGTCTTTGCCGAAAATTAAATGGATTGTTTTGTTCTCAATTCCGATTCCGTTTTGCCGATTCGATAGTAATTTCAAATCGACAGAAACCATAGTAAGTGTGTGCACGTTCTTGATACGAATGTATTGAAAACTGCCATCGGATTCAGTGGTTGCGGAAGACATTGGATTTAATCATAACACTTAAACACATCAGATCGGTATATTTGCTTTTCGCTCCAAAATCGATTTATTCCTTTTTACAATTCTAAACTTTTTGCAAGACGAAAGATGAGGGGCGAGGCTGCTTAGATGATTAAAGGTGTTTTGATTAGCGTGCATTCCACAATCTGTCTCAGTTCTGCTCGGTGATGGTATAATGTCTGTTGTCCAGCCGTCCCTCTACGTGTGTCTATGGAAAAATCTGCATGTTTTGTCGTTGACCCACGGAATGTTGAATTTTTCATGTGACTCTTTATGAGTTGTAAGAAAGTGGAGCTCGATTGCCGTCCTAAGGACTTTCCTCTTGAACCGCTGAATGGTTATATTGTTAGAAGTGCTCAACATACCAAATGAGAGGGTAAATCACATTTTGCATGAATTTTTGAGCATGAAAAACACTAGAACATAAACGCAACTGTGTGAACACTTAATAGGAGTTTTTGCCAATTTTCGTGTTCCGTTTCATAACCGTGGACGAAATGTTGATCGACTATAATACACCTGATACTAAAGAACAGTCATTGCGTTGGTTGTCTCGGGCTGAAAGCGTATCCAGGGGTGGGCCCTGGGTTCTGACGGAACAGGATGATAGCTTCTGATCGCCATTCACTGGGGAATGGCCAGGGTGATATACCTTAACCAAGTTTACGCTCAACCTTCACGCGGTGCCACCAGGATAGCTACTCTAATCGCCACCTAGATGGTGCTAGAGTAGTGAGCTAATGTGCGCAGCGAAGCCCTCCCTCGGCTCTAAACGGGTTGTGCGTAGGGTTTGTGACCCGCCGCGTAAAAACCTCCCCCAATGAAATATCCAGGAACACACCAAAGTTGACGACCAACACAAACGTATAAAGGACTATGACTTAATCGTATGCACCTGAAATGTCCGAACCCGGATGGTGCCTCTACCATCATATATCCCACTCCTGGCGTTACGCCGCGGAGAACGTCCTTGTATTACAACGCTTACTGCCTAGGAACCAATGGACGATCAGGAGGGTCGCGAAGTCGAAGGACCCTGCAGTCGGCTGCTACGCGATCTATGCGAGATCACTATCGGGCAATGAGAAAGATGGAGAGGCGCCTTTTAATTCGCTTGGCTATGTTAATGTCGTCGTACAGCTTATGGAGCCCGTCGTTCCATCGTGAAAGGCCAAATATGTACGGAGTACTTTCCACTGAAACACTCCAAGGCATTTTCCTCATTAGACGAAAATATTGTACCGCTTCGATGTATTTCGGCATTTCGCAACAAATTCCCCATCACAGAAGTTGTTGCCAGAGAGAGGGCATCGTCTTGTCTAAAGCCTTGCTTGATATCAAAAGTTTCGGAGAAGCTCTTTCATACCTTGACGGAGCTGCGTGTGTTGCTCAACGTCATTCTGCATAGTCGCATTAACTTTGCAGGGACTCCATACTGAGGCAGTGCGGCATATATATAAGTTAGAGCTACCAACGTGAGTAGACTCATGTCAATCCCCTACGTATTGATACAAAACTGGACACATTTTTGTGCATAGCACATAGCACATGCATAGCCTATAGCAAGTTTCAGTGTACTAAAATCCACTGAAATTCTCATTGTTAATGAAAACCATCCCAAACCTTGTTTGTCCAGATAAAAGCTCCACCTCTCTATGCGCGTAATCTGCGAAGTCAAACAAATCATGAATATATTCATTTCGCATAAGTTGCATTTAATATTCGCTAGTCATAATAAAAATCACACACATGGCATTGCATTTCCAATGAGCTATTTGAGGGATTCACGAAGTTGCAACAGCAGCGATTATAATAGACTAACGCTGGACCACGGCCCAGTTGCAGTTGTATGATGATCATGTGGCAGGCAGTACTTAGCATATAGTATATACAGCTACAACAACAAATGGGGCACTGAAAATGTAGCGCATTGTAGATCGAGCCGCCTCCGCGCGTATCTCGTATCTTGTGCGCGCAGAGGAAGTGCTCTTCCGGTCTTGTAAATGAAAATATGTATGTATGTATGTTTTTTATTTTATTTAATTTCATTTTATGAATAGATTGCGTTACGCATACAAAAATAGGCAATCCGACAGCAACAACGACGACGACAACTACGATGTTTGTGAATGAGCTAAAACCAAGCGGATGGATGGGTTTGCTTGCTTGGATGAATGACTGATTATGTGCGAGTGAGTGAGTGAGTGAGTGAATGTAGTGGGCATAGATCGCAGGCGGTAGGGTTTATCCAAATAAGCGGCGGCATTGTATAAAGTAGTTGCTATATCTGTTGTTTTTGCTGGTGTTGTTGTTGTTAGTTGCTGCTGTGGGGTGTTAATAAATAAATCGGATTTGATGTGGAAATGGTCGCGAGGTGGTAGCCAGTTAGTTGGCTTACCTATCTAGTATCTACACATATGTAAGTGGATATGCATAGTATGTATTTTCACCTCCAACTAATATAACTTGGTTACAAACGAATGCTTTATGCGCTATCTTAGTAGGGGAGATTTGGAAACCGAGAGTTAGGCAGCCGAAAGTTCCATGAGCTTATGAAAATTGAATTCTATGCTTAAAAGTTTTAGAGCTTTTAACATTTCAAAAATGACAAAGTGAGAAGCTACTGTGGACTTTGGACGCTTAGCTTCCATTCCGCCATTCTTGATTTCCAACGCACCCTGCCGAGATATCAATGGTACCATCAGAAGTGTCGTGAAGTCACTGTGTAGAACAGTGAAGAACGCCTACCCTGCAATGGGGAGATTAGGAAGGTGGAGGGGCACCGAATCTCTCAGCGAGAGGAGGTCGAGATGTGCTAGCAGGATTATCTGAAAAATCAAGCGTCTGGCTCGAGGATTTAGTACAGGCGAGACTTCTGTAGAGATGCAGATATATGGTAGTGGATGTACTGGGTGCACTAAAGTTGTAGAGGGAACAGGTCTCTGAGCCCATATTGTCGGGCGATGACAGGTGTAATGCCGCATACGGAGTTAGCTTTCTGACGTTACCAATCACGCATTGGCACCCATTATCTTTGTCTATTGAGAATAAAGCAACACATAATAGACCATCGAGAGATTGCTTATATGCAGCATTGTCTGACTTTGGTATGCCACCTAATAGATGGATATTGAGCTATATACGCAGTTGTGACAAGGTAGGAAAAAACTTTATGATACCATACGAGCTTCAAAAGGCAACCCTCTGCTCTGCGATCTATTGCACTGTGGGATAGAGAGGGTATTTCAATAGGTTGCACTGAATGTGGCCATCGTTGGTCTTACCAAGCGAGATATTACGATTGGACCTTTGTGGCTATTGAAAGAGAATTTGACAGTGTGGGTATGTTGATAAATGAGAGCAAGACAAAGTACGTTCTCTCACACTCGTTTTTCACCACCGTCACACCGAAGAACGACGTCGCTCTTGTTAATCGCTGCTATTTTGGTCTCAGTAGAAGAATAAGGAGAAGTGACAACTCGCCTGATGAAACTAAAGCAAAGGTCAGACGGGCCGAGAATCGGCTTGCAGACACAAAAACTACCCAAATTAGTCTGCAACATGTCTGACCGCTCGATTATCTGCGCGTCGACGTCTGTCGAAGTGAATCAGCTGTGTCGGTTTGTAGGAATTTACCCAAATACAATAAGGAATAGGTAAAGAAAGATGAATATTACCAAAGACGTAAGGACAGAACGATGAATACCGGGAAAGGAACTTCTACGAATTTTTATTGTAAGTAATTTATGCATTTAGCAGTTGTGAGCGATTTTGACTACAACGTCAGACAATTGGTCAGCATTAAAAAACAACCAACTTTGCCTCTTTCACAAACATATAAATTTCTTTCAAACCATAAAGCTAATTTTATAGGGGAAGGTTATTTTCTCGGTCGCTCAAAAGGTTCCAAAATCTTAACATTAAGATACACATAGCTCTGTAACTACTGCTCCAGTATTTACACAGGTGAGAAGTTATTGTTTATAGAACAATTTTTCCTCAAAAAGTCAGTTTCGTAAAAAATCTCGCTTATTATTAGTTATTGTCGACGTAAGGGCCCCATATGTTCGATACGAGTCGGCATGCCGATTCTCATCATAACCGTTTTGCTTTATGAGCATGGGGATGACGCAGTCTGATGAGGATGCCCTTGAGGTATTTGAGCCGAAAGTACTAAGTAAGATCTAAAGCCTTTACGCTATGGCAACGTCTACGACGACATTGACATGCTCAAGCAAATTTACATCTATGAGCACAGCTGAGTGGAGATGGCTTTTAGAGGCAGTAATCCAAGAAGAAGGAAAGTATCCAAGAATTTCACGTTATCTAAGAGAAGTAAAAAACACTGAACTGGACAGTATAGTCATTAGTCGGTATAGTCATTAGTCGGTATAGTCATTATAAAGAAATGTTTTTTAAGACTAGGGATTATTTGGGAATATC
The DNA here is from genome assembly GCA_035041775.1 of Chymomyza caudatula. NCBI lineage: Eukaryota > Metazoa > Arthropoda > Insecta > Diptera > Drosophilidae > Chymomyza > Chymomyza caudatula. The sequence goes on from JAWNKW010000133.1 coordinate 7,612,580, forward strand.
TCACAACGGAATACAAATTGATTAGCTTTTTTTCATCTGTCGCTAGCTCCTACGATTCTTCAGGTGATTGCATGCTCTAAAGACCTATCGAAAAGTTTTGACTTTATATATATTAGAGAAACGCTCGAAGCTTTCATAATTTATAGACATTTCGTAAAGTTAATCTTAAATGGGATGGTTAACTGTAGTGCACACTTACCTCACACACAATCAAAGTAATTTGATATTCAATGAGCAACTGCGTGTTGCAAGAACAACAACAACAGCCTCGCCACGACCATTGTGAATGGCTATGAAGAGTGTACACTTTACATTCCCCATTTGCATTGATTGTGTGCATGACTCTATGTAATTTTAATCACTGCCCCCATAGGCCCATACTTAGCTGTGTTGTAGTTGTTGTTGTTGTATAAGGGATTTCCTGTTATGAATATTCCATCAAACATTATTATTACAACTTGTACTCCTCCTCGAGTCGGCTGACTTTTGTATACGCAATCATTTCCGGCGCGTTTTCGATAAAAAAAAAATATGAAATACAAAAACCAAAAAGTAATAACTTGGCAAAGGAAAATTTCCAAGTGCAGCACGTCTTTGGCTTTCTACGGGAAACAACAGTTAATTAAGCATATATTCATGAAAAATTCGGAGAAATTGCGACTAAGCTGACACAAATTAACCCCAACTTGAACCCAGACACTGACTAAGCGTTTCTTTTACAGCAATGTGTGAATAACGGCTTAGTTACTTAGCACTTGTCGGCACATTTTCTTTTCTTTTCGATTTGATTAATTAATTAAAGCGCAACCCTTTGCTGTGGCAAGAGCCCTGGTATTTGGCGGTCTCACTTTTAAAGATGTGTGTGTACATAGTACTCATATTTGTATGTAATTCAATTTTACAGCATTCGCTGACCTTTGACGTTGAACTTGAACAATGATTAAGCCAATAAACCGAATTGGCAATGTGAATCATTGCGGAATCCAAGGCAGCAACAGAAACTGGTCATGCAGTGAACCGCAACCAAATTAGCTCAGTCGGATTTGCTATTACGTACTCACTTTGCCATACACTTGTGGTATACCCCTGATATCTGATAGTATTATTATGTGAGTGCATGCTTACTTGGTGGAAAGCTCGTGATTTGATTCAAGGTTTTCGCTATTCGTATAGCAGTGAAATGGGTGCTCCTAAAAGCGGATCGAAAACAACAGGACACATATTAGTATACATATAAATGACTATGAATGCATCTAGCAGACTCGGTAATAACGGAGTCTGGACAAACGGACTGGTGGGCCTCTTCTGCGGCCTCTTCAAACTTGTGTGTTGCGAAAGACCGAAGTACATCGGAACGGTACTGTAATAAAGGTGTCCAGTTGCTTGCATACGCAGATGATATCGATATCGTTGGTCGTACTAAACGAGCTGTTACCGGAGCCTTTGCGGCTATTAAAAGAGAATCTGCCAGGGTAAGTCTGGTTGTAAATGAGGCTGGACTCTCAGATAGATGTTGAAAACTATACTTTCGATGTTGACGATGAAAAACGATGTCAGGGAGATGAAGCGGAGCATCACGATTGTCAATAGATGATACTTTGGTCTCAGACGAAATTAACACTCTATAAAACGCTTATCCTTCTCGTTTTGCTTTATGTCACTGTCAAAATGCCCCTGATGTGTTTGAGCGGAAAGTACTCCGTAAGATCTTTTTGTAACCTGGTAATGGTTCCTTATGGCCAGTTGAGAAGAAGAAAACAAACGGACTGGGATTTGGTTACATACTCATAGCTGGCAAGCTGAGCGAAGACTGTTCGCGGTTCTCAATGTCTGCTTACAGTGTTATGCCAAATTTGAGTTTCGGTCGAAAGAGATAAGCTTGACACACGGTTCCAAAATGTATAATGGTTTCAAAATGTATAATGCCAACTGTTTTCTAATCGGAAATCTTCGCATTTCTGAATGCCGCAAGCTGATTTTATGGCAGAAAGCTGTATGGACAGTAAGGCTGCGCTTAGGGCTATAAAGAAATCTCGCAAAACGTTGATCATGGTGAGTGAGCGTAAAAGCAGTACTGGGTTCCTGGACACCAATATATATATGGGAAATATTAAACAGCGGTTGGCCCCCAGGGAAATTAATAATTTAATAAACTTAATTTTCAAGCCGGCGGAATATTGCGAAACAGCTTGATCCATACTTTAAATGAAACGTCATCGTCGTACAAAACCGTGGAGTATTGCTCAAATATTGTTTGTTTTTGATAAAAGAACTTCTAACTCCGATAATAAGCTTCAATTGCATCCATCTTTATATTAAAAGATCAAGTTTAACGCGGAGCCCGTCTCGAGTTTTTTTGATATGATGTTCTTCTCAGATGTTGCTGACTTTTTGGGAAATCTGGTTGTTAACGTAGCTGACCATGTAATGGAGCAGTATGAAGCTTTTATAACTGCAGAAAAGTTGTCATTTCACTCATCACGTTGCACAGGATTGCCAACTGCCGTGTTTTTGAATATGTCTAATGTGCCTCCAATTCCGATTTGAACCCATGAGCATGTGAAATGCATCATTTAGCTTACGAAACTCAATGCGATTAATATTTGTTTAAGCTTAGCTTTCTTAATCGTAATCGGGAATTGAAAACTTACTGCTTGTATTTTAGGTATTTTGGACAACTTACTCTAATAAACTAACGCAAATGAACCGGAATTAAGAGGTCTAGAGCTTGCTTGAACCACCTCAATTATTGATTAATTTTGACCAACTATTTTAAATCCCGTGTGGTGAGCGGGTTAGAGAATACCACATACAGCAGGTCAAAGCTTGTCGTATGAGGCGAACACAACTAACAATGACACTGGGTTCTTTCGAGACCAGTAGAGCCACCCCAGGCCTTAAGAGCGTTGTGCGTAGGGCTTGGAACCCATCACGTAAAACCACAATTCCAATGAAAGAATGTAGTTACATCAGGCCGTAAACCGATATCACGGGTTGTTATGGCCAATTAAGAACAAGAAGAAGAAGAACTATTTTAAACGGAGTTGTTTCAATATCATTTATTACCCATACATAACTATGTAGAAAACTTTTCGTTAACAAATTCAATAAAACCAATACACTTGTTTTTCATTTCTCTTATCACTGATTTCATGCCTTACATCATGCATGTACTTATAATACTTTTCCTTTAAAAATCCAAGACCCTTACTTTGTGCACACCTTACTTCAAGTTCGACTGCCAATAATCAGCGACCAACAAAACAACAGAACAACAATAACAACAATCATACGTACGTTTAATGACCTTAAAGGACGCAAGAAAAGTGCTTCGAGATTTCTCCAGAAAGCAGCTTTACAGTATTTCACAGAACCCCCAGCCAAAAGATAGAGAGTGACAGCAGCAGGAAAGAGAAAAGAGCGCATAATAATAAGTGCAGCACTCAAACTGCCACGCCCCTTCAGCAGCGCAGCCCCTTCTATAAAGAAGCAGAACAAGCAACTATTAGCCATAAAGTGCCGGCCGTGAAGGCCTCAGTCAACGCATCAGTACGAAAACTCTACTCCAACTCAGCTGGAGTGGCGCAGTATATCCAAGAGCTGGACGCTAAAGTTGTGGCACCAACCAGAGCCACAGCCACAGCCATAGCCAAAACCATAGACATACCCAGAGCCATGTGATCTCGGGCAGGTTGACGACGTTATCGATGCTGCACAGAATTTGCCAACTTGCAACGCCAACATACTGCGCCAATGTGTGTGTGTGTGTGTGTGTGTGTGTGTGTGTGTGTGTGTGTGTGTGTATCTGTGTGTGCGTGTGGCACGGCCTGGTTCAGCTGTAGCTGTAGCTCCGACTACTGTGCAACCGACCAGTTTGGCTGCTGCACGCACTAAAACCAACGCCAACATCGACGCCAACTTCCAACTTCAGCAGCGACTGCGGCAGCGGCAGCGGCGGCGGCAGCGGCGGCGGCAGCGGCGGCGGCTTCGGCTGCAACGGCGTTGCTTTTGTATTTGGTTTATTTTTCTGGTTTTTTGTACAGGTTTTCTTTTATTCATTATTTTCTCATTGTTGTTGTTGATTTTTTTAACCAGACACACACACACACACACACACACACACACACACACACATGCACATATGGCACACAAAAGCATGTTATAAAGTCCACGGCTACTGTGCTACGCAAAGCGCGCGCCAACTTTTGCCTACACTGCGCGAAATTGTCGTGCAACTTTATTACAGCGCAGGCGCACGTCTACGAATACAAGTAAAAAGAAATATAGCCCAATCAATGGCGATAATGAAGTAATCTTTGTAAGAGCATAAGTTGCAAGAAAAAATATTTTAAATACAAAAAAAGCTAAGTAGAATGCAATACTTGTTGCGCCGAAGCTTGCATGCTCTTTCCAAAACTATACAGAACATTGCTTGATTTTAAAACAAGTTGGTAATATGTTTACATGTTCGCCCCGCTCGATGACTTAATACACGCTCTCATAACAGCTGATTACGAAAAGAAAAAAAGAAAACTTGAAATCACAAGGTTTGTGGGTAGAATGTATTTTCTTGCTGTTTTTTTTATCGTATACTTTAAATTTTTTACTTCAAATTAATTTTCACCTGACTGAAACGCAAGGTATCCAGGTGAAACTTATATTCTGCAAGCCGCAAGCATTTTATCTTTCAAATGGTAAAGGTTTCACCTAAAATCGTTGCGTTATTGCGAAGTAATCGGTACCACACCGCATTTTGGCACAGGTATGTTAAAAATTGCTTTTGAAGTCCAAAAATGTAATCTACATTTTTCAAGGAAATTGTCCAAAATAGTTAAATCGCATTTACAAGATTTATTGGAAAATTTTTTCCGTTCATGCCAGACGTCCTGATGTGAAACGTCCAAATGTATGTAAGCATACTTACATGATTCGATAAAAAACCACAACAACCTTCCTTAAACATATAGTATTTCAGAGTAAGCGATATTTCAAAAAATTAATATATATAAAAGTGCACAGCCGGAAATCGCCCAAGGCACGACTATAGATGTTTTACATATAGTATTAAGTAATACATACACATCTTTAAATGCTATAAATACAGGGCCGTCCCAGTAAACTTCTATTATTGAAATCCAATCCACTCTCCCATTTTGGGCCTTTTGGATATCTGTTTAGATTGCTTTACAATCTGCAGCTGTCTGTCAGGAGAAATACTAATTGAATTAAGTTTCGATATCCATAAAGAAGTTTGGGTTGCAATCAAGCGTGTATGCACCAGCAATTTACAGCATATGGCTAGATGAGAGCATGATTGGAACCTTGGTTTCCTCTGCCCTGTCGTCAAGGAGTGTGATCCCATGGTATGCGCTAACTACAGTGAAAACGTAGTCTTTCGCTAAAGAACTGATTGGACCTTATCAGGCTTTCGGCCCGGCCTATTGACAAGAATATATTCACAATACGCCAAATCCAGGAAAAGATCCACGAGTACAAACTCGACACCCATCATTTCTACGTCGATTACAAAGCAGCATTACATAGCCAGTTGAGGGATCTCGTATATACCTCACTGACTGGTTTGGATATTCCTGCGACTATACAGAATTACGTTAAGGAACACAGCTGCGTCAAGATAGGAAAGAACCCATCCGAACTTTTGAAACCGAGCTTTGCTTTAGACAAGGCGATTCCCTCTTCGGGGACATCTTCAACTTTGTTATGTAGATTGTTAAAGGTAATTACACTCTACATCGGAACGCAAGAGTGCACAGAATCTCGCCTACGCAGACGATATTCACATCATTAAGGGAGCCATCTATTAAAAGAGAATCTGTAAAGGTGGGTTTGCTTGTAAAAGAAGGCAAGACAAAGTATATGTTTTCTTTCAGTACTTGGACTCTCAGATTGATGTTCAAAATTATACTTCTGGCGTTGTCAAGGATTTTGTCTACCTTCGTCATAATGCAGATCGATGTCAGCATGAAGATCAAGCGGAGAACCACTCTTGCCTATAGATGTTACTTTATTCTCAGTAGGCAAATGATCAGTAAAGACCACTTTCGCCAGACGAAACTAACACTCATCCTTCCCCTTTTGTTTTATGACTGTTGTTTTTTTCTGTTTATAGTTTTTTTTATCACTTATATTACTTTTACGATATAATTAAGTATGTATGTATATATTTTTTTTATCGTGTTTTGTGGATTGCATTTGAAGCGCGCCTCGTTAGGTGTGGTGACGGCCTAAGGCCGGACATAAATAGTTTGGTCACATTTATGAGTATTATAAGCTCTGTTTGATATCTTATTAACACCCGACAAGCTAGTGGCAGACCATGTGGTACCCGCTTTTACAAACGTGTAGCTGATACAGTGGCGTAGATAGTTTTTTGCCATGGGGGAGGGGGATATGACTCAGAGAACAAAATCTATTCATTTATGACTTCGTGAGATGTGATTTTATATCATGATGAATTGCTAGAGCAGCTAAGCCATTAAAGCGGTTCTAAAATAAACTAAATTAGACAAATAGCCGAACTTGGCAGTAAATTTTTAGGCTTTATTTCGCCTGGTAAATATTTTTTTTACATTTTTCACACGCCAAGAACAAGAAAGAAACCTGATAAAATTCGTAGATTTCATGAATTTATCAAATGCGTTGTCATTTTCAAGTAAATCGCAAATCCTAAAGAGCGTCGAAAATCCTTCAAATATATTTATATGATTCCAAAAACCTCTCCAAGATCCATATTGTAGAAGTTTAGAAGTGGGGTGAATTCAATAACACGAAAATACTATTCTATAATTTGAACTTTCAAAATGATGTTTTTAAATTTTTTGCATTTTTTTTCTATGTCCTCATGTCTTCCAGAGTTCCAAAAAGGAACGTATTTTGATACGCATCGAGTACTCAATCTCCTCAAAGATTCGATGATCAGATTTTCATTGGATTCTTCGTTATGCTTTCGGCGTTTTTCAATTTTGGTAAATGCTCTTTTTTTTGTGAGGGTGCCGAAAATAATTTTGCTGGATTGATACCCCTGCTTAATTTAGCCACTGAGCTAAGATATTGCTGGTATTTCTTCGAAAAGCTGTTTGGTGCGTAATAGAAAAGAAATTAAACGTAACTGTGTTCTTGGAATAGTATCGGCTTAAATGTGATTTATCATCATTATATTAGAACGTAAGCAGATATTTTGTGGTACATACTGTGAGACTGCCGTAGGAGTCAGCCTCATATATTTATGCTCTTTCGATTGGTATTTCGAATAAGATGTGCCAAAAAAGAAGGATTTTCTCAATTTTTCTTTATAACTTGCCTGAAAAGTAGAAGCGGGTGGGAGAAAATTATGGTGTGCCATAGGACTGGCTCGTTTGTTGCTTATGATAGTGTTAAAGCACCACTTGAAGTGGTAGTCAGTAGCCATTTTTTCTGGGTAGTGTGAACACCGGTGTTTAATCCTGTGGGTAGTATATCATATTCCCAGTGCGATGAGGACAATGTTGTCGGAGTATCCCTGACATTGTATATATTCCCTTGTCTCAAAGTCTTCTCAAAATTTCGTCTTCAAGAAGACCCCATAAAAGTGGAGATAGTACATCTCCTTGTCGGCAGCTGAGTTGTAGTAATATTAACGGATCTCTCCTCCGCTTATCCTGGGACTATCCTTGTGTAAGATCTTGATAGCGTCCCATTTACTCTCCGCCTTTAGTGTGCTGGAATTACAGTATCACGTAATATGTTACCAAAAGCACCTTAAATGTCTAGGAACATTGCAAACGGCGATATTCTTATTGACTGAAAAATAATCCATTAAAAGAGAGCCAGAGTCGGCACTCGACCCTTACCTTGTAACTATTATACTAAGGGAATCCCATCCCCGCCTTTGTTTCAAATCAGCTGAAATCAAATTTTCCTTTCCTTTCCAACAAATTCACTTAGAGCGGTCGAAGGGCGGTAGACACTATAATCTTGCCGATGGATATTCATTTTTTTTAAGTCTACAGTTCCCTCCTAAAATAAAATTGAAGTCTTGACTTTCGGTTGATTAGTCCAATCGCTGAAATTATCTTTGGCGTACACCGATTCTTAAAACTTCAAAGCTCTTCATATATTAATTAGCGGAAAAACATGCGTGACTTAAGTAAATATGAAAAATTACTCAAATCAAGCAATAAAGTTTGTGAGTCATTGCGAAGATTATGATTTTATCTATGGACAGTTGTCATTGTCTCAATGAGTAATTGAATGTATTTTTTAAAATTATAATTAAGTAATTTTACAAAGGGTGTATGACATATTCATAAATTAAACATTGTTTTATCTAATGATAACAGGCGTTTATAGTCACATTTCTGAAAGTTAACAATTAATGTAGAATTGGTCAGCTGGTTCTTATGTGTTTAAAGCGAAGGCCGATCGCTTGCTTCATCGTTGATGCCCAAGGTAGGTGCTCTCTACCTAGTCCTCCCAACGGATGCATGGCATCTTACTGCCTATCGAACTCAGACAATACGGCATATGTTCGATCAACAGGGTATCAAATGCTTCTTTATAATCGACAAGGAGATGGTGGGTATCAATTTGGGATTCCAGGCTGATTTTTTTTTCATACAGTTGGGGGAAGCTTGAATAGCCGAAAAGTGTGGGACTTGCGTTACCGCATACCCTCTTTGATGAAAGGGCAGAGGACACTAAGATTCACTGGGCATATAGTACTCTTTTCTGCAATAATAGGATGTACCATGCATCCTACCTATTCATTACCAGCATTCATGATCAATTCGGCAGGCAGGTCACCTGGGACCCTAGGCTAGGTGGTGGTCGGGAATTTATCTACGGAAGCGGCATTATTCCTATCATCGGCCGATAATAAGCCGCAGTGCACCCAGGGCACCCACTTCCATATTTCCCTCTGCTTCTCTCAAGGAAGACGCGACGGTATTTAGTCCTTCTTTTGCTTTTGCACATCTCGATCTGCTCGCGCTCGCGCTTTTCCTGCTCACTTTTTTTACATCTGAAAAAAATCACCATCTTTTCCATTGCCCGATAGTGGTCTTGCGCTGATCGCGTAGCAGCCGACTGCAGGTTCCTTCTATAGGCGGCATTATTCACTACAGTGGCTTTGAGACAGTCCAGTTGGTACCATTGGTATCTCTGCAGTAGGCGTTGAACGGTAGTATGCAAAGAGTGGGATATGTGCTTTCAAAGTCCCTCGGCGTTATCGGGTTCTAAGGGGTATTAATTAAGCTGCTCAGAGAGTTGGGCGGAGAAACCTTATTATAAACACGAGAGGCAGTGTACAAATCTGGTTTTATGAGAAGTTTTTTCCAATAAAAACGATCTTAGTTAGACAGATTCGAGCAGGCGTGATACAGTTACTAAACCATTTTTAAGGACTCTACTCAAAAACTGCAATCTTGGTTTTAAAAGGTTTTAGCCCATAGTCAAGATTATCTGGACAATAAAGTGAATTTCTCGGCTTCCATTGCTTATACGATGATTTTGATTACATTTTGACTTCCTAATATCAGCCGTTAATTGGATAGATGGATAGATGAAAGTACTTTTCGGCGAGCTCTGAAAAACTTCATAGACAACACAGCCAACAGGAAATTCAGCCGAAATAGCCATTCCAAGTGGATTGGCATTTTCTGGTTCTATAACCCATTTTAAGCAATCCAATATAGATTCCAACTAATTCCAATTCCTAAGTTTTCTTGCTGGATTTGGTCGTTAAAGTGCAGCATAACATATTGGAACAAACCAAAACGATAACAGAAAAAAACCCCGGAGAACCCAAAAACAAACTGTATCTCTGGCAGTTGCTAACAATTTGTGCAAATACCAATGTACGATCTGTACACACGACACACTAACAATCCAACAAACAGAAACAACAGCAACAGCAACAAGAACAACAAACACACGAGGAGACAGACGACGAGTTGGCATGCCAGAGAGTCAGTCAAACAGAAACCACATACCAACTAAACAATTATTTGTTTAAAGATTACTTTGCTTAAATATAACAAACCGATTACACACAAATATATGTATATGTCATAAGCTGTGTGTGTGTTGTTAGATGTTTATCACTGTGTCGCGCACTCGCATGACCTTGTGAAGGATGTGACCAAGAATGTGCGCATGAGCCAAACTTATCGTCTCCAGTCAGCCGAGCAACAACAACTAACCAAATAAAGCACGAAACAACTCGAGACTCACTCATAAAGAGTATATCTACATTGTAGATACATACATATATAAAAAAAATAAAGAACGAAGCTCTTAAGAATGAACAAAGCAGTCAAGAAAAAGAAAGCCAAGCTTAAGAGCCAGCAAGGCCTAACCTGGCCAATACACTCCAGCATTGTTTGGACCCGCAGGCCGCGTCTTCTACTTCAGATACTCATGTACAACTGCAACTCCAACTCCAACGTCGCACACAGCAGCCACATAAACTGCCAACGCCATTTAAGTCATAATTTAAGCCACATTCCAGACGCGATCCTTCAGAGATTGCATCGCGTGTTGGGTTCGTTTGTGGCTGCTGCTGCCTCGATTGTGGATCGTTCGTTGATCGTTTCAGTGAAAGAAACTTGGCGATACATTCATAAATTCTTATCGACTACACTGCCAAAAACACAAAGCAGCGTTATACATTTTTATCACTAAAATCTGGAAACTGATGTTCTTTAAATCGCCAGTTTTTGTAAGAGATTATGCAATTAAACATCTCAAACGCCTTATGCGGGTTTGCTAAAAACTAAAAAGGTCAAATATGCTATATCTGAAATTACTGCATGCTTTTGGAATGAGATTCGGTGAAATTAGATAGATAACTTAAACAAATTTATATTGCTGTTCTGTTGGATGGTTGGCGACGGGCCGACAATCGGCATGCCGATGCATGCAGAGACAAATTTGGTTGGTCAAAATATGGCCGACAATCGTTAAAAATCATGCATATTTTTATGGCTGGCACTTTGTTTTACAATAGGTCAGACGGTTGGCAGCCGACTTTTCTTCCCAAAACTCGGTCAAAACTGAGGAATGCATGAAACGATTTTGCCGATATGGAAAATAGTGAATATGTACAGAAGAAAAAGAAAACATTTTGCTGATGCAGCTTTATATGCCCTTAAAAAAGACACAAAAAGGAGCGTGAGTGAGGTCTGACAGTAGCTTTAAATTCTTTTTCCAACGGAGACACGGCATACCTCTTGTCCGCCTTCATTTAACAGCCGCATTGAAGACCTTTCTCGCAGGAGCTTCTTCGTCCTTACGTATCATATCGCTTGACTATGTCAATGTTGTAATTAGCTAGTAGAGTTGGTCGTTCCATAGAATGCGATAGTTGTTTCCAAAGTAGTTAGTTTCGTTTGGCGATAGGGGTCTCTCCCATTCTCCCAGATTTTCGTTTGATAGCCGCAAAAGCTCCGGCAACTGCTCGCGTAGTGACAATTTTGTTGATAGGGGTCTCTCCCATTCTCCCAGATTTTCGTTTGATAGCCGCAAAAGCTCCGGTAACTGCTCGCGTAGTGACAACTAGATACTTTTATTATTCAATATTATCATGTTCCAATGTACTTTGGTAATTCGCAATCCACTCTCTCTATCCCCAAGTGGCATTAGAGGGCACCGCCTGCTCAGAAGCCTCGCTCGGTATTAAAAAGAACGAGAGGTACTTTCCTGCGTCTTAATGCACAAACTTTGCATGGTACCAAACTCAGACAGTGAATATACGCGATCCCTTAACGGGCTATAAAATGCTGCTTTATAATCGACAAAGAGATGGTAAGGTCCGATCAGTTCTTTCGCAAATGGCTTCAGTTGTTTAAACAATACGCTCGATGGTACTGATACCACGGTAGTTAGCGCATACCGTGGGGTCACCCTTCTTAGGACTGGGCTGAGTATACTATGGCTATGCGGTTTATCCACGTTGTCATCTGTGATTGTGGTTTGCGGGAAGTTAACTCTGAAAGCTGCGATCTCGATCTCCTATCACTCGCGCTTTTCTTGCTCAAAGTTTTACATTAGAAAAGGCGACTGTCAATCTCCCTCATCTCTCGGTAGTGATCTTACACAGATTGCGTAGCAGCCGTATGAAGTATCCTTCTACAGGATGGAAGCACGCTTGCCATGTCCATGCCAAGAAAGCAAGATGACGCTAGTATATGGGCACTCTACATGGCGCCACAATATGAAAGTTTCGTTTGCGTCTGTGCAGAAAAAGCTACATAGAACTCCCGTCACTGATTCACATTTATACAAGCTGGATTCACAATTTCCGATGTATGGCAGATGTATGATAAAATAGTGTAGACTTTTTGTTTCAGTGTATGCGTACATTTTGTGTATGGCGTGATTGGCGCGTATTTCTTATGGTTAAGGCATAGTATATTGGTATGCCAATATTTTGAACTTTACAAAATTTTTACACATGTGCCCTGTCAATTTTCTTGAAGTTTTCAATTTTATTTGCCCCTCTCTCACGACTTCCCTCAATGTCGCATATAATTTTGTGTATTAACAAGTCTCAAATTTCGCTGGGCAAAAAAAAAAAACAAAATCTTTAAATGCCTTGAGTTATGAGCCAGTTGCCAAGTCGTCTTCGTCATCGTCAGACTCTCCGCCATTCCCACGCATTCGGGCACGTACGAGACTCAAGTACCGGGTCTCTCTCGCTCTCCGCCCGGCTGGTCGGAGTCTTGTGTAGGAAACAAATGTCAGGCGTTTATGTTACAAGTGCCAGCCCACGAAACGCAAAACATCCGTTAAGCGCTGCCTAAGTGTGCGCATGCGTGGCAGCTAAGGGTTCTCTTTTGTCTGCCAGCTACACACAATTCTATGAACTGCACACACACACACACACACACACACACACTCGCACATGCACCTACTCACAATGACAAGGACCATGTGCCTGCTTAGCATAATATCCTGCGTACTTGAAACAGGAAACATGCGTTGTTACCAATTTGGAGTGGGCGTTAAGTGCAGCGCCAAAGAACTTCCAGCCAGTCCGTCAGTCCCGTCTGTCAGTTGCTCCTCAGCCGATCTCAGTCACTGTGTAATTAATTAAAGAGCAACAGCAGCAGTGGCTGTGGCAGAGAAAGAAGTAGCAGCAGCAGCGCTGCCTGCGTAGGCGGCATCGTCAGTTGTTGGATTGTGAACAATTTTTATTTGTTTTTCATGTGAGGTGAATGGTGAATATACAATTATTAAAAAGAAGAGCACTCAAGTTTTTGGGAGATCTACGTAGCGGAGAATAGCGTTCAAATTTAGGCCGCATGGAAGCATAAAGTATAGTAGCTATGAATAAATGGTCAAGACAAAAATTTTACGAAATTTACTTAGCTACAATTTTCATGCCCTACAAAGTTGTTTTTAGAGAGTTATGGGCAAAAATCCCAGTAAAACCTATAACCACCGTTCTGCAAGAGGGAGGTCGACAATTCATAGTCATCAAACTCAATTAAAAACCCAGTACCTTCACGCCAACCATCTTTCAAATGCCTTGCAGAGTATATTGGAAACATGTCAGGGACCTTTAGAATAGCTGCGCTAATACAGCCAATATCTTGAAAATGCTTATTCTCCTCAGAACAGCTACCCATTAGAATACTGGAAGGTTAGGTTGAAGCCAATTTGAAAGGGACATTTCTGCATTAAATTTTAAGTTCCAGAAAAAATGTGTACAGTAAGGCAAAAATCATCAGGGTTCGAATAAACTGGCTCATAAGGCTGAGCTCTGTTCAAAATCGCCGTGATGAGCGGATCATTCCAAGAGCCGCTGACGGCTGCTCATTTGCAAAGCAGCTCATATGAACACTTTTACGAACCCTGAAAATCATTTCTTAATTGAATTTAAAATTTGTTTGCAACTGTGTTCGCTGAAACTCAAATTATAGTTTATTTGATCGCAAAGTAAATTTAAAATATGTTTGATGTAAATAAATTGACTTTCTTTGTTTGATAGTATCGATATTAATGAATTTTATTTTTTAAAACATAAAAAATACCGATTGACGCAACTATCGATAGTTTCAATCTGCTTGTTGCCGCTCGCCCTCGATAAAAACGGTATTATAGTCCGTCTATCTTGCCTTCTCACAGCCAGAAAATTCTAGCTCGTAAGAGCTGGGACTTCCCGGAGAGCACTTGTTTTAACTTGTCTGTAAGCTCCGACAGCTCCTTGGCAGCATAAGAAACACCCTGGCCACTCCGTGCGAATAACGGTCAGAAGCCTTCCCCACGAGTGGACTTCTGCTGCTGCCTCTAACCTCGTCTAAATAGGCAAACTATCTTTCTAAAACCCCTCTACCATTATGTTTTACCTATAATTCATAGCCAACTTGAATTTCAGAATATCAAATCGACACCCGCCATCTCCCTGTCGATCATAAAGCAGCATTTGATAGTACGTTGAGTGGGCGCTTATATGCCGCTCTGTCAGAGTTTGGAATACCTGCAAAGTTGGTGCGACTGCGCAGCAAACAGCTTCTCCGAGTTTCTTGATACCAAGCGAGACTTCAGACATGGCGATGCCCGTTTCTGCAATCTCTTAAACTTTGTGATCGAGAAAGGCCGAAGTAAATAAGAACGGGTCTATGTTCTATAAGATTATCCAGTTGCTTGCATACGCGGATGACATCGATATCATTTGTCGTACAAAGCGAGCAGTCACTGGAACCTTTGCGGCTATTAAAAGAGAATCTGCCAGGGTGGGTTTGGTTGTTAATGAGAGCAAGACAAATTATATGTTTTCTCTGAGAAGAAAGACACTGCGGTTGCATTCTCAGTTTGATATTGAAAACTATACTTTTGATGTTATCAAGGATTTCGTCTACCTTGACACCACCGTCACGATGAAAAATGAGATCAGCATGGAGATCAAGCGGAGAATCAGTCTTGTTTATAGATTTTACTTTTGTCCCAGTAGGCAAATGAGTAGTAAAGACCACTCCCGCCAGACGAGAGTAACACTCTACAAGACGCTCATCCTTCCCATCTTGACGCGGACTGATGAAAATGCCCTTGGAGTGTTTGAGCAGAAAGTACTCTCTAAGATTTTTCGCCCTTTACGCGTGGGCAAAGACTATTGCATTCGATGGGACGACGAATTCTATGAGATCTACGACGACATTGACATAGTCAAGCGAATTAAGATCCAGCGGCTCCGCTGGATAGGTCATGTTGTGTCGTCTTCAATGCAGGTGTAGAAGGATGGTGACGAAAGGACAGACAATGCCTCCGCTGGAATGACCAGGTAGTGAGCACACTAGATGCCTTTGGCACTGCCTGTAGGGTATGTTATTCTTTTAAACATTCTACCGGATTTTCCGGATTCCGATAGGTTTCGTGTTGCACGCTAAACGTACTTCTTGGAGCAGCGTAGTTGAAATTAAGAGTGAAGGAAGAAAGTGGTTTTCGATCGTCTTTGGGATGTAATCTAATTATACTTCTTGGTGGAGTGAAAACAACGTAGTTCCAGTGTTGACGCTTCTTTGTACTTACTTTTCCAGTGCAAATAGAAGCGTGTCAAAAGTCATTCTTTTGGGAAGCAAATTCCGCAAGATCCTATAGGGCTGCTACCCATTCTTTTAGCTTTTAACTATGGTATAAAAATTAAGAGTATGTAAGCTTCGGCTTAGCAATGCCAGCCGTTCGCTTTTTTTTATTTTTTTTCGTGTTTTTTTTTTAATGGCCTGCGCCGTAGGCATATATAGCTTAATTAAGGCAAATTAAAGTGATTGCCATTTAGTTTGAGGTTAATTGCATTAAATGCGAAAATAAAAGTAACGCACGCATTGGCAATCCAAGTCACAATCGCAGTCGCAGTCACTCAGTCGGTTCTTGGCTCCTCCATTTAAATGTGGAGCAATTGCTAAAGGCTGCAGCATCCACAGAGTGAAATCCCTAAGACAACCCAAATGACATCCGAATAGTGCCATTCATGTGGGACTTGGGCTGCCTTGGGTTGGCTGTGAATTGTGTCGTGAGACTTTTGGCAACTTTGACCCCTTCGTTATGCAAGTGATTTAATATTGCGTGCTCGAGAAGTATCGACAATGCGGAAAAGCCAATGAGCTGCATACTTTGTGGGTTAAATCTTGGAAATTGTTGAAAATTTTGCGTTTTTAAATGCATTTTCGCAAAGCTCTATGAATTATGACAAAGAGATTGGCAGTTTAGGGTTAACCAAATGCAATATTCTGAATAGTGTATAAACTGTTTTTTTCTTCTTTTTTTTTCAATGTTTAAGATTTATTGCTCTGAGCTTTACTTGAACATGTTCTCTCACATAAACTGTACCGCATTTGACAGCCTTTAAGCTTTAACCCCGCCGTTCTTACGATAATTGCAGTTTGCTGGAAACTTACATGCGACTTTTGTGCATCTTGTCAGCATCTGACTTGCCACATAAATTCTCATTACAACGACAACAAAGACAACAACATTGGCGGCTATTCCGATGGCACTGAACTTTTGTGCTTAATTTTTTTCGATATGTAATAAATTGAATATGCCAATGGCATAGAACTGCATCTGAATTAGATATTTACAGTGTGTCTGGAGAGGTCAGTCAATTGTAACTCGCTAACTAGAAAAAGGGTCTCTGATTGCACAGGGCACAGGCGTTACTTGTGTACATTGTTGCAGTTGCCGCCGTTGCAGAGGCCGGATGAACATTAATTGTGTTGATGATGATTGTCGCAGCGTTGTGTTGCAATTGTCGCAGTACTTTTTACTTGTTTTCTTTTTGCATACTCTTACAGAGGCTACTATGAAGGTACTACAGTCTAAGGCCAAGTCGATTATTCGTTGATTTCTACCAGAATGTCATCCGGAATCACAGACATGGGGGTTGCTTTAGATATGGTTGGTTTCCATTTGAATTCAGATGTCGTTGCTTGGATTTTACTCAAAACAAAATATAGCCAGATATGGTAAAAATCAGAGCATTATACACCTAAGCAGCTGTCATAAGAAAGAATGACACTTAACCCATTAGTTCCCGGAACTTTCAATTGCTTATATTAAGCACGTGCTTGGAATCACAAAATACAACTGCGCCAAAATAGAATCGTTATTGTGCTCTCTTTAATATTTTGCTCTGCTTTTATCGGTTTTTATCAGATTTTTGTTCAATCTCACTTTCAGAGCCCATAATGGTGCGACCTAAGTTGCCAATAGCAACTTATGGGTTAATTGAGGCCTTTAAAGTAAAGCTGTGAAAGAATAAAAGAAAAACTTATTTATTTTCAGAAATTTCTAACGGAAGGTCTTCTAGACTGGACTGGTGGCTATGATATACGGTACACTTTCTGACTGTACTATGCATTGGATTTGATGTTTCTTCTTCTTCTTGACTGGCCTTAATAACCGGGTTACGGCCTGATGTGAAGCAGGAGTCTCTGCTTTAAGCGCGCCTTCTCCAATTGCTGATACTCTCTACCTGCTCATTTCAATGGAGACGTTGGACCAATCGCCTTGAAGACCTTACTCGCAGGAGCGTCTTTATACATACGCACACCATGACCTGGCCAGAGGAGTCGTTGGATCTTAATTCGGTTGACTATGCTAGTGTCATCGCAGAGCTCACAGAGTTCATCGTTCCATCGGGTGCGGTAGTGTTTCCAACGCGTAGAGGGCCAAAGATATTTCGGAGTACTTTACGCTCAAAACCTCCAAGGGAATTTTCATCAGATTAGCGTCTTATAGAGTGTTAGTTTCGTCTGGCGGAAGTGGTCTCTACTACTCATTTGCCTACTGAGACCAAAGTAACATCTGTTGGCATGAGTGATTCTCCGATTGGTCTCCATGCTGACATCGTTCTTTATTGTGACGGTGGTGCCAAGTTAGACGAAATCTTCGACAACATCAAAATTATAGTGTTCAACATTAATCTGAGAGTCCAAACGCTGTGTCTCTCTACACGAAGAAATCATATACTTTGTCTTGCCCTTATTTACAATAAGACCCACCCTGGCAGATTCTTTTTCAATAGCCGCAAAGGCTCCAGTAACAGCTCGCTTAGTACGACCGACGTTATCGATATCATCTGCGTATGCAAGCAACTGTACACCCTTACCGTATTCTAGGTCCTGTTCCAATGATTCACTTACTCTAATTTTAAAGGTATGCTGCAGATTTGCCCAAAAATAAAGTTTTCAATGTATAGTTTACCAACAGATTGTGTTAACGAACTGATCTTCTTCTTACAGAGTTGTTGTTATTTATTATGTTTAGCAGAAAAGTAGGAATAGCAGTTTACCTTAAAACCAACCAAACGTAAATGTGGAAATTTCTTTGTATAAAACAAGAGAACGCTTCACTGTGCCTAAAGAATAGCGGGTAGAGAGAAGGGGAAAAAACAGTTCCCGTATTGTTATGTGAGTCTGTGTAAAATAGTCTCAAATCTACATGTTAGTAGTATAGAGTTTGGCGATTTGAACGCGCTCGATGAGGAACCCTTTAGTATGTTATCAATTAACAATATATAACCAAATTCCTCGAAGTTGACATCCTCAACTGCTGCCACTCAGACCAAACAGAGATCTGCTAGTGTATATAAAAATCGGTGTTCCAATTTTAGCAGCTCGTATCTTTATTTTTTTGTGTGCAATTGCAAGCTGCGGGTTCGGGATTGGAACTGAACTGGTGCTGCTGTTGCTAGTGGTGGTTCATTGCACGGCAGTGCAAATGAACTGACTGATTGACTGAGTGACAGATGGATTGACAAACTGGACGATGGCGTTGGCGATCTCTAGGTAATAGTTCTATGCTATATCGCTGAGGCAATTTGTTTTTGCTACTGCTGCTGATGTTGTTGCATATAGTTGTAGTTGTTGTTGTTTTAGACACAATTTCCGGGTCATTGACTTGAGCATTTCTTCATTGAATTGCGTATGCAACTGCAAGTGAGTGTGCGTGTGTGTGTGTGTCTGTGTGTGTCTGTGTGTGTGTGTGTGTTCACCAACACGATCAATAAACGAGACAAGCCACAACAACAACAACAATAACAACAACGACTACGCCACGCACAAACCAGCAACAACAACAAACGCCAACAATGACGACGAGTTAGAAGAAATACGATAAAAAAAATACCGGAAGGCTACCTACGGGGAGCCGAAGCACACACACTCTTTAAGCAGCAACAAGCTATGATTTTGTAGAATTGGAAGATACATAAGATGTATATATCATATTATGTCCTCAAACATTAGCGCACATTAGTTAAAGCTTCTTACCGATATATTGGCAATTCTGGGGCTCAACCGTTGTACATTGTTACTTTATTTCAATTTCCAATAAAATTAGTATATACAGTATATATCGCTTATATGCAATGGCAATATTTACATACAACACATTTGTTGCATGTATGCGATAATTTCATATAAGCGATAGCCGAATACATATAAGCAAAATATTTCGAATAAGCGATAATCGATAACAGTTGTTATAACTTAAATGCAAAAGCGAAAATGCAGCGCAGTTGTTACATAACATATAAGGGACTATCGGATAAATGCAAACTATTCTATCTAAGCCATGATCGGTTGCCAGCTGCATTAGCGTCTTTTAATTAATTGAGAATAGTTTTATTTTGGAAGTTAATACTATTGGGAAATTACAAACGATTATATTACTATCAATCGAACAAATAAGTATGTTTGCATACAGCCGATAACATTTTTACCAAAAATGTATCGATTGAACAGCTGATCGATAGCATTTATGCAATAATAGCTAATAGACGATTATCGTATAAACGAGTTTTGCACGAAAATGGTAAACAAAATGCCCTGAAAATAACTTTTTTTTGCACTTAAGCGGCAATTTATATATAAACGATACGTCGTATAAGCTGTATACTGTAGTTCGTCAATGTTCATTTGTTTGATTATTTCATTCCATTTCATTTAAAGTTGTACCGCAGCAAATCTGGATGTTACGTTTTACCTTGAATATCTTGAGACGCGAAATTGGAATTCATTGTGGAAAGTTTTATTAATTGCCAAAACTAACATACTGACCAAACTTAATCATACTATCTTTTCATTCCAAAGATTATTATTATTAAAAGCTTTATTGAGTAAACACAAATATATTCATACCTTCCTCAGTTACAGAAGTTCTCAGCGAATTTATTCGCATCAATTTATATCATTTTAATTTTTTTAAAAGATTGACATTTTTTTTAATACAAAAAAAAAAAATCGTTATAAATATTGCTACAACATAAATATTTCATAGGTAAACTTTTTTTTTCATTTCAAATTAAAATATTCAGCTATTATTTATTTATATACGAGATATGATTAAATGCAAAGAAGACTATCTAAATATGCATTTATCGTTAGCTCGAAAAATAATCGTAATTTCACCTCTATCGAATATATATAAATCTTTAAATCCAAGAGATTGAAAAATTAAGTATTATTACAACGTTACCAACTTGTCTGTAGTGCTAAATGAGAACTCCCATGGTAATCGAATATCCCCTGAAATGTTTTTTTTATTTATGCCGATATCCGAAAGATTGAATAGCTCTTTCTGGTAAAAATATAAGTGATACCCAAACATTTGTGTGATAAATACAAAAAGGACCCGCTCTCTAGAATCAGATCTAAAACAAATGCATTCTTGCGATCCTGATCATTTTTAAAATAGGTCTGCGTAATGGAAACACCTTTTACCCCTAGTCATATTTTCATAAAGAAAGTTTTCATTTGCAGTTCACTGCTCATATGCATTGCATTACAAACTTCTTGAAAATCTTACAATACTATTTCGCATCTATAGTGTATAAAAAAAATCAACGACACACAAGAACTTTTATACTGCAGTTGTAGAACCGAGCGAAGAGCCGACCAGCCGCCGCCACAAATGCAACGAGCAGCGTTGCCGATGACGGCGTCGGCCGCAAGGTGATGGTGGGCGGGTGCAGGCAGCGGCAAGGCAGACCATGCCACGGCAGCTTGGAGTCGCCGTTTGCATTGCCATCATGTTGTGGAGCGATGATTATCTTGGTATTGGTCTCTCTCTCTCTCTCTCTTCCTCTTTCTCTTTCTCTTAGACACACTCTCAAAATGTGTTTGTGTTTACGACTTGCTTCGCTTTTTGTGGAGGACGAATGGTGTGTGCAGCGAAATGCAAGAAAAAACAGTGAAAGAAAAAGGCTAAAGAAAATAACAACGAGCATGCGATAAAACCAAACAACCGGCAAGGCAGCCCCAGCTACAGAACCTGATCGCTGGTGAGCATATCAGTGACCGAACCCAAGAGAACCCAACAACAAAACAGCAACATTCTATGTGTCTTTGTGTGTGTGTGTGTGTGTGTGTGTGTGAGTGCCTGTGTGGAAATCAAGTGTAGCAAGAGGCAAAAGAATAAGAGCAATAGCAGAGCCAGCCAGCATTTGGGGTTGGGGGCACGGGCCTTAAAGAAAGAAAAACAAAAACAAAAAAAAAGAAGAAAAAAAACTCGGCGCGTCACGGAAAACTCGTTAATGCAGCGGCAGCAAAGATTTCACTGGCAGCAGATGCAGCAGCAGCAGCAACGACCCACCTAAGATTCAAGCGAGCAACCAACAACACCCCATATATGCATGTAGAATGATGATGATGAGGACTGCGGCTGCGGCTGCAACGCCGACACCGACGTCAACGTCGAAGCCAACGGCAGCGCGTTTAACGCATTTTAATCAGCGTGTCGCATAATTACCGGATGCTGTTGCCTGCCTGCTGACTGCCTGACTGACGCACTGACGCACTGTCTCACTCACTGCCTTGGCCCCAGTCTCGCAGCCCCAACACATGCCAAAAAAGATACCAAGTTAATAACATTGGTTTACCGAACCCCACATACACTTGTAGATACATTTTTTTGGCGTATAGTTCTATGTGTTACTAATAGTACAGTAGAGAGAGTGTCTAGGTCTTTTTGGCAAAAATGGAGTACGAACTACCTGTCTCTACTTCAGGAGAAGTAGCCCTCGTTCTACTAAAGCACGAAAACATCCCGTGTTTAAAGTGGCTGCTGTGAAGAATATACAGCCCAATATCCGGCGACGACGACGTGATCAGAGTCGCAATCTTTCGCACGCCCAATGGCTTGATCAAGAGAGCTGCTGCCAAAATTGATGTGCCACCAACAACAAATGAAGCTGTTGAAAGCCTGCGACCTTCAATGCGGGTAGGATGTTGGAAGCCGAGCCCTGCGCCCATATTGGAGCCCGAACTGCGGCCTATTTAAAAAGCTTTGCTTCAACCTAATTTTTTACTTATTGACCCGGGGTGTGCAAACCAGCATCTCCTCGTAAGAATACCCTTGGCTTATTTCATTGCAGCTGTTCCTGCACCCGTTGGCTCAGATAGCGTACTTATATTTCTTAGAGTAACCAGCAAAGCTAATGAAGCAGCCCTGTTCATCAGTACCTTGTGATCTATACTACCAGCTTTGGGTGCTTTGTGTTGTACGTTTCCTGCTCCCGTTCTGTACGACCCTCAACAACTCAGCGAGAATTCTTGTGACCAAATAAAAGAAGAGTTAAACCATAAATGCCTGTGCGCATTTCCTATTTCACGTGTCTGAATAGCTATTGGATCACACAAAAAGTGAAACTGAAAAAAACAATTATGATGAACACTAGGTGCGCTCCTATGCGATTCTCACTTGGCTCAGAGGAACACGCATTTGTGAAACACCTTTTGGGCTTACTTAGTAAACGGGATTATCTTGTTAAACGATCTTTTCTATATATATATATCTAAATGTCCTTAATCTATTAACACGGTCACCTTTTGCTATTTGTAGCGTACATACGACCTAACATAAGATACCCTGCTGAAGGGTATAAAAAAGAACAACCCAACAGCAATACCAATAACATTTTGCCGGCATGGTCCGATGTCGGAGAACATGGAACGACAGGCGGGCAAGCCGCATAGAAATATTTAAAATCATAACAGAAAAAATGATGGATGAATTGTCGCGCTGCTTGGCTCCAATAAAAATAACTGTAAATGTGTGCGTAGATTTCTAGGGGGAGATCAGCGCATCGCATCGCATTGGATCCCATTCCATTGCGTCGCGTCGTTGTTGCAGCTAAATTAAAATTATGCTTGCTTGCCCCGTTCCCATTCCCCCTGTTCCCCAATTTCATTCCCTGCCATTCAACCATTCCCCATTCCCCAATTACCCACTGCACACACACTCACACAAATGCACATACAAAATTCTAGTGATCTTTTGCTTGAACTTCTCGTTGCTGCAGTGAAAGTTGCTCCAACTGTGCTCGGTGGTGCTTGGGCCACCACCTCCAAGCGGTGCCGGTGCCGCTGCCGCTGCTGCTTCTGCTGCTGCCACTGCCAACCGCTGTCTGAATTCGAAGTATTGAAAATATTAATAGAACAAACTTGTTTTGACGGAAATGCACTTTACTTTATTTATCATAGTGCCGTCAATGTGTGTATGTGTCTGTGGCGGGATGAATGAAGCAACATGTGGAGGGTGCATCACACAACTTGCAACTGCAACAGCAACAGCATGTGCCTCTATATCTGTAACTATGTCTGTGCATAATATATTTATGTAGATAGATGGGCGGAAAAGATAAAGTATCAAGCATTTGTATTGCAGATACACTTGAGTATATACTTTACTATATACATAGATGGGGAGGCCTTATTTTATGGGGGGTATTTTGCAAACATCTTGTAGTAAACATAAACTGTTGGGTTCGGCAGGTGTATTCCCTAGTGCTATTTAGCTATAACCAAGGGGATGCTAGCTTGAGAGGTATATAATATATATACCGAGTGGTTGTCAAAATTTGCAAACACAACTGTTCACTTTCAAGGATATCAAGACATCACTTTAAACATTTTAAGACTTCATGACATCGTAAATGCATTAAAAGCGATACTATCAGCAAAGCTGCAGATAAACTCATAGTTTATCACTTCAATGACTCGAGAAGAAAGATATCTGGCCCAGGGATCTACAGGTCACGGTGCAATGTAAAAACACGCACATACTATTCACACTCCATGATGGAACGCAGCTTGATTTGAATCCTCATGCGATTAGATTTAGCCCCAATATTCACATTCTCATACCGATAACGCCAAGTGGGAGCACTTATTTGCTTATCTATGGTTATTACTAAGGTTAAAGCCTACTATTCTTGTTGAATTGCCACTATTTTTCAACCTTTCAGCGACATGTTCTGGGCGAGTAAGTACCTCTCGTTTTTGCGTTCCACTTTTTGCACCATACCTCAAAAGACACTAACAGCATTCTCTCACTATAAAGATATCAGATATCCATAGACACTCCGTTGGGAAACCACAGCGTCGTGCCAAATTTTTAAGAAGTTGCTCCCCTACTTTTGACAAAAAAGACTCATTTTAGCGGTTCTTCTATAACCCTTTTATATCCCATACGGTTGTTCAAGTAGGACTTCAAGACTGCAAGAGTCTAGTCTGGCAGCATGGATTTGTACTAGCCAATGTACGGCAATTTTCCAGATTTCTATTGAGCGGCCGGACTTGCTTACGGTGTGTTGATAGATAAATGAAACATACCTCAAAAAGTGTTGTGACGATGCCACCTAATCGTTGGGTAGCTTCTAATGAAGATGCAAATCTAACTTGATATGGTTTAGAGACTTCTTGAACTATGAAGTCATTTGTCTAATTAGCTGTATAATAAACTCATTATAACCTATAAACACCGAAGAATTGTGTCGCAGTGGATTGCTAAAGACAACACCGTAACCGTTACTACTATTCAAGCGGCAATAAAAGCTGTTGTTGGAGCTAGAATAAACTCCGAGCTGGTTGGGGAAACCCGAGCCAAACTGAATCTTCTAGGAAGACGAAACAAACTATCGCTTTGGTCACACCAACATTCCTGAAAATGAACTTGCGGACGAACTAGCAAGAAATGGCGTCGCGAACCCGCTGATGGGATCTGTAGCATTGGAAGACATCCGGGTAAGCAACTATGAAGAGAGGAGGAAAGATGCAGGTGAACTGCAGACTGGGCAGGAGCATCAGGCCTCAGACAGGCTAAACAGCTCCTTATCTCCTGCAACTGTAATATGTTTAAGAAAATCGTTCAACTAAGCAGGAACAAACCAAGGATACTAACTGGCCTACTTACTGGACACTGTAGACTGAAGGGGCACTTAAGTAAGCAGGGCATTACCAGCTCTAACATCTGTTGGTTTTGTGATCAAGAGGAGTAGTCACCGTGGCATGTGCTCGCCGAGTGCGATGCACTTTTAAAAAGAAGAATGAATCTCGTAGGTTATAAACTCTCGATGATGCAATCCTATTAGAACCATCTCAGATAATCAAATAAATATCAGAGATAAGACAACTGGGGCAGCTATAATCAAGGAAGGGGGCCCAATAGATCCTTAGGGTCGAAGTGCACTTCCACACTAATATTCTTATTAGGATTGGATTGGCGAACTGTAAGCTCAATGGGGACACAATAGGTACAACTTAGTTACCAAATATAATTATTAGCTATGTAAAGGATGAGTGTAAAAATAAGAATATGGATATTTTGGATCTACAAATGTATACTCTATTCTCCTTTCAACTAAGCCAACTTACTGCAAGGGAATAACAATTTTGTATAGCATTATTTAAAACAATTATGGTGCCCACTTTGGAGCTATGAAATGTAGTTCTAAGCCCTTTAGCTCTGCAACCTAATGACTCCCTGCTGTTTGCTAATAAGTTTTACCAGGTTATCTCAAGTCTTTTGACTTTTCAAGGTTTATTACATTGTAAGAGTAATAGACTTAGCAGCTGTCTTGAAAAACATGTGTACTAAAAAATAGATCTTAAAACGAACAAAAAGCAATAAAAGAACCATGCCAGAGGAGAGAAACATTGATGTACATGTTGACCATAGACATCACAGACAAAGTTCAACTAAGGTTGAAACCATTTGTCGGATTAAATACGCGCTGCGGTAATTATGTGCTTCAAGCTACAACTACAAATGCATGTATGTAACACTTAATATGTGTGTGTGTGTAGAAAATGCGACCCAAACGCGACACGCAGCCAAAACAAGTTTTAACGGTCGCCGAAACAACTTGAAACTAGGCGGCATGGGCACACACACACAACACACACCACACTCACACCAAACACACACCACACGCACTACAAGTATATGCGATAAGGCAAAACAAAGTGTCAAATGAATTTGTCAGACTTGGAATTGGACATGTACAATGTACAAACTATAATGCTACAATACACTTGGGGCTGCCTCTGGCCATGCCTACAACAATTATAATAAGAAACTATAAAAAACAAAGACGTACAATTTTCGAGTTTGCTCAAAAACAAAACACAAATTTCATGCACAATCACGTGCGATTTCCTTTACTAGAGTTGGCGGCTTCCGTTGCAAGGTAGCAGCTAGTGTAGGGCTACCAAGGGCTGTGGCAACAGGGAGGAGCAGGTGCTTCCGGCGTCGCGGGCAAACACGCCCCAAGCGGATGTGCGTATTTGTACAGATTTCGTGCGTTTGCATTTGCACCTGTTGCACCTTTTTGGCGATAACCAAGGCAAACATCAAAGCGAATGGCGATAACACACACTCACACACACACGCACACACAGACACACACACACACCACAAGCATTGCCATAAAACCGCAAGCAATTTCCGTTGCAAGGCGCAGGACCTGTTCCAGGTTGCTCAGTAGCTGCACAGGCGCAGTTGCAGCATGAGCTGACGTCGAGAGATGAGTTGGCATAAATTATGACTGAACTGTACATTAGGGGCGCAGAGTTCACACTCATTATACTAGGTTTAGCCTATATAGACTTAATGATTTCATTGATCTGTCATTTACGAGCTTCCAGCTTGTCTGCAGAGCAAAACATTTTCATACAAGTGTTCATATTATGCACTTTGCTGTGTAGCTATTTAAAATTTTAATAGATTGTGACTATATATGTACATACAGAGCTACGTATGTAGTATGACATTAATAGACGCGTCTTTGATAGCAGCATCTATAGTAGATTTGCCAGCTTATCACCATCATTGCTTCCTTGCTCATTAAAAAACGCTCGAAAAAACACACAATTAATGTGTAGTGCACGTAAGGTTTTCTTTTTTTTTTGTTTTCAATGCATCAATACCACCTTCGACATTGACGGCTTGACAGGCCCTCGGGGTTAGATGTGACAGGGCTTAAGCAACGGTAATTTCTATGCGGGCACACCCATTAAAATGCAGTTACATCGTTATCAAGTGTACTTGCAGGGCATGACAAATGACATGCCAAAGAAAATGTCACAGAAGACCTTGTAGAAAATTGAGAGAACACTTGTGGAAATTGTGCTTTTAAAGGCGATTTATAATGGTTTGAGTATTTTAGGAATCTGGACCAATACAGGTACTTCTTCAGACATTTCATCGTCTTTGAGGATTAGTAAATTTATAGCAGCTAGAGCTATAAGCCCAGCCGTCTTGGGTGGGTCGGGGTTCTGGTACGCCCGCTTGAAGCTTTCTGAAGAGAGCTTATTTCTTAAGGGTTAGTTGCTGATTATACGCTAAACAGAAAGTGTAAAAGGGCATTATGGATTTGTGCAATGTAAGCAACAGGCAGAAGGAGGCGTGGCAGACCATATGTTCAATGGAAAAAAAATGTCATACATGCATGTCCGTCTGTCTGTCCGTGTTATCGCACCGTTCTCGGTGGCCAATTTTAGTTCCACCCCCCTAAAACCGCAACAGAATTTCACTTTTTATAGAAATTTTTATGTTAACCAAATGTGGTACGTAGTATTAGTCTTATAAACCAAACCATGTTGACCTTTTGCCAAATCATCCGCCTTCACCCGTATTACAGTTACCGTTATTACGCCAATACGCTTCAACGCATCGATACAAAAATTTGCACAGAAATTTGATTTTCATGGAAAAAATTGGAAAAAGCTATGGAGTATAGAATACTATCTAAATCGTTCGCTTTATCGATATCCACTTCCCCTTCCCTTTTCACTTTCCCGGGAGCTGATTTCTTTCCTTTCCCAATCCTATCCCTATCTTAACCAAGCTGACGCACAACCGGAACATGGTGCCACCTGGTAAGCTGCTCTATTCACCACCCGGATTTAGGGCAGTGGGCTTTAGAAAAGTATATCCAGTACTTTTAAAGGTTTGCGCCCAGAGCTTGTAATTCACCACATAAATCTTTGCTCAAAATGAAAGATGTTATGAGACGCCTGGTGGAGTGCTTTTAATCTGGCTTTACCCCGGTAACGGGTTGCTATGGCCAGGCAAGAAGCAGAAGTGTTCGCTACATTAAACTTAAACAAGCGAGGGCGTCTGGTTAGCTGCTCTAATTTCCGTACGGAAACTAACGAAGTCACGCCTGAGCTGTGAGCTTGCCCCAGCACGAAAAACAACTGCCCCAGTCAGCTATGTAGGGAATCCAGAGTAACGAAGGTGAAAGTTTGTTATGGTCAGTCAACAAGAAGCAGAACAACTATGATGGTTAACGTAGTGAGAACTCCAAAACTGGGAATTGCACTGTTTTAACTTTTCAAACCAATTCGAATAACCTCTTTCTGCAATCAAAAGAAGCTTTTAGGCTATGGGTTTGCTTAATGTCTCTTAAATCGAATAATAAGTAGAAAATATGCATTTATTTTCGTTATTATATGACAATTGTATAAGAACAGTATTACAATTAAAATATTTTTCAATGAAAGTTTAATGTGTACATTGTTTCTACGTAATTTTCTCATATTTTCCAATAATAAAGCCATAAACCCTACTCCCATTTTTACAAATTCTGAATATGCTCATGAGGCACAGATTTGCTTCAATGCTGCCATTTGTATCTTAAAAACAGTAAGTCAAGCCTTCGGCTGGTGCTTCGGTCATGTCTGTAAGAGCATCGGTCAAATATTTTGGCAAGTCCAAATTTTGTAGGTATTCTTTGAAATTTGCTTTGAAAAATCGAAATGCAGTTGGAAAGTCGGATTTAAGCCATGGAATCAAAATCCATGTTTCGGTATTTTTGTATTTAAGGTGATAATTATGAATGGAAGTACACTTTCACAAGTTGTGTTGATTAACCGTTTAGTGAAGCTGCATTTTGGCTAGTTGTGTTAACTAACTGCATTCTTTAAACCTAGATAACGATTCTCTGCCCTTTTCAATTAACCGTTAGTTAGAAAGTTAACAATTTCTTTTGTAATCCCTAGTCGTACGCAGCAATTCCAAGTGGGCATTTGGACACCGTGATATAGATTGCACTGCTGTTTGCCATACTATGTAACTGCATTTGCCCGGCCGGCTTATCAACTTCATTCATTAGAGCTGTCAATGCATTATATAGACACTCACCAACACACACCAAGATGCACGCAGAGATCGCATACTTACATATATAGAAGAGGCACTACAGTTATTGACTGGCAAGGCGATTTACAGTTGCATGCAATGCACTCAGCACTGGTTAAATATAGCACACTTCCATCAAAAAGCAAAAAATATGTACATAAGAAAATGCCGTGCAAGCGTCACGAAGAGTGTGCGTCCATTTGTGGTCGGACGCAGTGATGGGCATTGGCGGGACTGTGGAACGGGTCCAGTGCCCAGTTTCCATTCATCAATACAATAAGAAAGCGTTGCCAAAGTGTGTCAATCAGAGCCAGTTGTATGTAGTAGTTGCTCTCGCATTATTCGAACCAATTGGCAGCACTGGTAGATAGAAGGCTTATCGGTTACACAGAAACGGAGTACGAGCTCTATAAGCATTCAAAATACACACATACATACAAGACATATGTGCTTTTTGTAATCTTTTCTTTTATTTTTGCAAAGATTTTGCTTATTTGTTGTATGGTAGCAGTAAAGGTGACCCAGGCGAAATGTAAGGTTATCAAAAAGCGTCGGTCTACGACAAACATGCACACAGACACACAGACTGACTGACAGACAGACAGACAGACACACATACACTCAGGAAACATTGCTGTTTTTTTGTAATTTGCTTGCGGCGGATTATGATTGAATAATGCCACGGCAACGCTGACAGAGACGGCGACTGCGCAGCTAACGTACACGTCTGCGTCGACGCAACAGCTCATTGACTGCTGTGGCTCGTTTGTTCTATGTCAATTATGCAAATTGTATTTTGCATTAATTAACAAAACACTTAAAACCAAAGCAAGTCACTTGACGCCTCAAAAATATGTCACACATTAAATACTTATGCACGTGCCTGTTCCAGCGACGTTTACCAACACTGAGCGACAAGCTCAGCTTCGGCGTGGAACGAAATGGAAACGAAACAGCGTCTTTATGCGCCATTAACGCAACAGTTAAGTAATTGCTCTTAAATTTCGAGACATTTTTCGCTCTTCGGTTTTAATGTTGGAATTTTTTTCTTTCTACAATTTTAACTTTAATGTCTAACCCAAATAAGCGCATCTGCGCAAGAGTGTCGCTGTCGCTCCAACTGTGCATCTTGCTCCCTTCCAGAGCAAGTGAAATATTTTTGCAGTTAAATTTAAATTGAGTGTGCCGCGCGCTCTTGCAACATTTGATGCGCGCCTTCCGTTGTAATTTGTATGCCTTGGCCGTTGCCACCGCCCGCTATGTGTGCTGCAGCAGCAGCAGCGACGTCAACAGCAGCGGCGGCAACATTTTCAGTCATTTAAAAATAAGCGCACAGGCCGTCGCCATTACCGACGTTCTGCGGCCCCGAAAAGCATCCGCAAAATGCAACCAAACCAAACACAGATCTCTGCCGGTCACTGGATAGACATGCACTATACAAATACAGGGTGTTCTTTTCAGAAACATAAGTCTAATCGTTCCAACGAGGTTCATATTAAAAAGTTTTGTTTTTTTGGAAGGCTTCTTTGGAAGGGCAAATAAAAGTTGTCAATGAATGTAGCACATACAACAAAAGGAATTGCATTAGTACAG
Source organism: Chymomyza caudatula (assembly GCA_035041775.1). NCBI lineage: Eukaryota > Metazoa > Arthropoda > Insecta > Diptera > Drosophilidae > Chymomyza > Chymomyza caudatula. The sequence goes on from JAWNKW010000133.1 coordinate 7,643,594, forward strand.
TTGATGTAGGAACTTCGCTGCCGACCCCTGCTCTAGACAATAGTTATCGAATAACCAATTGAGTAGCATTTGAAAACCAATTAATTTTAGTCAAATATTGAATTACTACCAGAGTTCGCAAATAACAGTCAACACATAATTTCAATGCGCTCCGCTCACTGAACAACCGAAAAAAATTATGTCAACTCGGTTTCGCCCTTAGCAGAACACTTTTTCTCGGTGCGCTTGTGTCCTCGGTCTTGTGTTAATGGTTGAGCAACAATTCTGACCGGTCTTGTAAAAACAGCTTAACAGAACCACACGCACTATGTATGTGTTTGTAAAAGACCGAAAAGAACAAACGGGAAGGCAAAAAGGCCATTCCTTTGTTGCTGTTGTGAGGCGAGGCCGTTGGTACAAGATCGTTTATTGCAATTCTGGAATACTTACTTTGAAACCGACTCGATTTTATTGAGGGTTCCAAGCCAGTGACCCATATTCTAATGTCAGACGAACAAGATAGCCATTTGGTAGCATAACCAACCAAGTATGCTTTTGACCACCTTCTTATAGATTCCAGAAGAGATTTCGCTTTAGAGAGCTGGATTCCCAGTTTCTTAACGAAATCAATTCTTCTATTACCAAGATAATACTAATTTAATATGTTATAACTCTTCGTGAAGAGATGATGCACTACACTCCATTCGTTGTAAGTACTGGGTATACTCGACTATGTTTTTCAATCGGTAAGCCTGATTCTTACTCAAAATCTAGCCTTTTTCCAGCGTCTATGCTAAATATATACATATAATTTGTTAAAAAAGTAAAGTGCGCATTACTGAAATCTCGAAACCAAATCAATTCGTCAAGATACATAAAACAAATTCCAGAAATTAAGTGAAAAAAAGGAAATTTATTAAGTAATTATCAGTAAAATAACGCATATACTACAAGCTAACGCTTAAGGTTGTTCCTCTGGCACTACCCAAAGCGGTATAGCATCTGGGCGAGATTCTTAATTCTAAGCTTCACATAGAACCAAGGAACGCATTTACCCCAAGACTTGGGGGCTCAAGCCGAGCGTAGAACTTCTTCTTAACTGGCCATAAGAACACTTTCCCATATTACGGCCTGGTATGAAGCACTCCTCCAGGCATCTCTGCTTTGCGCGCGCCTACTACAATCGGTGATACCAAAGGTAGCTAGTCCTTACCGGGTCTTTCCAGCGGAGATGTGGCCTGCCACTTCCGCTGAATTTTAATTCGCTTAGCTATGTCAATGTCGTCGTAGAGCTTATAGAGTTCGTCGTTCCATCGAACTCGATCTTACGGAGCACTTTCCGCTCAAAACACTTCAAGGACATTTTCATCAGACTGGACGAGTGTAAGTCTCGTCTGGCGAGAGTGATCTATAGTACTCATTTGCTGACTGAGACTAAAGAAACATCTATTGGCAAGCGTGTTTCTCCGCTTGATCTCCATACTGACATCGTTTTTCATCGTGACGTTGCTGCCAAAGTAGACGAAATCCTTGACAACGTAATGAGTATAGTTTTCAACATCAAACTGAGAGTCTAACTGCTTTGTCTCACTAATCGAAGAGAGCATATTGTTTGTCTTGCTCTCATTTACAACCAGACTTAAACTGGCACATTCTCGCTCAATAGCCGTTAGTTTCGGTAACTGCTCTCTTAGTATGACCTATAATATCGATATCACCTGCGTATAATAGTAACTGTACACTCTTATAGCTTAATATTTCGCAGGACATGCATCATCACAAAGGACAGGGCATCGTCTTGTCTGAAGCCTCGCTTTTTCCTACCTTGACGGAGCTGCTCAACGCCGGACTACGTATCCCTCACCGTAAGCGAGCGTACGATGCGTTACAAACGCCAAAATTCTGCGGAAATATGCTCGCAGAAAAACACCCTGTGTGTTTGCAGCGTTTAGCTGCTACATAGCGACGCGTCGAGCCGGAGGCAACCAAAACTGAAGCGACGCAGCGAGTGGCGACGTGACGCGACGCGACGCTACGCTACGCGACGGTAGCCGCCGTGTGCGCACTGCGCGCGAGATAAACAAACTGCCAGTTCACTATCAATCAAATACCGGAAACAGCTGCTTTAGTTTATTTTGCCATAGCCATTTGGCACACCAATACACGGACAGACGCGCACACGGACGTACAGGCACAGAGAACACTCACTCGCTGTTGGTACCATAATTTGTATGGCGGCTACTGCAACCAATGTATACTTAACAAGGTAACGTCGTCGTCGTTTTGAGAACATTCTTAAAACTTGGTTAGAGGCTGAAATAGCGAAAAAGAGAGGCGCAATTTACTCTCGTTACATACACATGTACATATGACATAAACTGAAATAACATGCGCGACACAAACCTCTTCCGTTGAAATTCGCAAGAGAGTGAGAAACTAAGAAGCTGCGCTGCTGACGTCGCAACGACGGCGTTACCTTGTTAAGTATACATTGACTGCAACTCGCCCATGATCAGTAGAAAAGACGTTGTTGGTATTTTTTTTTTAGTATTATATGGTTTTTTTTTATTTTGTAGTTTTTAACGGAACATACATACTAAAAAATATTACATAAAGTTCGCTTCACTTTCTTCACACATTCAGCTCTTCAGCTGCTTCTTCTAGATTTGCATTTCATCATCTGCTTTTTTGTTTATTATAGTAAAATGTACAAATAAAATAAATATTTATTATGTATAGCTTGTATGTATAATGCTTAAATATTAATTTTATTTATTTTTTTTGTTTAATTTTTTTTTGTTGCATGTGTTTTTCATACGCACTTTTTGCACTAGGATTTAAGGAGTTTTTCTTTTAGTTTCTTTTTTAGGGTTTTTCTCATATCATTTTTTGTTTTTTTTTTATAGTTAAAATTAAGCATAGTTTTTGTTTGTGTGTGTGCGTGTGTGTGTATACAACTAAGCATATAAAGTACATATACAGTTTACATATACACATATATATATTTATATAGCATATAGTAAAATGATTTTAGTTTTAACAATAATTAGTTTGTTTTTGTTTATATGTATACATAAATTTTAATTTAACTTTAAGCCTTTGCTTTTTGCTGCTACTGTTTTGAAATTTTATTTTGTTTTTTTACACATATAATAGTTAAAGAAATTGGTGTTTTTTGTTGCTGTTTAGTAAGTTTTGACTTTTTACAACTTAAGTTTGTATTTGCTTTCTTTTTAGCATTTAGTTTATGTTAATATAATTATAATTAAATATTGTTAGCTTGCTTTGCTTTTTGTTTTACTATTTTTTGGAATTTGCATTTATTTTTTATATTGTATGTACTTGTTAAATATATATAGCAAAGTTATTATGTACAATTTTCAGTTGGCTTTCTATATTTATGTTTATATATTTAAAAAAAAAAAAACAGACCATTTTCATATAAAATACATTTATAAGAAGTTCATTTTTTCAGATTTCTTTTTATCAGTTTTTTGTGTAAAGTAATTATTTTTTGAGCGTTTTACACACACATACACATAAGCACATTTAGAGTGGTTTTTATATTAAAAAAAATGTTCGACACATATAATATACATACATATATACATATATGTATTTTTTTTTTTAAATTCGTACTGTTTTTAGTTTAGGTTTTTACTACTTTTTAGTGTTGTATAAGTAATTGCATATGCTTGATAGTAGCTTTTATTTTCGCCAATTTTATTTTATGCGTTTTTTATAGTTGCTACAACATCAAAAATGGACTTTTATTTATTTGACTTTATCATATATATATTAAATATTTTTCCTTTACTAATTTTGTTCAAATATTTCTCTAAAATTGTAATTATTTGTATATATAAATTGGTGTTTGCTCTGTTCTCTCTCCATATGTGTGTGTGTGTGTGTGTGTCTTTGTGTTTTAAGTGCCAAAACATTCAGTTTCCATTTACAATATATAAAAGTTTCCATTTCTTTTAAGTTTTTACTTGCAAATTTCAGTTTTCTCTTTTTTTTTGCAACACGGTTTTGGAATTATGTGCATTAATTTAAATTTGACTTAGATATTGAACATTGAACTGAAAACAAAAATATTTTTTTCTAAAAAAGTCGTTCGAAAAGCAAGTTTTATTTATTTTAATCTTTCTGTATATCGTTTTTTTTATTTTTAAATTAAGCGAAAATTATTTTTTAAATAACATTTCTAATAATTAATAATTATCTGTTTGCAGTCTTTGGTTATTTAATTTTTTTCCTTTCTTGTTTTAAATCATACATTAAATATTTGCATATATCTTCTATATATATATATAAACTCAAACTTTCGAATAATCCGACCAATTCCAACCAGTTCTCTACCTCTATCCAACTCCCTGTCGCTCTCTCTGTTAACCCTTTGAGTGCACTTATTGTTGTTCTGCTTCTTCGCGTGAGTTTATCGATAACAAAACAGCTGTTTTCAATTACAAATCAGCTGCATTTGTTTAGTTTATGCAATCTGTGTTAATTTGTTTATTAAGTTTATTAATTGTTTTCATTTGCCTTTAAGCGCTTCGCATAATTGTGGCACATTTTTTACGCGCGGCAAAAAACGCGCACAAAACGCTTTGCGTTTTCACGCTTTTAGAGCCTATTTCCACTAAGTTGCGTCTACATCTAGTGGCCATAGTCTAACACACTCGCTGGTCTCTCCCTCTCCCCCGCCCTCTCTCTCTCCCTCTCTCTCTAGTAATCCGGACTGGAATCAAGCAATCGCTTCTCTGGCGTCAAATCACCCTTGCGTAATATGCGACTAGCCGCACTACACTCACTGCGTCCATGATCCAAGCCCTTGCCCATGCTCTGTCCCACAGACCCATTGTTCTGTCCACCATTGTTACCAACACTACCTAAGCCAACACCGCTGCCATTAACGCCCAACGGCGCAATGGGCAGCATGCTCGACGTAGAGCCAATGCCCTGACAACGACAGCCGCGTCCCGCAAAGCGTCCATAGCACTTCTCGCAGAGCTTCATGCAACCACGCATGGGCCAGTAACACCACAGGCAGGGCAGCACAATGGAGAGCGCGCCCAGCCAGCCCCAGCGCTGCGTGCGCTTATACGGACCACAGGAACAGGGGTTATCCACGCAGGGTGTGCCATTGCCGTCGTCACAGTCTATGTCATTATCGCGTGCGAAATGATAGAACAACGCCTTGGCGCAGCACAAACATGAGGCATAGTCGATAATAGACTCGGCGCTGCACAGGAAGGTCTTGTTGCAGACCCAGGTCTGTGGCAGCGGCCGTGGCCCCTGGCACTGCTCACAGCGACAGCGTCCACAGCGCGGACAGACTATGGGATTCAAGAGCGTGGGATCACCGCCGGCCATAACAATGGATGCGCCCAATTGCCCCGTAGCAGGATTCACCTGTTGCACGCCATGCAGCTCAAGCAGCTCCTCCAAGGCGTGTATGTGATCCTTGCTGGACAGCTTTTGGCTAGCGGCGGGTTGCTTGGTTATGGGCTGTGTAATGGGTTGCGCATTTGCAGCAGCTGCGGCTGCCGTGGCAAAGCCCGTGCCAATGCGTGGAGGCGGCGGTGGCGTAAACTTGGTATTTGCATGCCTCAAACCAGGCGCTGTTGTTGTTGTAATTGTTGACGCAGGTGTTTTCTGGTTGCCATTTAGTTGTGCTGTTGGTGGGTGCGTATGATGCGAATGTAATAAGCCGTCGATGCCATCGATGCCCGCTGCTGCTGACATCGCCATCGTCGTCCCCGTCGTCGTTGTCGTCTGGGCGTTAGCTGAACCCGCAGCTGACGCCAGTCGTTGTTGTGGGTGTGTGTGTATGCTGTTATGATGCGCGGCGGTTGTATTGTGAATTTGGTGTTGCTGACGCAGCAGCTCACGCTGTGGCAGCAACAGCAAATGATGCGTGGTCGTCTGGCCATTGTCCTGCTGCCCGGCCGGATGTTGCGCTCGTGTGGCATGCTGCAGCTGTGCGGCAACTGAACTTGCGCTACGCAGCGGCGTATCCACATACTCATTGGTGAGCCTTTCTGATTCAGGTCGCGGTTGCGCCAGCGTGACTGGGGAGGCGGGCGGCGGCGGCACTGGATCAACGCTTTGGAAATGACTAAGGAAGTTGTTGTTGCTGCTGCTGTTGCCGGTAATGGTCAACAGTGGCTGCTGCTGTTGCACTAACAGCGGCGTAGGTGGCGGCGGGCGGCGGCGTGTAAAACTGCTGGCTGCTGGTGTTGTTGCCGTTGAGGCGGATGAGGAGTTGCCGCTATTGGCCGCTGTTGTTGAAGATGAGGCGTTGCTGCTGTTGCGGCTCAAGCTGCTTGGCCGCTGTGGCAGATATGTCAGATGATGGATTTGATCGTCGTCAAAGTCGGCGGTATGTGTGAAATATGTTGCCGGTATTATAGATATCGTATTAATGGTGTTGTTGTTCGTCGTCGTCGTGTTCGTCGTCGTTGTGGTGTTAATACTATGAAGCAGTTGTTGTTGTTGTTGACTGTTGTTGCTGTTGTTGTTGTTGTTATTGTTGCTGCTAATCAAACTGTTTGTACATGTTGCTGTTGCTATATTATCGCTCATCGCCGCTGGCTCCGGCGCCCTTGGACGATGCACTCGTGGTAATAGCTTTGGGGGCCGGGGTGGCGCCAGAGGATCGCCGCCATTTCTGCGATCCATGTAGTGTGTCCAATATTGTTAGATTGGAAACCTTCAATGCCCTCGATAATAACTATGACGGGCATCAACAGTTTCCTTCATCCTCTCTCACACCAAAACGTGAGCAAACAGTATGAACAAACAGTAATATGGAACTTGAAAAGTCTTCGGGAATGCGATTGCTTTCTGTAAATGATAAGAGAGACAACGGAAACAGATTAGTGAAAGCTCCTTATGTAGACAATTAGGATATAGAATATATATATAATATGTATCGATAATATATCGATAAACTCTATAAAGCTAAAACTATAGTTTGATTTGTCCATTGATGCGTGGCATGCCCCACGGATTTTCACACCTCAACTTCCGCAAAAACACAAAAAGCACTAGACACATTGAGGCACGTAATACGTACGGTACAAGCCGCTCCGAGGCCGGTACAGTACAGTACGGTACGGTACGGTGCGGCACAGACCGGCCGGCTGGCCATCGAGCAGCAAATGTTTATACTAAATCTCATGCCATGCCGTGCCTGGTCCAAAGTACTATAACTATGCGCAATTCTTTTGTTTGGATTCAAACTTGGACGTACCCTGTGGCCATAGATGAACTTGTTTTAATTTTTTGTGGATATTAATGTTGTTGTTGTTGTCGTGTTGGTGTGTGTGCGAGGTTATAATTTAAATTTAAAAACTTTTCTTCATCTACATTTTAATGTTTGTAATTAATTTCGTTGTCGGCTTGTCGGTTGTTTGCCATTAAATAAAAAGCAGCACGGAACAAATAACTGTATATATATATATATATATATGTGTGTGTGTGTGTGTGTGTAGTACATGCACATGTATATAATATAGTATCTATGTACATATGTATCTATATATATAGTGTTGAGCTTAGCAATGTTTTTGTAGAAGGTCAAAAACTTTTTGCTGTGACTTTTGCTTTTTTTTCAGCGTGACTTTTAATGTAAACATAAAATGCCAAGATTTATTTATAATTTTTTTGTTTTTTCGATTTCGAACTACTAACTGTAGTTCACTTGAATTATAATTATGATATAATAATTTAAGCTTGACTATATCATAACGCTTTAAGTTATTACTCCTAACTTGAGTTGTTACACTTTCAATAAGAAGTTTCAAAGGTTTCTTTACCATAATCTTTTTTTCTTCTGCAAACCTTTCTTCTAGGCTTAGATTCTTGAGATTCAATGGCTTGTAGTTAGTTCCTGTGTGTAAACATAATAACTATTCAATTAGTTTAAACAAACGCATAAATTTTGTCATCTATGAAAGATCATCCTTATCTGGGCAGCTCCGCCTACACCATAACTTTCGCTCAAATTAGTAATCTTCATCTGATGTCAGAAGAATTAAATCCGCTAAAATATCGAAGAAATTGCATATCTACTTAATGTCTGTTGTTGTACATCTAAAAGCGTCGTTCCCGTCAAGCAAATGACTCATGTTCGCGGACGTCTGCTGGTACTTTACATTAAAACAATCGATACAAAAGGTTATACCCTTCTCCCACTGGAAGTGGGACAAGACAATTGCGGAGCATCACTCATCAGCCAATAGATGCTACTTTGCTCTCAGTAGGTTAAAAGTAGCAGAGAACACTCTCGTTAGACGAAACTAGCACGCTCATCCATGGTAGAATAAGAGCAGGTATGCTCACTCTCTCTTTCTTTTAGGCACTACAAGTCTTGTAAGTGAGGCTGCGTGAGCGAAATGTAATGCGGTACCCCAAAAGCGACAACTAGTCTGAGTGATGTACCATGTATTATTCTACCATTCGGTCATCCTTCCTGTTTTGGTTTAAGGCAACGGTCGGCAATGTGTGCAGAGACGTCGGCAGAATTTCGTTCATTGCATTGGTATTTGACCTTGGATACTTTGAGCGAAAAGTACTTCGTAAGATCTTTGGCGACTAACATCTTCGATTTAACGACAAACTCTACGAGTTTTGGAGGACTTCCGCCTTGGAAGAAGCAGGTAACCAGCACTTTTTGGCATTAGCGCCCTACATCTGGTCTATCATTTAGTAAGCTTTATCACTATTCAAAAACTTTACTCAAATCAAAGTGCTCATCAAAAAATCGATCTATCTAATTAAAATATTCTAATTCCAATTAATTTTCCATTATAACTATTAATTTTTTTCTAAATGCTTTCGCTTCCTTCGGCTTTGGTGTTTGTTTTTTTTTTTTTGCTCTTTCTTCTTATTATGTATTTAATTTCACTTTATTTTCTTTCTTTCTGCTTTGCCTTTATTTTTTATTTCCGCTCTTCGCTGATAAACTCGTTATTATGCAGCAATAAAAACAACATAATACATAAAAAACTTTAATTATTATTTTATTTGGAAAAAATTAGCGTATAAAATATGCGTAAATAAAATTCAAATACAGTAGGAAAAGAATTTGATGCAGACAGTCGGGACGGTGCCCGACGGTAGAATACCCTGTACCCTTTTTCTTTATAAACACTAAATACGGTAAAATGGGAATGGAAGTATCCACTTTAATATCTCCTTTCATATGATCGATATGCCTGTAAACATATATGCCTGTTAACATTTTCCTATTGACAAGTTTTCCTATTGGGAAGTTGGCTTTTATGGTGGCAAAAACTACTTTTATACCCAAAACTTCAGTATTCTTGGGCCAATGTCGTTGATTTTTGTAACACAGATCTGTGGCAATAATCAAATCAATATATTTGGGCGGTGTGGCATTGAATAAAGGTGGATGCAGTTTTAACAATTACGGTCACATGATTCTCCCCACAAAATTTTGTAACTCTAGCTCACATGTATCCATATCTACATTTATTGGAATTTTGAAGCAGTTCATAGGCGAGGGGTGAAATTACCATATTTTTGACTATAACTTTTGATGTATTTATCCGATCTCGATCATTTTTTGGACATTAGTGCACATAAACACAATGTACATTACTGAGAAGTTTCGAGTTGATAGACTCAATGGAGCGGCTGTAAACCGCGCAAATCTGTCACGTGGGAAGGGGGTAAGATATCGACTTGATTCGACAAACTTCATCTTACATTAGATTACGCGCATCTTTTGGTAAAATTTTGTGTCTCTAGCTCTTATGGTCTCAGAGATCTATCCACTCATAAAGACAGACGGACATGGTCCAATCGATACCCGGTCAGTGATAAGACTTTTTGCCCATGGAACTTAGGGTGTGCCACGCCCCCTTCAGCCTGTTACATATATTGCACAAATCTATAATACCCTTTTACACTTTGTGTACAGGGTATAAAAACTAGCCGGTTTGCAGCAGTTTTTTTTAGGCGCCTAAATAGCATGAAAAAAAAACACAATTTACATACACCAATGCAATGCTGTGTGTGTGTGTGCGTGAAAATGTTAAATAAAAAACTGCTAATTGAACTTTGACTTGGCGCATATTTTTGTGGCATTGCCTAGATGATGATTATTATGGCCGGAGACGTAGCGTATAAAACGTTTTTATAGCAAAACAACTGTATTTTTATGGCATGTTTTAGATTTATGGCCGGTGCCGTCCGTGCCGTCCGTTGTCGTTGCCTCTGTCGCGCTGCCTTATGCTAATCTTAAGCTGGACAACGTGTCGCATGAGTAATCGCTTTGCCTGGCAGACGACGACGACGTCGACGCCGCTGCCGCCGCATTTAGATAAATATTTTTGTTTATAAACACACATTAACACATATAATAATTAAAACCAAGCCACGACAAAGCCGGCAAATAAGGAAATACAGGAAATTAATAAACGCGTCGCATTAAAATTAATAAAAAATACACACATACATACATACATATGTATGTGCATACATACACTCGAAGAAATTGTTTTTGCCACGCACACAAACTGATTATGCCGATAAACAAACAAAAATTCGTATAAAATTATGGCGGATTGAGTGCGCCAAGAATTATTATAATTATTACTATTGATGCAGCATTAAAAAAAAAAAAAAAATAGTAATAATGGCATAAACTAACTTCAGCGTAACGAAGCTCGTATACTCTCTACTAGTCGCTGTTTGCACAGCAAAGAAACTTCGTTCAATATACAGAATCTTTGGTTACACTATCCAACAAAACAAAAAGAGCATATGTTCAAAACATGCAATTTTTGGTCAATTTGGACTCCCAGGTTTTGTATCCAAAAACCAAATTTACCGAAAAATCTCTATTTCCTTTTTATGGAAATTCAATAAAATTGTCCATCGGGGCGTTGTTTCGATATTCCCTAATAACTTGAAATGTCCGCAAAGTATCAATTTATCGAATCCAAAAGCAACCCCATAAAAACTTTAACTTTAATTTTTGATTCAATTACTTTGGAATAAAATTGAGTTGATTGCCCTTCAACTAGCAATTGAATCAAGGTAAACCAATTAATTTGACATAAAGTTCATAGTTAGTTAGTAGTAAGGTAACCGAGCAGCATGAGATTTTCTTCCCAATCTCGAATTTCTTCAATTAGAAAGTCCAAAACGTTTTCCGGATCGATATCACTGACCCCATTGAGGTCAAATTTGTTGCATAGTGTAATCACATATAATCCCACTAAAAGTACTATGTATCGCATTTCCCAAGATTATGGGCATGCGGAATATCTGCGAGAAGATGGTTCCCTAGCTGCTTGCTTTGTTAGATTTCGTGATATTCGTGAAGAGGTCAAAGAGAACGACAGCAGAATAGTCAAATCAAGACGATTTTCGCATTATCCATAAGAAATTAATTTCTCAATATTAATTGGGTGTTCTAAAGAGATGCGATATTGTCTCACAGAATTCGTCGTGTTCGATCGAAATATAAGAAATTTGGCAGATGGTTTTTGTTACATGACGTTGTTTTCCTTTAATAAAAGCATTATAACGCTTGTGGTGGATGCAATGGCTCATCAGAGAAGATTGACCTTGCACTCAGGTGAGCCTTGCCCATTGTGCCTTGCCTGATAGAGGAAGTTAAAAGAGAGAAAAGACAATGAGAGAAAAAGTACGAAAAATCAGTAGGCTTGCAAGGAGGTTCCTTATTGACACAATCTTCCTGACTCCCATAGGAAATCGTGAAGACTGCGTGAGCGGATAGTATACACACCTATCTTATGCTGAGCGCATTACTTCCCAAAAACAATACAAGCCTTATGTAACGCCGTAGTACTTCAGTATTTTCTAAACTCAAATAAGCTATTAAGTGGAACACCTAAAGTATGATTTCCACCATCCGAAAGGATTTCCTCAACATTCTCTGAAATGCTACAAGTTTTAAAATTTTAGCAGTATTATTTAGAATAAATATGTTGAAGGAAGAGTATTGCAAAGCGTCTTCTTCGTTACTTGGGAGCAATTTCAATTGCCTTATCGGCAATGGCACAGAGCGTAATTGGTGTGAAAAATAACTCCCACGAAATGCAATCGAGATCTTAATGTATGTAAATCAGTTTTAAACTGCGTTAAACCGTAAACAGATCTATCTTTCAACCATAATCTGGGATAAGAATTTCGAACAGATAAGCTTTTCTGGTTTCCCTTTCCTTTTTTCGACAAGTTCAGAAGAATGTAAAATCGGAAGATGCTGACTACTTTTGTAGGCTGTTACAAACTGTGCCATAAACTTATGCTACTGCTGCCAAAATGTAGAGTATAAGAAATTGTTTCTGGCGCGCGCTGTGCCAACAAAATTATTTTCTAAAAGCCAAGCAAATAGGAAAATGCACAAACACACATACATTTCAATCGCATATGTGTGTGTGTGTGTATGAAATAAAAATTAACACAAACGCCCACTTATTGACGTCATGTCCGGTACTCAAAAACAATTTTCGAGAATGACCACAATTGAGAAAAACAAAATACAACGAAATAAACGATGGAAATCACAACAACAACGACGTGCCACCATCTGAAGAACCGCTGTGAAAGACCCTCCGTTTTCCAATAAGCAAAAATACACCAAAACAACATCAAACATTAGAGTTAATGTCATTTGATTTTCTTAAAACATATATGTAACTTTTACTGTCGTTCTTTCCAGGAACTAATTAATCTATTTTAAAAATTATTTAAAATTTTATCATTTTGAAAATATTTTAATTAAGGTGCAATATCTTTATGTTTTTTTACATAATTCGCCAATATGCCTAAAAATTTTGTAATAAAATACTTATTATTTATGGGCCTTGTGAAAACATGTGTTTAGTGTTAAGTCCTGTTCACGCTTTCTTTTGCCAGTTGGTATCTTTTTGGTAGTTTCATTTGATTTTTAAGACAACAGTTTTACACTTATAACCCTTTGATTAACTCGATTCACCAAATCGTATAACAATAACTTAGTTTGTTAGCGAAAAGATGCGTTTATCCTTAAGATGAATCAATCAAGTAGGCTTTTTCGCTTTGATTGGTTGTAAAACTGATAAACTGTGATAAACAGATTCATATTTGTCGAACTATCCAAGTTGGAAAAGCCAAGAGTAATCTTGTTATATTGAATTAAGCACATACTACTTTTCGGTTCTCAATTCACTCATTGATACTACTAGCAGCATTCAAAATGAAACCCGCAACCATATTTTATGAAAAAGTTGTACAAAGAGTTTTGCAGAGATTCCCATTACTTTGGAACCTTATTCTCTTATTCTTCTTTTTTGTAATTTATTCATGGTGTTACCTGCTCTGCTCTCCTCTTATAAAGATCATACCATATCACTAAATATGAGGCGCCTTCCCATATCCAGACAAGATCAACGCCTTGTATTTAGTACAACTTTCGAACACACAATCCAAATTAAACCAAAAAATTGGACTGACTGACTTTAAGTGCATTTTCTTCTTCGTTTCTGAATAACGGATCTGCGCAATGCGCCTCCATGGCACTTACATGGGTGTCCACAAATGCCAGATTAAAACAAATATTCGTAGCTGAGAAACGTTAATCAAAATAGACTAGGGGGTTCTACCGCCTGCTCGCTCCGCTCGCCAACCGCCGTGCCCCTCTCGAGGAATATCATATCCCTCTTCCCGTTACCGTTGCTTTTCCTCTTTTTCTTCTTCTTTGTCTTCTTCATCATCTTCATGTTCTTCCCCTTTTTCATCCTCTTTCTTAGCCTCATTCCAAAAGCTAAGATGACATAACCCGATTTTCATTTCAACTCTAACGAGTTATGGCGAGTCAAGAAGCAGTAGGTTACGCTCACCCGTTCCAATTTATCGTGACAAAACTTGGCACGAATATGTACTTTATTTTATGAGATAAAATGGTTTCAGTCCCACTGTCAAGCAACGCCGCTTCAAATATATTTGGAGCTTTAATAAGAACATTTTAGATCAGTTTTCTGAAAGATTTCGTACACTGTAACAAATTCGTTGTTATTATTACGCACAGCAGAGTTAAATATAAGTGCTTGAATAAAAATATAAAAAAAAATACGTGCTTCAAAGCATGTTAACAGAAAAAAACCTCTCGAAAACCAGACAGATTTCGTTTTCATTCTTAAATGAATTAGATGGCAAAAACACAACAAAAAAAATCAAAAGCAAACGTAATTCAAAATGTTTTTTTCTTTCTTTTATAACTTAAATGTATTTTTTCGGATTTTGCTTTTTTGCTATATATTTTTAATTGTGCTAGAAAAAAAAACACATCACGGCAAACTTTGACCTTGAAATGCGCGTGTGAGTCGCAGCAGCCGCTACAAAGTGCTGCCAATAATTTTCGTTTCTTAGGTATTTATTTTTAAAATACTAGGTCTTCTTCTTGTTGTTGTTGTAGTTTTTGGTTTTTTGGCCATAGAGAATTCATTCAATTGTGCACAAAATGTGAAATGTGCCATTTGAAAAGTTTTTCATTAATAAGTGCGGCCAAACTCAATGGCTAATTCATTCAAACACGGCCAAAATGTTGTAGCTGTTGTTGTTGTGGGTTTGCGCAAACAAGTGTCACTGCCAGTTACGATTTAAATTGAAATCAAAGCAATATAAAAAGCCTGACATTATTTTAAGCAGACAGTCGGCACGATGCCCGACAGTGGAATACCCTGTACCCTTTTTTTTTGATAAACACCAAATACGGTCAAATGGAAACGGAAGTATCTACAATCGACAAGTTTTCCTTTTGGGAAGTTGGCTATTATGGGGTCCAAAATTACTTTTATACTCGTAACTCTAGTACTCTTGGGCCAATGTCGTTGTGACAATTTTCAAATCAATATATAGGGGGGTGTGACAGTAATCAAGGTAAATCGATTGCGGGGGAAGAGGGGGTTCTATTGAAAAAATGTGGATGCAGTTTTAACGATTAGAGCCACACGAGTCTCCACACCAAATTTTGTAACGCCATATCTACATGCAGTGGAGCAGTTTATAGGCGAGAGGGGTTTAGCATATTTTTGACTCTAACTTTTGATGTCGTAATCCGATTTCGATATTGACGCCAATCGTTTCAGGTTGATATATTCAACGGAGCAGTTGTAAGCCGCAAAAGTCTGCAGGGGAGAAACGGGGGCATATATCAACTCAACTCGATAAACTTCATGGGATTACTAGCATCTTTTGGTAAAATTTTGTGTTTCTAGCTCTTATGGTCTTGAAGATCTCTTCATAAGGACATACGGACGGACACACGGAAATGGTCCAATCGCTACCCGAGTCAATGATAAGAACTTATGGTCTGCCACGCCTCCTTCTGCCTGTTACATACATTGCACAAACCTATAATACCCTTTTACAATTTGTGTACAGGGTATAATTACAAACAAATTAAATCAAGAGCAAGAAATTCAAAATAACTTTTCGAGTGGGCGTTCTCGCTCTGCTGCCGTTTTGTACTTTTATGATTATTATTATTATTAGTATGTATGAACGAAACATGTACAGTTATAGTCGATTGTTTAATTGAAATGATTGGCCAAAAACAAAAGTTGAACGCATGACCCAATAATGTTTATAATAATAAACAAGTTTAAATGAACATAATAATTAGCGCATTAAAATAAAAATGCTCATAAGTTTTGCTACGAGCAAGAGAGACAGCTAAAGAGGGCCAAGTTTCTATATATATGTAAGTGTATTTAGCCATATAGATGGGTGTGTGTGTGTGTAAGCCATGGGCAAGACACGTTTTAACAATTTGTTGCCAACTTGAAGCTTAATTATTAATTTTTGCTTATTTTTTTCCTGTTGATTGCTCGTTGTTAAACAAGCAATTTTTACTTTGCTCGAAAGTTTGTCCAACTTAAGAGATCAAACGAAGGGAATCGTATATATAATTGGTCTATGTTTCCAATAATAGATCTTAAGTTAATGTAAAATTTGCTGTAGTCTAATTATATGTAATTTAAGCGTACTTCGAACAGATTTGAAAGGTTTCATTTGCAAAATGTTCTAGCAATGTCTTTTTAAGCACATATCTGTGGACTTATGACAAAACCACTTATGTCTAAAACAGCAAATTTACAGGAGAGCGAAAAGTTGATTTGACTTGCTCTATAACTTTTGACCCTTTAATCGCAGAAAGATGCCAGTAAGACAGAAATATCCCTTTTCAAAAGTTATATTTAAATCTAATAATTATAATTATATATCTTAGGAAATTGTCTTATTTCAGCAATCAGGGGTGTGCCAGAAATCTTCAGACGGTTTTGTCTCTATAACTTTTTAATCACAGATGCAGATGCCCGTAAGACAGAAATATCCCTTTTGAAAAGTTATAATTAAAATCTTAGGAAATTGTCTTATTTCAGCAATCAGGGGTGTGCCAGAAATCTCCAGACTGTTTTGTCTAAAGTTTCTTTTTAATTTTCTTAAAAAATCCGTTGTTTGGATGCTTAATTGTTAGATTTTCCGCTACCCCATTGTCACAAATCGTCACAATTTTGTGGGGTAACAAATCTCTAAAGCAAAAACACAACTACATATGTATATTCAATTGCAGTTTTTGACTATCTAGTTGAGACGTCACATATACAGAACATCGCATTTTCCCATAGCCACAAATCGTAAGAATGTAATGAAAATCCTTCCCAGTCAGTGATGACGGCGTTTATGACCAGCCCCTTCTTAAACTATTGAACTACATCTTCGATGCTCGTTCGTCGAATTGAGCTAAATGATGAAACGAAGAGTTACTTCGTTCTAGATTAATCAAAGTAGCGTTAGTTCAAACAGCTCTTACCTAGTGAAATGAAACTAAATAAACGCCTCTGATATAGTTTGATCAAACTTATCTTTTCATTGAACTCTTGAAATTGTCTTCGATTCCGGTTTGTCTAGTTATTTTATAGCGAAACATCTTCTAGTTCTTAGTTCCTTTAGTTCGCTCAGTTCTTGCAATGCTTTGTGGAGTTGTCTCAAACTGCTTAAAAAGTTTGATCGATTCGTTCACTAAAAATTGAACTAACGAACTAGCTTTACTTAAAATCGTACTGGAATCTAATAATGATCTACTAGAAACAATTTTGCTCCAAAAATATATAAGTAACTGCGCTTTTAAAGCACATTCATTTATGAATGATATTGGTTTCTAAGAAAGCTACTATGGGATAATTATACTTTTTTTTTAGGAACTAGCACGCATATTTCAAATCTTGGCCTTTGAGATGAGTAATCCTTTACAAATACTATCTTAGAAGTTCATTTACGTAGACTAAAAAGTAAAGATATTTGTCTCACAAAGCCCTTTAGCATATTCGCCTTTGATCTATTAAAAGAACTTTGTGTATGATTCAAAAGAGCATTTAAGATGCGGCGCCTTTAAACTTTTATATGACTTTAATTTCCAATATTGCTGATCTTTTGTAAACCAAAATTTATTATTTTTCTTCTTTTTGGCAATTTTGTAGGCTATTTTAATGTATTTTTTATACATAATTTTCTGAAGAGTTCTGTCAGCAATGACGACAGTACAAAGAAACGCTTTAACTTTAGCTTGACAGACAATTTGATTTTGCATTGTGTGTCTTATCAAGTAAAAACGATTTAGTAGACACATTTCTGAGCTGTTTATAAAGAAATATTGTACAAAATCGTACAATTTAAATGCTAAGCAGGTAGTTTTCAAGTTTGCGTTTTATGAAGCTAGCAGAGCATTGATATACATTATATGGCTAGATAAATGGTTAATTTGGCCAACTTTTTTTTTTTGTTTTTGCCGTTTTAAAACAAAAGGTATGTAATTTTTATGCATTGCCGTGACAAATGCTATAAATATGTGCGGATACACGCACACACAGATGCTACACACGCAGATACAAACATGCAGCGAAAACGACAGATGAAAAACCTACACAGGAAACGCTAATGACTGCAGGCGGTCGCTGCATTGGCAAACCCGGCCGGAGTGAGAGAAGACCCCTTAACCGCTGCCATCATGACAGAGCACACACACACACACAGGCACATCCTATACAGATCATTAAACTATTTAAATGCCCAGAGAAGTAGCAGCAGTCGTCGTCGTCGTCTCCGTCGAACAAACCAAGCAACTAACCAACCAACCGAGCGACCATATGTTGCGCATGGATGCTGTAGTATTGAAGTATACGGGAAAAAAGGGCACAAAACTAATAGTTTTCAAAGCAAGCAGCGCCGCACACATGTGGCAAGCTAACCAATACACTCACACACACTCACTCACACACACACTCACACACACACACTCACTCACACACACACTCACACACACACACTCACACACACTCACACACATACACAATCACACACACAGCAGATAGATCTTTCGAGCTGCTCACGCATGCGCGCATGTGTTAATGAAAACGTAGGGCTAGGGCCCAAGTTGCCTCTGGCCAAGTAAAGTTCGTTGAAGATTGTTTGATTTCTTCTTTTGCTGATGATGATGATGATGACGATAATGACACTCGGATGATAAAGCTAATACAGTAGCTGCTGGCAAATGAGAACAGAGTTCTTTCCAATTCTCACAAGTTGAGAGGATCTCACACACATTCTTCTTCTTCTTCTTAACTGGCCATAACAACCCGTTATCGTGTTACGGCCTGATGTAAATACATGCTCTCATTGGAATTACTACACACAACCTCTTTAAGCTCTACTGGTCTCGAAAGAACCCAGTGTCATTGTTAGTCGCCTCATGCAAGCTTTGACCTGTTGAGTTGGTATTCTCTAACTCGCTCACACACACAATAATAGGCTTATTTCCCAAATCTCATAGGAAATCGTTTAGAATTACAGAGCGAAGTGTTAGTTTTTGCTGTAGTTAAAACCTTTTTAAAAGAAATATTGCAAAAATGAATGCGTTGCAGTGGATTTTGCTTTGGGTTTTGATAAAAAAAAAATAGCATTAAAAGTAAAATCGCTTTTCCATTGTGGAAGCATTGACTTGCAACAATTATCTATAGGTCAAATAGTCGAAAATGTTGGCAGGTATTCGACTTGCTTATGTATAGTTTATCCTTGTATAAGAAAATACATATTGACAACATCACAATTTATATCTATGATATATTTTGTCAAGTTGACTGAATCTCTCAACATAACATCATGTTCTGACATTCAAATGCTCTTACTAATAAGCTTGGAAGACTAGATTCCACAAATCTGAGTGATATATTTTCTTCTTCAAAATGTTCATTATTTCTTAGTTATGAGCGTTTTATACTTTCGTATTGGCTTAGTTTTGTGAGTAGGTTAATAGAGTAGACCGAACTGGCGGTTCCCCTTCAGCACAAACTTCCACTTAAAGTGTAACACTTCACAAAATGCGCTTTTGTCTCCCTGCAGAGGCCAAAAAGTGAGACAGAAAGACAGAAAAGTCAAAATGTTCTTATTACTAAAACAATATTAAGTAAGTCTTTCGAAGTGCTTTAGAAGAATTGCAAGCTCATACATACTCTTTTTGGTTTCATCATTATTATATGTAACAAATGCGGGTTTGTTTTTGCTAGTGTTTACTGTAAAACAGATAAAGTTCTAGCCGCATTCGCTGCTTTAGTTTTATAGAAATCACTGAGGCTAACTGACTGACTGACTGACTGAATGTCTGCCCGGCTGACTAAAACGGAGTATTGTAGTACAGCAAAGATCAAATCACCAACAAATGAGCGAAGCTACAACAACAAAAACAACAGCGGAATAAAACTGGAAACCAAACGACGACTGACTGCAAAAGAAGCCCATAAACTACAAGTGATCGACCTTAAGATTTTACTGTGCTGATTGTCTGCTTACAATTTTTGTTTTTTCTTTCTAGTCAACAACCAGCTCACAACTTTGTCTATATATCATTGTATCTGTATCTGTGAGAGTGTGTATCTGTGTGTGTGTATCTGTATCTGTGTGAGTGTGTATCTGTATCTGTGTGAGTGTGTATCTGTATCTGTGAGAGTGCGTCAGCTGCGCCTAAGTAGGTAGATCTCAGCAGCGGCTGCGCAAGAACTGATGCTACTCTTCTGGCACTATCAAAACATGAGCACAGGTAGAAAATATATTTGATTTTTTCTTTCTTGGTTTGTAAGTATGTATCTTAGTTGAGTTGTTGTTTTTGTTGCTGTTGTTGTTGCTGTTGTTGCAACGACTAAAGTGAGTTGCAGTTAAGTGGCAGCCAAAAAGGAAGCTGCAACATGTGTTGCCTTTGGTAGTTTTGAATCTTGTGTCTAAGTGCTGTTTCATTGTTGTTGTTGGTGTTGCACACCTTTTGTTGTTGCTCTGCCCAGCACTAACAACACGACAACAGCAACAAATCTATTTGGCTCTTCGCCTCAACGCACATTCAATATGAAAACATCCAACAGATGTTTTCTATGTTTCATTGTGAAAATTTTGTTCGATTTGTATTGTGTTTTTCCTCCAACACTTTTATGTTTTTCTTTCTTCACATTGCATTGCTTCATTCTGAAAATTGTTTCATAGCTATGAGCTGTAAAGCAGCGGATTTGGTTCGTAGTTAAGGAATTCACTCTCCCAATATGACTTACGGTTACGATAATTAACTAAATTTTGTATCTTTAGTTACAGCAGACAGCTCTACATAGAGCATACATATATTTTAAGGCTAAATCTAAGAAATTTGTGTATTCAGCTCATATCCTTTTTGCACGCGCTACGTCCACGCAACAACAACAACAACCACTAACGCTTAATAACGGTAACGGGGACTGTGCCAGGCGACAGCTGTTTGGGTCTGAGCATTATTGGCAATCCAATAACAAGAACAACAACAAACAAAGCTTACGCGCACATAAAATGGTTCCCAAAATAAAATAACAACAACACATTCATGACATGCTGGTGATGACGTCAATGAGCTACAAATACATGCACACTCAGAGGCAGACAAACGGGCGTGCTTTATATATATGTATATACATATATACTATGTATATTATATATAGGTTGTTATATAGCATAACTTTTCAGCAGCCACATAGATGAGCCTATTTTTAGATACAACAACAAACGTCAAACGCTCTTCATCTAGTCGCTCCCTGTAGTGCTCTCTCGCTCTCGGTCTCGCTCTGTGGCGCTCTTTGTCACTTTGTCTTGTTTGTTGGCATTTTATTGCATAAAGTTTAGACACATATACCCAAAAAGGAGGCGTTGGCCCCACAATGTAAACAACCTGACCCGCCTTAACTTGGGACACACACAGATACAGATACACAGATACATTGGGGCACCCACACAAACACATATACATACATAGATACATGCACACACAGATACATATATGCGCGTAGATAGAGTCGTTGGTTTTCAAAGCATAGGCCTAGGCGCAAAAGTTACACGGCGCGTGACTTGATGGCAGCTTTCTCACACACACACACACACACACCCACACAGGGACAAATACACTTGACTGTCTAACGGTTGTCTGTTTGTTTGTATACCGTTATGGTGCGACATCCAGCTATTTTTAGCCACATTTGCCAAAAAAAAAAAAACAAGTAAAAGCATGGAAAAGGTTGTATATAGCATGTCCCAGGACATCCAAAAGCGAAACCCTTAACCGAAATTAAGCAATTTGAAATTTGATAGCAAAACAGTTATAGAAATTATGAGTTCCAAAAATAGCAGTGTTATAGTAGCATGAAAAAATGTAAATTTGAATGAACCGTTATTAGTTAGACTTGGATTGAAACCGTTAACGGAATACGAAATCTGCATCCTTTTTACGTCAGTCTCTATTGCAAAACCTGGTTTTGACATAACCGGAAGCACAGTTTACGCAAACACTTGACGTTTAGGCTAATGTATGTGTATCTTATAGATACGAGCACGTCTGCTGTAGATAAAAGCCTGCTAAAGTGTCTGCATTGCATTTTTTCCCTTTTTTTTGCAATCCAAGTGAAAGAGCGCATCAAGTTTGTTGCCAGGCTTGTCAAACACACTCACACACGCATAAGTTTGCCTTTCTTAAAGTCGCGTGGGCCTGTGCCCTACGCTGCTGTCTCCAATCTCCCTTGAGGTCACCTACGCAACATACGCCCACCGGAACAACGCCCACATTAACAACCAACACAACGCCCTAGACGCCTACATAGATGTACTTACACAAACACACTTTTTTCAACAAATTTTCGCTTTTTCTATTTTTGGATAACTTTTCTAGGTACTATGTCCCAATGGCGCCCCTACGCTTTTAACAAATATGGTTATCAAAGGGGGTGTGTACGTATGTGTGTGGGTGTTTGTGTTTTTGTCTATTTGGACTCGTTTTTGCACACTTTGAATAAGCCATCATTGTGTGCTCTGCTGTATAGCGTGTGCAGCTATGGAACTTTCCAACAGCTGAGACTGGACATAGGTTAGTGCAAAGTTTCAGTCAGCCGTCTGAAATTGCATCATTAGAGGCATCAACGGATTCTTATAGCATAACGTAGTAGTTGAACGTCATCCATCTAGCATCAACAATAAAAACAACAAAATCTTTGCATGGTTCGTTGGCAGCAGCATTATTGTTTTTGTTGTTCTTATTGTCGCCATTCGCCATCGTCAGCCATTCATTGACGACATTTTGTGCATAAATGTAGCCCCCCATGACCATATTTTCTAGGCACTAAGCCACTACATACTGCCAACGTTTATGGCATAGTGTATCAAAGCTATTTTGTCTATGGCGCTCAATTAATGAGTATTTTGTATGCGAACTGTCATCTGTGCATCTCTATGCTAAATAAATAAATAATTATATAGAAGTACAGTGGTAACTCATAGAACCCAGCTTATACATCGATCATAGATTTCATTTCAACACATCTCACTCGTATTTCAGGCATTCTCTACAAATCAAAGCCAAATTGCTGTCTACGGAAGTATGGCACTCTTCACTGGTCTTCAGCTATGCTGTACCCAACGAACTTGTACTTCTTGATTCCAAAATATCAACTCGTATTCGTATTTAAATAGACTCAAAACTAGCTCTTCCTTTATGCTTTTATCAATCCAACCGCTTTCTACGAGTGTTTACTGTACTTGCATATAAGCAGCTTTATAGTGGCTACTTGGGTGGCACCAAATAAAAATTTGCGCTGAGCTCAACAAAAAAAAAACAACACAAATATACCGGAAGTGAACTTGAACCACGGATTGCAAATATAATCAAATCAGAACTTTTCGTAATGATCAAGATAAAAAATACTTTGAATGAGCAGATTTTCCTAGAAAATGCAGTGAAGTTGATTTGAAAATGATAACTAGGTAAAAGTTTATCAGATAGCTTAATGTCTTGCGTTTGATTTTAGCTCTTAAATCTTAAGACAGTTGTTATCCTAAAGAATGCCTAAAATGATCAATTTGTCGTATTATGGGCGCTGAAATCTGTCGTTTCGAAAAAATCAATGCAAAATTGTAAGTTACTTCTCCTTTAACCCTTGAATATCCTTCATCAAAATGACAGCGCGCGACGCATGACGTTAGTGTACAAAAAAAAAAGAATTCGTTTTAAGGTTAAAAATTTTTTTTAATGTCATATCTTTATGACGATTTATGCAAGCAAGTTAGTCTCAAAAAACACATTTTTTACAGAAAACGAATATGCATGAAGTTTAAAGGTGTTAAGAACTTTTATGTTAATTAATAGAAATTGTATTATGAGTTAAATAGGTTTTCTGATTTCTTCTAAAGAAGAAATTACTTGACTACTGGGGTTCAAACACGGCTGTCAGGTAATCTCCTGGCTATCTCCTTCATAGCGTAAGATCTGCAACTCCGTTTGCCCCTGATGACCGCTAAAAGTTTCAAGTTTTTTTTTTCGACAGCTTAAACAAGTTGTTTAGGACGTGTTTAACTAGCTATTTGAAAATTCTTCTGCTAAGCCGTTTCCTGCTCTCTACTCAACCCCGAAGCTTCTGCAGAGTTTGTTGTACGGATTTAAGATTATTACTAAGAAACAGGGTGTTAAATTAAAGCTACCAGCTACTAAATGTTGGCATTTTTTTAAGAAGTTCAAGAAAGAAGAACTTAATAGTTGTTGCTTTTTAAGACAAAACAGCGTTTCGGTAAAGACTGCTTTGTTCCAACTGTACCTGTTTTCACAATTACTTCAACTTAAAAATTAAGCCTTTAATATCAAAGTAATTATTTTTTGTCAATCCGTATTCGTAGTCAATGTGAAAATCGGAGATGACAATGAAAGAAGAGTTTTTAACTATTATGAATAAAGTGCAAGAATACTTCCAGCTAGGGATGGCTTTTGCATAGACTTGCGAAAATTTCGTAGATTACAAGTTAATAACAAAAAGTACGATCTTTTCAAGAGTATACTTTAGAAATCTGCCTAAATCTAAAACTGTTCCACATATTTTCTTGTTGTTGTACATTTTATGTACTTGTATTTGCATGACCATTGCATTACCTTATGTTGTTGTTGTTGTTGTTTTTGCTGCTGTTGCCGCAGTTTATTTTTAACATTTATATTTTCAAAAATAAAAATTTCAACCACAAAAATAATGAAAATCACATGTTTGCTTGCGGCATAAAATGCTTTTTGCTTTTGTCAGTTTTTCTTTTTCAGTTTTTCTCGCTTGTCATTTACCGTTTTGCTTTGTTGGCAACAAAAACAACAACAACAACAATATTGCTTTCGTCAAAGCAAAATATGGCTCACACACACAAACACACTCCTGTACATCTGTATATGTACATATATGTATATTTTAAAGTAATTGTATTTGTATTATAAACCCCATTGCAGCGTGCAATGTCCACCCAAAAAGAAAAAAGAAGAAGAAGAAGAAAAACAAATGATATTTTGGCCCACCTTAAAGTCCCTTTTGAGTAAGTATCACATGCGTGAAATTTCGTCTAGTATTCTTCTTCTTTCTATCTTTCTTATTATTTTTATACCCTCTACACAAAGTGTAAATTGGTATTATAGATTTGTGCAATGTATGTAACAGGCAGAAGGAGGCGTGGCACACCAAAAGTTCTATGGGCAAAAAGTCTTATCATTGACTCGGGTAGCGTCTGTCCGTCTGTCCGTATGAGGGGATAGGCCTCCGAGACCATAAGAGCTAGAGATACAAAATGTTACCAAAAGATGCGCGTAATCCCATGTAAGATGAAGTTTGTCGAAACAAGTCGATATCTTACCCCCTTACCCCGTAACAGATTTGCGCGGTTTACAACCGCTCCATTGAGTCTATCAACTCGAAACTCCTCAGAGATGTGCGCCGTGTTAATGTGCATCTATTTTTCAAAAACTATCGAAATCGGATAAATACATCAAAAGTTAGTCAAAAATATGAAAATTTCACCCCCCTCGTCAATAAACTGCGCCAAAATTCCACTGCATGTAGATATGGATACATGTAAGCTAGAGTTACAAAATGTGGTCTGGAGACTCGTGTGACCCCAATCCACCTTTTTTTTAAAAAGGCAATCAATTTACCTTAATTACTGCCAAACCCCTCTATATATTGATTGGAAAATGGCCACAGACATTTATAAATGTATTTTTGATCTATGTTACAAAGTTCAACTACATTGGCCAAAGAATACTGGAGTTTTGGGTATAAAAGTAATATCCCATAAAAGCCAACTTCCCAATAGGAAAACTTTTCAATTGGAACTTCCTAACAGGAAAATGTTTACAGGCATATCGATCTTATGAAAGGAGATATAAAAGTGTATACTTCCGTTCCCATTTTACCGTATTTAGTGTTTACAAAGAAAAGGGGTACAGGGTATTCCACTGTCGGGCACCGTCCCGATTGTCTGCATCAAATTTTTTTGTCTTCTGGCTATGTTTAGATTTTTGTTTGCTCTTTTGAGCCGTTGTTTCAATTATGCCGTCGTCAGTTGTTGTAGTTGTTGTTGTTGTTGCTCTTGCTGTTTATGTGCCATATATTTCTGCTTGCATTACATTGGGGTAACAACTTTTGGCTGTACTTGTTGTTGTAGTTGCTATTTTTAGTGAGCGAATGCAATTAATTTGCTGTCATTTTGGTTTTATTTTTCCCTCTTGGTTTCTTTCGACTTGTAAAGTCTATTCTTAAAAACAGCCGTTGCTTAATTTTAAATAACCGAAAACAACAACAATAACAACAATCATTTTCATTAAGCTTAAATTATGTGTGTAAAAGGGCAAGAGAGCAAGAGAAACCATCAATAGTTTTTAGACAATCTCAGAATATGAATATAAAAGTTGGCGTTTGAAAAGTCGAGTTCTTAGTTGAAAAGCACGTCAAGGTGCTCATTTTCAAGTCTAACTGAATTGAAGTTTTCATCATTTGTCTAACTTTTAAGGGATTTCACAGAAGCATATTTTCAATTAAAACATGACATGGAAAAATATGTATGATTGCAAGGAAAAAACCGAAACCGTTTCGGTATAAATATATCGGCTTCAATTCGGTTATTTCAAAAAAAGTATAACGGTTAATGGTTATTGGTTTTTTTAAACAAGTTTATTTCGGTTGCGGTACGGTTAAGATTTCAAAATTCAATGGGTTGTTTTGGTTACGGTTGCGATTACGGTTGGAATCGATGATTCAAACAGAACTTCTTTGCTTAGGAATCGTTTTCAGTGATTCTGTTTGCGTTGGCTTGCGGAATTGTGAAAGCAGGAAAAAATGTTATAGTTTGATGCTTAATATATCAAGCTAGCGCTTGGATGGTATCATTAATATACCACAATTATCTCTGTTTTCTGCAATTTAAAAAATAAATTCGTGCATTTACGTTTTAAGGCGCGGCTTCAAGTCTAAAACATGAGTGTACCAGAAATCTCTTTCAACCAAATTTCACCCCAATTGCAATTCGATATGCAGGATATCACTTCAAGCCGATTTTAAGCCAAAAATACATTCGTCAATGAAACTGAAATATCTTAAGATTAGATTAGATTTGTGGTGGGTGCGATAGCTCATCAGAGAAGATGCCACAATATCTAAGAGTGTGATAAAATAAAATTGCATTTGAGCTAACGGACTTTCGTGAGATCTTCAGTTAGAAACACTTTTTTGAGAAACTAGTTTGATTAATTTAAATCAACCTTATCGATTAATCGCGATTTAGAGACTAAAATTGAAAATCTCTTGCAAATTTTAAGTGGGGAAATGAATTTGTCTGTAACGGTTGAAAGAGAGAACTATGATTTAAAGTAACGAATTTCGATGTATTACATAAGACTTTTTGTGGGATTTTTTGTTTTCGCAGCGCTTCTCGACAAATTGACGATGCACAAAACTGATATTAAAGTATTTTTGCAGTTTTTGCTTGTTTCCAACGAAATGTATATGTACTTTATATTGATACGATTGATAAAAACTTGTCAATCGCAGCAGTTTTTGTATACATTAGTCTTACAATTTAATACTTTAAGACGCAATCATTTGAACTTGTTTGTCAAGATTATTTTAGTTTTATTTAACAACAAAAACAAACGGTCTGCACAATGAATTTTCCCCAAACAGCTTACAGTATTTTCCTCATTAGAAAATTGTGTTTACGTATGCGACAAATGTATATATCTAAACATAGGTGTTTTGGTACGTTGGTCCCATGTTCATTCTGCGTCAGCAACGTCATTGTAGATTTAAAAAAAAAAATTAAATTCTTTTGGCTAACATATTGTTGTTGTTCGGTGTTAATGGCATTTTATTTTGCTAATAATAATTAAGCATTTAATTTATTTATTTATTTTCACACAACGAGCGGCACATGCGTATCTAAAGATACAGATACATATGTATCTGTAACTGTGTGTGTGTGTTTATTAATATATGACTTTTTAAATTTCCAATAGCTATATTTTTTTCTGAATGAATTTTTGTTGTTGCTCTAGGTTATTTTTGGTCTATGACATAAAGCTGGCAGCAATAAATAAAAATAAATACAAATTGAAAAGTATTTCAGATAAGTTTTTGCCAACTTCTAGTAAAAGAGTTCAGAGTTAATTGAATGAAAACTAATCGCAAGCTCATTTTTTCATTGAAAATGTCAAATAAAATAAAACCCCTCAAATCAGACACGAGTCAAAGATACACAACGCGCTGCACACACACACACACACACACTTGCAATCAAGATGTAGCGATCGATCGGCTCTATATGTGGAACGTAGCAAACCATCGATCAAAAAATAAAACCAAAAAAAAAAACAGAAATGTTAACATAGCCACTTGGACTTATCGGTTGAAAAGTTTTTACGCCTCTTTATTGATTCTCCGGGTCTGTGTGTACGTATGTATGCGCGGGGCCCATGAGCATTAACAACAAACAAAAGTAAATAAACTTTAATATTTCTACATGTTTATACCCTGTACGTATAGTGTACAAGGGTATTATAGATTTGTGCAATGTATGTAACAGGCGGAAGGAGGCGTGGCACACCAAAAGTTCCATGGGCAAAAAGTCTTATCATTGACTCGGGTAGCGATTGGACCATGTCCGTCTGTCCGTATGAGGGGATAAGAGCTAAAGACACCATTTTTTTCCAAAAGATGCGCGTAATCCCATGGAAGATGAAGTTTCTCGAATCAATTTGATATTTCAACCCCTTCCCCCGTGACAGATTTGCGCGGTTTACAACCGCTTCTATCAATGTGTGATGTGCGTCGTGTTAATGTGCATCTATGTTCCAAAAATGATCGAGATCGGATAAATACATGAAAAGTTATAGCCAAAAATATGCTTATTTCACCACTCGCCTATGAGCTGCTTCACTAAATGTAGAAATGGATACATGTCAGCTAAAGTTACAAAATTTGGTGTGGAGACTCGTGTGACCCATAATCGTTAAAGCTGTATCCACCTTTTTTCAAAAAGGCAATCGATATTGATTTGAAAATTGCCACAGACATTTATAAATGTATTTTTGATCTATGTTACAAAATTCAACTACTTTGGCACAAGAATACCGGAGTTTTAGGTATAAAAGTAATTTTTGCCCCCATACTAGCTAACTTCCCAATAGAAAAACTTGTCTAATGGAACTTCCCAATAGGAAAATGTTTACAGGCATTTCGATCTTATGAAAGGAGATAAAAAAGCGGATACTTCAGTTCCCATTTTACCGTATTTAGTGTTTATAAAGAAAAAGGGTACAGGGTATTCCACCGTCGGGCACCGTCCCGACTGTCTGCATCAAATTTATTTATTTTTTTCTGCTCGTCGTGTGTCTGTAAAAGCCTGTTTATCAATTTTTTGTATTTTCTTGGTTTACATTTGCTTTTTTAGCTGATGTTTTAAGCATGTGTCAGCGGGAAAAAGAAAGCAAAAGCCCACAGAGAGTAACTACAACAACAACAACAGCCACATGATTGCAGCATGCTTATCGAAACGCACAATCGAAATAAAGTATCGATGACGAAACAAATACATACCTACAACATGTATGTACTTATGGCAAAGTGTGTATCAGCACGTGATTTGAAGCTGTCTTTAAGTGTTCTTCGAAATTAACTAAAAAGCTAAAACAACTTGATAGCAATTTATACTTGAGATTTGAGTTTATACTTGGAAAAGCAGCAAAAACAAAAAAAAATCAGTTAATTGAATGAAATTTCAGTCATTGTATCATTTATTTTAAGTATTATCAGCTTGGTATAAACAAATTAAATGTCGCTGTCGCTGATTGCAAATAAACAAAACGTTGCTAAATTTCAGCATATAAACAACAATGTATGAAAAACACCTAATTGTTGTATTTCAGCTAGACTAAATTTATTTAAGTTCCAATTTACAACTAGTTACGTAGCACGTGTAACTGAAAACCCCTTCTGAACATTGACAAGAACACTTATAGTTACCGTGGTCTAACCTAGCTGTCCCGATCATCAAAATAATTTATAGTCTATCGGTTACCTAAGTTAATCACTGAACAGAGAATCTCTTTCAATCGAATTTCAAACCAAAAGCATTCGTTCGACGTGTCAAAAGGTTCTTTCAATCGAATTTCAAACCAAAAGCAGTACTTGAGTGTTTTTGAATCAAAGTCCATAAAATACTCGTTTTCACTGTTTTCAAATTACCTTTTGAAATCTACAACTTAAAACAAATATCAGTATTCTGATGTGCAGAATGTTTAGAACTCTAAAACTGAGCTTATATATTTGCCTAAATCGTTTATTACAATTGATGATTAATGATTTTCAAAGCTTTAAGAATTATAGCTTATTGTAGCAACATCCAAAATATTGACTATACAAAAGTACAGATAAACTTGAACCAGAATTATCCAAAAGTGCGAAGAGTGGTGAGTATATGAAAACGAACTCAAAAAAACCAAATTAAATTGAACAATACGTTTTTTGAAGCATTTGGGACTGCAATGCAAACATGCAAGAAACGGTGCCTAAAACTACGTTAAGCAGCTACTTAGAGAAGAAAATGGAATCCTACAAGCTGCTACACACTGAATCTGCACGTTAGAAGAGCTCAAACAGTGCAAACAACTCCTCGGTTTCTAGAACTTATATAGTACTAAGAAATTATGCCAAATGTTCAGGTATTCAAGATACCAAATGGTATCCGGCGAGATTTTCAACTGAGAAAGTGAAAAAATCTTTCACAAAACCTCGCTCGATATAAGAATGCATTCCAATAAGAAGCAAGTCGCATAGGGTTGCAGATAGGGCGACAAATCACACGGCCTCGCTTCAAAATCTCGCTTCGTCTAAACTGGGCGCTGTAGACTGAAGCTAGGCTTTTGCAAACTGTGCTTTAAAAGTTCTATAATAGCTTGATGAAGAATTCTCGCAGTAGTTATTCGCGGAATGTGAAGCCCTGGCGAGCGAATTTCGAATACAGCAAAAGAAGTACATGGTACTCTAAGCTTTAGTCATGCTAATAAGCCACAGAAAGAGTTTAAGTCTTGAGTTTAAGTAACATACAAATTTCAAAGAACATTTTAAAATGCGACCTCAATTTTGATGTCAAGTTGTCATTAATTAATAGAAATACATGGTTGTTATACAAGAACATCAACATATGCAGTGCAGTCGCGATACAGTGAACTAATTAAAACCAAGGGTGTTCACAATACCAAATTTGTTCACTCTATCGATTCGGGATATGCTTTTATTTATTTAAAAACAAACAATTAATTTTTAATTTTAATAAAAAAAACAGCCTTCATGGGTCGTATTTCATTACATATCATCTAATAAGTTAACTAATTTCGTAAATAAAATTCATTTTGATTGAAAAGCATAACATAAAATTCAATAAATGAAAAAGATAATGCATTACGTTTAGAATGCTTGATTTTGGTCTGTTGTTTTTGTTGTTAAAAACTAGGTTTTTAACCGAGTGTTCATTCTATCGGGACTCCACTGTATTGCTTAAATCACATCAAAAGCAAGCTAACTTCCTGTTTGTAACAAGGTTACAACCAATTGAAAATATATGATAGTGTATGATGTGTAATGAACTTACATTGATTTGCAAAAGCAATCCGGCAGATACTTAATAATTTTCTCGTTGATATAGATATATATTTTAATCCTTGTAATATCCAATTCGAGTGTGTGTGTGTATGGTGTGTGTGTGTGTGTGAAAAACAGCTAATCCAAACAGTTGTTGTGCGTTAATTTGATATATTTTGAATTTTTACACTTTTACACGCGATTTTAAGTTGTAAGATTTGCGACTTTTTCGACATACAAACATATGTATATACATATATATATATATATTTAGTAGCTGTATATATATATATATGTGTGTGTGTGTGTGTGCGTGTGTATTTAGCGTTGTTTGCTTGTATTTATTTAGCATTTATTAAAAAATATATTTTTCGCTTTGTTTTTTTTTCGCATTTCATTCACAAAAGTAAATTTAATTAACACAAACACGACGTCAACGCTGACGCTGACGCTGACGCAGACGCAGACGGCGACGTTGGCTTCAATGTTGTATTTGTTGCTCTCGGCTGAAGCTCTAGCTGAAGCTCTGTCTAATAGGCGGCGGCTTTCAGGTTTGCGTGCCAAAAAAAATTTATATTTTTATATATATATATATATAAAATAATAATAATAATAATAAGGAATTTACGCGACGGCGGCAGCGACGACGACTGCGACAGAATTTCACAGCAACATACAA
This sequence comes from Chymomyza caudatula, assembly GCA_035041775.1. Lineage (NCBI taxonomy): Eukaryota > Metazoa > Arthropoda > Insecta > Diptera > Drosophilidae > Chymomyza > Chymomyza caudatula. Next base: position 7,675,781 of record JAWNKW010000133.1, read on the forward strand.
TATACGAACACGTCGCGTTGCCTTTGTAACTGTATAAATATATATTTTTATGCAATTTATATATATGTACATAAGTACATAAGCTCGTACATATTTTTATTTGTGTTGTTGTTGTTTTATTATTATACTTTTTTTTCTCAACACGTTTTGTATTTGTTGTATTTTTTCGCTTGATATTTTTGTCGTGCTCGTTGTTGTTGTTGTTGTTGTACTTTTAAATAGACGTTGATTTTCTTTGCGCAATTTGCATTTTTAGGCACATGATTTCCATTGGAAGCAATTTCAATTTCAATTTATGCAAATTTAATGCCATTTATAAACCAAATATATATGCACATACATATATATATATATATTATTATATATTTATCTATAAACAATTTGTTGCACTTTCAACACTTTTGCACAGACTTTGTTGCTTTCGTTAACGCGTTCGTAAAAAATTGTTTACTGTATAACTATGTTGTTAAGTTTTAGCAGGCTTAAAAAAACTATTTGTCGTTTTTTGTTGCTAGCTTGTTTTTACTATATTTAATTTGTTTTACTCTTATTTTTTTTTTGAAACAAACCCAAAAAACCGAGACGTCGTCGCGTACCCGCTGCACGTTGACGAGTTGTCGTACTTTTTGAAGCGAAATGAATGGCGCTGTTCAAAGCGAGTAGCTGACAACCTCCGAGTTGCGAGTCAACGCCAGCAGCAGCGCTCAAGAGCGCGCGCGAGAGAGCGAACACAGCCGAGAGAGAGCGCCAATTCGCCGCTGTCAACCGGCGATCGACTGTAAGCGCTCAGCATGTGTGCGTGCGTGTGTCGTAGTCAATTCGCCGCACGCGCTGTTTAATTGAACAAATTTTTCATTCTCAAATTGATTAAAGCAGTGTCTGTGTGTGTGTGTGTGTGTGTGTGTGTGTGTGACTTAATTAGTTGCATACAAGTGTGCCACAGCTGATCAAGCAAATTAATTAAGCTAACTAAGATATCTGGAGAGTTTAATGAAATAACTAACAATGCGTCGAAATTAAGCTGTACAACTGTTATACTGTGACAGGAAATGCTGCGGCAGCGCATTGAGGCGAATTTATCGCACACACACACACACACATATGTATGCATGTGTAGTTACGCTCTCCGCGGCGTTTTTAAAAAACACTCAAAATCACGGCGAATATCATGATTTTACATAAACACACAACAACAAAAACTGAGCAGAATTACAATGTAAAGCGACAAACACATGGGTCGTACGGCCTTAGCGCCCAACCCCTCCCCCCCCTAAAAGCCAACCCGCTGCTAAGCCACAAATGGTGCTGGCCTGTGGTTGTCGCTCAGCGACAACGCCAACGACAACGCGCAACAACGACTTTTCGTACTAAAAACCAACCGGACGTTGCTGCCGACACAACGCGCCCCCCTTAGGCCCCTGCTCACACACACACACACATATCAAGCCCCTCACATATCAACCGAGCCGCTAACTGCGTGTGTGTGTGTGTGTTTGTGTAAAAAACGGAAATTGAAAATATGCCAACTTGTAGGCGCGCGCGTTCACTCGCCGCTCGCCGCTCGCCGCTCGCTTGACGCGGCCATGTTGACGAGTTGTTGTTGCTGTTGTTGGGGCCGCCATGCGCTGTTGAGTGTGCTTGTGTGGGGGAGCGCGGCAGCGGCGTTTGAGGGGGGTTTAAGCACACAGCGGGCGAATTCATGTCAGTTTCTTTTTCATTCATTTAAATTTAAATGCAAACACACAAACAACGGCAGCGGCAGCGGCGGCAGCAAGAGTTGAAGCGTCGACGGCAACGTTGACGTTGACGCCGACGTTGCATTCCCCTTTATGACCCCCCGCAAAACATTTTGAATGATATCGCTGTGTTTTGTGCCTACGCGGCGAATCCAAACGAACAAGTTTTCCACGAATGGGTGTGCTGCGCTGCCCACTTTTCCGGCCGCATGCATACAAAACCTGCTAATTTCTTCAGTTTCGATTTTTCTCAATGAATTTTCTTTCATATTTTCACCAAATTTGACTTGGCACCAAAGCAGCAACAACAACGAAAACAACACCACAAACCGATGTCGAGCGTTTGCGTTTGGCCAATGGCCTATAAAATGTCAGCAACGCGTTCGACGTTCGCCGTTGCCGTTGCCATTGCCGCTGACGTCGACGTCGACGTTGACGTCGACGCTGTTCGCCGCTACGTCGCGTTGGCTGCCAATATGAATGAAAAATACGCATACAGCGAAAGTAGCTGAACGAACTTTGGGGCTCTATGACTTGGATAGCTGTACTCCGTATGTATGTGTGTTGGCACACGTTGTCGTTTGTGTGTATGTGTGTGTATCTGTGTGCACGTTGCATGAGGTAAGCATAGATTGTTTGGTGTGTGTGTGTGTGTGTGTGTGTGTGTGTGTGCAGGAAAATGTAATATCAGGTAAGATGAATGTGCAGTATCATTTATAAGAAAAACGGGCTGAGTGCAACCTTATAATGTATCGGCTGATTGTACCCCATATAGACGCCAAATGTTGATTTGGGAGTTACTAGACCCGCTAGGTCAGGTGCCTAAGGAGGAGATTAACATCAGGCGAGCTGAAGGCGTAGAATCATTAACTTTCAATTAATCGTTAATTCTTGACATTTTGACGTCAATATTTGTTTTACAAGTCGCTTCAATGGGTCCGTAACGAGTAAGATTAAGTTGGATTGTTAGGTGGACTGAAGAATGGCGCTGTGTGTCTAAATTTAAGGCACGTAAAGTCAATTTCAAGAATTCAAGCTGCCTCTTTATTAGCACTTTACCATTATGTTACGTTCGACGATTTTGCCTAATGTTTCCATAGAAATCACTGCACCAATCAGAAGCTTTTCTGACTGATTTTCCAGTATTACAAATCAATTTCTGGTATTTCGACACTTCTGGCACACCACTTTTCTTTGCATAGACAAAATCAGAAAGCTTATAAAACCAACTTCTGAAACCAAGTAAGATCGACTTTCATACAGAAACTCACATTTCCCTACGTATCCCTTTCAAAACAATAAGTCTCGGAAGTGTGAATGATATCACAAAAGCAAACACAACAACGGCAAAAAGACTACGACGACTGGTTCAACATTGCTGGCTGGCTGACTGGCCGGGCCGGGCCTGGTCTGGTCTGGCTGTCTGTTAATGCTGAGTACCAGCAGCGCATTGAAGAGCGTAAAGCGAAGAGTTGCCGAGTCTGCATATGGGCAAAGCCATTAAAAGGCGAAAAGTAAATGCTGCGACTGCTGTGTACAACTTGGCAACTCTGCGAGAAACTCAACTCGAAATCTCAAAACCAGTAGCACTTTTCTTGGTTCAACACAAAGAGAAAAAAAAACAACAGCAACAACGACGTGCGTTCAACAAAAGCAACAACAACTATAGAAATAACAACGTTAAAAAAGCAAAAACCGCGTTGACTTGTCTAATAAGCCAAGCCTCAAAACGGGGCAAGCAATATGAGTAAACAAATCGTCTGAGATAAGCAAACCGAGTGAATAACAGATCCACAATTAGACGACTCTATATATAGAGTAGTCTCCAAACTGCCAAACTTTTCAAGTGCATATAATGCGGCATTGAAGGAAACCAACTTGTCGTATATTGGAAGGTAGGTTCCGCAAAGTACTACTAATTGCAAATTTAGATATCGATGTAGCTATTAATATAAGCTCCGATTTTTATAACTCTTTACTTTGTTAGCTTTAGCGCTCTCTGGTATGCTCTGAAAAAATACTCATAAAAACTCAGATAACAATGGAGTTCACTAGCTCCACTCGGTGCGACTTTCGATAAGTCCTGAATGTGCCGCCCACAGAGAAGCTTCTGCTACACACTGAAAGAGTCCTAAAAGTATGCGATATTTAGACGAAAATTATCAGAAAAACGGCTTAACTTTTTATTTAGAAACAGTTTTCACTAGTTCACCCTTTAAATTTAATATACACATGCATCAAAGATCTTATAGAGATCATCTCATATGACGTTGGAAACTTCCTTTAAATACCAATAGATAGTATACAAAATTTTAAATTGATGTATTTTTTATGCTTATAAGCTACAAAGGGGAGCCTGTGGTAGTAAGTCTGCTTTTACCCTAACCAAGTCGAGGCATAATCTCTATTCCCCTGGTTAGCTCCTCTAATCCCCACCTGGTATTAGAGCAGTGAGCTAGACTTTGACAGGGTTGTGCTTGTTGCTTGTAACCAGGTAACTGGTTGTTACGGCAAGTCAAATCAAGAGCCTATAAGTTTAAGTTCACCGAATGATTTAGAGCAACCAATTACAGCTATGATCCTAGAAGTAAACTCAGATGAAGGCTGCTACTAGCAGGGTCGAAATGGTGAATACTTCAGCGGCACTAATTCCTAAAGCGTCACCTCTTGAACCTTCTGAGGCTGGGAGTTGAGCCAACCCATTGCAGTAGATCAGGAGAATCTCATTAGTTCAGGAAGAGAAGAACTTGTCAAACCCTATGGCTGATTTTGTATTCCAAAAGATGTTTGATTCGTCGTTTTATTGGAACTTTACTTATAGAAATATGAGCTGTTGCGTAAACCAAAGCATTTCTTGCACGTCAAAAATGTTCAGAAAATCGTCATATGCTTACTGCTGCTCTAGGTAATCTTTGGCATAGTTTGGGGTAGGCTTAGGCGAAGTTTTTAAAGTATTCTTAATGGCCAGAAATACAAAACCAAAAATGATCTACTTAATCTTTCTTTTCTTCTTCTCGGTTTCTGGATTCTCCATTTACGATAACTCTTAAAGTAGCAACTTTATGAAGTCGATTTAACAACAAATTGTTGTATCAGTGACTATGTTCCGGAGCAGATCTTGAAAACTATTAAACTTTACTTGTTTACCAACAAACAAAATAGCAACAAAACAATTCGCCTCTCTCGCTGTGCCGCTCGCACTTATGCAATTTTTGAACGCTGCTTGCACGTACGTAAATTTTCCAAGTCGTTTATAATGAATGGGACTCTTTGCACTTATGCAATTTGATATGGCAGCTATGCAAAAATACAAGCGCACAATTCACCCACACACAGACAGTTTTCAAAAAGGTTTCGCTCTGAGCGCAGCGAATTCAGTCAAGAGCGCAGGCCGAGTGCAGCAAATTCGTTGTTGCTCTCATTTATGCTTTGTGCGGCGAATTGGGCGCCCAGTAGCATTCCACTCAAAACAAGACGCTCAAGCGCTCAAATTCTTACTCGTTTTTGCCGACGTCGTTGCCCATTGCCTTCGTCACGTCGTCGTCGTTGTGTTCGTGTCCGCCGCCGTCGTCGTTGTTGGCGTTTTTATGAATGAAACACGGCCGTCCAAGTCGTTTATAATGAATGGAGGTTCTGCTCGGTCGCTGCCACAGCCCGTCCTCGTGCAAGCAAAGAAATTTGTGTTTGCGTTGTGCTCTTGTTTTTGTTTTTCTTTTTGATTTTTGGTGTCTTTTAGCGCAAAGTCAAATTTTTTTGCTTTTGCTTTTGCTTTTGCATGTACTATATTTTAATATGCTACTTAATGAGCGTACTTTTTGCGTATACGCAATTTGCAATATAATAATTATCCATTTTTTTATGAACAAAACTGTTTATTGTTTATAAATCTTAATTTTGTTTATACTTTTTAATGGTACATTGCATTTTATCTTGGTTTTCTGCTAATTACACTCTGCAACAGAGAAAATATACCCGACAAGCTAAATAGTGTAGGTTGTACATCTTCTTCTTCTTCTTCTTCTTCTTAACTGGCCATAACAACCCGTTTCCGGATTACGGCCTGATGCAAATATCTCCTCCAAGCGTCTCTGTTTTCTCAGGTTGTTCATCTAGTCGAGTAGAACTCAAAACGATTTTGTTTTTTTCTGGGGAACCCTCCAATTTTTACTTTTCCGCAAAAATGTATCGCGATTGGCCAGAAAAAGAAAATTTCTAATTTTATGTTTTTCGACGATTTAAACACTCTGACAACTTTTCCGGCGATTTGGAGATGTTTTTGTGTTGGGCAAATCTTCAAAGAGTTTCCTATTGAATTTGTCTAGTCGCTATAGTTGGGTCGCCAGAGGAAAAATAAGAGTAAATAATTTTCGAAATTTTTTTTTTCATTTTTTTTGTTTAAATTTGTCCTAGCTAATTTGGGTTGTTTTGATAAACGACATTGATATCTGAATCATTTTAAGAACAATTTTTAAAATTAAAAACGGTCTGAAAAGAGAATTTATTGACCTTGAAAATGGTATAAGCATATCGATTATTCGATTTCCCATATTATGAGTTTTAAACGGGTACAAATGGAAAAAGTGTTTTTTTTTCCTTAATTTTCCCAACTTTGACGGCTTTAATGCAAAAATTTACATGAAAAAATCAAATAAGTATTAATTTTCTAAAAGTGCATTCAATTTCAAATATATTGATGGCATTAGTTTTATTTCCCTTAACTATTAGCTCAATTTATTATGAATAGTAACGATATCTATGCGTAAAAGGTCCCGTAACAGTTACATCGGCGGCCACAATTCTTATTTCAGAAAACATGGCATAACTATGTCAATTTTTGTCCGATTTTATCGATCGAGTAATCAATATCTTTGAAATTGAATGCACTTAAAATTAAAAATGGTTTGAGTTCTACTCGACTAGATGTACAACCTAACTTGTATATCGTTTTTTTTTGTCGCACAGTGTTATTTTGCCAGAATTGTCTTAAAGTTCAGCGGCAAAGTTCGAAGCCGTCGGAATGGTCTATTATTGTAGGTAGTCGTTTCGGTTTAGACTTGCCGCCGCCATAAATCAACGTTTATTAAGTCTGGCTACAACAACAACAACAACAGCAACTATTTAACCCGCACACTATTAAAGTCGGTTAATAATGCCTACGTTGTTTTTGAAGTCAGTTTTGGACTTTTGGCAGACATTTTGGCATAATGAGTTTTGCTCTTTTTGGTAAATAACTTGCCTACATATGTATACACTCACTTTGTGTGGGTCTTTTGAAATGAAGCAAGTTTTAGTGTTCATAAATAATAAAATCCATATTAGTAGCTGTGCATAACAAGTTCTGTTAGGTTTTTCCGATATTTGAAAATTCACAGAAACGGATTTATACTCAACGCCTTACAAAAATGGTCAAAAGCTGCTACTTCTAAATAATAATAATAAAAAAAAAACTATTTTCGTATTATAAGCACTTATTTACACAGTTCCACGATAGTGCCAAAGATAAGCAATTTTTAATAGTTAACAATTTTGTCTGGCGAAAACTAACTCGTGACATACTCGTGACTGGCGAAATATGAAAGAACGATGTGTTTTTTTTTTACTAAGGGGTAATATATAATAATTAATTATATATGCTTTTAGTTCCAATTGTTTTGTTTTTAAGCGAGTGAATGGCTTTTTCTCAGTTGTTTTCAAAGTACTTACCTTTTTCTGGCAATGGTAAGAATTTATGATGATATTTGTTAGATTTATGTGCCCTGTGGTCAAAGCGTAACCCCTAAGATTCCACAAAGTACATATGTATATACCAAGAAGGTAAGTAGTCGTTCATAAATGACGTCACCACCGAGGGTGGGAGGAGGGGTGTTCATTCAATTTTGACTGTGGCAAGGGGTGTGCTCCTAAAACTTGAAGCCACAAATGTTATCGTTTCCAATTCAAACATATCCATCAAAGATCTTGCATTCAAATTATAATTTTGGACTCTTCAAGTATCAATGATTCAGTTGATATTTTAATATTAGTTTCTTTCTTTACCCAAAGCTCATTTGATTTTGTTTTTTTTGGTTGCAAGATTTGTGACGTCACATTAGGGCGAGATAAATGCCTAAATGGGGCTATTTGTGACTAAAGAAAAAGGTGGAGTTAAAAATCTTCAAAATTTTGGTGACGTCATTTATGAACAGCCCCCAAGCACGTCTTAAGACATCGATTTAGACTTTTACGTCTGTCAGTTCGTCTCTCCGTCTGTCTGGAATCTCATACCTTTCTGGAAAATTCGCTAGGCGATAGATATCTGTACAGAATGTGCATCTTATCACATTATTCTTCAAATCTCATACCTTTCCATTTCGCACAGTTCACAATTTTCAAGTTGCAATCTCTTCTATGATATACAGATCTACTGTCTTTTCTTATTAGTTTATTATCCATAAAATTGAACGCCTTTCGCCTTGATGCTCCACTGTACACTATCCATTCGTTAAAAGGCTACATTGGACAAACGAAGTGGACAACGAATCGAAAATGAAAAAGGATTCACAACTATTTACTGGTGTTCAAATACTTAGACTTACAAAAGTTGACGTAACTAGCATTAAATCCCATCGGGCCAAATAACTGTTTCCATTTTAACCGTTGAAGCCATCGTCCCGCGCCAAGATTTAAGTGCTGGAGAAGCTCTCCGAGAGGCTAAGTCACGTCAGTTCTGATTCTATGATTCTAAATAGTTACTTGGCTAGGGTGTATACTGACGTAGAGAATGTCTGCCAACTCTATTTGTACCGCCTTTTTGCTTGAGCTGATGGACATCGATTGCTGTGTGAATCATATAAAGAATATGCTCCAACAATAAAACATGTCAGTTTCCTGCTTTTGAGAATTTCCACCAGCGAAAAAGAAAGCAGGAAAGTTTAACGACCCTGAGTAAATACGTTATTGGGCCAAGATTCATGACAAACTCAGGAGGAGCTTTGCAACTTTTTGCTCTCTCTGCGCATATACGTCGCAGGACAAACATTTATGATCAGCAAATTAAACCAAGAAATGTGATCTTGTGGCGTCACACACCTTTTCTTCTTCGCTTCCGAACGCGCCTTCTCCGGGAGCGTTACCAGCAACTATAGAGTCAAACAACGCAATTTGCAAAAAGATATAAAAAAGTTATCGGTAACAAAATTTGCGGTAAAAGTAGTGATGCTTTTGTGAAAATTAGTCAATAGTTATTACTCAATGTTTCGTGGCGACTTCGGATTATGAAGATAACAATACAATATCATCAATAACATCGTCATTATGGAAATTCTTACACAAATAGAGACGCAGTGGTTAATCTGTCAAATTGCTGTTGACAACTGTACTTTTGATGTTGTCAAGGATTTTGTCAAACTTTACAGCACTGTTCCAACGAATAAGAATGTCAGTATGGAAATCAAACGAAGCATTACTCTTGGTAATGGTCTCTCTTCAAAAGTTGGCTCAAGCGATTCAACAAAATATTGTAAATTTACTGTGCCTCAGGCTCGCAGCCAGTTCAGCCATTCGGAGACAGGTAAAAATTCCCTAAATCCCCGACGAGTGGGGGAAATTTTATTTGCCGGATAGCAAGGTGTACGCCGGCCCGCAGACTAATTTGGTAAAAGACCGTAATTGTTTCCAAGATAATAAGCTTTTTAATAGAAAGAGTTAGATTAGAAGAGTAAGATGTATAACCAAGTTTCTGGTAGTGCGGAGTGGAAGAACGAACGTAAGCTGGCTGCCTAAGTTTTAGAAGTCAATCTTACCTATAATTAATTCCTACAATGTAAAAAAGGTGAAACACAATCAATATCAACGTACTATTGTATGGAGATAAGGGAATACTAGGAACCCAGTTGAGTACACCAAGCGCAAATAGAAGGAATTGCTTTTTAACTGATCCAATGCGAGATTGGTGTGTAATATACTTAGGAGTATAGGAGAGGAGTTCGGCTACATAAGGATCCCAGCGTTTAATAAAACCAAGAGTCCAAGCACAACTTAGTATCAAGAAGGACAGAGAGCGTAGCGACGCATTCAAGGGGAACATCACCTTTGGAGAGCATTGACATAGTTCTGAAGAAGAATGAAACTTGAGGAAGGATGATTTAACATCAAACAAAGCTGTGGTGTGTAATATACTTAGGATAAAGAGGAGTTCGGCTACATAAGGATCCAAGCGTTTAATAAAACCAAGAGTGTAAGCACAACTTAGTTTCAAGAAGGACAGAGAGCGTAACGGCATTCAAGGGGAACATCACCTTTGGAGAGCATTGACATAGTTCTGTAGAATGAAACTAGAGGAAGGATGATTTAACATCAAACAAAGCTACAACTATACACTGTGTTAGAAAGGTCATTGGTGGATAGGGAGAAAAACAAAGGACCAAGGTGGCTGCCCTTATATGTGACGTAAGCTGAACGAGTGAACCTAGGTCGACTCCAATGTCGTCGTCATCGCAGGATATTGTGCTATCTATTCTTTCGAGTTGCCACTTTAAGGTCGGGATGTTGTTGTCCTTTCGCAAGTTTGGCGACAATAAGCGCCATTTATTGTGCTTCTGCAGAGACAAGAAGTGCGTGCTCCATTTTCGCCATATGGCACATACGCTGAAAGTTGAGTTGCGTTACGTCGGATACTGCGTCGATCGCAGTAGAGATTCTGCCAATCAGGAAATGCGCTGGCGTAAGTACATCAAGATCGTCTGTGCTTTCTGTAACCGGACGAAGTGGTCGAGAGTTTAAAATGACCGAAATGTCGCAAATAAGAGCGCGAAGCTTCCCGAAGTTGAACACATATGGCACAACGACACGAACAAAGTGGCGATGAAAAACTTCGAATTGATTCCATTTTATAGAGATTCTTGGCTTACTGCACTGTTGTGTGGGTCGCTCGAGAACAATTGCTTCATTCAGCTCATTTTTTGCTCCAACCAAGTTTGCGACGTTGTCAGTCGAATTTGAGTCCGGTTTGCCTCGTAGACTGATAATGCGTTTTAAAGCTGCGATAAATGATGCAGTCACTAGATCCTTGACTAACTCTAAGTCTTTGTGGAGAAGCACACGAAGATTGCAAAGTACCATTTTTTAGGTGGCCTGTGACTCGTCCGCGTTTTGTGGTGGAAAGGCCCACAGTAGTCAATGATAGTAGTTTCAAAGGCTGCATTGGGCTTTTTTGGTTTCAGACAAAAGCATCTTATGCATTTGCTTATGAAACTTGCAACAGTTTGTCGAAGAGATGGGAGTACTTTGGGTTCCAGCGTGCAAATAAGTTTGATGTAGGGCGCAACCCTCAACATCCTCCACGACCTTCAGCTCACTTTCTTTCGTATATCGCCATAATGTTTATAATAAGTTTTTAAAACTTTTGTTGTTTGTTTTTTTTATTTTTTCCTACAAGTAATTAAAGTAGCCTGTTCTAAAGGTTACTATTAAGAAATTTTCAAAATTTAGTGTGCAAACACAAACGTGTACAGACACAAATAAATGAAAGGATAATGGCACTCCAAGCAAACCAATCACTAAAGGAAGCAATCTCTTGGTTAAGGCGCAGCTTTTTGTCAAAACTCTGCACGGTAGGTACCTATATTTCTGGAAATAAAACGATCTTAGAAAAATCGTCACAAACATGCCCTTATACAGATGATAGGCAGAGATACCAGGATACAAGATGGAAATACAGCTCGCTTACGCAGATGTATGGAGGCGAAGCAAAAGATGTCGAGTGAGAAGCGAAAGGCTATGCGAAATGCACTGCTTCAATCACCTATAAGTAGCATGGCCAGCTCATATGATCTACTGGGAATGGCCGTGCAGCAAACCAATCCCTCAAATGTTGCAGCCCCTAAGCACCAAGAGCTTCAGACTGAAAACTACGCTGTAGGGAAAAGCAGCTTTTTACAAGAGTTCTGGAAAAACCAAGGGATCCAAATGCAAATTATAAAAAATATCCAGAGTCGCTCAAGTCACTGGACACACATAAAACCGTCTACACAGCAGACGCCTACACGCATAATGAAGGCAGGAGGTCCGAGATCGTCCGAGAAATGTGCTTACACTGCCAAATTGAAGCCTACCGAACGCTGATATTCTTGCCGTTTGCGCAACTCCAACGTAGACTAGGCACAGGGATATGCGCCACCCAGATATTGGATAGAACATTGCTGGAACCTGACCTATTTGCCTAAGCTAAAACTGGCGTTTTTAGTTCTTTAGTTATTCGCAAATATGTCTTGGCAGGACGATTCCTGCGGAATCCACAGTGAAATAGAGATGAATGGGGAGTGACCGAAGGCGGAATACCTTCTGTGGCATATGTAGTATTGAGTATAAATGGATATGGCCAGCGTAGTGAGCAGGGGGCGGAGCCCCCTAGTACACATTATGGTATTATAGAAAACTATATTGTATGTAACAGGAAGAACAGAAAAGCTCCCACGGAGGGGAGAACTGGTCTTACTTTAGCATGAAACAAAGTACATAAAATTGTAGTACTGGTATCACTACAGACCGTTGACTCAGAGGCTTACTTGGCGTTTCATTATTTTTTCAATAACATCAGTCAATAATTTAATCGCCAATGTAATATTTATAATATTTAAAAGGGCATAAATGTGTCTTAAACAAAAATACTCCAAATTATATTAACTGTGTCCTAACCCATACGCAGGATTCGCCAGGCATTGCTTCTTTCGACTAGCACTTGTGCGTCGCAATTATTCGTGGCCTGAACGGGCAGCACTTCAATTCTCCCACAGAAGCGAAATTGTCTATACTTTGAACGAAGTGCATTTTAGTCGTCTTCCTTGTCGTCAGTTAAGAGTACTTCGCATGCTTTGTACTTTATTCTCGGAATGGGAAAGCAGATTTCGGCAGACGGGCTAGGGAACCCCACACTGATAAGGTCCAAACAGTTCTTTCGCGAATGACTGTAGCCTTTCATACAATACGATGTAAGACTGATACAACGGTAGTTAGCGCACACCGTGTGGTCACATTTCTTAAGGACAGGGCAGAGGACACCAAGGTATCAATCATCAGAAGGGCGAAAGCTTCTGATCGCTATTAACCTGGCAATTGCCAGGGTAATACGTGCTCTGCCTTAACCAAGTTAACGCACAACCTCCTCGTGGTCTCCCCTGGTTAGTTGCCCTAATTGCCACCCGGTATAAGGGTAGTGAGCTAATGTGCGCAGCGTAGGCACCCCAGTTTATAAAAGGTTGTGTAAAGGGTTTGAGAACCACCCCGGAAGCATTATTGTTCTTGAACTGCGTGTTTGCGACCCTGACTTTCACCATAGCTAGGCGGCGGTATCATCTATGATAGTGGAAGTCGAGAAGTTAACTTGAGAAACGGCATTAGCCCAACATAGCCCAATAAGAAGACAGAGAAGTGTTTCCTTCACAATCTCAATGCATACTGTGCATCCACTACCAGGTTTCTCTCTGCATCTTTACAGGAAGATGCATCGGTACTTAATCCTTTAGCTAGACGCTTGACTTTTTTGAAAGAGCTTTCTTATGTCATTCCCGCTCCTGCACATCTCAAAGTTTTTTATGTCAGAAAAGGCACCACCATCAGCTCCAGATAGCGATATGCTACAGATCGCTGAGCAGTCGACTTGAGGGTCCTTCTATAGGCGGCGTTCTTCACTGCAAAAGATTCGCGACACTTCTGATCGTACCTTTGGTTCCTAGGCAGTGGGCGTTGAAAACCAAGTATGTTCAACGTGGTAGTATGCAAGAAGTGGGATATGTGCTTCCAAAGTCCGTCGGCTCTATTAGGTTCGGAGGGAGGTTGAGTGCGCTGCTTATAGAGTTTAGCGGAGAAGTCTTCAAGAGTCTACTGTGATTGCAGAGTTGATGGTGCTCTCTCTGAACGTATGACCATCAAGCACACTGGACGCCTGCCTTCCATCGATAACAACATGGTCAATGTGGAAGAATTCGCACCCAAATGTGCGACTTTTCGCATGGCAGCTGTAGTATAATGGAGCAGTCTGCTGCTTTGTAGCACCTGTCCCCTCTCCATCTGAGCAATGCACGTACTTTATCTAAGGTATTTTAGAAGATTTGTTCGGGTCTGGCACTCAGGTGTTCTCAACACAATCAAGAAATGCCTGTCCCTGCACCATACTATCTAAGCCTTAAGTCGTACCTTGAGAATCGTCACTTGTATGTCCAACAATTAGTTGAATTGTCAAAACTGTATGTAAGCAATGCTGGTGTACCTCAGGGAAGCGTACTGACCAGTCCTGTGCACAGTATATACGGCTGACATCCCCGTTGCAAATAATAATGAGAAAGCTACTTACGTTGATGATACAGTTAACATTGCAACAAATTTTTATCGAGTTGATGCATTGCAAAATCTTCAAGTGCAGCTCTATATGACTGAAAAATGGTTCAATAAATAGTGCATATTCACCTATGTGAATACGACGAAATCTGTCCTAGGGAAATCTTACGCCAGTAAATTTGAACGTCTTTACCATACACCAAAGCGATAATGTTATATACCTCGGAGTACACCTCGATAACAGACACAAATTCCATCAAAGCAGCTCCTGGAAGGCACTCGCAACTCAGCCCAAGGCAATTTTGAAACCGGTATGGACAAATGGGAACCAAGAGTAACTCAAAAGTGGAGATGCTTAAACTATACCAGTCGTTGGCCGTACGATCGGGAGATATCCATAAATATTTAAAAATACCGTTTGTTAGGGAAGTAATAAGAAGAATGGCGTAAAAATATACATGTAGACTGTATGATCCCACAAATGAACTTGCAATGGGTCTTTAGGAGTGTCTGTATGTAACTGTTCGCTCCGCCGGCAACCCACGCACTCCTGCCGTGATAGATCATATTCCTTTTCATCTTCCTTTTGCCGTTCGCCTTCCCGTTTCCCTTTCTTTTGTTTTCCTTCATCTATTTTATCATCATGCTAAGATCAGCTGGTACAGAGTGTGGAAGACGTTTTCTATTTGCTTCATTAGCAGTACGTTTCGAAAGACGTCCAAGATTCGATCGTCTTCGTATCATTGAAAAAACACAAACCAAGCATTCTTATTCCAAAAGCTACAAATTGGAGCTCAGGCCTCAAAAGGGTTTAATTCCAATGAAAGAATGTATTTACATCAGGCCGTAACCCAATAACTTGTTGTTATGGCCAGTTAAGAAGAAGAAGAAAGTAGAAAAACCCGATATAGGTTACGCGAAAATCCAACAATTCTGTGATGTACTTTAATATCATAAAATTTGCTATTATCACAAGACAGATTGTAAATAAAATATTGATATGTCTGTAATTATTTTATTGAAAGCGAAAAAGATCTCTTATTATCATTTTTCTGATGCTCAAATTGAAAGTCGTTTTGTTATCGCCATAATGTGATATTTGACAGATATAAATATTGCCTATTGTTCACAGCTTAATGGGCTACTAAAACGTATCTGTATCTCAAAGATATTGTGTATCTCCATATATGCTCCATAAAATGATACGAAATGTCAACATAAAAATCTAACTTTATGTTCATAAATGTATATTAAAATTATCTTACAACCAAATTCGAACAAGATTTCACAGCCATGGGGCGTTATTGGTGCTGTTGTTGTTGTTGTTGATATCATTGGAAGGCTCAAAGCTCTAATCGAAACAAAATTCAAATTCGATGCTTTCCCCATGGTTTCGGGGGCTTTGCATATCATAAATAAACATTCGACTATGATTGCTTGAGATACTTCTGCCCCTACACACAAAAAAAAAATAAGCGAAAAACTATTTAGCTTTTCAATATTTTAACTAAACAAATTGTGACAATCACAAAATGTGTGCTAACAAATTTACTTTTGTCGTTTTTGTTGTTTTTACTGTAACGCCAACTCGCTTCCGCCGCTTGCGCTTGATCGCAAGTCAAATAGAAAAACCAAAAGCAACAACCCACAGCAACGCATATCATATAAGTATTAAATGATACACTGAGCGAAAATATTACGGTATGAAAGTCAGTTAAAGTTGGCAAATACTCTTCTCCCACTGGAAGTCGTGCAGGAAGGAAGCAAAGAAAGGAAGCTTTCAGGGGGTGCACTTAACTTTGATTTGAAACTGATTTTCAAACAATTTTCAAGATAGACGGATTGTTTTTGATTGGAAAAGCAGTTTCAAGAAATTTATGGCACACCACTGATTAAGTCCTTTTCTGCAGAAGGACCCTGCACTAAGTCATTAGTGTTTAACGTGAGCAACTGCCGTTGGGCTCTATCTCGCGGTGCCAAGCAGAGGATTGAATCGTCAATCAACGACCCTACGAAAAATATTTCCGCATTTTTCCATTGTATGGATCGAGGCCTATCTAAACCTCTGCTGGTCTATGGGTCGCAGCACCCGGTTGTAAAACGCAACTCTACACCGAATACAGGGTTCTACCCAGATTTGGGTGTCAAACCATAGCCACCACGATACTCCCAACAGGGGGCCAACCGCAAGGTCAGGACAGAAACAAGTTTTGTGGGCTCCTGACCGTGGTACCAGAAATTAAAGCCTCCGGTCAGGCCTCACACCATCAAAAGGCACTGCAAGTTTAAACTACACACAGTTTCGGAATGGTTACCATTGATTTGAACATATTTGTACGGAATAGAATGTTGACTAGTGCATAAGCTCTAGCCGACAGATGGACCAGTATATATCATTAGCTGTTTATACTTATTTTCCGTAGGGTGAGATCTCTATTAATGAAAGTCGTTTCGGATTCTGGAAAACCATCTGCTACTGCTAAAGTATAAAAGAAGTCATCCAAAGCAGCATTAGGTTTTTTTTTTATGCAAACTGCTACATCATTAATTGAACTATAGATCTTAAATCTTTCATAAGTTCCGTTTGGAACGTAGGTCGTGAAAAGGGGCACTAGCTTGCTATAAGTCAGAGGTCGGAAACGTCGGCAGAATCTATGTTTCTGCTATAGTATTTGTGAGTCAGTTATGTGTACGAACATTTTCGCAAATTTTATATTTATATAAATATTTGTTTATATAAAGGAAATCCTATTGGGATGCCTATAGTTGTTACATCCTAGCTTGAGTACTGCGGTGTTTCTAGTTTCGAGTTATTCAGCGTAGCTCCAGCTTCCAGTCGAAATGCCTGAAATTCTGACCAAGTTCTCTAAGAATATGCTAGCCAGTGAGCGAAGCCATCCGACCTTTGATTGCAGCCTGGCAACTCATGTGTACATAAAATATTTGCATGCTAAGAACTCTAAGGATGCAACTATTCTATGGTCTTGTTAGAAGTCGTAAATCTTGACGCTCATAAGATGCATAGGCGTAATTGCTGGACCGTGAGCCCGTAACAATCTAAAACAATGGTCACTTTGCCGACCTTTGCGAAAAAATGCGTATTCATGCAGGCAACATATTGCCAACTCACAAATACCATTGCAATGACAATTCTGCTGACAGCCTTCAAGAAGGCTGAGTTATCATACCTTTATTAATGTACCCTGGCTGCAACATACAAATAAAATTAAACACACGTATGTACATATACATATTTGTGTGCAGACATTCAAAAATGTACCGCACACAAAATAGCAAGAACTGTACATTCAGCTATGTATCAAGAGTGATTTGTGCCTCTCACTCTCTCTTTGTGCCAGACTCTCATAAAATTTAGTGCCTTGAGCCGGCAAACGGCTCATACCGTGTAATTCATATACCTTCTAAGATACCATTGCCAGGGACGTAAGCAGAATAAGCTTACCTTGTGTTCTTATACTATGGTCTACAGCATGTTGGAGTAGAACCAACTAGCGCTCACTCAAAGTCGCTCCCTCTAAAAAAAATTTACGGATTCTGTGTTTATTTCATCATGTTCTAAAGTTGTTTGTGTTAGTCATGTTGTTGTTGTTCTCGCTAGATGGCGCCACTATATGAGTTGAAAAGTACGCACAGCTGAATGTTGCACATCTGCCGGACGTCCCGTGGCTCAAGCTATTTCCTACGAAATGTTTTGCTTTTGTCAGTTTACTTTTTGCATAAGCAGTTAATTAGTTTTAATATATTTTTGTGTGTTTTTTCTCTCAGTGTGTATATGCATATTTGTAGTTTTGATAGTTATTAACAGATTGCGCGGGTGTTGCCTACATACAGCCCTGGCCAAAGACTCGCACATAATTATAATGGGTGGCCAGTGAGCATTTCGCATTTGGTCATAAATGTTAAATGTCGGCGGCGTTGACCAAAAAAACTGGACAAGTGCGCCATATATGGCTACGGGGGCATGCATAGTACACATACGAGTTATGCGTAGACGACATGAGGCGTTGGCCAAATTGAAGATTCGTTTGGTATGGTTATGCTACTTATATAGAATACTTACTAGTCGGGAATGTCATGCAAAACAAAAGTAAACAACAGTAGCCACATCCGCTGTCAGCTTTGAAAATTAACGCAGTTATTCACGCAATTATGTGGCCCAGTCAAGCCAAAGCCCTGCTGGAATTCCTTTCTGCGACAAGAACAACAACAACAGCAACGGCAACGACGATCAGCATGAAATGTTCGCATTAGTCGCGGTCAACGCCGCCATCACAGCTAATTGTCCATGCTGGCAGTCGCTGCCGCCGCCAAAAAATGTTAAAGCTTTCAATTTTATGAGCTCACACGGCGGGATGGTGGCTATGGGGGCCAGGGCTCCGGGCTCCGGGCTCGGGCTTGGGCCCCTCTGTAGTACACACAAAAAGCAAAAGTGTGTCTGGAAGAGTGCCTGAGCTGGGCCACACCCGCCGCTGCGCTGCCTGATCTTGATTTCGCGTCATTATGATTCGCATTCAGATTAAACAAATTTCGTTTAAGAAAAGAAAAAATAATAAAATAATATTGTATGCATGCTGCTTTTTATGAGACATTTGCGGAGTCTTCGAGCGGCAGCTGCGCGCTGATGCTGCTCCATACAAAAGCAAAACAAACTCAATTCCATTTTGGTGAATTCGTTATGCTGTCGGTATTTGGGGGCTACTGTTTCGAATTTTTCAAGTCGCCAAATAATTTTAATGATCTTGCACAGCTCAAGTACTAAATTAACTTAAGAGCTTCGTCGCGCGGTCTCGAAGTCTCGCAGTCGAATTGGGTCTTGGATCTTGGGTCTTGACTGAAAATGATTTATTGCATTCTTGAGCCTAAGCTAAAGTGACAGCTTTTGATTTCAGTAGCAAAGGAATGCCCATAGAAAGAGTTAGCGAAAGATGCGCTAAAGTGCTTTAAAAGCTCTTAGCTTAAATGGGTGAAGATATGGCTACGAGCTCAATCCATTAGGACAAATCAATTTAGATAGCAATTTGTATAAAGATTAACGAGGATTATAAGTTGAGAGTTGGCAAATGACAAAAGCAAGATTGTCAGAAGTTTTGAGGCAAGTATGTAACTTTTGAATAAATTTGTCTCGGATAGTAGCAGAACTAAGTTGGCTAACTAGATTTTCGAAATTAGTTTTAGGGTTACCAGTTGGGCCTAGCGACGAATCAGAGCATGTCCATTTGTATCGCCCAAGACATTTACATTTAACTATGTTCTGCGGTCTGCCAACGACCTCCAAGAGATTTTGCTGTATTTTCATTTAGAATTTGCTCCATCAAATGCTTTTAGGTTAGACTTTCGACGATCTCAAATATGTAGTACTAGCAGAAAATACGGGGCTCTGCCTACTGCTCGCTCTTCCCATTCCCCCTTCCGATCTCCTTCCCGTTACTCTTCCTTCTCTACATCTCTCTCTTCGAAATAATAAGTCCAGCTGCGGCTATTGATTATCAATATCTTCCTATTCTCTTTCTCATCATCAGCCTTTACCTCTACCTAAAAATTATGCATATCTCAACCATAAACTTTCCCTAAGCTTCAACGACGATGTTAAAACAAATTTCACACCAATCGGTCGAGCTGTTTTCGAGTTCACTGGATTCAGAAATACATACAGACACCCATTTTTATATATAAAGATTTCTGACACATTCAAGGATTACTGTTGATTTGAAATTCGAAAGAATATGATATCTGGCCCACTAACGGATTTCTGTGCGATTGAATTTTCGGTTAAAAGAAATTTCTGGCACAGCAGTATTTGAGTAAGAATAATGATTTGAACGTTTTCAACAAAAAGACGATATTGGTCAAAGAAAAAAACATATCTCAATTAGCATTTGGACCGAAAATCTTATAAAAGCAAATTTGAAAAGCAAATATAATACAGCTCCTCTACCAGTCTTATCTCTGAGATAAACCTAATTATCTGGGATAGTTCTAACCGGGCCACTTCATCGAGATTTAATATCCCTAAGAGGGACATGCTTCTGCTCGTTACTGGAGCTTGTGATGCGTAGATTTTTCATGCGTCCCTTAACAATACAGGGTCCAGAATTCTTTCAAGAATGTGATATTTTCTTGAATCTATTTTAATTATAGGAGCCGAGTAGTATTTTGGCCTGTCTGAGGCCTGAAATACCAATTTAGTTCGAGCTATTTCATTCTCTTTGCTCTTCTCTTAATAACTGCTTAATGGTGTGTTTTCCAATTCCACAAAAAGGCTATGAGGCCCTATGAGGGTATTTGCCGCGCCGTTTTTTGCTGGTCTGTCCGCAAGTTCATTCCCAGTCATGTTGGCGTGGCCAGGAACCCATCGGAGTGATAGCCTTTTCCGTTTTCTTAGAAGTTCCAATTTGAAGTCGTACTAGTGGTACTCGGTAGCCATTTCATAGGTCCCTGAATTTGTTCTAGCAAGGTTCGAACTGCTTCTTCCAGAATTTTCTGATGTATGTAAAGCGAAGGTCGTCAACTTGCGGGGCATCCTTATGCGAGGCTATAATAAGTTTTCATTGGAATTGATGCTTTCAGTGTTGGGTCCCAAACACTACGCACAACCCTTTTAAGGACTTGGGTGGCTCCACTAGTCTCGAAAAAACCCAGTGTCATTGTTAGTCGCCTCATACGACAAACTTTGACTTGCTGTGGTGGTGTTAGAGAACTGACAGAATTATAGGAGGGACCGTAAAATATTAAGCCACTCATGACACGTTTCCGGGTTTTTTAGATGGAAAATTGATGAAGTTCCTAATTATGGACTAATTTCGTTCCTAAAATTAGAGCAGACTGAAAGGGAGCAGTTCCAAGTTTGTTGTTTTTAAAATTGAATTTCGATGTAATTGTTTTTGTGAGCACATTTAAGTCTAAGACTAAGCCTTATATGAGATTCGAAACCAATTTTTGGAAACGACTGTTTTTATAACACAAAACTCTCGGAAAACACAGAACCTCGTTTTTTGGCATAACTGTAATGGAAATGAATTCGTATTATATGCGAAAATCCAAAAGAACCGATTGTTCATACCGAGAGTTTAGATTAAAGCTTGCTTCAAAAATAATTTTATCACAATTAAATGTAACAAACTTTGGCCAAAAAAAAAAAAGTTTGAAAAAGCATAAAACAAATAACTTAAAGAGATCGAACCACTTAATATTATGATGAAACATAAGATGATTCTTGAGAAGAATTTGTGTAATTAAAGTACCAATATCTTTTAAAGGAATAGTTATGCTGACAATAAAGCAGAAAGGCAGCTGGTAGTATAGGTTTTGGGTGACCACCCTTGCCGCCATGTTTATTGTTTACATCCTTTTATATTTCTTTAAGGCACTTGTGTTTATCTGACGTCCATGCAATTTGCAATCTCTGCAATACACTTATATTTCCTGGAAAACTATTAAGCCATTTCTCTAGAAATCAAAAGCAAAGTGCCTCTTTATATAAAAACAAAAGCTGTGCAAACTTATTATCATCTAAGAAAAGACTGCACACGCAAAGTGACTTCCGGGAACTTCCAATTCCCAAGAACAACACATATGTATGTATATGTAAATTTAACCTTTTCTTTAGAATTCAAATTTATCAACATATTTCTATATCGATTTTCATTTGAATATGACAAGATATATATGTTTTAGTTTTACACTGAAAAGAAAATGTTGCTCGAAAATGAAGCACAAACATAATTGAAGACGTGCTTCAATTTGATTCTTGAACTAAGTTGGTTCTTTGCGTTTTTATAACATTTTTGTCACACGTGTCAAATCCGTAATTTTCGTGCTTACTTACTTTCTTCGTTTTCATCACAAAATGCTTGAAACTGTTTTGCAGTGTAGATTCTTAAAACTTATATAAAACGATGCATACTGTCTTCTAAGAAAATAGAAATGTGGAAAATTACCTATGTACATACCTTATGACCATATAAAACTGTAAAACGTGACCATAGTACGCCAAGAAGACATTGATGTCTCATGCAGCGTGCTTAGACTGGGGGTGCCAATTTTGCCGAAAACTTCAAAACTTTGATTCATTTGTGGAAATCTGGTACTTGTCAGTAGTATTCATATTGAAGCACTAGATCTGTAAAATTTCAGCCCATTTTGTATTTATACTTAAAATTTCAGCGAACAAAGAGTTTAAAACGGTCAGTATGAATATAGAAACGGTGAAGTGGAATTCGCTCGACGGTAAAGTATAGTATAAGATCACCAGCGTCACACCAACGGTTTTTATATGCAATGGTCTGTAGAAGCGGATTTGGCTATCATGCTCTGGGATTAGTTAATTGCTTTAAATTGCAAGACAATTGTCTTTGAGAAGAAGATCTTCAATTTTACGCGACCATCTCGACTGTTCTGCTTATGGGCGTTATCAATAGACTAAAAGTCGTCGAATAGAAGCGTTAGTGGCATTTGATTTCTTCTTGAAGATTGCAAACAGTGACACTTTTGCTGTCCAGTCCTCATATGACAAGCCCATGCTTCAAGTTTCAGTCAGGACAACCAACCCTTCGGCGTGCATAGAGTATAGATGCAGCCTGTCTTAAATATCCCAGTATCTCATTAGTCCAGGATACAGTTAATCAAAGTTGGAGGATCTGTCAACTAGCTGAGGGGCGAACACCCAAACTTGACACACCATACTCGATGCAGTAAAAAGGTGTACCTTAGTTTCTCAACTTCTCACGCCACATATGTTCATATCTGAGGTTTCAATACAAAACAGCTTCTATTAAGCGTTTAAATTAAAAATTAAACTTAAGTAAATGCTGAAAAAAAATTCAGTAAAATTGACAACAGTCGTTAAAATCGTAGGGGAAAGTGGGTCTATACCGGACACTTTTTGTCTTAAGCCAATTATAGTACAGAAAATTCCTTACATTCCCGGAATTTATTTATGATCATTCGAGATCTTGATCCTGCAGCTATGGATTTCTGGTTGAAATATCCACACAGTCTCTAAATTGATTGGACGAAATAGCAAATAAACAAATGAAGACAGACAGTATTTTCCCGCTCCGATTCGATGCTTGATTTTCGAGATTTCGCAATAGTTTAGTTTAGCAATAGAAAAATTTGTGATTGTTTTCAAAAATGCATACTTACCGCACATTTGACACCGGTTTCTTTTTTTTTGGAAAACAAAATTCTTGAATTTTTTGATTCAATGTAGCTATTTGAATATGTTTAAATAAATTGTTGTTTGTATATCGAGTAAAGAAAGTGCAAATTGTGATTTCTAATCGAGAATAGTTTAATATAAAGACTTTAACTTACCTTTTTTTTTTGGTTTTCTAGCGTTTGCCGCAAAAGTCGAATTGAATTTCACTTTTATATGAAGCTGTTTTTGAATTGGTTCTTTCAAAAAAAAAAGAAATACTAGAAGTTCAAAAGCTTCAAATGCACTTTAGTTTAAGAATATAAGTATGTATTTTTAAGTTTTTATTTTTATAATAGTGCACTAATTTTTTTGCCTTAAAATTTAGCTACACACAAATTACGATTTTGTATACAGTTTTGAAGAAATTTGAAGTTTATCTATGAATATGTACATAAAATATTTGCATATATGCAAGTGTTTTGTCGCAACTGTACCTTTGATTTGTGAGAATGCGCTTTGATCAAATTGTTTAAACTTTAATTAGTTGCTTAATATGACTCAAATATGAGATATTCTTAATATAATATGTTTTTGGTATATATTTAAGGTTATTTTGGTTATAACAATAAGAAGATTAATAAAATAGTTTATTTATGTTTCTAATTGTTACTTAGACACTTAACTACATATTACACATACGCACTGTGCGCACTACAAATCTATTGCGTTTTATTGAATTGTTAGCTGTTTGGCTTGTTCTTGTAGCAGTTTATGAATGTTGTTGCCAAAACTACTTAATTACTGTATTTGGCTAAATGTTAATAACCTTTTGGCACAAAACACACACACATACATATATATATAAACACATATATATATTATATATAGAGTATTATAGCAGCAGAAGTTGTAAGTATATATTTTGATGTCTTTGCTGCGTTTGCACGTTGAATGCAGGCTGACGCTCGTCCAGTAACTGATTTGCATCAAGAAACTTCCACTGGTGGCTGCAATCGTCGTTGAACCCGACCAGCGAGCTGCATGCCACACGAGTGCCAGCCGAGCGCCACACGAAAGGATGCTGCTTGGAGCTTTGGCGCAGCAGCTAAGGCAGCTCGTGCCGCACGAGGATTGAGCTTCCTTGCAACGTCCTTTGCACGAGATTCCACGAATTGGCTGCTATTAGTTTCGTCTTGCGTGGGTTTTTTATGCCCTTTTTTGTGGCACTTGCTGCATGCGTTACTTGAAATGGTCGCAAGAACGCCAAAATTGGGCAAAGTACTGGTTGCAGGGCATGTCCAGGCCGCCAAGTTTCCCAACTGTTGTTCCTGCTGCCATTTAACCTTGACCATGACCATGAAGCGTTCGCCTGAGCTGCAGCACGTCTGTGTGTGTGTGTGCGTGTGTATACCAAGGTCTGTCTGGCCAATGAATGGCTGCCGTTCAAGGTCAGCAATTTGACGGCCATTTTGAAAGCGTTGCAACGTTCAATGGCCGCCTACAAGCTGCTGCAACGGATATGCAAGCGGCTGCGCCAATAAACTGGCCTGCCGCAGCTACAGGAGGCAGTCTCTGTTGCCTTGGCAACGTCCTTCGGCAGTAGGCGTGACCTCGACATTGACATTGAAACAGTTCTAAGGGTTGCAGCCATAACGCCCCTTAATGCAGCAGCGTTGCCCATATGTTTGCTTTCCGGTTTGACAGTTGATTTTTAAACTCTAAACTCTGAAATCTGATTTTGGGCATTTCTTTTAATTAAATTTATGCCTGTTTGTGGCCTTTTTAGCAACAACTCATTTCGTTTAGTGCGCCATAAATTAATCAGTGAAAACAATAAAGATTTCAATATTATTTTCAACGACATCCGGTCGCTTGATCTCTCAGTTGGACACTTCTCCGCAGGCCACATATGGGCAGCACATAAAAACAAAACTATACATATGTATATATAAAATATACTTATATAAATACCGCAACAGACGGACGCTATTGTTTGCCCAAAATGAAATGCTTGAAATTCATTCAGAAATGAAATTTTGCTGCTTCGTGAATCAGTGAATCATTTGAATCATTGAAGAAAAAAGGCAATACAAGCTGCCATTCAATAAAGCCTCTCACATGCATACATACATATATGTTAAAAGTATTGGCCGAGTGGTACACACCAACATACATTTATATATATATAACTATCTATATATGTATGTCTGTCTGTCTGTCTGTCTGTCTGTCTGTCTCTTTGTATCGTATATGAGCAAAAATAAAAATAAATTAAATTTCATTGCTCGGCGCGCACATTTCAAATATGTGTTTTCATTGAACAAAATGCTCTCGAGCACAAAAATTGTAAAAAAGTGCACGATATATGTTTATATACATAATATACAATTATGTTTATGTATATTTCACATTGGCGCTGATTTTGAGTGCCCGTTGTGCTGGCTGGCTTCTTCTACATAATATACAATAAATTTTGTCTCTGACGTCACAAGTGTCCTAGATAATCTAGCAAGCGCGTCGAGGTGAAATGTATAAACATGAACTCATGGCAATTTTAGACGTAACCACAGCAGCAACGGCAACAGCCAACAAACAAACAAAAACACCTTTAGCCCGCTAAACAACAGCTAATAGTAGCCCAAAAAGCCATCCGACCATTAGCCCCCCATTCAAGACAAACAGCGAGCGAAGGAGTGAGAGTGAGCAACAGATAGAGAGAGAGTTGTTAAGAATCGAGGCTGCTTTACGAGGTTCGAGTGCACAAACTTCACAGAGTTTGGGGTTTTCAGCTATAAGGCCGCCCAGCTCTGCCGGGATACCTATTGCTCCTTTTACTCTGTCTGAGTTGGTGGGTTCCCCGTGTGTGAGCGGGTTAGAGAATACCACCCCAGCAGGTCAAAGCTTGTCGTATGAGGCGACTAATAATGACACTGGGTTCTTTCGAGACCAGTAGTAGGGTTTGGGACCCACCGCGTAAAACCACAATTTCAATGAAAGAATGTATTTACATCAGGCCGTAACCCGATAACGGGTTGTTATGGACAGTTAAGAAGAAGAATTGGAGGGCACGACTAAGAACGTAAACACTAAGAAGGCCCCTTGTAATCGTATGCTTAAACCGGATTGGACCTTGGAGTTCATTTTGGAGATTTTCAACGCCATGATTTTGTTGTTCTACTTCGGCTGTGTTTGGAAGTATGCCATTACTTCCATGATATTAAAGCCTGAATAAGACGGAACATGAGCAAAGTTTGGAAGACGATACTTTAGTTTGTCCAGTTGTTTGACGACGATGACCGCTTTTTGTCTAAGCAACACATTGGATTTAGAAGAGGTTATGGCACTGTTGCGGCACAGATCACATCCTTAAGCCGTTCCATGCGCCTTATTACTGAAATGCTTTATTTCTTGATGTGGAGTAAGCCTTAGACAGAGTATGGCATGATGGGCTACTAAATAATGTGAAGCAAGCTCTACCTTCTATTTATTGCCAACTCTTGACATTGTATTTCGAAGGCAGGTCTTTAAGTGTTAAGTTTAAAAATGATTTTTCTACTTCCAAGGCTGTGCTTGCTGGTGTTCCGCAGGAATGTGTATTGCGCCCAGTGCTCCTAATCCTGATGTTGACCATGTTTTTTGTTTCTCTTCGGACGAAGCGAATGCTTCAGAGCTGTTTCAGGAATAGGTTTGACAATGGCACGACGCACAGGGTTGCAGGCGAGGCATCTTAAGCTCAATATTAATGCGTCTTCAAACTATGCGAGAAACAAATCGCATGCTCTCGCTTGGAAATCTCGCATCGTGTAGCAAGCATCTTAAGGAAATCTTAGCATGAGTTCCACTATATAATATGTATGTAATAGATATTGAGTATTGGGCTTTCACTTCAGACTATACTAGAATTTGAGAGGTTAAATGATCATATCTTACGTCATTTGAGATAAGAAAGTCAGATGTGAACACTGTATATTGAATGGGTCGTAAGACAGTTTCATGAGGGAAACCGAAATTTATAAAATGTCAAAGTATCTTCCGTTTGTGTATGATTTATATAGTAACTAATCAGGAGCATAAGCTATTACTTCATCGTGAATAAGACTCTGTCAAACGCCTTTTGAACATGAAGAGACGCTGGTGCACGGTTTATTTGTATAAACTGTACTAGAGCTGCAAAACTATCGATGGTAACGATGATGGAAAATGTTCTCAAATATCGAAGTTTCGAACTTGTGAAACATTTGCACATAAGCACTACTCAAGTGAAGCTCCAAAATTTATGGAAATAAATGTATTTTCCAAAAGCAGCACAATGGTATATGAAAAGTTTAAAGTTTTGCAAAAAGGAATGCTAAGGGTTAGGGCATGCTATGAAGGATTTTGGTGAAGAATATATGTATATTTTTTGTATTGATGCATATATCAGAAGTGTTGATGCGTATATCAGAAAGTGACAATGTATCTATTGGCCTAAAATCGTCGCTTACGGTTTAATTAGCTACATATTTCTATCGTATATGCTTCGAAATCTTATATGAAAATGGAGGTAGGATTGAACATTTGTAAATATATGCAAATATGCAATTCTACATAGTTTACCGATTCAAGAAAGAAGGTTGTTAATCAGTATTCGACGAAGATTCAGCTGTAAGAATATTACAAAATATTGTTTCGATGTACATTGAATTCACACGACAGCAGATGGACAAAATAAACTGTATTCAATTGCAGTATTTTTATTAACTTTGTGATTGTGTCGTAACGTTTTGCGAAGTTTCTTGAGTTCCTCGGAGACTGTAAGATTTACACAAACATTTAACCAAAAGATGAATATTTTACACAGATAAAGCTTTTTAGACCCTCATAATGGGAGCTATTCTATTGAAACTTGGTGTAACAGTTAACAACATCGGATGGAAACAAGGTACCAATTATGGACGCCAAAACAACAAATTTAAATAATTGGTTAGAGCCAACAAAAACCGTGAGTTCTAAGCCAAAACTCAAACTAAACTAAGAGTAAATTTAACAAAGAGTAAATTTAATAACTAACAAATGCAGTATTTTGTATTGGAAAAGACCGCAGGGTAGTACTGAATTTTCAAAGTGTTCTTATGTTAGACGCATTTGAAAGGAATAATTTGATTGAAATGCTTGCATTTGTGAGACGTGTCTAAAGAACAGTTGAAATGCTACATTTAAAGAAAATGCAAACATTGAAAATGCAAATTTTCCTTAATTTTCATGGTTTGTGCAAGAAGCATGTTTCGCTGACTAGCAAAGTTTTTGCTATTTGTATATGTATTGTATTTGAATTTGACTTTTATTTCTCCTTTCAATGAAGTCCCACACACACACACACACACACACACACACCAGTCACACGGACACAGCGCTAAGCATTTAAGCTGGCACGTTCAAGTGCCCAGAAAAGTCCTTCGCCGTTGATTTTCTCAATGAACCACCCATACACACACACACACGCACACACACACACACACACGCACGCTCACACATTTAACAGTTAGCTGCCACAGTAACTGTGGTGCAGTTCTAGTGCCTGTTGCCCTAGTTCCACATGACGCAACAATATGTACCACAAAAGGGCGCCACATTGTGTTGTGGATGCCATTTGACAGCGCCTGTGAATGAATATGCTGCGCTAGTGTGCTCTCTCTCTCTCTCTCGCTCTATATCTCTCTCTCTATCTCTATCTCTATCTCTAACTTTTATGCTGCTCTCGGTGGCGCTCAGATTTGTGGCGTCATCGTCATTGAACGGTTTATCCTTCTGTTGCTGGGTGAAAATGTCATTCTTGGATTTCGGCGCACACACACACACACACACACATACGCTTAAGTTGTGTGTGTGTGTGTGTGTGTGTGTGTGTTTGCCTTGTTTGTGTCATGGTGTGCGTGCGCCTGCCCCAAGGCAAATATGTTGACTGGGTGAAAATCAATGAATGAACACGTATCACAATTTTACTCAATGAACACGCGCACACTGGGCGTATGCGTTATGCTACTTATTATGGACTTAACTTTTATAAACCTTTTAGTAATGACTTATTGCATTTTTGATTTTTATTACTATATGAGCACATGAAAAAAAGTTTGGCTACGTGACTTGCCGCCATAGCGCCAAATATATAGCAAATAAATGCTTTATTTATTGCCTCAAACACACCTACACATCTTAATAGAGACACTTTTAACTTTGTTAGCAGTTTATTGCAAATTTTCTGCCTATTTATAATTTATTGAGCGTAGTTAAAACTGGTCGGCTGTGCGGGGCTGCCAGATCGGCATGAAAGTAAAAGAATGGAATCCTGGGCCGTTAAAATATACAAAATTTCCAAGACAGTTTACGCGTTAGGTTGCTTGTGTTGCTGTCTTTATTAGAGAAAAAAATGCAAATACATATATGCCATGTCTTGGAAATAGTCACTTTCCAGCAAGTCGACTCAATGTAACGGCCAAAGATTGCGCTATATTCCTAGAAAACTGCCCAAGCATATATAAAATGTTTTGCAGGCCATCAGCGGACTTTTCAACTACTTCATAGCCTTCTCTGTTGCATTTCAACACAAATACTTCAGTGACGAAAGAGCTTGGTAACAAAACCGCCACTTGCATGGTAAAATGATTACAAGGTAAGATTAAGCTGAATGAAATACATGCACACACAGGGTAAACGACTCTTACCTTGTAATTAATATACCATTGTTCTGCTGCACTCACTATTCTTGCTATGATTTACCGTTACTTCGATTCAGCTCAACAGAAACCAAGCGCTATCACCGCTAAGCCGAGACTTTTCAAGTCATGCAGTGTTTGTTTTGTTGAGAAGCAAAACATAAATATATATAACATGCCTGTTGACGTGACACTGAGGAACAGTGCTTGGACAGTACTGTACAGTAGTGAATTGCGACCGACAGATCATTTTTTATATGCTTTAGTGCATATCTGTTCCACTGGCCGCAACTAGAGTAGCAGTATCATTACAAAAGCCTAACTGGCTTAAGAAGTTTACAGGATTCTATGTTCATGGGTTTTTGGGATTTTACTAAATAATAAATGCTTTTGGGTCAATGCATCAAATCCACATCATTCTTTTTTTCCGAATTTTTTTTATACCAAAAGTAACTACAACATTTCAGGTTGCCTCGACAACGTTTTCAACGTGTTTTTATGTCATATATCAAGTTACTGTAAGCTACAGTAAAAGTATAAGCATTAGGAATACTTTCAACTACAGTACTCTTTAGCTAGCGCACAGTAAGAACATTAAAGCTACTGTAAACTGCAGTAAATGTGAAAGCATTAGGTATAATGTACTGTTTAGCTAGCACACAGTAAGAATATCAAATAAACTCCAGTAAACGTACAATCAGAACACCTAGTTGCAGCAAACTTCAATCAATTTTTCAATTATTATAACCAACATTTGCTTAGATTTAGATTTAGTTAGTTAGATTTAGATAGTATTCTGAAAATGTTTTGTACGACAGTTTCTCTGCAAGCAGCTGATTGCAACTAGTTAAGTCCAATGGAACTAGAACTAGGGTCTTATGTGGTCGATGTGCATAATCGAAATCGATATTTCTTGTTAGCCTTAATAAAACAGTTAAAGTGCTTATGTTAATTATTGTGTTACAATCCTCTGAACTCGGATTCCGTAGAGAGTCAGAAATATTGGGAAATAAAAATTTCAAAACAAACAACTTTGGAGTTAAGCTTCTTGTTTTAGGACCTTGAGCCGGCCAAAAACATCTTTATCAGGTCGCTAATTCCATATACTCAATAACAAACTATAATTGGCTAATTGCAAAGCTATATCCAAAACTAGCTCAAGTGCGGATAAAAGGATTTATTCATGCACTTCAATATGCATTAGCTCGTCGTCGACTGGCTGCACTTACCAAAACACACATACACTTTTGAGCTCATTTGGCGCAACTTTTGAAGGACCTGCCGCTGCCAGCGTCAGGAAAAGAGCCAATCATTCAAGTGACTGCATTTGCGTCATTCACAAAGTGCTACAATGTATATACTATATGTGTGTATATGCACTCCATATATGCTACTTAAAACTATGCTTCGACTGCAGTTGCGCCATAATTGTCCTTCCACGCCCATGGCAGGTTGAACGAACTCGCGCCGCAACGTATTTGACCCAGTTTTTGCAGCAACTGCCACTGGCGTCTGGCCGCTGCGGCGCTTCATTCACAACATCCTTAGACGACTCGTTCAATGACATAGCAGCAGGAGCAGTAATGTGGACATGAATGAAAAAAACATAACTTCTGGCGTTAGTTTATGCCAGCTGCAGTCGCCAGTGCGCATGCCAAGTGGGTCAATAGCCTTTATAGAGGTGACGCCCACGTCATTGCGTCGTGACGTCATGCGCTGACACAGTTTAAGACGAACGTTGCGGTTGAAAAAAAATTGTACTTTACACTCTATAACCTATGGGTAACTTTGTTTTTAGAAAATGTGGCAAATTTTTTAAACAGATCGGGACACCAAAGTGGTGTCGATCCCTCAAATATGTATCCTTTATCTTGTATAGGATTAAAAAAGCAGCAGCCTGATAAGAGGCAACTTGCCCTTTGCATTCAAGAGGCAACACAACTTCTGAAACTTGTCATAAGGAAGTGGCAAGCAAAATGCAATCCTTGAATGTAAGTCTACGATCAAGCATCAAGCCAAGATATTATGCCTATAAAGGCTGATTCTTCTTATTTATATAAAGCTGACGCCATTCGCACACTCTTTTTCGTAGTGAGTGATAGAAGACAGCAATATCGTCGTGGGTTCCACGTGAGCATCTACCATATAGGCGCTATCTCACAGTGCCAAGCACAGAATTGATCTCATCAAGCAACGACCCAACAAGAAATATTTCCTTAGGTGTCATTTTGAAGACATCTCTGTTTGGTCATGACCTTTTCAACAGTTTGAATCGAACCTCTGCTGGTCTTTGGCTCGCAGCATGCGGCTAAATACACAACTTCACCCCGAGCCGAAGTTCTTCTCGCATTTGGGTGTTAAACCACAACTATCACGATACTTCCTAACAGGCCATGCGCATGATCAGAACAGAACACAATTCACGGGCTCTTGACCGTCCCTGGTACCGAAAAAAAGCCTCTTGCCAGGCATTGTGCTTCCACGGAGGGACCTTAAGTCAAGTGATTGAACGTGAACCACTGAAGCAGAGACACGCTCTGCCGCATACTAATGAAATATCGCGAAGAAAGGTTTAGTTAATGAGAGAAGAATGCGGCGAACTCTTCAAGTCTTCCGAACATAAGACACAGTAGACTTCTTCCAAAATTAAAGCATCCGAAAATAGCATTAGATATAAGAATGAAAAACCGTCATAAGGAGGTTACTGTTTCTTTGCAAATCTCATCTTGAGCAGTTGCCTCATTCCTCCTCTTATTAATGGCATTACAAAATGTAGACTTCCGCGAAAGAAAAATTTGTTATGGGTAAAGGAGACAGCAACGTATAGCTAGCCATCTGTCTATTGACAATAATATCTAGAACGAAAAGATAGATTTTATTTATATATTGATTCGGCGCTGTTATCAACATCTTGGCTTCTCGGATGGAACAACTTGGTTCACTTTTGTGAAAGAATTAAAGCTGGCCGACTTCCTTTGCGTCATGTAGTTAGAAATTGAGCTCTTGAACAGCTTCAGTTTTCAACCAAACTTGTGTTCAGTGATAAGGTTCATTTCTCAACCGGAAACAGCTCAAAATCTGGAAATGAGAATGACCTTTATCGTGAAGGTCGCTCATTATCGTGCAATTTATTGCCTGAAATTGAAGCCCCATTATTTTACATTTGGTTTTAACAAGACGGCGCTACTTGCCACAAAGCGCGTGGAACCATGGATGCATTGGAAGACTGATTCGGTGAACAGATAAATTAGCGCAACGGACTGGACTTTACACTCCCAGACATTTTCCTTTTTACTGGCCACAGACGATGCACTGACAACAGGTATATGAGAGACAATGGAAATAGTTTGAGAAGTTAAGTCACCAGGATTATGGCGACGATTTCAGTGTTCTGGCAAGTACCAACAATGGGATGAACCAGATGCATAAAACACTGCTTTTAATTTAGGTATGGTTGGTCTTGGGAACAGCGACAACTAGATCAAAATAATGCTGGCCACTCGGCATATCAGCGGATATGCGGGCCCTCGCACTAAGTGAAGGCTCTTTGAAACCTATGTCAAAAAAGTAAATCTCTACCACCATCTCGAGAAGAATGCAGGCATATATAAACCACTGCCAGCAATTTGTCGTCGCCCTATGCCCCACCAGGGGTTGAAGGAGTCATCAAGTTATATATATATAAAAATCAAGGGATGGGGAACGCGAAACTGTGCAGAGTCTGGCAATATCGACTAATTGGAACGGAAAAGCGAACGGGAAAGGGAATATGAAGAGGAATATGATCTACCTAAAAAGGGGCAAGGAGGTTGTGAGCGAAGCGAGAAGGAGGTAGAGATAGAGGAAGGGGAAAACGAAGAAGAAGAAGAGGAGGTGTAACGGGAAGAGGAATATGCTCCATCTCGAGAGGGGAATGGGGGTTGGCGAGCTGATCGAGCAGGGGGCGGAGCCCCGTAGTACTATATAAAAAGCCTTATTGTCTGAAAGTATCTTGAGAAACATTCAATAGTATTAGTTTAGGTAAGTAAAAGTTGAATTCGTTTACCATGATATTCAAACTTTATGCGAAATTGGATCAATACATTTTTATTCTTTGGTCATTTTGAAAAGCATTTTCTCTTTAGTCTTTAATGATATATGACGACAATCTTTCTCACAACAACAATTAACTTCTAAGAACGGCAAAGAGAACAAAATAATATCGATTAACGATACTATTTTTTACCTCATGTTCTAATGTCACGTTCGCAATCGAAAAACAGTATTTGTTTTCATTTTGTTTCATTGATAGCAGCTGCAAGTATGTCTTACTCTATGTAAATTCTACAACTTGTTTACTTTATAGTAAACGTCAACTTTCTGTGTAATGATATTAACGCATTTTGTGATCTGTTTCAACATGTACAATTCATTATTGATAGATCTGTTCAATAAACTTCACTAATACCCAACATCCAGAGTACAGAGTATCTTAAAGCCGCTGCAACATCATCCTTTTTAAACCCAAATCCATATTTCAATAAAACCGCAAACTTGCTTTCTGTGTAAAAAGTCGTTTAAAAATTTGATTTAAAACCATTAACACAATTGTAAGCAATAAGACTGTAAATTATAAGTATAACTTAAAGTAACAAAGGATTTCATTTGCGTTTATCGGGCGGCGGCTGTGGGAACACAGCATAGAGCACATGCAGTCTGTAGAAATTAGTTATGATTCTTGTTGATCTGGTATTCGTGTTGTTTATAGTGTTAGTTATCTACAAAATCTCAAAGAGTTTCTTCAGTTCGACCATTAATGCCCAGTCGGCCTTGATCAAATCGTCACGGAAATAGTCCTTGCAGGCATCAATGCTTTGACGTGAAATCTGCAAACAAAAAAAAAAAGATAAGCGTCACAAAAAATTAAAAAAATGTGCACAATTAATGTGTATCTCATAAATGTCAAAAGTTGTTTCTTTTTTTAATAAGCTGATATGGGAACGTGCCAACTGTCATAAGCATAAGGCAGGATGTGAGTTTGAACGATTAAAAAATGTAAAATTTATACGCCGCACAGTGCGCAGAAACCATAATTTTAAGTCACTGCACAGTGAGCAAGATGCACAAAAGTTACATTCCAGACGAAATTCGATAAACTGTTATCGATAAACATAAGTGCCTTTACAGTTACACGACAGAAAATTAACGAAATTATTAATATTATTTACTATTTTATTCATTGACATGTATGCCGTCACGCTCGTTTTATACAACGCTTGCCCGACTTTACGTTGGTGAGATTGGGATTGCGCTAGTATATGAACTGGGCCAATACAGCTAAACGAACAAGAGCCTCCGGGCAAACTTACTCGTGTTTAAAGGTAATGCCTTGTCAGCCAAAATTTTGTAATGTATTACAAAGATAATATTCATTGGTAAAGGCTAATAATAATACGAAGAGAACAAAAGCGTAAGGAATATGATAAGCGGTGAAAAAGGACTAAAACACCAGAAAAAATTTGTATAGAAAAAGGCGGAGGAGAAGGACATGTCTTAATCTTAGGAGCACAAAGGTTGTTGAGCGAGGTGAGCAGGGGACGGAGCTGAGAAAGGTTGCAGCCCTTAAATTGAGATATATCATATAGAAATGAAAATGAGTCCGTTTCGATTCGTACTCACGCGGAATCCAGAACATCACGACTCGGAGTGGCTTCGAATTTTCATTTCATAAAGAGTAAGCAGCCAGAACAGTTCTGTAAGAGTTCAGTTCGATTGAACTAGTTGGCACACCAACTTTAATGCAAAGCATCTAATGGCGAGCCTTGGGTGAACAACCGATTAGTATGCGCGTACATGCCGTGATTGTGGTACATCAATAAGCTTAAGATGGCGCTAGCATATAAACTCGGTAGATGATTAGCCCTTATGCCAAGTGCTAGACTTGTATTCTAGCAGCTTTAACCGAATGCTAAGTTTGCAGTTTTTCGCTTTCATATTTTACCTTAAAGCTTAGTACGCAGATTCATGAAATTTTTAATTCCCTATTAAACTCCATATAAAAACAACCGTGACAAATTTTTAAGCCACAACATTTATTTCTGCCGTACGCAGCAACAAGCAAAATACACAGCCTGCCATACTAAAAGTTGCCAAGTTTTATGTTGAGACTAAGATTGAATCAACGGCTAAATAATGTTAATGTTCCTTCTTTTCTCGGTTAACTGGTTACTCTCGGCTTTATTTATTTCATTAGTATCCAACACAACATTATATTGCAGATTTCGTGGCGGAAAATTTCGCGTATCTCCGTACTAGGCTTAAAAGTTATTTTAAAAGATACCAAAAATTGTGAAACGAAATGAATAATAATAATGTATGAGCTGTTTTTATAAGAAAGTTTAACGGGTTTGATGACTAAATAGTAGTTTCTAGCAGTCTTTCAGTAGTAGTAACCTAGGCTCAAAAGAAGGCTTGCGAAACTTGGGCCTGGGCGCTTGAATTGAAAAATTACAAAAATTGCTTCATGCTCATATTTTTGCCCACTGTGCGTAGGGGTGTGCACGTGCACTGGCGTAGCAGTCGCCGTCGACATACATCGCATAACAATTAAAAAATTTAAAAACTTTTTGTGTTTTTTTTTTCGGACAGCCTTTAGTTTTTATTGTCGCTTATCGTGGTGGCCATTTATTGTTGCCAATTTTTACGGCGTTTTTTTAATGCGTTTTTTAATGGCGACTCGATTGGATCACATTGGATCGGATCGACCCAAGCGCCGGGTGGGGCTGGTCTTTTTATGAATAGTACTTTTAGGTCTAAAGATTGCGGTCGCTATTGATAAGCGCAGCGCATTGTGCGCTTTTGAGTATTGAGAAATTATTTTTTTGTTTCTGATTATTATTTTTTTGTAACGATTTTGTGCATATTAATTAGCCAGGCATTGATTATTGTGAAATCTATACAAAAGAAGATGCGTCTAGACGTTAAGGTTAAGGAATAAACCAAACCCATTTGCCATTTATGGCTATGAATACTTAAGTGGTGGCTTTATTGTATTCAAATTGCAGGATATGTGTGGGCCATAAAGCGAGGCCAGACAAAAGGCGCTTAAAAGGGTTTAAAATCTTCGATTTCTGTATATAATTAAACTTTTATTAAGCGAATTTTTAAGCAAAAACTATAGGCTTCTCGATTATATGAAATTGCACTAATTCACTAAAGCGGAAGCAAAGAGTTGGAAAAAACTCTCGTAGGAAAAACAGCAAGAGCTGTTCCGTTTAAAAAAGGTCAAATAAACCTCTGAAAACTTACACGTGGCATTAAGAGACAACCTCTGGAAAAAGCTAAAGCATTTGCTAGAAGTTTGGAGACCCGATTCACCCCAGCTGAGTTCGCACCTCAAGAAGCAATTTCTTGTCACTCGAGAATAATAAAGCTCCTGGATATAACTTAACTCTCTTACCCATCCCGCAATATGCAGTCGTCAATTCATTTCTAAGTCAAAGAACATTTATTGTTTCAATCAAAGATGCGACTTCGGGAATAAAAATGATCAGAGTCGGTGTTGTACACGGCAGCATTATTGGGCCGATTCTGTACAGATTATTCAAGAGGAGGAACTTCATGGTCGCTACTTATGTTAATGAAATATATATATATATATATTCTATACAGCCTTTCTCTCATTCACTCCAATTTACCTCAAAACGGTAGAAAATTAAGCCAAAAAATGGAACACAACCTTCAAGCATCCGTCAACTTTGACTATACGCTAAGAAGCAAACAACCGCCCGATCTAATCTTTAATGGAAAGATTATTTTAAGGAAAAGAAGTCACTGTTACCTCGGAGTCCACTTTGAGAGACAACTGACTTGGGGACCACACACCCCGGTGGGATGTAACTTATGGGCCACCGCGCGCTGTTGTATAAAGGTGATGCTTTAACTTCTAGGCAACAAATTTGAACTCCATAAACGGTATCTTGGCTGTAACATACCTTACCGCTAAATTTGACGTCTTTGACGTTTGACATTTTATCAATCGATTTTGCAGGACCATGAGACACATTTTCTTTAGTTTTGGATACAATTACTTTAGAATAAAAAGAGGGGTAAAATATTCGAAAATTGGTTACATTGTTTTGAGTTCATCGTGTCATCCATAATCGAGTCAATTAAAGTTTATCGATATAATATTCAAATTGCTGATGAAGCAGCTCTCGAAAATCGTTCTGAAAAACCAAAACCACTGAAAATGTATGTTTGAGACATGTGCTTTTCTATATAGCCTAGTGTAATCGGTGGAAAAGTATGTTTTTATTAGAGCAAAAACGTATTTTAATTAATTTAATACGAAAATATTGCCAAAGTTCATATGAATCAAACATAACGATGTGTCGTTGTTTACCAGAAATGAAATGTTTGAAAACAATTCTTAGTATTGTCAAAAGTTTAATTGAATATTCCCGAAAACTGTTTTCACGATTAATGCTATCAATACGATTATGCAGAAATCAATTAGTGAAGACTTTATTGGGCCTTTTTACGTGAAGAAAAAATAGTACTATCAGCAAAAATCAACACAATTTATTGACAATTTCCGTGAAAATAAATTCATTAAAATGAATTTTGACTGCATTAAGTTTTATGTTCATAGGAACTCAGATATATTGCTAATTGCGGCTCTTGAGTGTGCTTCAAGTGTTTCTACAAACAAACTAATTGGATTATTTTGGAGCAATCTTTATTGACTATTTATATGGCCTTGCCGGAGTATCACAAAAAACTGATAAAACTATTTTTTATACCCTCTATTAATAGGCGCTCACCCCACACAAAACCCAGTCCATTTGACAATAATTGGAAGCAGCAAAGCCACGATGGAACACTGAACTGAATCCTCTCAGAAGTGCGTCAGAGCTCACGTGATGATGCACTAATGTAAAGCTTAAGCCGAAGTGAATCAATGCGCATAAAACTACGTTAAAGTTAAGCAGTATACGATAGTTGCCATTTGTGGGTCAACCGAGTTCCCGTAACAAAAAGAAAACTTTTCTCTGTTGTTGTGTGTATTTAAAGTGCAGCAAGCAGCGCTGCTCGGAAAGTAGGTTACAGTTACGACGACGACATTGCTGGCGACAAAAGTCAATGAACGGTGGCTCGGCGCAAGTAGCAAGTGCATTGCCGTGGAAGGTAAAATGTGACGTCAGCACGCATACACACAGGCGCACGATACACATTAATGAACGCATGCATAGTTTGGCCAATGAGCTAACCCAGCTAGTAGCTGCCGCCCGGGTTTGAGCCGCCAGGTCAGGAGGTCAGCCATGACATAATACCCTTTACTGTAGTCGTAGTCGCCATCGTCGTCGCTCGAATGTCATTGAATGCTAAAAATAGCAAATGTCTGTAAATAGATGTTAGTCATTGGTGATGAAATCCCCCCAACCGCCATCGAAACCCCCAACCACTTAGTAACCAGCATACAACGCCCTCCCCTTTGCACGGCCTTGTGGCTGACAGCTTTTGATGTTCGTAGCGTTGCAGGCCATATTATACTCTTGCAAAGTGCATCATGCATAAAATGCTTTGGTACTAGACTTGAAAACGCGGAACCGCAGACTCATCTGTATGTCTCCATGGGCAGCGGCCAGCAACCCCACGATCTTGTGTCTCCTTACACCTGACCTAGGATAACAACTGGCCAAGAGCCAGTCAAAAGGACCTTATCAAACAGAAGTACGCGTGTGCGGCTAGTGCGTTCAGCGCCCTTCAATGACAAACCTTTGACATAGAGAGGTGTAGCGAGTTCATAAACTGTTGGGAGTCTCAAAGTTGTAGTACCTTCGGGTATGCAGCTCATATCAGGCGTTTAAACTGGTGCCACGGATAGTCAGTAAAGCCCGCATAGCCGTTCTTTCGGGGAGCTTCGTGGCGACTGACTCAAAGCAAGAAGTAGCTTTACACGGTGCGTAGTTAGGTGCAACTCCAACCAGCCGGCTGCTGGGGCCCAGAGACGGCAGAGGTTTTGGATAGACCGCAATACTGCTCCGATGGTCCTTGACCGCAACAACATTTACGGATATAAAATTTCTGGCAAACTAGCACGAAAAGGCGCTGCAAACTCTATGGAAAGAAACACGGTCAAAAAGTCATTCGCAAATGAACTGTTTGGATCTTATCAGTGTGCCTTTAGGCCACCATTGAGCAGGTATTCACCCTACGCCAAATCCTGCGAAAGACCCTCAAATACCAAATCGACAACCACTATCTATTTGTCGTTTAGGGTTGAGGGATATCATATACTCCGAATTGTCTGAGTTTGGTATCCTTGCAAACTTGGTGCGACTTTGCAGAATGACGTTGAGCAACAAGCGAAGCTCTGTCAAAGTCGAGAGGAACTTCTCTAAACGTTTTGATACTGAGCGAGGCTTTACACAAATGCTCCTGCAATCTCTTCAACTTTGTTACGCAGAATGTGTTGCGAATGGATTGAAAGGGAGTATATTGAACTATAAGAGTGTCCAGCATACGTGGTTGACTCGATATTATTGGTCATACTAAGTGTACTTTTGCCATGTTGGGTCTGGTTATAAATAAGAGCAAAACCAAGTATGAATATGTTTCTTCGAGTGAACAGCCGCTGCGTTTTGACCGTTATATTGATGTTGAAAACTATACTTTTGATGATGTCAAGGATTTCTCCTACCTTGGATGTTACTTCACTCTCGAGAGACGAAACTAAAACTAGAGAGTTATAGAGAGACGTTCATCCTTCCCGTTTTGCTTTATGGCGCTGAAGCATTGGTGATGACGTAGTTTAATGAAAATGCTCTTGGAGTATTTGAACGGAAAGTACTCCCTATGATCTTTGGCCCATTACGCGTTGGCAACAACTACCGCATTCAAGAGCAAAGCATGAAGATGAAGCGGAGAATCCCTCCCTTCAAAGACAAAGGAGTACTCGAGATCACCAAGTGCAAGACAAAGGATAAGACGAAGAGGCAGATAGACGGAAAAGTGGAGAAGGAATTTGATAACGAAGTGGAAGTGAGGGTAAAAGTAGAAAAAGCGAGAAGGATTTGTACATATTGATACAAATAAGAGTGAGAAAAAGGAGCAGGATGAGATGTAGATGGATCTGGGGGATGATGTGGCCCCCTAGTTAAGAAGAGTATACCAACTTCGTCGCTCCTAGCTTTAATTTTCCAAATGCCTTTGGTTTTTTTTATTACTACTCTACAGCGTCAACCAATAACTTTTACAGCAAATTAATTTAATAAACTCACAGCAAAGTGAGCTCAATGAGCAATTAATAGCCCCAGCTCCTCGCACACACACATAATTTCTGACATACACGCATTAGACTGACGTCATCGATATCGAATCGATATTTGCGTGTTACATTATCGTACTAAAATAGCGCGAAAACTAAGTTTATTAGTTATTGATTAGATTCAGGCCCAGAACAATCCTGATAACACAATAAAAGTACCATTTGACGTCAGAATTTTCAATTAAATTTTCATTGTTAATCAAATGATTCAAGTTTCGGTTGCCCATTAAAGACCTTTTAACGCCACTTAACTTAACAATTAGTTGTTAGTGTAATTGTGTTGTGGCCTCTGAGAGAGTTCCTAAAACTTGGTCAAGTAATTTGATAAGACAGACAAAGCAAAATTTATGAAAACCAATTTTAGACATGTTGCAAGTGGCAAGGAATTGTGCACCGCTGCCTCTAGTGCACGGCAAAACTTGGTTATGTTAATGGGTTGTTGAGTTTTTGTTCATGTCTGGCTGCTAAAAAGATGGATTACTAATTCAAGTTTAAATATCAAGAGAGGTAACTTGTTTCTCTATCCACCCTGATTTCATGGTTTCATTTAGATAAAAGCAAACTTCAAGCACAGGATGCAACCTTCACTGGACCACAGACGCAGCTTGTTGCTAATGAAGCTTTAAGTCTACCGATAAATGGCAGCGAAAGGATGCAGTGTTGCATTCAAGGTTGTTTAGGAGCTGCTTGGAAAAATGGGTACAAAAATAAATTTAGATTAAAGATATAATCTTTGGTATACACAAAGTTTATAAAGAATTTGCTAATATTTACGTAAAATTTATAAATGCCGTCAGACGTGCCGATAATCGGCATTCCAACACACAAAAGTCGTGAAAATTTAAATTCAACATGTCTGACAACCCAACAATCTGCCCGCCGAAGTCTATCAAAATACATCGACTGTGTTGATGTTTTATTGTCTCAGGGCTTTAGTCGGCATGCAGATTGTTGGCCCGTCTGACCCTAGCTTAAAACGTGACGTAAACAGGTCGCCTACCGGAAAACATCTCTCTTGTGAACGAAAGGATTGGCACGCTGCAAGCTCGATAATATCGAAGATATGCAAAGATTCTTCATGAAAAGGCTAATTTTGCGTTGCTGAAGTGTGCTTTGCGGTTGAGCGTCCCTAGACTCACTCAGTCAGTCACTTTTCTTAGCCTAAAAATCATCAATGCCGATATAATAAGCATTAGAACTGCAAAACTTTCGATAGGGAAATAATGGATTATTTCCCTTGTGTCCCAATATCGAAGTTTAATTTCCTAATCGATAGTCTAAAACTGCAAGCGGTAGAGTCAGTTCTGCTCTTTTTTAACACACACTAAGCAGCAAAGGTTATTGTTGTAGGAAGAAAAAAAACGAACGTATCTATTTCCTGAAAATATCGAATGACACGACTATCGATACTTTTGCAGCTCCAATAAGGACCATAGAAACGTCTCTTTATGCAGATATCATCTAAAATTTTGAATGGTAAATCTCAACGCGCTTTCTCTTAATGTGGCGTCACAAAATGTTATAGCAAAAGAAAGACATGCACTTAATGTAGTTTTTGACCTTTTAACAGTGACGTCACTCACCATGCATCATCACAATTTGATGACACTCCCCTTCCCCCAACGTGGTGATTTCATTTATGATCAGCCCTTTATTATATTTGGTCAATTTTTGGTAGCAGAGTGCAAATCGAATCGGTTTTTCAACAATAATTATGATTACGTATAACTCCGATTGGAAGAGACAATTCAATTTTCCATAAATCTCGCCCAAGCTGTGGAGCCGAATTATTGTTATGGCTACATCTATTGGCACTAGTTTCATTCCACATCAACTTACCT
The DNA here is from genome assembly GCA_035041775.1 of Chymomyza caudatula. Lineage (NCBI taxonomy): Eukaryota > Metazoa > Arthropoda > Insecta > Diptera > Drosophilidae > Chymomyza > Chymomyza caudatula. Next base: position 7,718,833 of record JAWNKW010000133.1, read on the forward strand.
TGCTTATAAGCATATCATCTGCTTCGAAATGACGTCCAAACATTTTTGGTGATTCACCAGGAATTGGTTCGATTTTGACACAAATCTCTTGACCTTTACGTGCAAATTCTATATTCTTGTGATTCGATTCAATGGACGTCACAATGCCAATGTCGACAAACTGCAAAGAGAAAAGGAGAGACACAAATATAGTAAGTGTGCGGGACCATATTGAGGTATTTAAGGTTTATACAACGCATTTTGTCATATTAGAATATTGAGGTATTTAAGGTTTATACAACATATTTTGTCATATTAGGCGTATGCGTAATATACTTAGCGGTACATTTGCCGAGAACAAATGGGCAACGCTTCCGCGTAGCCTTTGTCGAATTACTGATAAGTTGTTTAAATTGTGCCAAGTAATCAGCCGAAAGCTTATTTGGCATGCAAAACGCATAAACCCCAAATCACTGACAATACAAAATAACTTCAGGTTGAAATTAACACAAATAAATATATAATAAAGCGATGTTTTCGGAGCACCGAAATTTGGATACTTTGTACCCATTTTTTTTAGATACGCAATTAGACCCTAGGGTTCTTGGCCTGTAGGAGAAGAGGTAGTTTCTAAAAAAGATCCATTCGTCGAACTTAACCACGTTGGACATGCGCATATATTGCTCCCTCATAAGCAGCTCAAGAAACGTAAAACAGTTAATTTAAATGGAAAAGTGAACTCAAACTTTATAAAGTTGGCATAAAAGTGCCCAAAAATTTTTATTTTAAGCCCTTAACGAAGAAATGTCGAAAGGGACCAATTTTTGGAATTCAACTTATTTTCCTGCAAAAATATTGAAGCCAACATCACTAGGATTTATTTTTTTTGACTGCAAATGCAGTCAGAATTCGAAAAATCTACCAGAAAAACATTACTTTAATTTTTGTTAGAATTGTGATGACGAAGTTAAGAAGTTTGAAAAGCGACACAGATGATGTAAAGATATGAAGGTTTGAAGATATGAAGATACAAAGATATGTAGTACTTATGAAGATAAGTAGATATGAAGATATGAAAACACGAAGATATTTAGTACTTATGAAGATATGTAGATATGAAGATATGAATGTAGGAAGATCCGAAGATACGAAGATATATAGTGGTTATGAAGATATGAACATGTTAACCAACTTGAATTCTTGAATTAGAAGACGTTATAGCTAGTATAATTTAGTAAGTTTTTTATAAACAATTGAAATTTTTGGCATTCTGAAACTTTTGAAAAAAGAATAGCATACTTCTGCTGACATACTACTACATATCTTACTGCATGTGGAAAAATTAGGACCTGCATTATGTAAAAAGTTATAACAAATTGATAGTAACGCAGAAGAGCAAGGGAAATGCAGATTTTGAAAACTGTTGAAATAAGGTGTTTCGCTTATCCTTGCGTATGCAGGAAAAAACTTGGTTTTATCTTTTCTCGAAACACTCATTTACTCATTCTTTTGCACATGCGCGGACTTCGTTTAAGGTGTTACAAGTTTGCTGATAAAACTCATAGGAGTACTCACCATTTGCAGAGTATTGAGGTAAGTGAGTAAAATTCGTAAAAGGTTTGCCAAAATACTGAATGCCTACTTGGCGCTAGTCTGGTCGCATTTCTGGGCTGGCTGGACGGACTGGACTGGCTTATCAGCGGCGCATCTGGCGCAAGTTTCATGTGTGGCGGCGGCGGCGGCTACGACTTCCTCAATATTGAGCCGCTGCCGCAATAACCACTGATAAAGCGGAATTGTGGGTGGGTTGGTTTTGGTTTGGTACTGTGGTTTTTTTTTTGGTTTTTTTTCGGGTGGGGTTTTAGATAGTAGTGAATAACAAAAACAACAATAATGTGTCTGGTCTCTATCGCTGGCTAAAGTCATTGAACTAAATTGTAACATGTTTGTTGTCGTAACCCGTTTGCACTCAACAGGAAACTGTTGCTACCAACGCATAAGTCGCAGTTGCTGTGAACGTCGCTGTCAACGTTGCGGCGTTTCCTGTGGGCGAGCAATTGCCCCACACACACACACACACACTCATACACACACTTGGTCACACTCACATATAAAATATGCTAGATATTTTCATGGCGGCCACGCTGTAAGCTCTGCATGTGAGTGAGTGTGTGTGAGTGTGAGTGTGTGTGTGTGTGTGTGTGTGTGTGACTGTATTTCATTCAAACCAAATAAATTATTGAAATTTTTTCGTTTTTGTGTCGCTTTTGGCTTGTTGCTATCGGTGCAAATAGCTACAACACATGTAGAAACACACAGATACACACTCACACACACACTCACACACACTCGCACACACTCACACACACTAACACCGCGACATTTGTCACCATTTCCTGTCGCTGATTACTCATACGCTCCGTTTTCTTGCGCACCCGTTGGATTTTCATTAAAATGTGTTAATTTATGTTCATTTCCACACAATCTTTTTTCCTTTTAACTTTTGCGTGGGGGTTTTTCTAGCATTTCCCTTCAAATTTTTGATAATCGGTTTTTATGGTCTCCAAACAGTTTTTTATATACATAAAGTGTTTAAAGTTACACATTTTGTAGGAATAAATTCTTTATAAGGTGGGCCTAAAATGGATAATAATGCATGTTTTCAAATTAGATTGCAATTACGGTGAAAGGCGAATACGTTGGGAAAATTATATTAGTTATATTAACAATGAAATGCAATCGAGCAATCGAAAAATCGACATAGTATTCGGATTTAAGAACATTATTATTAGTTATCTTAAAATTCAAAAGCTTTTCAGTTCCAAAATTCGATGGAAAGGCTGATTCAGTATTCTTAATAGAATTAAGCAGTCAAGCATTTCGAATACAACTGTATAATGGCTTTTGTGGAAGCTGCCGTGTACCCTTCTTCACCTGCCCAGCTCAGTGTAGAATAACTAACCAACTTTCTTCAAATTTCCGTGAAACCGGATTTTAAGACTACTTCAAACTTAAGTTTGATTCAATATTCCAACAGGCGCCTCCAAGCGCCTAGCTTCGAGTAGAATATGAAAGCAATTGCAGGTATCTTACTCCTTTTGTGGCATCTTTGCTTTCCCGGGACCCCAGATTCAATATTCTGACAGCAGTCTACAATGAATTTTATGGAAATTGTCTGATTACCAAAGTTTCTAACTCCTTTACTGGCAACTCCTAACTCCACGAGCATCCCAAGCATTAATAAAAAAAACATTCAAGTCACAAATTTCAACTTCAACCTTTCATTACCCACATTTTCGAAGGTTGCTTACTGCTACGGCATTATATCTAAAGACTTAAGACTATTAAAAAAAACAAGCGAATCTCTTTTTTAACCTTTTCCCAGCTTTCCCACATCTATATATAAAATCAATCATAATTTATTGGTTTTCAATGCTAACTAGCCTCAAAGAAAGATTGATGGATTTGAATGCTACAAAACACTTTATGCACATAAATACTCGTATATTCAAAATGTATAATATGTTATATTTATGAATATTTTGCTACAGCAAATATTTGGCCTACAAAAATGTGAAATATTTTGTTTTTCAGGTTGGCCACAACAACATGTAAATATATATATAAATTCGCCTACTTTTTCTATACCCTTATACGTAGAGTATTTACGATTTATCGTGAAGTTCCGTCGATCTTATCATATGGTTGCTCATTAAATATATTTTTATACGAAAGATTAAATGTTTTACCATAGTATAATAATAACAAGGTAAGATTCATCTGCCGACTTTGTTGACGTTTGGAACAGACGGAACGATTTGCACGCAAAAAGGGGCGGGTGAAGATCAATCTCACCTTTGTATTAATATACTATGGCTTTGACTAAATATCTCTTATTATATGAATCCCTCATTCCCGGGTCGACCAAAGGGTGATGACAAACTTCTTTCATCTTTCTTGATCTACGGCCATTTACAGATTCAGCTGTGACCAAGTCTTGCGCGGTGTTGGTGCTTGATTTCAATGTAGTTTTTCTTGGTCTACCAACTCGCCGTGCACCTTGGAATTCCTTTCGAGGACTGCTTCACGTTGTTTTCATTTGTTCTACACAACTACTACTACCTCCGCTGGCTGATTTCGGCGCTCAACAGTTTCGTATCTCTTATATATCACAATTCTTGGGTCAATAAAATTTGCGGCTATCGGATCTTCAGAATGCATCGCAGGCAGCGGTCTACGTATGTCTGTATTCTTCTCGAGTTGGAAGTAGTGACTTTCCAGTTTTCACAGGCATTCAGCAGTATGGATGTGACGAAGGATACGAAATGCCTTAATTTAGTACGTAGAGAAGTTTTACTGAAATTCCATACTAAGGACAACATTCCAAGGGCGCTGCAGGCTTTACTTATTCTGCTATTAACATGCAGATTCGTTGCTGCATCGGACTATAGTATAGTTAAACTACTTGATCTCCTCAATAGGCGTCTATCGTAGGATCTGTCTCAGCTCCGCTGAGTATCTGAGTGTTGAGTTGGGGGCAGACAATTTCCAGGCTTTACAGCAGTACGGTTATGATATTGGACTCGATGGGTCATAACATAGTGCGTAGGTAAATTCAACTGTACTTATTCTGTACGATTTATTTCTATACTGAATTTAAGAGGCTTCTTTTGATGTGAGGACTCTATCATGCAAAACCAGCACGTATGCCGTCATTAAAGTCTGTTATTTCTCTCGTTTGGTGTGACGCACTGTTGGTGTTACGCTAAAATTAGGTTAAGTATTTGTGTGTGTGTGTGTGTGCTGTGTTGCTAACACGCTAAAGCGAAGCGGTAAAAGCGAAAAGAAGAGCATGCCAGTTTTTTAATAAGCTGCTGTTGTTTTTGCGCTAGATGGCGCCACATCACAAAACATCTTTAATCCGAGCACTAAAGGTAATGCCACATACGAATTTAAATCACTGTTCAATGGCTCTAATAAGTGTATTGAAACTGGCGGGGAATATTACTCTATTTTATGTACAACTGGTTTTTTTTTTTCATATCTTACGTGGTAACTAAGCGCCAAGTAAATATATATAAATATTTATATTGTCCGTCTGCTATCCTCCTTCTCATACACCAATTAAAGGGGAAAAATATATAAATGGGCCTTTGAAAATAAATGAAAATCTGTCAAAAAAAACCGATATCACAGAGGAAGAAAAAAAATACGAAGAAAAGATCAAATGCGTAAAGCAGATAAGAAGTGGCGAGAAACGACTAGACAACGTTTCTACCAAAAAAAAAAGGGTGGAGAAGTACCTGCCTATCTCTTAGACGCATGGGGGTTGGTTAGCGAAGCGAGCGGGGGCAGAACCCTCTAGTTTTAAATAAAAAAAAATCTAAAATATTCAAATTTCTTGTTTTAATGATGTTTTCCACTGGAAATCTCAAAACTTATTTGCAAAATATGTATATGCTATGTGCAGTAAAGCTGCAAAACTATCGATAGTACTATCGATATATCGATTTTTTCCTTTGTGTGTCACTATCGGTAGTCTAAACACACGGTAAGCGGCTAAGTTTGGGAAGGTAGAAAGGAAAAAAAACCGATAGTACTATCAACAGTGTCGAACCGATACTATCGTTACTATTGAATCTTTTTCGAAACTATCGTATGGCGACACTATCCTTAGTTTTGCAGCTTTAATGTGCTCTCTGGTGGGCCTCGCCTAATGTCGAGGTTTGAGAATTCGATTCGAAAATCGTTCAATATTCTTGCATAAAGTGTATGATAGCTTTGGTATCCCAAAAAAAGGAATTTCTTCGGAGGTTTTTTTTTTTAATTTTTCTTTGCTCTAGCAGCAGAGCATCCAAAAATTCGATGACGACGTTGTCGAGCAACAGCCAAAATAACATTTGTATTTATTTTTTCTCATTTTTTTATATTTTTTTTCGAACAACTTTTTCTTTCACGTAGACGCAGACTGTGCAGTGGCTCAACTGTGTGTATGTTTGAGTGTGTGTGTGTTTGTGTATCAGCGTTTATCTAAAAATATGATTTATATTTTTCATGCAGACCGGATGTCGTCTATTTTCATACAACAAAAACAAAAACAACAGCAGCCGTCGCATGAATGAACGCAAATGAATACATATGAATACAAAAAAAAACAAGCCAAAATAATATCAAAATTTATGAGACATTTGAGAAATGTTTGATGGAAACTCACACGCACAAGCATTTATGTGTGTGTGTGAGTGGGCTGTCATACATAACAGTAATAATAGCAGTTTTACAAGACAAAACCTTAAGCCTCACACTTTGACACAGTTTGCCAAAAAAAAATTCACAAAAAAAGTGAGTAAAAAAAAAATACTGCGCTCAGTCAGTCAACTGACAAAAGCTTAAACTGCTGTTGTCAGCAGGAAACACTAAATTAGCCGCAGTCAGATAGAGGGAATTACTGAACGTTCGCTACAAACATATGTAGGTAATACATACATATATATATATATACATATATGTCTATATAGTATATACAGACAAATCAGAGTGCCGAAAAAGGAAAAAAAAATACGATCAGCAAACAACAACACATAAAAATTCGCAACATCCGTCGCAAGTTGTTGGCGTTGTTGCTCTTCAGCCCATCAAAAAATAAAAATACAAATAAGTTTGAAGATGCAAAGCTTATAGTATGTAGATATACCCTTTCAGTGCAATCTGCATAGTCCCTATGATGGGACAGTTTCTACACTCGAAAGCTTGAACCTGCCAATACTAAGAGATCTCGGTGTGAACCCTGACACTAACCTGACATGGAAATTGCACATTAAACTAACGGCAGTGCAGGCGTTCTTTTATTAACAGCCTGTAGTAGAAAGAGGACTGAACCATCCAGCGTCCCTCTTCTGCGATCCACAACTCATACTGAGGGTGAACACCCATGTCTTCTACGCAGACGATCCTGTGTAAATTGAAGTTTGAAAAGCTACTCATATGTGCAAAAGATAGTTTGCTACCGGAAATCTACGCAATTCTGAATGCTGCGTGTTGCTTCCCCGAAGAAAGCTGCGCTCGGGATCTGTAGTGACAGCAGGCCCGGATTTACCGAATAATGTAGGCAAGTTCCTAGGGTGGCAAAAAGTAGATCATGTTGTTTGGGAAAATAGCAGAATATATACTTTCGACGTCAAATTAGCTTCAAATCAATTTTACCGTACTAAAACGCAACGTATCCAAGTTCTATCTTTGGTTTCAACTAAAAAAGTTTCGTTATTTAGCAGCAATCGGTACCACACTGAAATTATTGCTTAGCGCATTTGTATTAAAAGCATATCAAGTACTTTATCAAAAATTTTAGGTCACGACAGACATGCATTGTTTGAATGAAAAAGAACTTGGCGTCAGATCTATAGAATTGATTAAATTCTACAATAACATATTGAAGTATCGTTCACGGACGAGATGATTTTATTTTTAAAGTTATTGCTTAAAAACGAATGTAGAAAAAAGTTGTCCTATGAATTTGCTCAAACTTTTTGAAGCTTCCAAATTTCTAAATCCAGGCCTGAGGGACAGCCTGCACTTAGGACCCTGAAGAATCGTCGCAGAACATTGTTCATGCTCAGTGAATGTATGACCAAACTCAAGATGATTTCACGTTATAATAAAATCAGTCTTTACTGGCAGCGCGGCAGAATTGGCGGGATGAATAGCGCTACACATAGTATTCTGGAAATCCAGCCGCGTAACGAAGCACTTTGGTGAAAGAACCTTCAGATATCTTCTTTACTAGAAGCGAATAAATCAGCGAGCCGTGGTTGAATTAAACACGACTCACAATAAATTTGACACCACCTTGCGAACACTTTAAACGACCTTTGCAAGGACACGAATGCGTAATTCGTGAGCTGTATACTGTGCCCTTACGCAGTCTTCACGAATTCGGGAAGACTGTGTTAAAAGCGTACCTCTATGCAAGCCTACTCTGATTTCGCACGCTTTTTTACACACAACTGTTATTTCAGCTGGTCACACTGCTCGAAAATAATACTAGTTTTAGGGAAAAATGTTAATGAAATGTGACTTTAAAGCTTTTAGGCTTTATAGTTTTCCAATGGAAATAATCCATCAAACTTGAAATACTAACGCTTGCAAAGACCTACTTCTTTGCGTTACATGCTCACAAACAAAGTTAACATACTCTCGATAAGATTTTAGAAGTTCATGCTGTTACGAAAAGATACCAAAATCTGTGGCGCACACATCTGTTGGATACTTTTCGGATGATTGTTGATGATAATGATCATGATGATCATGTTGGCTGACTAAAACAATTTTGACAACGTCATCAGAAAACGGCGTTGCGTCTTCATTAACCACAACAACAATCATAACATCATTAGAAGCCACAAAATGCTATGGAAATACAGTAGCTAAGCTGAAACTGCTTCCAGTTGTTGGCCAGTTTTTCCTACTGTGTTTACGTTCTATGCTTTTCAAATGAAATCATAATAACAATAATAATAACAGCAACTGCAATTACAATAAAAATGCCAACGTCATGTATTTATGTATATTTAAATTTCAAGTTGAACATTGATTGGACTCTTGATTTGATTTGAACTTGCAACTGCAGCGTAAGCAACACGGGAAGTGGCTTTAATTATTAAGTGCAACTTGGATGACGTCAATTTTCATCTCCATTCATTATCACAGAGTCATGGCAACTGCCCACCAGTGAAATCTGGCCAAGAGTAACAGCTTTTATTACAAGCACAAGCTGACATGCAGTTCTAACGCTTAGCATGGCTTAGCTCATCCTACAACTTCAAAACGCCCCTGCCACATTTCTAAACATAGCTTTCAACATTTGCGACAGTCCGTACGGACATTTCTGGATGCAGTGTTCCCCCGGAAACTGACTTGATTTTACAATGCTGCAACACCTACTAAACGAACCAGCAACTCAGCCATGTGTCTAGTCATGCTCATTAGCATGAGCAACTGCAGCAACGCCTACTATGACGTCGCTGCTGCGGTCGACGTCGACGTTGCCGTTGATGTTGCACGATGAGTAGGTGTCGCACAAAAGTCTTTCACTCACGGGCTAACAGGAAGTTTGTGGGCTTCAAAATTATAGCTACACACCGCACACTCACACACTCTCACTCTGCAGGTGTGTGTGTGTGTGTGTGTGATCAGGTGGGTGTTGCCAACTGCCAACTAGCCAGCTGTTGCCAACTTGTAAGCCAAACAATGTCCGCGCTGTCTCTGTGTATTTATATCATTGATTAAAGCGCTGTCCGCAATCAGCGTTTAACTTATTTCATTAGCGGCAATCACAAATCGTTAAAGCAAAACAAGCAGAAGAAAAAGCCAAAGTATTTATACACTAACAAAAACTTGAAAGGGTCAGTTGAGTTGTGTGTTAGTAAACGAGCCGCTTTTCACTGAATCAAACCACTTTTGAACATAAATTTGGCCCCAGCCAAACGATACATCGATAAGTTGTCAGAGGACTGATCGATAACATGAAAAAATGCCAATCAATTTTATACAGCGGCTTCTGTTATCATAGTACTATGAGAATATTACATAAACGTTTTTCAAAAGAAACTTTACAGTTAAGCTTTAGATCACGGTTAAGCGAGTTCAGCAGACACCTCGGCAGAATTTCAGTTGCTGCAATTGTATTTGTGAGTCAGCTAAGAAAAGTTGTCAATGTGTTGAATGTTTGTAAACGCATTATTTAGTAGTTGTAACTGGTAACTACTCTGCTCAACAATAACAACCCGTTATCGGGTTACGGCCTGTTGTAAATACATTCTTTCATTGGAATTGTGGTTTTATGTGGTAGGTCCCAAACCCTACGCACAACGCTTTTAAGGCCTGGGGTGGGTCTACTGGTCTCGAAAGAACCCAGTGTCATTGTTAGTCGCCTCATACGACAAGCTTTGACCTGCTGAGGTGGTATTCTCTAACCCGCTCACCAAACGGGGTCAAGCTTTAGAATACTTTTGATAAATGATTAGATGGTCACCAACAGAGCAAGTTAACATGAGGCTACACACCGATTTTGATGACTGACAAATATTAGATGGTTTTTTTATGGACCTTGTAGGCGAAAGTTGTTCAAATTTTGACATTGTTGCACATAACTCTCAAAGTTATTAACAGTTTTCAACACTAAGCTATAGGTAAGGATACAAATCAACTCCTATCGAGTGTATTGTGAGAAAGACTTAAGCAAAGAACTGATTGAATCTTATCATTGTAGATTTAGCACTGGCAAGTCCACCATTGACCAGATATTCACACTACGCCACATAAAAAAGACCCACGAATACCAAATCGACACCCACCATTCTTTGCCGACTATAAAGCAGCATTTGATAGCCTGTTGCGGGATCGCGTATATGCCGCACTGCCTGAGTTTGGAGTCCCTGTAAAGTTGGGGATGACGATGAGCAAATTGTAATAGAATTGTTGCTGAAAAGCCTTCATTCCTAAGGCAGTGTATGTGTGTGGCTGCTTGTGTTGCTCTCTCTCTCTTAGACGGACTCATTCAAAGGCAAATGCATTGTCTTGACAATTGTCCATTAATGGACGCACTTCAGCAAGTCGAATCAATATCCAAGGATTCTACTCTATTACTTTCATGATCTGAAACCTTCTCGCTCTTCTGTTAGCGCTGCTAACACAGCATATACAAGCTATCCACCATCCGAGCGTAATAACAGATTTAGAATAGAATAGAAGTTTTACCCAACAACAAAGAGCGTAGTTCATGCTTATGAGATTATAAACCTTGTCAGTTCTTACTTACTTCCTTCCACAAGTAGTGGAAGGTTGGAGCTTTTTACGGAAACATTATGCAGGTAAAAGAAAACCACTTTAACTATTAGGCAACTGAATTAGTCAAAAATTTAATTGCTTTTATAACGAGTAGAGTGTTATACAAGGTATTGAGTGGCGTCATTAATCTCTGATTAAGATATGATTCAAGTAAAGTGAATAGTTTCTGTGTTATACATATTTATAAAGTTTATGATTACTGATAAGTTATCAATATTCGCTGTTAAACTTGAATAATTTTGATTAATTTGAATATTTCATAAACATTTTCTGATATGAAGATGTTATAATGTCTTCATTAGCGCGTCTTAAAAATCCGACTCACTTTGCCACCGTGACACTTGGAAGATGCGCTGCTCAGATGGTGTGACGTTCAGATGGCTTTACAGCAATGACATTGAGATAGCGCTAGCATAGCTGAATACACGATCGCTCTAGCATATGAACTTCGGGCCAATAGCTCTAGTATTTTAATCGAACTAAACGATTGAGATATAGTATCACAGTTCCATGAACAGTTAAGTTCATACGACCTCGTTCAAAGCTGTTTTTTCGTTGCAGCTAAGCACGCCAATTTTGATATGTTGCCTCTAACAAGACTCGTATGTCGTATACATGCTGCGATTGTAACATGTATGATAAATGAATGCTAGTAATGCATTACTACATACAGAATAAGAAAACAAAAAATTGGCTAAATGTAATATAAGTCAAGAATCTATAGAAGGGAATATGAATCATTTCTACTGAGAAACTAAAAATTAGAGCTATATAACTCGAAAGATCAATTGTTTTGATTAAGAATTAATTCGCATTTGAAGTGCCTGATAATAAACTGAACAAGTATCAGAAAGAGCCGCAATACGAAGCCGATAGGCTTTGGAACAGTGTTGAGCAGCGGCAGAAGACACGTGGGCAGAACTTACGTTGTTGTACTAGTATTAGCTTGTAGAGAGAAAGCCCCGTTGTGGGAACTTTTTCCTGCCGACCACTGCTTAAAAGTCAATGTGGTCATTCCCGTAACTTGCCTTAAATGACTCCTTAACAATTGTCCCACTTATCAAGAAGGAAAACTATATAACCCATAAAATACTTGCAATTCATAGTTTGTCAACTGCCATTGATAAATTCATTAATGATATTGGCACACTGAAACAAAACTTAGTGCAAAACAATCAATTATGAATGGGAACACAACCAAAACAACACGAACAACGACGACAACAAAAGGGAACCACCTTCATCATAAATGGCAACTGCGTCTGATCAAAACTGATAAGAGCAATTGTCTGATAAGCGTACTTATGCCAATTGCAGCAATCTTATTGGAGTGGGCCAACTGTGGAGGAAGTGAATGTGCATAAAGTGTTAATAAAATTGATGTTTTTTTTATCGTTTCAAGTTCAATGTTTCGTTGTTCCATTAAAATGTTATCAAGCTACTTAAGGCTTTGGCCAAGGTTCGTCTAACCTTCAGTGTTTGAAATTGCTTTCAATGTTAAATTTGTGGTTTATGAATAAATATCGGAAGTTTAGACACTTGAAATTCTAGACAAGGCACATTTAAACAAAGGGTCTGTCTAGTCATGGTTTTGAGTTTGAAAGGGGCTAACAACCTTGATATTTAAGTATATGTCGTTTCGAAACTTATGAAAGGGGAGATTGTAGAGTTCATGAAGACAAACATCAGAGTATTTCAGGAGAAATGGTCAAAATCTGAAAAGCTACCGACCTAACAACCTTTAAAGTCAAAGCTGTCCTGTGTATGTATGACAGGTGCAATGAGACCATATATGCATAGAACTTCAGGCCAGTGTGCCCAGGACGCTGACATACTGAGAAAGACATTTCCGCCGCTTCAAAAAACCAGAGCTACAATGGTATTCAACGGATCTTCAGTACCCTTATAGGTAACAAACAGGCATGGACAACCTTAGAAGCAAAGCATACTATGAAAAGGCATACCATAGTTTGGTACACGGACGGGTCTCTAACAAATGAGAGCAGCGCATTTGGTGTCCGGGACAACGAACATACCTCTCCCCATCTATCAGCATAAACATATCTTCCAAGCTGAGCTATGTGCCGTAGGCCGATGTGATGATGTAAACCTGCAAATGAATTATCAATATAGGAAATAGCTATACTCTGAGACAGTCAGGCCACAATAAGAGAAGTTACGTGAAGAAGAACAAACTACAAGCTGGTTAGGGAAACCTGAGACAAACTGGATCTACTGGAAAGAAGAAAAAAAAATCTAATACTTCTGTGGATACCTGGCCACAACAACATTTTAGGAGATGAACATGCCGACGAACTAGCAAAAAAAAATGGTGCCTGATGACAAGAGCAGGGCTAAGCAGGCAGGCTAAACAGCTCCTTATCACCTACAACTCTAATAGGTTTAACAAAATTGTGCAACTTAGAACTGAACGCTTCACTAGTAGTCTAACACATGTAGGTCTTGTGATCAAGAGGAGGAGTCGTCGCGGCATGTGCTCGCGGCGTGCCATACTCTGGTAAGACTGGACCTCCCAAACTTTCGATGACTGATGTAGCTCTATTAGAACTATTCTAGATAAAAAGTTATAGAAAAAGGCCTATTGGGCGAGTCATAAGCCAGGCAGGGATCACAATAGATTCTTAGAATCGCAATGCACTATTTCCCATTAATACTATTAATAATAGCCTTTAAATGAATGTTTTTTATCTATTACAAAGCATAATTTGTCTCTTTTCGGTATACGTGCAAAGTTGGTGCAACGCTTAGCAATAAACGCAGCTTCGTCATGTTAAGAAAGGATCACTCCGAACCTTTTAATACCGCGCATGTTCCCGAGGCAACCACTTCATCTTTGTGATTAAGAGTGTGTTGTGAAAGTATGAAGTTCATCGAAACGGGACCATTTTCTATATAAAAGGTCAGGTGCCGGAAAACGTTGATTCTTGATTGTCGGGAACAAAAAGAAGTCATTAGGTGCCAAATCAGGGTTGAAACGGAATGTTTGAAAGCTGGCATTGCAGTGACAAAGGACAATCCGTCGCAGGCGATTGGTTCTCATTAATTCTCCGAAAACTTCTGGCAAAGAAATATACCAATGTATACCACTTACCGTCGGTATAGTTACCACATGGTTAGTTTTTTTCCCAGGAATAGTTGATCATTTGCTTTGAAGTGCTTTTTTTTGGGTTTGGCTCGTTTTGGAAAAATTATACTGTTGATAAATTCAGGATTCTTCACCAGTTACGAAGTCACAAACGCGTTTGCAATCACCGTGGTATAATTCAGTATTTCTTCCACATTTTATGGCAACAGCTTTTTTGGACTATAATCAACTTCCTTATATTCCTGCTGATCCCACTCAAGGTGTGTCACATGCTTAAATAATTTACGCACAGCATTGTTTCTTCTTGCAGCGATCGACGACCAAGATTTGAATCGCTGTTTTTCACAGCGGAAAAGCATGGTGCTTCATCTCCAAAAGTCAAAAGTAAGTTAATCGTGAAACTTTTTACGAGTCAAGTTCATTTTTCTTCCGAGATGAAATCAATGTAAATAAGTAACAGTGTGACTATACAACAAAAAGTTTAATACAAATATATGCCAAAAGAAATAACAATACTAAGGCCAAAATGTACGTAGGCTAGAAATTCACCTTGGAACCAACTCCAAGAAGAGCAATGAAGATCAAGTGGAGGATCACTTTTCCAATCGGTGCTGGGCACCATTCTCGCCAGACGAAACTAACACTGTATAAGAAGCTCATACTTCATGTTATGCTAAATGCCATCTTTGAAGAATGGCTACGAGGGGGTAGGGCGCGTCTTCTTTTGGAAGCACCAAGTAGAGGGTGTTCCGGTTGCCTTTCGTATCATTTGCGAAACGGAAGTGCCTGCATCAGTTCTTAACACGATAATGGTCTCTTATGGCCAGTTATGGAAATACAAGGATCGGTTCCCTGGTTAATCATTAAAAAAAATACCAACAATCTAGCTCAGACAATAACAATAACCAATATCTGAAAGCATTGGCGCGTAGAAGACTTAATTTCATTCAAATTTTATGAATGAAAATTAGTTTTCGTTTCTGTTGTTATCTCTCATTTGTCTATGATCTTAAGTATGGCACAGCACGTGAGATACATTTGTATCTCATTATGATAAGAAAACCCATTAAAAACAGA
Organism: Chymomyza caudatula; assembly: GCA_035041775.1. Classification (NCBI taxonomy): domain Eukaryota; kingdom Metazoa; phylum Arthropoda; class Insecta; order Diptera; family Drosophilidae; genus Chymomyza; species Chymomyza caudatula. Next base: position 7,733,840 of record JAWNKW010000133.1, read on the forward strand.
GTAAACTCCAAATTGCCAACACATAAATGTGTTAACAACAATAACAACAAGATGACGTTGGCGTTGGCGTTGACTGCGGCAGCGACTGCGACTGCGACGTTGCCTGCGTTGCCTTCAGCATCAGCGTTTGATAAAAATTTGTTTTATAATGGAAATATATGTTGTGGCACCCACACATAAGTTACATGTATCTATAAGATACATTATGTAGCTACAAAGAGCTTATTATATAAATAGAGCAAAGATATTGTAAAAACATATTTATAGCGAGCCACAACAACAACTAAAGCTGCACTTTACTATAAATATATCGTTTTTCAAGCTTATTTTTTCTTTCTATGTGTAAAAGTATAGTAACTTTTATAATTGCTGTAAAAAATAAAGCTGCTTTAATGAGCAAAAGCAACTACAACTTGTTTTTTTTGTCATAGTTAATATTGTTGTTGTTGTTGATTTCATAGCAGTAAGCTTTCGTAGGTATGAGTGTGTTTGTGTGTGTGTGTGTGTGTTTTTGTATCTGTGTGTAGCTCGTTTTCATTTCATTCATAAAAAATTTGTATTTCCTGTTTGTCTTGGCATTGTATAGACGCCCAAGAAGAAGAAGAAGAAGAAGAACAACAACAACGACAACAACTCTAGCAACAACCATAAATTTTTGCTAGGTGCTCTATGAGCAAACAGACAACAACAACAACAACTGGAACAACAACTGATGCGCGTCGTGTTTCGAGTGTTTGCACAGCCATAATTTGATGCAGACTGTGGAATACCCTGTACTCTTTTACTTTATAAGTGGCTGTTCATAAATGACGTCACCAAAATTTTGATGATTTTGAACCGTCCCCTCCAACCTTGTCGCAAATAGTCACTTTTGGGCAGCCCCCTCCCCCCTATTGTGACGTCACAAATCGTGCATCCAAAAATAATTAAATCAGCTTTGAGCATTACCAAAAACTTGGAATAGAAAATCAGCTGAATCCTTGCAGATAGAATGCACAGAGAAAACGATGCTATTAGGAAAACGTAAGGAGGATATTTTCAAGTCAATCTTTGATCGATATGCTTGAATTCGAAATGAAAAGCAAACATTACATGAAAATATACAGATTTTTGAACATTGTATTTCAATGTATATTTATGCCCAAAACTTCAGTATTCTTGGGCCAATGTCGTTAAATTTTGTAACATAGATCAAAAATACATTTATATATGTCTGTGGCAATTTTCAAATCAATATATTGGCGGGTGTGGCAGTAATTAAGGTAAACCGAATGCAGGGGAATAAAAGGTGGACGCAATTTTAACGCTTAGGGTCACACGAGTCTCCACACCAAATTTTGTAACTCTAGCTCACAGTAGTCTAGTATTTATCTGATCTCGAACATTTTTAAAACATAGATGCACATTAACACGACGCATATTTCTGAGGAGTTTCGAGTGCATAGACTCAATGGAGTGGTTGTAAACCGAGCAAATCTGTCACGGGGGAAAGAATCGACTTGATTCGACAAACTTCATCTTACATTGGATTACGCGCATCTTTTGGTAAAACTTTGTGTCTCTAGCTCTTATGGTCTCGGAGATCTATCCCCTCATACGGACAGACGGACGGACATAAGATAAGATAAGACTTTTTGCCCATGGTACTTATGGTGTGCCACGCCTCCTTCTGCCTGTTACATACATTGCACAAATCTATAATAACCTTGTACAGGGTATAAAAATCTACACACACAAAAACACACATTTATAGCAAGCAAAAATACAACACAGAAAGTCATTCAGCAAAATAACGATAAGATAATAAAATCCGCTTAGATACGCGCATAAGTATTTTTTTCAGTGCTTTGTATCTATGAGTACTTTATATTTATATTTACTATGAAAATAAGCACAAACAGCTACAACAACAACAATAACAACGATCACGGCAATTACAAATGGCAATTGCAGTAAACGCAGCAACAACAACAACGGAGAAAAATTTAGCGTAATTAGCAAATTACCCGTACTTTTCGTTTTGCGGCTTTTGAATTGACGTCGGCGTCGGCGTCGACGTCGACGTCAGCGTTAAGTGTCGCTTGGTCACTTGGTCGCCGCCTGCTTTTCATCATCTTTTTCGGATTTTCTGCTTTAGCAGCTTATTTTTCTTTGCCGGAAATGCTGAATTTGCACAAATAGAAAAACAAAATAAGCCGCCAAGCAAAAAAACATAAGAATTCAACCAAATTTTAGACGAAGTATTTCTTTTTTTTTTCATAACACGCGCGTTTTTCAATTAATTTACTGAATTGACGGCTTTCGCGGTTCCCAAAACATTGTTCTCGATTTTTATTTAAAAAACTGCAAAAAAAAAAACTGCAGAATCGCTTAAAAAACAAAACTTGTTCAAGTAATATAGTAAACTTTTTAGAGAGCTGCCAATATGTCTGGTAGCGACTGTTCTTTTTTTCATGCGGTTTGTGAGTTCCAAGTGTTATGAAGTATGAAATACATCCCAAAGGAATCGGTCTGTGCATAACAACGCTCAAGAACGTTTCAGCAAGCTCTGTGATGTATCATCGTTATCAGTGACTGCCTGTCCGACACAGTAACTTCTTAAACTTCGATAATGCTCCAGTAGAGCTGGAATACTATCGATAGTGGCACCATTCGATATTTTCGATAGTTAAAGGAAAAAGATTCGAGCTATCGGTTTTTTGCCTTCCTACTTTCCTAAACTTGGCCGCTTCTTGGATAATACATATGTATATCGCTTTAATCATATTTTTAGTTAAGAGCTTCCAAACAGGGCTACAAAAAAATCATCCATATTATAGATCAAGTCTATCGTTAACATTCAACAAAGTTTATAGAAAAGTCCAAAAAGACTATCGGAAAGAAAAAGCCGGCACTCTACTAAATGAGCTTCGCAAAAAGATATTATTCAGACCCACATTGGGTGGATTACAAATCCAGTCTAGCCATATATGTATAAGCTACTATACAAGCTAAAAGAACATCATGGAGGAGCTACTGCTCGGAAATTGAAACACTTTTGATGTTGCTAGACTCAGGAAGGCACTCAAATCAACACCAACAATAAGTTAACTGAAGAGGGACAATGGCTCCTGGAAAAACTTAAGTGAAACTTTCTTTTAGTACTGTACCAGACACTAATTTCCCGGACTGCACAATTTATCAGCCTTCCAGTGCTCTCAACTCAGAAGTGAGAAAGTCGCTAGACCATATCCTCAGTAATACCAACATAATTCAGTCAAACATAATTTCAAATGCGGTGAAGCCTCCCATACAATGCCTAAGGACGTCAAATCGATTAATCTGTTTTCCTTCCTGCTAAAAGTATTCGGGCGCCTCATCGGCCTTCTTCTCAAAACGTCTTTGAAATCTGAGCTCAAGAGTGAAACTCAACACGCCTACCGAAAAGGAAAGTTTACAGAAACACCCCTTGATTCGGAATACATCCAGGCAGCCATCCGAGATATCGAAGGCAACTTTAACAATCTAGTCCATGAAGCGGTGATTGTACTAACAGATCTGGTCAAGCTTATCGATCAACTGCTCAATAGAAGGATAGTTCCGTCTTTTCTGAGATCGTCGACTCAAACTAGGTATGTTTCTAGAAGAACTTGTAAAGTAGGCGTACTATTCCTGCTTCTATGGGCCAAAGGTTTAAATAAGCCGACATAGAAGGAGGTGGCTTAATTGCTTATGCGGGCAATGTGGTTATTAGTTTCTCTGTTAAGTTTCCCCAAACTCTCTGTCCCCTGATGATGGCTAAATTAAAAAAACTTTCGGATCGGAAAGCAAAAAACGGATAAAGTGCAAAGCCGGACGAAACAGATCTTTTTCTCTATTAAAGCAGATACAAAATCCCAAAAAGAATTATTTCTAAGGTAAATGGTTCCATCCTTTACTTTAGCGATAGTGCTCAATACATGGGTATAGTACTGGGCAGGAAAGGTATAATGGCAATCTATTCGTGCAAAAAGACCATAGGCCTTAAATGGGTCATTTCCCCGAATATTGTTCTGTGACTTTATGCGGCTAGCTCTAAGGAGATAATCCACACTAATCAATCTTGGTAAAATACAGCGTGTGGCTTAACTATGCATCACGTGTGTCACTCGAATCCAAATTTGGGAACTCATTGCATCTAAACATTGTTGCCACGAAAACTACCAGTTGAATAACCAATCACTCCATTTAATACCCTTATTTTTTGTGTGGAATGAATGGTTTCTGGGTCATCCGTGACCTATCGATGCTATCTTTCTTTACGGACGGCTCAAAGCAAAACAATGTATCTCTCATCATCTATCATCACTATTACAAGGTATGAGCCATCTGCAGACACTAGCTCATTTTCAAGGCACTATTTTCCATTTTGTTACGTCAATGAGGGCGGTTATGTCGACGCATGGTTTTTGCCGATTGAAATCTGGCAGCCGTTTTAATTCACTTATTAACGACCAAAACGGCTTTTGTAGCACCTTACTATTGGCAGGGGGAATAGCTAGCATTGTGCCGGGAGACTATCGTTAAAACTGCACTTTGCTCCTGCACGATAGACAGAATGAGTTCACAAAGCATGGTAAAACCACGAACGTAGCAGTCACTTAGTAATAAGACTCAACGCTTGTTCGGTTCGACTTTGCACCGATTCCCCACTTTTGATTGACATATCACCAGGTGGGAGCTGTCGTTTATTAAACTACAAGTCGCTAGCTTCTATTGTTCAAAGAAACAGAGAAGTTTGCTTTACCGAAGCCAACTGTGACGTCAATGTGCCTTCCACCGAGGGTCGAAACTCTCTTTTTTTTGCATGCACATTCGCTTATCTCTCCATGTCCCCATGGCTTCACCAAAGGTCGTTCAACTGCGACAAATCTGCTGGAGTTTACGTCCTTCACATTTAAAAGGCTTTGATTTCGTTTGTGTAGATCATAAACTTCTTATTCTTAAACTTGGACTTTTGGGATTTTCATCCTTATTGGTCTATCTTTAGGTCTACTTTTTCTAAAACAGTTTATGTATCTTCAGGAGTTCCTAAAGGAAGTGCCCATGTGTTTTACCCTTTTTACCAATGATCTTCATAAAGAGATATTTTATGCTCGTGCTCTCGTGTTTGTCGACGATGTAAAACTGTACTTTTCACGTAATTTTCTTAAATATCTCAAATTCATATTGTCATCCTGTCTACGCGGCCACATAAGTGAAAGTGACAAAGAGTGAAGGAGAAGGGCGGAGTTTATCAGGACATTTTTAGCCTGGGTTTTGTAAATTTGCAAATATCCTCTAGATTGTCATCTACTTCACAATCGCAATCAAAAGTACATCATCCTCATGCATATAGGCCGGCGGGATGCCTGGCTAGTACAGTAGCGGAAAAAATTAACATCAAGACTTCCGAAATGAAACTGGCGATTTAAAAAAGTTTTGCAATAACTTTTTTACATTTTTTCCAAAAATTCGTTGTTAATTCGAAAACTGTTAACATTGTTTGAACTTCAACCCATCTACGAATTGGCTAGTCAACTGTTTCAACTGCAAATTCCACCAAATACAAATGTTTATTAACCGGAATCCTTCTCAGAAATGGCTAATTAGATGAAATCCCTAATTGAATCTGTTTGGCAAAATATAAGATCCAGCTAATCGTTTTGTCCGCCGCGGAAAGGATTTCTTTTATTCCTAAATACTATATCCTATTTGTGCATATTGTCGAATTGCTTGTTCCGGTTATTTCAACTGTTTGCCCCTTTGCCGTGCTCAGTTACTTCCTTCGCTGCTATGTTTATCGTATTTATGAATGAAAATCAATTGCCTAGGGGCTGTAAAGCAGTCAGAAACGGGTCTGGGCAACATCGACGTCATCGCTACGTGCGCCACAAAAGAACACTTCAAACAATGCAAGACCAACAACACCGAGCTATAGAAACAGCGCTAAGAACCGGAACAAGTAATTAAATACAATGCACACACACACACACACATTCACAAAAGAAAAAGCAGCTGATACTAAACTGAGCTGCGTCGGAAGTAATCTAAGGCATATGGGATATGCGGGCAATTTCAGGCTGCACTGCAACTGCAAGAAGAGAGGGGCAGCTGGTGGCTGTTGGTTGCTCGGCTGTCAAAGCGGAAGTAGCGGCAGCTAACGCTGTTAGCAGCAGAACGGAAGTAAATACTTCCGCACGTAGAAAATAATGAATGAAAGAAGGCATGAATGAAACTCAGCTGCAAGTAGTATTAATGCCTACACTTAAAAGTATGCTGACATATGCATGTTCCGACACGTCGGTTGGGGTTAGTTCCGTTCTTAAGGTCTTTTTTTTAATGCTGGTTCCAATGAAAGGAAGTGGAATTTCAGCGATAAGGCGGTAAGCATGATTTATGGCAGGTGTGGTCACATTTTTATGTGTATACCCTAGATGAAAGTGTGTGTTAACTTGTGTCGTACGTTAAATTATGACACTGTACTACAGAGATTCGGTTCTGACCTATTCTAGGTTTCAGTTTTAGTCTAGCAGATCTGTAAAAAATATATAAAAGTTTCTGAAACTTAAAAAATTTTAAGTTGCCGTTTAGCACACTCAGAAATCTGTAATGCTTCCAACTATATATCAACCGATTTTCAATTTCTTTACGATTTTGGAAAGCATAGAGAGATACCTTTTGATAAATGTAGAAATGACGGTTGATTTTACAAAAATACGTCGATTTTTTGCATTCTAGACAGAAATTTTCAATGGTTATCGGTTATGGTTACGAAATCGGTTATGATTACCATATCGGTTGCGGTTACGATCTCGCTTATGGTTACGATATTGGTTATAGTTACCATATCGCTTAAGGTTACGATATCGGTTATAGTTACGATATAAGTTTAAGTCATGATATTGCTTATGATTATGTTAGTTATAATTACGCTATTGGTTGCTAGATTTAAATTTTAAGTATCAGTTAAAAGCTGCTAATTGACTTCTTAATAATGGTAATAGGCAGTAAATCGAACCAAAATGTATATACGGCCAAACCCAATGGCAATATTTATGGTTATGTTTGATAGTTTGATTACTAAGACATTTTTGTAACATAATTTAGAATACAAAAATGCAAATGGGAATTTATTTTTCTGATCGCGGGGAGAAAACTGCATCTATAAAGTATCGTAATTTATATTTGAACTAACATAAAAATTTAAAAAATACAAAAAGATAAATCACGATTGTATCTCAGCCAATGAATAGGTTAGGGTAAACAAAGCGCTGATGTCGAGGGTCAATTACGCTGACTTGATCTTTAAAAGAACAAGAACCTGTATTATATCTCTACAGGTATCGGATTTTTAATAACTCTGCTTATCTGATAGCTCACCAATTACTATAAGTTCGTTGAAACGATATCAAGAACAACAAGGTAAACTACACAATTAAAATCAAGTTGCACATTGCAAGTTCCTTTTGTGCTTCAGATTAACCATTAAAATTATGAGATCCCAAAAACCATCGGCAGTATTAAAATCAATGAACTTTCATTTCCGCTACAATAACACAAGAGAACGTACAACAACAACAACAGCAACAACGCACTGTGGATCCAAAAGGCTTCTTTTTCGGCGAAAATCATAACTTTTGAGGAAGTAAAGATATTTTCACAATTTAAAATGCATAGAACACAGAATTCCTTAAGCTTCTGCAATACACTGCGATAAATAAGCTGTGTAAAGAGGGAGCTTCAAAAAACGGTAGTAAAGTTCGATATTATAATCTGCAAATGTCTTATCCTTGCATGGCATTGAAAAATTCCATGTTCTAAATTGTGCTTATTTTTCAACAAATCGTCCTCGTCGAAAGTTTGTCTATCTGGCGAACGTGTGTACACTAAGATCAAAATAGACTGCAAACATCTTTCCAAAAGATTTTCAAAATTGTTTTGATTTAATAAAATAAGCACTTTTTATAGGTGCAAGAATAAGACTTTTGGTGTATATAATATCGAACTTTACTATCGTTTTTTGAAGCGCAGTCTATCGCGGAAGCTTAAGGAATTCTCTATTATATGCTTTTTACATTTTGAAAATATTTTTACTTCCTCAAAAGTTATGATTTTCGCCGAAAAAGAAGTCAGTCGGAGCCACTGTGCAACGGCAACTGCATTAACACTTGCGACGTTGAATAGTCTACAACAACAACAACAGCAACACAGCATGAATGAAATTATTAAAGATATCGATCTTCGCTTGTTCGATCTCACTTGACTTTGTTATTGTTGGCTACCAACTTTTATTCAGTTGTGTTGTTGCTGTTTTTTTGAAGTTGCCTTTGGCAAAGTCCAACTTGCTCAACGGGTAGCCAACAAACATGCGACACTATCTACATATACACCCAGCGGACCGACATACGTGCTTTTAGCGAAAATCTCGCAAAATGCTCGCAAATGAGTGCAAAAGGAGTGTTTCAATGTTGCCTCGCAAAACACTCGCATACGAGCTTTGAAACGAGTGCGGACCGTCACACAAAATATTAGCGAGAGTCGCGCAAAATGCTCGTAAAATGCTCGCATACGAGCCCATATTGCTACCGGCTGGTATAAAATACTATTTGTATTCAAAAACGTATCGCAAAAGATATCCTAAAAGAAATAGGGTTTTCGAGCCTTTTGCGATATCTTTTGCGAGACTTTTCTGATATTTCTAACGAGTCAAAAGAGATATAGCCAAATGCAAGTTAACAATTTTTCTTGCGACACACATAGACAATAGCTTTTGCTGTCACGAACTGAACGACGAATATATGAATCTTATTCGTATCTTTTTCGCATCTAAAAACGAGCGTTTTGTTGGGTTAAGTCTCGCAATTCACTCGTATGCGATATAATATACGAGTGTTTGGTCCGCTGGGCATATATATATATATGTGCGTTTGTATGTGTGTGTGTCTGTTTATACGTATTTTAGATAATATATGAGAGTCACTCTTGGACTACTTACTAAGTTGCCAGCATTTCTTGGAGGGTTCGACTTTAAATATAGCCTTTAAGCCACAACAAGACAATTTAGCTAGAGGTGCAGCCTGCGTGTGAGTGTGAGTGTATCTTAGAGATATAAATTACATACAAATACACAATGTGAATATGCTAAGTAACTGTCGGACTTAGAGCTGGGTAACGCCTTCAACTTCCGTTTATTGTTTTCGTTGGCCAACAAAAGAGGAAAGCAAAGCTACGAAAAGGAAGTTGTTAAATCTTACATTAAAGTCTTGTCTTGGTCAAAAAGCATTCAGTTCAAATGATAGCAAAAACTCTGTTTGTGGACAAGACGAAAGTATTAAAGGGTACTGCTATGTGAGTTCTTGAAGTTTTGAATGAGCTACTAGACAAAAAGTTATAAAGTTACTACTTTTAAGTACTAACTTTATTAAAGTTCACTATAAGGTTATGGGGCGTTTTAGCATTTGTCAGTGAACTCATTTATCTACTAACAAAAAAGGGTTTATAATGTTGAACTTGAGCAACTGTAACAAATATAGTACTTAGAAAAGTAAGCTGGCAGCTTAGAGCACTTTTCATAAGGTTCTCACCAAATGTTACGGCTTGTTTTATCATCTACTATGATTTTCCGTTGATACTAGAATTGACAAATTACACTAGGCAACAATTTTGAACTCAATGAAAGGCCCGCGCTCAGCTAAAACATACGGGATTTGGAATCCGACAACCATTTTGAATTGAGTACAAAGAAAGTAAATTTCATACTACTCGGTAAACTTACTTCTGATCAAGATAAGTTGCAACGCAAATTAAGGGATTTTAATAAAGGTTCAAGTCCCAACATGTATTAGCAGTTTTTTTTTTTTATTTTTTGCAAAGTGCAAAAAGGATGGATTGCTTTTGTATCGCCTCTATCATGATTTGAGAAAGAGAAAACACAGAAGCAAAATTCTAGAAGGGAGCAAATGAGAGGAGTGTCTGGTCAGAACAGGGTTGTGCAAGTCGGAATTGTGTAAATCAAAAATGAATCACAAAAATGCACTTAATATTTGCCTCAGAAGAAAACCCCAGATGTAGAAACATTCGCACAGTGGTTTCTGTTAGACGCCAAAACAATCTGAGAGAGACCGATAACCCATAGTTTGTCCATCAGACATCATATGAATGAGTGAAAAACGACTTAACCGGGCAGCACTTCTTGTAGATTAAGGGACTTTCAGGATGTCGGCTGTTAAAAGCTTTTTACAACTTATAAAACAAAGAGCCGGAATGTGCGATATTTTCAAGAGATGTAGAGAAGAAATTTTGTTTTAGTGCTCGTTTCGTTGAAATACTTAGCTGTAACTTCCTTATAAAACCAGCATATCTTGTTCCGAGCCGGTTTGTTTTGAAATTGATATGCTGCCTGCCACAATAATAACATAGCTTCATTAGCAATTCATGTACCCCAATCCATCATATATGTTCATGTCATGTCTGTAAAACCGACGCAGTCGTCGACTTGCTGACCAGCAAATCAAAGTGGTAACCTTTAAACCCCGCGGCACAACATGTCATTAAGTCACCCCAATAAATCTGAGGTACAAAAGCCAATTGACTTGAGCTGCTTGCCCCCAGGAACTTAAACTGGCAACAAAACCTGGCAGCAATCAAGTTCAAGCATATCAAATTACTTGTACGGATACAACTTAAGGATATGAGCTCAAACCCTTAAAAGCCAGGGTTAAGGGTTGAAGTAAGCGCACTGACCAACACTTTCAGCAGTTAACCTTCCTCCCGAATATGGCTATGGGAAGTGGAAGTGGTTTTAAAACAATTAATTGACCAACTGTTTGGCCCAAACTCAAAAGAAGAAGAACAAAAACAAGACGTGAGAACGGAAGTTTTGGGTATAAAACAATTAGGCGGCTGCTCATCATAGTGTATTACTAGAAGACATGCGTACATGCAGCGCTCCGATATCGACTTGGCCATTACAGATTTAATTATATAATTAATAAATGTAATCAACGGCAGACGAAGAACAGACCCTGGTCCAGGCCATCTGGCAGACCAATTGACTGGCACGCATGCCCAGCAGTATCAAAGAAGGAAGTTGTCGCTTTTAGCTGCTCCGCCGAGCGGAATGGGCACACTCATGTAGAGTCTAAGCGGGCAGAAGATACCCTTGGCCAACTCGTTCCAAGTCAGCGGAAATCGCGAGGCAACTGCAACATAAAAGTTACCATACAACAAGAAAATAAAAGGCAACGACAAATGCATGAAATGCTTTGGTAAAAAAGCAAAGTATAAAAGTAGAGTAGGGAGCACATGTGGCATGTTCTACATTGAAGGTAGCCAGAGTAACTTGCAGATGAGTGCAGGGAATCTGCCAAACCAAACAGATGTGAAGCCCATTTGGTTGCGACGATCTTTAGATACCCTTGACAGCAGTGCTGGACCCTGTGAAGGTTTTATAAGGCAAGCGGCTGGCACATAATTCAATGCAGTTCTACTAGGTACATTCTCTGAAAGATTCCCCAAGCTCACAAAATCTAAAAATCTTTTGCATGAATTCAATTCGACCGATCGTTTTATCAGTTTTGAAAACAAGGATTATTTAAGTGTGTGCCTGAAATCTCTAAACGGTTTTCCCTGAAGTTTCATTTGAATTCTATTCAAAAATCTTTATGCTAGCTGCTTTCTTCTTAGATTGGCTACACACTCTTGAAGATATTCCTCTCATATTAAACAGACTAGTGGGCTTCGTCCCCTGCTCGCATCTAAGAGGTAGACAGGTCCTTCTCCTCCATCTTTTTCTATAGGCAAATTTTCAGTTCGATGTTTCTTCTGTTTTTTCTTCCTTTGTAAGATTTCTTTTTTTGCAACCCATTACTAATATTGCGCTTAGGTATCGCATAAGAGCATCGTGGAGCATAGCAGCCTGGCGATATGAGTGATTTACGTATAAAAACTTTTTTATATAATATAATAGGTAGATATTTTCAAGAAAATATCCTATGTATACTTTCAAATTTTTGTCCTTTGTCGCATTTGTCACCAACTTTTATTTATATGCAGCTAAAAGTTCTTTTTTTAAAAAAAAAAAAAAACAACTCAAATTTATTTTATATATATAAAATACTTAAATGTGCGTTATCTACACTTATTTTATAGAATCTTTGTCATTAACATAAGTTCAAAGATTTTAACATCAACTCTTTCTTTCTCGAACATTTTTTTTTTTTTCTATATTTTGTTGGAAACACTGTTGCCGAAATTAACGAAATAGAATGAAAACGTTATTGGTTAATCCGACCTTTTAGAAAGAGAAACAAGTTTTCGATTATCATTTTTTCAGACTCCATCCAATCAATAAGTAAAAATTTCGATGTTTTTGGCTGGACCAAACTGCTATATAAGAAGAAAATCAGGTAGCTAACAGTATATATAAACATTTTCGGACTTAATGCTTCCGATTTATATCTTTTCATATCGCCATCATAAAAAAGTCAAGAAGGCTTCGCTAAAGGTACATGACACCGGAGATAAATAAAGCAACGACAAAAATCTGCCGAAACGAATCAGCTGTTACGGCATATGCCTATGTCTGAAACATACTTTTTCTGGTAAATTCAACATACAGTTTATATCGATCGGCAGAAAGGTTTCAGAGTAATATGGAATTCGTTGACTTCGCAGCTGTTGTAGTCTTGAATATTTGAAAACTGGTTTCCGAATCCAAAATCAGCGATCCAAAACACACCGGGATAGATATGTCTTAACCATTGGCCTTTCATTGAGGTCAAATTTATTGCATAGTGTAACAACAAGCATATAAATAGTACAACTTCGTATGCCGATTGTCGGCCACAGTCCAAAAACGTGTTTAATCGACAAATCGGCCAGCCGATTGTCGGCCCGTCCGAATGCAACCTAACATATAATACAGAAATGTAGCTATTCACGAGCTTATACAAATATAGTTATACAAAACAGTTGACTAAGTCTACTTGACTCTTCAACTTGATCAACTTTATATACACTGTGCAGTGTATGCCACGCCTACTGCTCATATGCTTTTAAATTCAAAAAATACCTACAGCAAGGGTATAAAAGAATCAGTTCTAAAAAAAAAGCTGTAAAGCAGCAAAACAAAAACTATCTGAAAAAAAGGAAAAATGTTAAAAAGAATGACGATGAATGACGGGAAGCGCACAGCTTAGCTGCGCTCTGCTGGATAATTGAGGAAGTTATAATTGCCAATGAATGTGCCTGCTGCCAAGCAAGTCAGCAAAACAGACAGCGAGACGGACGCACGGACAGCCGCCGGACAGCCGCCGGACAAGACAAGCCAAACGCTCATCTTTGAGTGGTACAGCTGGCAAAAGTCAAAAGCGCCAAGAGAGGCGAAACCCTTTTTTCCAAGAGATCAGCGGCGATGTTCTTGTCCACAATGTTGTTGTCAACTGGCAACTGTCATGGTTGTTGTTATTGTGTTATTGTAGTTGTAGCTGATGACGAAGGAAACAGGACATGTCAGCGCATAAATTGAAATGAGTGTCGTGTTGTGCACACCATGTGTGTGAGTGGTGTGTGTTTGAGTGTTCCAACGGAAGGACAATAATTGAACACAAGTTGGAATGGGGCGCAAAATGCATGAAAGAATTTCTGTTACGATTTTTTACTCGTTATTTTTGCAACGCAATTTCTGCGATGAGCTAATAATTATTTGTAAAGTTTCTCAACAAATTGCATCACATATACATTTATAGATGAATTACGTTTATGTGTTGTTTGTCAGATCGTAATCGCAGTATAAGGGTGCATCAAAAGAATGATGAGACGATTTACAGGGGATATACCCTGTACTCATTAAAGTTAACATCTGTGTGCCAAATTTTATACGAGGGGCGACTTATACTTGAAATTTGCAACGTGAAGTTTGGTATTTTTTTTAGTGTAAACACACTCAGAATATGCTAGCATACTAGCACTTCTTGTTTTCTCGGAAGCCTCTTATAAAGTAAAACAGCAAAACAGTTATTCTGCCAGAAGCCAACGATGCAATGCGACATACCGTGCGATTGAGGTATTCTTAAGTTCCACCAGATTGCACTCAAGCTTGCATTGATTACCGCGTTGGTAGCCGCATTATTTGACAATCGACCAGAAGAAGGCCCAGCTCGAATAGTCTCAAGACATGTTCAAAAATTTAGCCGTGGTGCTTCAAAAAACATTTAAAAGATCGTAACAAGTAACACACCCTGAGACTTTGCGTATGAGCCCGAAACTTAACAGCAGCCCACTGTATGGGTCTTCGAAGATAAGCCAAATTCAACAACTGGTTCGCATTTCAAAATTGTTTTCCTGATTATGCTCAAAAATCAGACATGTCAACTATTCCATTTGAGAAACGTAAGATGGCAAATTGTGATAGAACCATTATTAATTAAGGAAAGCCAATCATTCTTCATCACAACAATGCGAGGTCTCACACATCGGCACACACAGGAGACTGAGCACCCAAAACGACACATAATTTGGTCTTCCGGCATAGGGTCCCGATGTGACACACAATGATTTCTTTTTATTCTCGCCACACATGAATAGCGAGTTCAACGTTTTTCGACACCTGAAGAAGCGGTGATGCATACAAAAGCCATGGAAGTAGCCCATTCAAAGCGGTAAAAGTGTTTCGTAAATTGGTTCAAGCAAGTCCATGTAGACCATTCTTCCCTATGTGAAATAAAAGTGTTAAATTGTATACTGGAAAACTCCATCGGTGCACAGTAGCACGTTTTGAGTGGAACGAAATCAGGTTTCATTAGTATTGAGGAGTGACTAGAATTAGATTTTGTCTCCTCCTCCCTTGGCGTGATACGAAGAGCGGCTGTATCACAGAGTTGCGCATATTATAATATTTTATTTTTTTAATTTTAACCCAACAGAAATCCTCTATTGTCCAAGATATATCTCTTTCAACTGAGTTTCAGGCCAAAATTAATCTCTGGATATGACAGGAACACCTTCTAGATCTTAGAAAATCTATCATGAAAGTTACTGAGCAATTCATTTTTTAAGCCGAAACTGTCTGTAGAGATATCTGGCACAAATTAATGGATCCAAATCTCGTTACACGTTTAAACAAACTAATTATTACTTGCTGTGAGAGAATAACCCGGATACAAGCATAGCATATGTTATCGCGAAATCGCTCATCGTATAAACGTAAATGGTGCGAGTGTGTGATCGCAAATAAACAATAAGCCAGAGGTAGAGCAAGGGCTACGCACCTGTGTCAACAAAGGCACCAAAATCAAATAAGAAACCCAATTGCCAACGCGCATTTTGATCCACTTCACACACACACACACACCAACACAGATACACTCACAAGCTATTCACAATTTGTATCTAGATACTTGACACGATTTAAGCAAAAACAAGGACTTTCATTGTGTTGAACAAGGAACCCCTTTTGGTTTGATCTACGATTGAACTCACAATGCTTAACCATTGAAATCTCGAGTCCCCATATTACTATATACTAATAGTTAAATATTTGCCAGAATTCGTTTCACTTACCTCTTTGCTTGGCACACACATCGGTGTGCCAACTTTGACAATGCCATTCTCTACCATGACACCCATGACGATCGGATCACGGCTGTTGAATACAAATTGTGGCAGTATCTGTAAGAGAAGTGAATAAAGTTGCATGAAAATTGGTTTAGTCTGCTGCTAGACATAACTGCTATTGATTGGCATGAATTTCTTATAGTTAACTAATAAGCGGTGAGATCGTCAGGCCATCTAACGTTAGAGATCTTAACTACTTTTTAAATAATGTTACTTAATTATAGTAGCTAGCAAAAGATGCACCAGCAGAGCTGTCGAGAGATGTTGCACTCTACAAATACAGTTGGCTAGTTGGGTTTTGATGGGAATCTTGGAAGCATTGAGAAAATTTCGAATTTTCACGAACTTCACATTCACGAAATACAAAACTTTCTTAGCAACAACATTAATTTTTGCTTTTAAATATAATTTAATCTGTGTTTTGTTATTGAGTAAAGCTTGTGAGTTTTCGGATCTGCTGCCCAATCGAATATCTGTTAATTAACAGTAGCAAATCCGTCATATAAAAGACAAATACATTTTGATGATAAAAAGTTTTATGATTTTCGAAGCTGTTTTGCGGCAAAGCTCAAGAACCGATTTTTTCGTTCATAACCTCAACTTTATCACAATTGGGGCGTGACGACCGAATTATTTATAGAGCTACAAAACTATCGAGTACTATGTTAATTTTGACACTATCGATAGTTTAATCCTTGAGAGAGGTTTGGGGGAAGAAAAACGATAATACTATCGATAGTATTGAATATTTTTACCGAAAATATCAACATATTAAACGATCACGGTAAACAGGCCTCGAAAAACTTTAGGAAAATTAATGTGAATGTGCTTTATTAACTGAACTCTACGACTTCCAATAGTTTTATTTTTGTATATTCGATAGAGATGCAAGTTAATTCTTAGCTTTCCTTTGCACCATGCTGAATTTTTATGGAAATATCGATAAATGAATGTTGGTTGGCACTGTTTTTATTAATTGGTTGGTTGGTAGGTTTTTACCTTAATATATTATCTAAAAAGTTTTTTAAGATTACCTACAAATATTCCTTCAAAAAACCTTAACATGATATTTAATGATCTGATTTTGATGCAGGAACATAAAACTTAAAATATACATGGTATAAACGATAGGAATACCATATTACCCATATTTGTAGGACATCTTTACTTCGTTGAAAGCCAGTTAGTCTATCAGCTGGCGAAGAGTTGTCAAAGAACAACTCAATTTCCGTTGGTCAAGTTTAAAGTGCTTGTTGCCTGCAGCTAGTAAAAAGATGGCCCAGAAGATGCCGCATGCACACACACACTCATACGATCCGGAAAATGGAACGACGAACAAACGAGCTAATAACTCAAACTAAACAACGTCATTGTTATTAAAAAAAAAAAAAAAAGTTCTACCTAAAGCAGCTTGGCTAAGCCTCTGGGTTAGAGATATACATAGATACATACGTAGCTACTAAATCGACTAAGAACAACAGCTGTGTATCTGCTGTCTCCTCAATTACAATAACAAAAAAATTTGATGCAGACAGTCGGGATGGTGCCCTACAGCGGAATACCCTGCACTCTTTTTCTTTATAAACACTAAATACAGTAAAATGGGAACGGAAGTATCCACTTTTATATCTCTTTTCATAAGATCGATATGCCTGTAAACATTTTCCTATGGGCAAATTCCAATTGACAAGTTTTCCTATTGGGAAGTTGACTATTACGGGGGCAAAATTCACTTTTATACTCGTAACTCCAGTATTCTTGGGCCAATGTCGTTGAATTTTGTAAAATTGATCAAAAATACGTTTATAGATGTTTGTGACAATTTTTAAATCAATACATGGGGGGTCTGGCAGTAATCAAGGTAAATCGTTTGCGGGGGAAGGGGGGGTTCTATTGAAAAAAAAAGTGGATGCAGTTTTAACGATGAGGGTCTCACGAGTCTTTACACCAAATTTGAAACTCTAGCTTACATGTATCCATATCTACATGTAGTGGAATTTTCAAGCAGTTTATGGGCGAGGGGGGGTGAAATTAGCATATTTTTGACTATAACTTTTGATGTATTTATCCGACTTCGATTATTTTTAAAAGATAATGCACATAAACACGACGCACATCTCTGAGAAATTTCGAGTTGATAGATGCAACGGAGCGGTTGTAACCGCTCAGAACTGTCACGGGGAAGGGGTAAGATATCGACTTCATTCGACAAACTCCCTAAGCATTGAGAAAATGTGCATCTTGTGGTAACATTTTTTGCTCTATTTCTTATAGTGTCGGAGAATGCTGACCCAACACGGACGGACAGACATGTCTATATCGACTTGACTATTACTCCTGAACATTTTTGCCCATGGAACATATAGGCAGCAACGCCTCCTTCTGTCTGTTACATACATTGAACAAATGTATAATACCCTTTTACACTTTGTGTACAGGGTATAAACAACGCACAGCGAGCACAGTAGGTGAGCTGCAGCTCAGCAGCTAAAGCTGGTGCCTCGACTAGAACTAGTCGATGTTGCGATGTTGCATACGACTATAATCTAATGATTGCCTATAAATCAAACACGCTGTTTAAACTTTATTTGAGCAGGAAGTGTGGACATGGTGCAGGCGTGCAGAGGCACCATAATCGCTTGTTGAGTAGTGCCTGTTGTTGGGGCAGCCTCATTAAGCCAAGACAAACCAAGCCAGAGCTGGCTAAGAGTGGGTAAACCATGCTCAGATGTTGTCGGCACAGCTGGAGTCGAAACATTTGCACCACACAACAGCGAACTGATTGCATTTTACACCTGTAGCTTTTGGGGTAATTACAGAGTCGGTCAGAGTCGAGGCAAACAATCTTCTACACTTCTTGGGGACGGACTGAAGCGATCGAGTGATCGAGGTAGTGAGATCGGCATTGGGCCCCATGTGTGAGCCGGTTTGTGCACCATTGAAATAATAGTCGTAATCACAACAAGAAGAACAACAACAGATGTTGGCCCTATTACAAAAACTATTCTACACTTAGAAAAAAAAAAAAAAACCATTCTTGAAAAGAGCCAAATATTATTATTATTTGTAAATAATTTAAAATACAAAAAAAAAATAATAATTAACATTTTTAAAATTAAAACAAAAACCAAAGGAAATTTAAATTTTCTTAAAAATTACTAGATATTCTTTAGGAAATCTCAAGGCAGTGCAGAAAGAGTGCAAGCGTTTTTCTTAATTTAAATGGACGCCGCTCATTTTTACGAAAAACAAAAAAAAATTGTTTTCTGTGACGTTAATATTTTACGAGTTATTAACAAAAATCTGAAGTGTTTTAACCAGGAAGTGACCCCAAACAGAGCAGATTTAGACTAACTTTGGTACTGGAAAGAATCCAGGATCAGAATCGACGAATGCGATCATTCTCTATGATGACAACATTTGGTCATCATTTACTCATCAATTTAGGATTTGGAGAGATCGAATATCATTCTTTTTCGCAAAAAAAAAAAAAAAAAAAAAAATATGTACCATAGAAACGACTCGAACTTTCTGCAACTGAACCATTTTACCCTGTGTTATTTAAAGTGTTTTGTTTTAATTGCAAATTCTTATAAAAGAAAATGTTTCTTATTAATTAAACATCAAAAAAAATTGCTGCTTTTCATATAACTATTTTTTCTCACTGTAGTTTATGTATGTACTTGAAGTTACGAACGTTTGTACTTACCTTTAGCTTGCATGGAAAGACAGCTATGGAACGGAACTCCTCACGTTTCTTTTGTTTTAGCTCCTCACGAAATGCGGTAAATTTATCGAATAGATGATAGATAATGTCCGCTTGGAATATTTTTACACCCAACGAATCGGCCATTTCCTGTGCCTCACGCTCCACTTTAACATCGAATGCCAAAATCGTTGCATATCTAAGGGCGCAGAGAGAGAGATAGAGAGAGGGAGAGTCAGTGATCATTCCATGGTGCAATTTAATACAATTAAAAGTAGCTACATTTGTAATAACAACAATAAAAGTTAATAATGATTATGGCAATGCATCTTCGTATTTAGTTTTTCTCTTTTTTTGTACTTTTCTGATGCCTAATGATCTTGCCACATGGCGCTGCAGCGCTTCTCCAGCACCAGGAAGCGTTAATAATTGAAATCACGACGACTTCAACTACTACAACAATAACAACAACAACAACGAGATCGAGTTGCTGCGTGCGTTTTCAATGACAGGAAACGAGTGGCATTTGAGCGTCAAGCTACGTGGGACCGTGGTCATTTGACCATTTGGAGTGTTGACGCCGACGACGATGACGATGACGGTACACGCTACGACAACAACGACACCGACAGGAAGGGTCTACAAATTATGTGCTGCTTGATAGTTTCTGATAGTTTGACGGTGGCTTAATGAGCGGCAACGTAGATTTGTTAAATTTAGTACAGGAAAGGCGTACAAGCTAATCATTAAAATTAGCGCCAAGTGGGGGTTTTGGTGGATTAGATCAGACCACGAAGCAGAAAAAGATCATAGGTATACATTGGTAAGTTTGTGGCATGTTTGGACACACATCATATAGACTATTTCAGCTGTTTTTCGACTTGAGCAGGTCTACGCTTTGACGACGATTACCACATTCCATAGAACGACGAACTCTACGACAATATTCACTTAATCAATGTCGTGAAGAAGCTCAAAGAGAAAGAATCTTTTATGCAGCAATAGGAGAAAGACGGAGAAGGGGTACAACGTGTCTCCGTTGAAAGGATCTAGAAGAGGACGCACTATCTATCGCAACCTGAGGACGCTCTATATCAGGCCACAGGCCAGCAACGGGTTCTTATGGTTAGTCAAAAAGAAGAGAAAATTGACCAAAACGAATTTGATCTTGAGCTCGTTAGAATTAGTTCTTTAGCTCACAGTAGTGCCAGAATTCTTTTGCGGTGTCAGTACGGGATTCTACAATAATAATAGCTAGTGGGCTTCGATCGCCCACCCCCTTTCAGTATGCCATTGCATTTCCATTCATACTCAATATTCCATATTGCAGATGCCCCCTTCAGCCTTTATCCACTCCCCAATCGTTTCGGCACATTTAAGTAAAAATAACTTTCGAATGAATTTACCACAAAATATCGTATCGTATCGTCCTTCACTCTCGACAGTACTCTACTCCCGACTGTCCTTCACTCCTCCCACTCATGGCTGTACTTAATTCCTCACTCTCCCTCGGTCCTCATTCTCCCTCACACCTCACAGTCCTTCACTCCTCACTACTCCTCACTACTAAATGTCCCTCCCTACTCACTGTCCCTCCCTACTCACTGTCCCTCCCTACTCTCTTTCTCCTACCCTGCCACCCAACCTTATTCTCTCGCCCCCTTCTATCTTAGACAAATTGGGAAAACGCTTCTTTTTCGGCACATCTACGTCAAAATACTTTCTTGCTTTGTGTGCTTTGAAAATTGCAAATCGGTTGGGAAACCGAAATTCGTAAGTCTTTGATATAGCATCGTTTGAATTCTATTACGATTTCAATAAGTACTAGATAAATTATAAAAACGCATACATTTTGGAGTTGTAAAAGATTTTCTCATTTTATTACCCTACCCTTTGAAAACGATTTGCATTAGTTCAAAACCCTTTTGGGGCTCTTCATTTATGACGTCACTACTGAGGGGACGTCATCAAATTGTGAAGATATGTGTCGATGGGTGTGTTCCAAAAAAGTTACGTCACTATTACAAAGCGAAAAATTGTCATTAAAAAGAGGTTTTGCTATAGCGATTTATGACGTCACGTCGTTGCGTGCACCACTACAGGACACTGATTAGTTCGTGCATAAGCAGCTAGGCTTATGCTTGCCCCCTACAACGATCTCTGTGGAAGCCGCTCAGATGAGAAGGAGAAAGAAACGACTGGGCACTTCTTATGCTCTTGTTCGGCACTCTGCAAACACAACTCAAGCACCTGGATAGATACTTCTTGAAAGGCTTATCAGAGCTGTCGAAACTTTGGCCAAAACGGATAGCGCATTTTATATCAGCATTTGACGGTATCACAACGGGCCGAAATCTGGCAGCCCTTTTAAGTTAACCCAACCGAATCTTGATAGAAAACTCTTCGAAGACCATAAATCCTACCCAGACCACTTCAGCAATTCTTAAGCTAACTTATTGGCGCTCAAAAATCTCGACAAAATTAATTAATAAAGTTATGACTAAAAACCGCCCACCCAGAATTATCGGCATAATGATATTTTTTTATGTTCTGTGCTGTTCCCCTCCTAAAATGTCCATAAAAACAGTTAAGCAGTTTATGTGGCATATGCAAAAAAAAAAAAAAATAATAAAATTTAAAAAAATAGGAGAAAAAAGTGTAGAGGCGGCCAACAGGCTGCTCCCGTGGCTTTATGATGGTACAAAACGTAAAAAGCGTATTTTTATGGTAAAAAAATTCCACACACGTAAAATCATAAATAAATAAACGCAACACATACTAAAAGTTCTTATTGATTTTATTACATGTTGCGTAGTGTGGAGTGACGCTCAAGGGTTCCCGCCAGCAGCTTAAGTCGTTTGCGTTGTATCTGTCAGATACACTTGAGCACATTTTATAGATTTATAGAGACGGAGAGAGTGAGCCAGTGAGATACTAAAAGCAAGCATAATTCTAATGGCTGCGCATGCTCAAAGGGACCGGAAATGTGCATTAAAGTGTGTAGCGGAAATGTGGCCTAAGCCAACTTGGGCGTAGATACAAATGTATCTGAAAAGCTTTTTACGCGAGAGCTATATTTATTGCTATGTATCTATTTCTACATTTTTGCATTTGGCAGCGTAATTTAAACGCGTTGGAGCGCACACTCAATGCGTGTGTGTGAGTGTAGTTGTGTGGGCTTTGGAAATGTATCTGTATCTGCATTTGTATCTGGTGTTTGTGTAGGCAGCTAGCTGACTGGCCACAAAACCCATTCACATTTGCTGCTTTTGTTGTTGCCAAGCAGAGCACAGAAATAGTTTCAGTTTTGCCGGCCGGCCTGAAATTGGAAACTTGTCATAGACAACAGCTAAACCGGCTGCTATTTTGGCATCTAATTTACAACACTTAACGGTCTGCTTTAACTTTCAAGCGTCGCTAATGAGACAAAGCTTAAGCCGCCTTCGCCAACACATCCAGACATATCCTCAACATCAACATCAACACCAACTCCTCATCGGCAAGGTTAATATTTAAAAGGTCCGGCCATAATAAATCATGAGTATCGTCATGAGTAACGTCGGCGCATGCGCAAAGTGCATTTTGTGATTGCCGCTTAAATGAATCATTTGAACCGTTGGACAGCCTTTTGGTCGGCTGTATTACTTGCATCTTACGGATACACAAACAACAAAGTCGCGCGGCATTTCTGCGCCTTTGTTCTGTGCATCACTTGAAGGCGTTTGTTGTGGGTGTGTGTGTATCTCAAGCGCGTTAATAAAGTTAAAAGGCAATAAAATTGCATTGTTGGGTGTCATATATCAAAAAGTCGTTTAACCGGCCGCCCGTAGATTCAACAATATGCAGTCGGTTGCAACTTTGTTGCAGCAGATAATCATTTGATAAATGTTCCTAGCAACTAAAGAGCATTGCAGCAGTGGGTTGAGATCTATCAGGAGGCAAAGCTAGGCTCAGTTTTATCAAGCGAAACTGCTTAGAACAAAATTGTGCCTACACTAAAAAAAACTTGATTTGTCACGGCATGCACGGCAGTTGTGAAATATTCAGCAGTTGTCTGCTATCTGAACGATCACTAGGCATAATGTGTCGCCATCTATCGTGCGAAACAATAACCATAATAGGCATGTATAAGCTGTTGGCGAAAGATCTGCGATCCCCCCCATATACCGAAGGTGCTTTCCGATAAATCGAAGGCTTCTCATGCAACGATCTCGCATTACCTCTTGGATTATTTGTGACGAGACACGCGTTTTCAAGTGTGACCCAAAATCCAGCCGAGGACATCCATTTTTACTTGGAAGTACTCAAAAGGCGCCAAGGCAGAGTAAAACGCTGCAGAAAACAACACTGATCCTGCCGCTTTACAGCACCGACTTGGCAACACCGGACCTCTTCTGGTTCCCGAAGATCAAAAAAGGAACTCAAGGATATTTCGAGACATTGAGAGCCGTCAAAGAAGCGACGACTAGTTGCTTTAAGGAGGTCCCCGTCGACGCCTTTTAGGAAGCGTTCAGCGACATTGAGAGCCGTTGAAGAAGCAACGACGAGGTCCTTCCAGGAGCTCACTTGTAACTTTATCCACAATAAATCTTCTTCCTGGACTAATACAACTTACTTTGGGTACAGACCCTGTAGCAGTTACCTATATGTCTTTTTTAAGCATTCCCTAACACTATTGACGACATAACTGCTTTCTCAAGCTAACCCAAATAATAAGAAATTACAAATATGCCGTTATCTGAAACTCTTCCATTTGTTAGTAGAAAACCTTTCGTCAACATTCTACTCATTGTGCAACTTGATTGACAAAAAGGATTACATAAGTTCGCTTGACTCATAGAATTTCAATGCATTCATTAATCAAAATCGAGTGAAAGTTCAATAAACCAAAAGTAATTCAGAAATTTGATAGCTTCACATGCTAACTGAATAAATCTAAACAATTATTTCCGCATTCAGCTAATTCCAAGTGTGTTTGCAAAATTTCTAGTTCTTGCCAAAAGTTGAGTGACTCATCAATTGGAAATGCTTATGGAAAGTAGAGAAAATTTGCATTCAATTTACTTACTGTGCTTCATGTTCCAGCATGGTGGAAGCCTTCATGACATCACGTTTGACCACCGGTCCAATACGTATGGCAGAGTACTGCAAAGAGAGTTAAAGAGAGAGTATACAGTTAGAGATAGTTTTGTCAAACATATGGCAGCACATGTGGCAAGCCACAAATCAATGCGTCTGATCCAAAGAAATGGGTACTATTTATAGGCAATAGGCATCAAAAACATGAAAAACTTTAACTAAAAATATAGTCAAAAACAAATTTAAGAACCTCAACGCAGCAAGTGCAAGAGACAGTTCAGTTCTATGCAGAAAGAGATAGAGACTGAGAAAGAGAAGGCTACGCTGCACCTTGCCTACTCCCGCTCAATACAGACAGAGAGCTACTGGGACATACATAGTCATTTCGAGTTCATTCACATCGAAGATGTTCAATTTTGTGATGTTTTTCTCCACTTTTTTTTCTTGGTGAGTTGCCGTCTGATGATTACAAATGATCATTGATAAAAATAACAGACAGTGCCGCTTGCCGCATGTTGTCGATCGTGCATGAATTACGAACTCAACGAATGAATGAATGAATGACTTCTTGGCCAAATGAATGGGTGGAAGTGACGTTGAATTGGTTTAAATGGTATCTTAATTAACTGACATTAGAAATAATTGAATTCAAAATTGTTATTGGTGTAATGGATTAGAAATTGATCTTTAGTGTGAAAATTAATTTTGAGAAACTTTGGCGAGGCATGTAAAGAAATCAAAAACTTGACTCTTTGCAAATTTCGTAAGCAAACTCAAGGTATTAGCAGCAGCATAAAAGGAATATACAAAGAAGGCTTAAAGTTTTTACGGTTCTTTTGCAAGTTTGACCGCACCCGGGGTGTTTTTACTATGTATTTAGTTTTCTACCTCTGGCAGAGTAAAATGGGCAATAATGACATCTTAGACTTCTCTTGAGCTCAAGTTTTTGTTCCTAACTATTTGTCATCGGACTTTGAAACAAGACCTTTTATATCATGGTCATTTATGGCCTTTGGCGGCCATGTTTTTCGTTCCGTCTGTCGGTGAACTAGAAGTATGGAGGCAGAATGGCAACTGGGAAATCACTGGAGTGATGTAGACCCCGGAGAGGATGAGACTGCTGTCATCATTTGTCGAAGTTGTATGTGCAAGACGATAACTGATAACAGCGCCCCAAGAGGTGCATGGGTAACCAGTCCCGGGCATTTAGCCAAAACAGGCGTGGTGCCCCAAACCCAAGCCTATAGGGGATAAGAGGGGAGGGCCAACCGAGCCGTTAATTTCGGTACCAATGGTTGAGCAGTTTCCAAGGCTGCTCATTGAGGTCGGTAAATCATTGAAACATCTGCATATATAGCACACAAGCAGTAGTTCTTGATGTCTCAAGGTCCAAAACCCAAAAGTTTGAGCTCCAGAGTTTCTAATTTTGAAACTGCGAATCGCTTCGGTGCCTGCCCTCAGATGAAGACAAAATAACAAGTCTAGAGTTATAACTTTTTGGTTTTAAAGTTTAAGCTAGCTATACTTTTCCTGTATCGATCAACTTATGGACATAAGTCGGCGGGTCAATGTCTCTTTAAAATGAATGTCAACGATCAAATGCACAATTCTTCTAGCTATTCAACAACTACCAATACGAGAATGATTGCTCTATAAAAACTTGATAAACTTCGAGCCAAGTCATGTCCCATTCAAGTCCAATCAAGCTAGTTGAAATCAAGCCAAGAAATTAACAACGGCAACAACATCGCAGCACATTTTCACATTTTTCCACTTGCCATTTAAGCTAATGGCTGCAACTGTCAATACCAGGAAAAATAACGGCATTCAGTGTGTGTATGTGTGTGTGTGTGTGTGTGTGTGTGTGTGTGATCCAGTCTGTAGTGCGTTTGCGTTTAGAGTGGCTCAGCAATTGTAAATTGAATTCAATTACAGTTTTGCTCATTCATGAAAATTTCATTCAGTTTTAGTTCAGTCTTGCCTCTCGCTCTCGCTCTCGCTCTCTCTCTCTCTCCCTCTCTCACGCTCTTTCGCTGGTGTTTTGTTTGCTTTTGTTATAAAAGAAATGGTGTGTAAAAAGAGCATAAAAAAGCAGCAAAGAGTTTTGCAATCAGAAAACGCTGAATGAAGTCGGAAGTTTATTGTTTACTGCTATCAAACGTTAGAAAGAGATAGCGAGCGCGTTTCAAAGCGAATAATTGTTGCATGTAAAATTGAACAACGGAAGTAATAGGTGCCAATGGTTTTTTAGCTGCTCGTAAGCTCTCTAGCTTACGAAATGGAAACCCCGTTTGGCAAATTTGAAAGCGGGAATAGCACGTGGCTCCATTGCAAACAACGTAACTTTAAACATCGATAAACAATCAAGGTGCACGTGAAGTGTAATCGAATTTCAATTGCTGACGCAGCAAAGACTAAAATAGTTCGAAGACGAAACCCGAGAGAGAGAGAGAGTGTGTGTGAGCGGAAAACGGAAGTGTGAACTGTAAGAGTTTGCTCAAGTGCGCAAATTGTGGGCGGAAATGCGTAAAAGCAAAGCGCAAGTCTAATTAGCCAAAGGTAAAAGGTTGCAGAGCAATCGTCAACTTCTGCTGACGTCAAGGTATAAAAACGTGGCACAAAGGTTATCGAATGTCATGGCAATGGTGTTGCAAGTTATAACTGCGATTCAGTTACATTTCGCAGCTGAAGGCATTTGCTTGACTTTAAGTTCAATGTATACTTGTGCTCTTATGCAAGGGACAGTTGAAGTATATAAATAGGTGAATATTTTAGCATATTTCCAAATTTAAGCCTATGCTGTGTTTACACTGTAGAAGAAGCTAATGATATAATACTTATACAGAGACGTTCAACTTACTAGCTGCACTTGTATGACTTTATTGTATTTATATCAATTTTATGCAGAACCATTTGGGAAAAACATTTGTCTAGTACAGTTTAGTTTAGTTTAGTGAAAGTCTGCTCAAACGAGTGTGACGTCCGGAAAAGGTGTTTAGATAAGGATTTTAAAGCGCAATCGTAACCGTTACCGTTATCCAAATAAAAATTTGAAACCGTAACCGAAATAAATTTTTTTAGAAAACTCGATAAATGCTAGCCGTTATCATTTTTCCGAAATAACCGAATTGAAACCGAAATATTTACACCGGTACAGGTTTTAATTTGCAACCATACATATTTCTTCATGTTGTGTTTTACATTTCGTCATTGTGGACTATCTGTGGACTATTTTCATCTTTGTACGTCGCACAGGGCCATCTGACTTCTTTTCAAAATACATAACTTTTTCAAAATTTAAAATGCATTTAACAGAGAATTCCTTATGCTTCTACGATACACTGCGATTACTATTTATGCTGCTGCCTACTTTTTATGTAACTAGACATTACATTCTGTTTCTCGCTTCCACTCCTTTTTTTGCCGTTATGTTGAGTTGACTTGCTGAAACATACCTGTGCACATATGTACACGTGCGTTTTCTTTTTGCTCTTTCTCAATTTTGGCTACGAGTAAGTTGGTCTAACAGAAACAGCAACACAAGCAGCGTCACGCGAACAGTCTTGGAAATTGCCGCTTTTCAAAAAAAATTTTGAATTTTTTTACTTTCCTGGATTCTACTCTTTTACTTTCATGCTTATTGGTTTTTGTATAGGAACCGGTATAATCGGTAAATCGAAAAAAATATCGGTGAATCGAATTAAAAATACTATTATTGAAAAAAGCAGACCGCAATAAAACCGTTACCGTACGTAAAAGTAACCGTATCC
Organism: Chymomyza caudatula; assembly: GCA_035041775.1. Classification (NCBI taxonomy): domain Eukaryota; kingdom Metazoa; phylum Arthropoda; class Insecta; order Diptera; family Drosophilidae; genus Chymomyza; species Chymomyza caudatula. Next base: position 7,762,010 of record JAWNKW010000133.1, read on the forward strand.
AACATAAGTTTCGTTTTGAATCCTTGGTTTAGACGCCACTCACTTGAGAGTGGTCAGTCAAAATCGTTAGAGAACAAAATCTGTATGGCAATGGCGAAGCTATTAGCGATGATCGAAAAAATAACATTAGATAATCTCATAAGAAAACATCTCACCGACGGATTATACAAGTGAATTCGAATGCAACTTTGAGCAAAACCGTCTATAGATTACTGGCACATGCCTCAGTATCCAATTTAACTGACTTAAATTGACTGACTAAACTTTCTGAATATAAACTTCAAATTTTTTTTAGCGATAGTTAACAGTTCATTTTCAATAGACAGTTATTCGCATAAAAGTTCGCACGCAAATAGGTTATAGGATTTTCAATCCTTTGCAAAGTTAAATATTTTCCTGCTTTGTATTAGAAATCGGAATCCATCCATAACTATTTGAAATAGCGTTGTATTTGTTTGGTTTTCACACTTCAAACCAAATCAGCGATTTGTTGTAACGCAAAGCCAATCAAATCTGAAAATAATTTCAACAAAATGTCCACAAGTTATATCACGCCATGAGTAAAGATTTGTACAAGCTTTCATTTATGGGTCAGTCGTTTCCGAATAATCACTCATTGCCGCATTCTGCGAAATCCAAGATAGCTGATTAATTGGAAAACTTTTCTAAGAAAATCATTTAGAATACAATAAATTGTTGACTTTGGTTTTTACTCTCGGTTCTTCTGTCTTGTTATTCTCTGTACTCTGTTTGCCACATGCTTGCACGTTTGCTTAAGCTTCCGTTTTGCTGTCCAAGCGTCTACTATTGCTATTATTATTATTATTATTATTGTTATTATTATTGTATTTCAACTTCCTTTCCTGGATCGGGTTGGTTGAGCATTTCAGTTCATTGAAAATGTGGCCGCGACGTGTTTATGAATGAAAATTAAGCAATAAGCTTTTAAGTGTGTGTGTGTGTGTGTGTCTCTCTCTCTCTGTCTATGTGTGTGTGGGGCAGGAAGAATTGCTTCCGTTGTTGTTTTTATATTTTCGTCTTTCATTTAAACATTTATTCATTCATTTACTCATTCACTCAATGGTTCATTGTTATACCCTGTACACAAAGTGTTAAAGAGTATTATAGGTTTGTGCAATGTACGTAACAGGCAGAAGGAGGCGTGGCAGACCATATGTTCCTGGGGCAAAAATGGTCAGGAGCAACAGTCGAGTCGATATTGACATGTCCGTCCATCCGAATGAACGACGAGATATCAGACACCATAAGAGGTAGAGGCACAAAAATTTATCAAAAGATGCCCATTTACATACATCGAAAAGATTAAGTTTGTCGAATCACGCCGATATCTTGCGCCTTCCCCCGTGACATATTTTTGTGCTTTACAGCCGCTCCGTGTGCGTCGTGTTTATGTGCATTTATGTTTTAAAAATTATCGATATCGGATACAGACATCAAAAGTTATAGTCAAAAATATGTTAATTTCACCCCCCTCGCCTATAAACTGCTTCAAAATTCCACTACATGTAGATATGGGCACATGTGAGCTAGAGTTACAAAATTTGGTGTGGAGACTCGTGTGGCCCCAATCGTTAAAACTGTATCCAGCTTTTTAAATAGAACCCCCCGTACCCCGCAATCGATTTACCTTAATTACTGCCACACACCCCAATATATTAACTTGAAAATTGTCACAGACATTAATATATGCATTTTTGATCTGTGTTACAAAATTCAACGACGTTGACCAAAGAATACTGGAGTTTTGGGTATAAAAGTTTTTGTCCCCATAATAGCCAACTTCCCAATAGGGAAATGTTTACAGGCAAATCGATCTTATGAAAGGAGATGTGAAAGTGGATACTTCCGTTACCATTTTACCGTATTTAGCGTTTATAAAGAAGAGGGTACAGGGTATTCCACTGTCTGCATCAAATTTAGTTCTTTTTTCCGTTTCGTTTTTTCTTATTTGGCATTGTTGTTTTTGTTGTTCTTGGCAACTGCGTCGTCGCATTAATGAAAACGTTGGCATTGTCTACTGCTGCTTCTTCCATCACTTCCTTCCTTTGCTTTCGCTTAATACCTAGTATGCACATATAGGTGTATGTGTGTGTGCATGTGTGTGTGTGTGTTCTACTACGACGCTTCTAAGCATGAGAAAAACAGCGCAGAAAATTAAATTCATTCATGAATTTCAACAAACGTTGGTCATAAAGGCGTAAAAGTGGGGCGTAAAGGGTGCGCAGCTGGTTTTAAAGGGTGCCGCTAAGTATTACAATGGACTTCTTTCTCGTATCTTTTGGCCACTATATTCATGAATGAAACGAAGCGAGGCAGAGGCAGCGGCAGCGACAGCGGCGTCACGCTAGGTTGCCAGCGTTTACTCTTGTTGTTGTAGTTGTTGTACTACTACGCCTTTTGCTTCCTCTTATTGTTGCTTTTAATATTCGGCCAAAAGATGGGCAACGACGTCAGCTGGACAGACAGACAGACAGACAAGCATTCAATTGTCCGCATGTCCGTCCGTATACAATTCACGTCAAGGCATTTACGGCTTGTTTACGTTTAGAAAGGTTTTTCAGTCTCTTTTTTTGGTTGTGTATTTTTAGCGCTCGTTGTTATCGTTATTGTTGTTTTTGTTGCTGTTGCGTTTTAGCATGAATTACAAAAATTGCGCACTTTTTGCGTGCAAAAAACAATTATAACAGCAGCTGCTTCTTCTTCTTCACTTTAATGTGGGCAGAGTTGCCATATCATAGCATTCGCGCATATTTGCATGCATATAAAATATGTACTTACATACAAACTAGTGATGTAAGTCCAAAACAAAACATCGATGTTTACCATCGCAGAGTCCATCGACCATGGACATCGATTTAGGTCGATGCTTTGGACTAAACACATCGATGCATCGATGGTTTCCCGATGTTTTATATTTACAAATTTTGCTTTTTATTATAGAAGAAACTTCGTTATATAATATGAAATATGTGAAACTAAAGCTCTCTGAACATAAGAAGATTTCTATATACTTTGTTATACAGACCAGTAGATCTACGACTAAATTATGTCAACAGTCTATTTCGCTGAGAGTTTTGCCTTTGAATAAACTTTGAGATGAAACTCTCAAATCTGCAAGCATATAGTATTTGTAAAATTGAGAATAAGTTACATTGGCATGATCTTGAACAATAGTAGGTTGGTGTAAGAGATGGTGAGATGTTCGATGTTTTTAAAAACATCGATGTTTTGCCGATGCATCGTATGTTCGAAAACATCGGAAAATGACAGGCCAACCATCGATGAATTTTTTACACCACTAACACAAGTACGTCTCGATTACAAATAGTTGGCAATGCGGTGGCAATGGCTGCGACCGCTTTGACTGCTATTTTGAGGTTAGGTGGGAGGTGAATGTTTTGCATTGTTGTTGTTTTTGTTGTTTGTTGCATGGCATGACTGAGTGACTCTCGGCTCGCTGGCTTGCGAAACTTTCTGTTGTGTTTACTTTTAATTAAAATGCATGTGGGAATCAAATTACGTAGCTTAACTTGCTTGCCTACCTAACTATGTATCTAACTGCCACGATGCACAAAACCCGCAGCTACTATAACAACAGCAACAACAACAAAAACAAGAGTCAAGCAAAAGTAGCAGACAATTATGGCAAAAAGCAACCACAACTACAAAAGCAACAACAAATGCATAGAAATGTAGCTGATGGCTACATAATTACATTTTGAAGCCAAAAGCAACAGCAGCTTTTGAATGACTGACAGACAACATACAGACAAGTTGGCATGGCTATGTACATACATACAGTCAAACCTGCAAAGTTGGCCACCTTCTTAAGTTGGGCACTTTTCAGGGAAACCAAAATATATTTGTACAAAAATTCAAATTTTCACCTGCCTAACTTGCACCTGCAAGAGAGATTTTTGAATTTTATCAATGCAATTGAACCTGTTGGCCCCCTTGAAAATTTGTATTGTGTAAAGGGTATGCAGCCTAAACCACAGCAATGTCGAATCATAAAATGAATCCTAGTACATTACAAAGTTTACAAATTGGTTGCAGTAAACTCGTAATTATAAAATAATTCAATTCTTAAAAGAAAGAGAACTACCACAAAATATAGTTAATCAAATACATTTGCACATACTTGATAAGCAAACAGAAACCTGTATATACATAAACAGAGCCAAAGGCCTATGCAGCCAGTGCTGTAGCCCCTAAGTTAGTAATATGTAAACTATACTATCTGTAATAATAATAATCAACTCGTTGCTTATAGAAAGTTGAATGAAATCTTTCCAGATGGCATAATTCATTTGTTGAAAATCAAAAGAATGAAAGTCATAAGCTTATAAATAAGCAAATTTAAAAGATTCTCTTAAGTTACATTCGAATTTAGAAGAACATACAGTATTCTGGAAACAAACTTTGACTATTTGATATGTTTATTTTGTTATTATGCGTTTATGGACATAGTTCATAAACATACACGACTAAATGCATTTTTATGTTGAAAACAATCATAAAGCATTATATAAAGTTGAAAAAATTAAAGAAACAACATAAAATCAATATGAAACTGCTAAGTAAGGTGGCCACCTGCATAAGTTGGTAAAAAATTCTTGAACCGTGAGTGGCCAACTTAAGCAGGTTTGACTGTACATACATACATTCATAAGTTTGTGTGGGTTATGTGTAATCAAGTTGCATGGCAACAAAAAGAAAAAGCTACTACGGTAACTTCTTTTTTGTTGTGTTTGTGCGCCATTTTTCATTCATAAAACATAAAAAGTAGTTGCAAAAAAAGCAACGCATTACGACACACACACACATACGGCTCAAATATTTGAATGAATGCAGCTCCAAAGTTGCGGGTGTTTTGTGCAACAACAAAATGCGCGCTCTTTTGGCTTGTATAAGTCACATAAATACACATGCATTCATAGGCACTCACACTTACACTCGCCTACAAACATGGCTTTTTATGAATGGCAGTTTACTGCTTAGTAGCAGCCCAAAGGAGGCAGCTTAGAGCGCTATATTTGGCCAGCGACGAGTTACAAAATGTTAATGAAGCCAACGGTTTATGTACCTGTGTGCTTGTTTGTAGGTGCATATGCGTTAGTGGCAAAAACAACAAATACAGTAGGCACTTGAAGGACATGAACAATTTTCTAACTAAGGTTGAGCATTCCAATTCATTTGAAACCGCATGGAACCGAAAAGAAAACTTGAGTTGTCAACGGACGCACATTCAGGTTTGTGTTCTATTTATATTATAAGAATATAGGTAAAGTAATGCGTTCGACATACCTCGCAATGGCATCTTAATTTTCATTGTGCCCCGAACCTCCATGAGCGAGGTTGTGTCCGCGCATGTTATTGCCTTTTAAGCGTATAAAAAAAACTTTTGTTTTTGTGTTTTGATTTGCGCCACTCACTCTCGCTTTTTTACCTGGCTCACGAACTTCGTTTTGCCCAAAACAGATTTTTTGATTAAATTAATATCGAGCTTTCACTATTCCACACGAATATTGTGTTTAAACGAAAATTAGCAATCTAGATTGAAAGCTTTCCCTTCCAATAACTATTAATTTCATAGAATTCTATGCGTTTTATTCAAATCTGAAATAAATAGAATAATGACTGTCTTCAATTTAAGCCTGCTCGCACACTTCCAGCGACTTCTCTTGGGACTTGTTTATTATGGCTGGCATAATAATTACAAGCTAGGACTATTCTGCTGCTCTCACACTGTTCGCTTGCCAAATTTGGCAATCGTGTCGGCAGAATAGTCCTACCTTGTAAATGTTATTCCATGTACTATGGTTCTCTCTATCTTGGCGTGATGTGGCGCTATCTAGCAAGCGCAAATACAATAAGTATGAGTTTTTAGAGCACGGAAAACAACATCCATCAAGTTAGCAAAACATCAAGTATTTTGTTATTGAAGAGTCTACTGTCGAAGCGAAAATAAATTACAGTATATGCATAACGGTTTTTACAACCAGAAACAAAACAACAACAGCTACACCAGAGCAACTCTCTAAGCCATGTCTCTTTGGATTGTTGGATATTTTTTCCGGCAGACCAACAGCCATAAAAATATGCAACTACAACATAAATCTGCACCAATGCATATATCTATATGTGTAAATTTTGTACATATATAAGTATGTATGCGTATGAAAGTGTGACGCAATGACAAAAACAATGCGTAATGCAATCGAATGCACTGAATTAAAGTTCAGCAAACAGAATGAACTATTTCAACAGCAGTGTTTCAAACATCTGCTTTAGAGCATAATTGTAGAAATCAAGTGCTACATGAGTTATCGAAAATTGCGCTTCAAGCTAACGTCAAGCACGACGAGGTGGAGAAACATTGATGTTCGGTTCCATCAATGATTTCGATGTTTTTACAGAAAAACATCGATCGATGCTTGATGCTCACTTAAATATCTCAAGTATCCATCATTTTATAAGCGCGGATCAAGAAGGATTGCGATGTAAGGAATTGTGCGCGTCTCAAAATGTGATAATCTTGCATACAAGCGCTTCTTTTACAACTCAAAAGCAGACATTCCTCCACTGTTGTAAATTTATCATACAAGTCGTTTATTTCTTAGTAGTAAGAGAATATGATTAAGCAAACGAATACTTTCGTATTTGAAGAAACCTATGAAGTCGCTTCTTCAAAAGGTTACAACAATTCGGTTAATTCCTTAAAATATCAGATTGTTCAGCTGAAAACGGCGAAGGAACATTATACGTAATGGTGAAAACATCTTGTGGTAGATGAAAGCAAGACTTTTACTGGTAGTCTTAACGTTAAGTTTTATGACATTCGTTTAGTTAAAGTTTTGCTAATATCAGTCCTGGTAAAGAGAGTGTCCAGGATGACCGAGATTTGTCGTTTTCAAGGTGTGTTCAACAATTAGTCTTATCTGCAACTTTGCACAGAGGTCTAGCTGTGGAGCATTAGAAGGTGCAGCTGGTGCTGGAATTGAAATTGGCGAGCCATCAACAGCGAGGACAACTCGTTAAATGGATCACACAACAAGTGGGTGATTTTTCATCAAAATTCATTTTTCTGTTGTTGCTGTTCATGTGTTTTTGGGCTTCTGAAAATCCAAAGGAGATAATTAGACAATCGTTTAACCCGAATTGTGACACTATCTGGTGTGCTATGTGGTCAGTAGGCGTCATTGGGCCGAATTTTTATTTTTTTCCAAAATGAGGTCGAAACAGCAGTTACGGTCAATTGTCCGCGTTATCGTGATACTTTGTGGCCTATTATTAATGATATGGATGTCACTGACATATGGTTCCAACAAGTGGTTCTAAGCGACACAGTGAGTGCTACGATCGAGTTATAAAAATAAATTTCCTGAACGCTTGATTATGCATAAAGGTGACGCTAATTAACCTCCAAGATCTTGCGATTTAACATCTTTGGACTATTTAAAAGATCCTATTGATTCCGAAACTACAATCAATTTAAACACTGAACGATAGAATCAACCATGAAATTCCTGATATTCAATCATGCGAAAATGTGTTGGAAATTTATCGACGTGGTCGTCGTAGATATTTTTTTCTTGGATCATAAAAGTGAAAGTTTCCACATAATCGATCTATATATAAATACGCTAAGCCAAAATTCAGTGTGGTAACGATTACTTCGCAGTAACGCATCGATTTAAGGTTAAACCTATAATGTCTGTATGAATATCTGAATCCATTTTAATAGAAAAAACGCGACCAATTGGCGTACAATTTTTCTAAACACCTTCGTTGAACATCAAGGAATGTTTATGGTTGAAAAATGCATAATTAACCATAATGAAACAGCGCAAAACTACAAAAAACGAAAAAAAAATCCTAACATAATATAATTTTTTCCAAAAAAAAAAAAATTGTACAGAGTCTGGCAACGCCTACTAATATGTAGAGGGAAAGGTAGAGGAAGAGATTGGTACCAATATCCGCAGCTGAACTTAGAATGAGAAAGAGAAGGAAGAGGAACGGGAAGGGGAATGGAAAGGCAAATGGGTGCGGGAAGAAGAACTTGATCTACCTCGAGAAAGGCACGGGGGTTGGCGAGCGGAGCGAACAGAAGGCATAGCCCCAAAAAAAAAAATATAATTAATACTATACTATATTCTAAGTATAGAATCATGAAAATGTATTTCCTTTGAATAATAAAATAAATTATTGGAAGACGATATTTGTACATTTTCGATTACATTGTACCTAATACAAAATATATAATGAATTTATTGACGGCTTTATCAATGCGCAGCGGCTTTTTCATTCCAGGAAAGGAATCCAATTAAAAAAAAGAAAAAAAATTCCACCTTGTACATGTTTCTTCAAGTAGAGAGACGCGTTGGTTAGACATTTAGATTGCTATTGAAAACTATACTTCTGATTTTGTCAAGGATTTGTTCCCCCGTCCTAACGAACAACACTGTCAACATGTTGTCACTCTTGCCATTTGAAGCTATTTTGGTCTCTGTTGGCAAATAAGTAGTAGAGACTACGAAACTAACACTATACAAGACGCTCATCCTTCCCGTTTGGCTTTATGGCCGTGCCGCAGATGCTCTGGAGTGTTTGTGAAAAGAACTTCATAAGATTTTCGTCGGAATGACAAACTCTACGAGCTTTAAAGACATTGACATAGTCAAGCTACTTAACATCCAGCGACTTTTCTGTCTCAGTCATGTTGTACGTATGAATGTAGAAGTTTCTAGGACAAAGATCCTTTGAAGTAAGGCGACGAAGGGAGCGCACTAACAACCTTTGTTATCAAGGATTGGAAAAGGGCCACACGAAGCAGAACCGTTTGGAAAAGTGTCCTATACAGGTCATATACAGGTAACGGCTTGTTATGATTAGTCAAGAAGATATTGCTGAGAAAATTTATCATACTTCCTTCACATATGTACTTCCAAAACATGAAGCTTGAAGTTTCATGTACCACTAAACCAAAATTTTGCAAAAATTTTAAGTTTCGTTTGAGGTATTAGCAGATGCTCATAATCTCGCTGCAAACAGGTTTTCAAAGGTAGATTGAAACTTGCAATTTTGTTTATGTTTTGACTGAAAGATTTTCCAGTCAGCTTGGAGGACCATTTTTCAGCTTTAAATTGAGATGATCACTGCCATGCAAATTTTGAACGATAAAAGTAACAATGATTTTGATGTTAATGTTAGATGAAAGTGGTTGAAAGAGGTGTGGGTGGGGATAATGGGAGGCACAGCCGTCCTTTAGAATTATTAGATTTGCTTATAACTTTCTCTATTTTGTAGGCTTTAGCATCTCTTAAGTTGGTGTCGAATACACTATTCTGGGCATTAAAGTCAGTCAAGTTCTTTTTCCTGAGACAAGTCTTCAATGCGTTCTTTGAAAAAGGGTACAAAGGACTAGACCATGTCTACGCTAAATTCTCCCCTAAGAAGCTTCTTCACTTATGCTGATGTTTCGCGCAATGGAGAAGGCGTGCGCGTTTCTGGGTAAGATGCTGCATTTTGAGTTTGGCAATTTTAGATTAGTCTTAAATTCTCCCTATGTATGCTGATGTTTCGCGCAATAGAGAAACATCAGCAACAGTGAAGAAGCTTTTGGAGAATTTTAGACTCTTCCCAAGAAACACACAGCAGTCATCAAGTAAGTGCTTTTAGCACAGTTCTGCTAAACACGATCAAACAATAAAAATCGATAGGCATAATGATCACCCACACTTTTAGCACACGCTTATTGAGAAAGAGAGCCAGAGTTGCCACACTTTGTAATAAATTAGTGTTGTGCAGAACAAGAATTTCGTGCATGTTTCTCGTCGACATTGGCAGCTTAAAGTGGCATTTCGTTCTTTTTTGGCAGGGGAAGGGGAAGGGACGAGTAATTTTCAATTTGTGACGCACGACTAGACGCCACATGGCAAGCAGCAGCAGCAACAACAACAATAAACGAAAGAATTGAATTTTTATGAATGGAAAATGCGACGGCGACGTTGATCTGTCTCTTTTAATTTATCGAAATGTGTAGTAAATGTTTATTTGATCAATGAAATGAATTATATCTGTAGTGTGTGTGTCTGTGTGTGTTTGTGTGTTGTACAAACAAGCAAAATGTCTACCGAAATGAATGATACATCAACAACAACAAACACGACCAGAACAACAACTTCCATAAGCGTCGCACAATGTGGGCCCCAATTAAAAATATATATATATATGGTATATATATGCACACTACTCGTCACTTGAATAGCACTAACAGATTTTTGGTGTTTTTAAGCGCGTATTTTCTAAACTAATAAAGATAACTGATTCTGCTTAAACCGTTGTTCCACTAGCAACAATTTCATGAAAAAAGTTGCAGGTTGCAATCAGCTGTTGTTTGTTTACTTTGAACGCTTTGCCAACGCCCGAGTTGCCAATCTGTTTTAGACATTTCTCTATGTAACCGAACTTTTTATACCCTTTACACATAGTGTACAAGTGTATTATAGATTTGTGCAAAGTATGTAACAGGCAGAAGGAGGCATGGCAGACCATAAGTTTCATGAGCAAAAATGATCAGGAGCAACAGTCGAGTCGATATAGACATGTCCGTGTTGGGCCAGCTTTCTCCGACACTATAAGAGTTAGAGCAAAAAATTTTTACCAAAAGATGCGCATCTTCTCAAGGCTGAAGGAGTTTATCGAATGAAGTCGATATCTTACCCCCTTCCCCCGTGACAGATTTGCGCGGTTTAGAACCGCTCTGTTGAATCTATCAACTTCGCAGACATGTGCGTCGTATTTATGTGCATCTGTGTTCCAAAAATAATCGAAGTCGGATAAATACATCAAAAGTTATAGTCAAAAATGTGCTAATTTCACCCACCCCTCGCCTATAAACTGCTTCAAAAGTCCACTACATGTAGATATGGCTACATGTGAGCTAGAGTTACAAAATTTGGTGTGGAGCCTCGTGTGACCCTAATCGTTAAAACATCCACCTTTTTTCAATGAAACCCCTCTGCGCCCGCAATCGATTTACCTTAATTACTGCCACACACCCCAATATATTGATTTGAAAATTGTCACAGACATTTATAAATGTATTTTTGATCTATGTTACAAAATTCAACCAAATTGACCCAAGAATACTGGAGTTTTGGGTATAAAAGTAATTTTTGCCCTCATAATAGCCAACTTCCCAATAGGAAAACTTGTCAATTGGAACTTCCCAATCGATCGGCATATCGATCTTATGAAAGGAGATATAAAAGTGGATACTTCCGTCCCCATTTTACCGTATTTAGTGTTTATAAAGAAAAAGGGTACAGGGTATTCCACTGTCGGCCACCGTCCCGACTGTCTGCATCAAATTTCAAAATTTTCATCAAAGCTACTGTCATATTTTAACGATGGCAAGGGGAATGCAATGTTTGATTATGAATTTAACAACAAATTGTGCGGTGCTATTCATGTGGCAAGGAGTGTATATTTAGTGTAAAGTAACAAGTGTCAGACATTGAAGGAGCATAAGCGCCAAAGGGAAGCAGAGAGCGGAAAGTAGCAATACAACAACAACAACAGCAACAAATTGATAATTGATTTGTTTTCCATACAATTTGTTGGATTGTTGTTGTTGTACAAGCTGCTATTTTCGGCAGCAAGGCACTTGTTAAGCTGGTTTCTTGTTGTTGTTGTTGTTGTTGTTGTTTTTGCCGTTATTGTATTGTCAATTAATTAAGAGCAACGCGCGCGCATAAAACTCAATGAAATGATGTATGACGAGCTGTTGTCACAGCATGTGGGCGGAGCGGGCGGAAGAGGCGCTCGTTTGGCTGTCGGAACGACTCAAAGTGAGAGTAAACGATCTTGCTCGCAAATTCGATCGAAAATTCGTTAATTCTTTACACGGACACGACCGAAGTGCTAGCCGAAGCTTTGACTTTGACTGCTTGAAAACGCAAAATGCTGAACTCTAGCATGTCCCAATAGCAATGTCACAACTTCGACAGTTCATGTCCGTCATATTTGTACACCAATTGTTGACAGGTACGTACATCAGTTTCATTTAGCTTCTCACATTTCCCGAAAATTTGAGAATTTTCGCGCTTGATTCGTTATTGAGAAGAGAGTTGAGTGTAGCAATCGTCGTGGTGCTCCTGACGAGCCAGCTACTCGCCGTGTTATTGGTAAGAGAATTCACTCGCCATGATCGTGTAGAATGACAAAAGTGTTACAAATTTTTCGGCTGTACTTAAAAGCGTAGCCTGAAAACGTCAATGATTCGGTTAGACACCGTTCACAAGCAGTTGGATTTGGGCTTGCCTTCATATAAGATGATACTCACACAAGAATTGAATAATTCCTCGTGTTTCAAGTTTGTGGCATTGCTATTGGTACACCCAATCAGAAAATCGATTTTTTTTAAGCTAAATTGTGGACACTTATGTAGAAATGATGTCCCGAAAAAATAAATTTCACATAGCAACCCGCCGCGTGGTGTCAGTTTAGCCGTTGGAAGTTAAGGCATCACTTCGTGGAGTGTAGAGGCGTATAACATAAGCAGCCTCTTAAGATTGAAGTATATGAAGATATCAAGCCAATATATGAAGAAATAACTAAGGATGTGAGGATTGTACCGCTGCTTAGGAAGAAAAAGAAAGTTTCATCGCAGCGCTATGGTCAATGGCTCCAAAAAGAATATCCAGTGTGCATCTTCAATTACGGAATTTCAATACCTTGCATCAGACTACAATCGACTTTTTGAATGAAAGAAAGCATTACATTTTCATTTTAAGGAAAACCAACCACTAAAAACCGATGATCCTTCATCACGAGCTCTCACACATGGGTTCACACAAGAGGCTTTTTGAGCACCCATCACGACGATTTAATGGATCACCTGACATATGATCCAGATTTAGCAGCCAATGATATTCTTTTGTTCCCGCACATCAAGCAAAATTTATCAACATTTTTTGACCCCTTAATAAGCGCCGAATGCTTTTAAAACTCATGTTTTGGATGCGCCTCATTCGAAGTGATAAAAGCGTTTCAGAAATTGGTTGGATTTGAATTAATTAATCTTCTTCTTATAAAGATGTTTTTTGCCGGCTCAAGGTCAATTTTGAAAAACAATATAACCATTTTCGATGAAATATCGGTACTCTTTTATTCTGTTTCCTAAAATACAAAAGCAACCCACTTTAGTTTCTGTAAGAACTAATTTTATTTCTGTAGTTCTTGGTTCAGATGCGATAATTTTGGTTAATGGCAAGCGAAACTTCTCCATATACTACATAGTCATGGAGTGAGCCCGAAATTTCTTGCAACCCTATTGCAATTTGTCATTATGCAGAATATCAATAAAAGCTCTTTTCAGCCAAAATGCCATTCGACAATGTGCAATGTGAAATATCTTAGAGAGGGAGCATTTAGCTGATGGATTTATGAAGTAAATTCCAATGAAACTTTAGGGCAAAGCGTCTAGAGATTTCTGTCCCACACTTGAATAATCATTATTTCCAAAACTGCTTAAATGCTCGGACGAATTAAATTCATTCAAGGGATTTGTAGATTTTGTAAGTTTGAGGAGAAATGCTTCAAAGTAAAGAGACCTAGTAGAACTGCCCAGGCTACCTTCAATGTAGAACTTGCAACATGCGAGATTTCAAGCACACACCTGAGTTTTAATTCTCTTAGAGCTTAAAGACCAAAAGTTCTCTACAACATTTGCTAGCTAAACACTAATTAAAGTAGATAATCTTGTAAGAGAACTACTTTCATGGCACAAACAGACATATAAAACGAAAAGACTATAAATCCGCTGTGACGCAAACCATTTGCTATAGTTTGTTAATTCCCCACATCGTAAATTATTAGGAATCAACTAATTTGTTTTTGCCTATCCCAAAATGGCTGTCAATTCACTTTTGACAATTTCCGGCCGTGTTTTTTGTTTTTATATGTGCCAATAAATTGGCAAACACGCCTTATGGACCCCCGCCGTCCTCAGCCAATCAGTAAGTGATTTCAGCGTCCAACGCACACGCTTTGTGGGTGGATATGAATGCCAAGAAAAATTACTCTAGTCATAGACAACATGGGCTATAACTATAAAAACTTTATGGCTCGTTACAAAAGCATTAGAGCCAGAGAGTCGCAAAAACAAAAGCAAAAAACAAAAAAAAACTCGAGTAAAAAGTGTTTGGGGCTAGTTACTAAATTTGGCTTAAACGAAGGCGAAACTTGTTACGTAGTCGGGCTGGACGGCCCACATGACATGGTCCAAGCTCAGTAAATGTATGAATGAATGAAACTAGTCTGTCAGTGAGTCAGGCTGTCCATTAGTCAGTCTGTCAGTTTGGATGGCTATCCAAAAACGCACAAAATTGATTTTTGGAATGAGTGCAAAATGGAAAAAATGTAGACCAAGAGTGAACTTAAAAGTGTTAAAGTTTAAATACTCTTCCAAAGAACTGATTGTATGTCATCGCTTTTACTAATAACCCTTCAATCTCAATGAGACCCACAATGTGGTTGATATTGAAACCATATGTGGGTTCGATTTCATATTGACTTGGACTTGGAAGACAGGAAACGTTCCATACAGCCGAAAAAGTGACAGTGCTCGTTGGCGACCCGTAAATTTTTCAAGAGTTAACCCGTGCGCGTAGTGTTTGAACCCACTGCGTAAGTCAAGAAGAAAATCTACCCCGATTGATTTCCGAGGGGTGGAAAACGATTTCGCTTGATACAAGAACAACAAGTGGATACCACATTCGACTTGAAGCCAAAAGGTGTTGAACGGCGTTAAGTCAACTGTAAGCAAGGTGCTCCAACGACGGGCACGAAAATAGTTAGAAAAAAGATCAAGCTGTGCATATGGTGGAATCAGCTTGTCATAATCTATTAGGAATTGCTCCAACTGGGCTTAGCCATATATGGCCGATGTACCATTTATATGACGTTTTCGCCAGACGAATATGAACACTTTAAAAGACGCGCATCCTTCCCATTACACCATTGCTTTATGGGGTTGAAGAAAGGGTGATGACGGAATGTTCTCCGTAAGATCTTTGGCCCTTTACGCTTTGGCAAACGACTACCGCAGGATAGATAAGGTTGTGCGTACGGAAGAAGCTACTGTGAGAAAGGTCTTCAATGCGGCAGTGGAAGGAATGACCAGGTAGAGAGCACACTAACTACATTTGGCATCACCTATTGGTGACGGCGCGCTTAAAGCAGAGGCGTCTGGAGGAGTGCCGTTCATCAGGTCATAACCCAGTAACGGGTTGTTATTGCCAGTTAAGAAGAAGATAAATTGAAAGTTCCGTCATAGTGACCAGATATTGTTCCAGCTGATTTTCAGTTTTTCGTTCAATGGTGCTTAGCTTGGCACAGCAGCACTTCGATAACTAAGCAAGTACCAAGAGATGGATCATTCATCGAATCTAAAGACAAAGAATTCTTTCGAGCTGGTAATCGTGCTTGGTAAGAAATATGTCCAAAAGTTGTAGAAAACTATGGACAATACTTTCAGGATGTTGACCCCTCCCTAGCATTCAGGCAGCCTGGCCCATTGTGCCTTGCCCGATAGAGTAAGTTAAAAGAGTCAAAGAAGAGTTGAAATAAGAGCAATATTCATGAACACAATCATTCAGACTCCTGGAAGAGAGGAATAATGGGAGAGTATACATCTCACTAATGTGGAGTGTATCACTTCCCACAATGCGCATTTGTGTCCTTGCAAAAGCCGGGCAGTGACATAGAGTGTTCCGTCCACTCGGGTACTTAAAGACAGAGCGCGCAAGTTGGGCCATCAATGAGACCCATATTGACCAACCAGGTCTCGCAGATCTTTATGTCGAAATACAGTTGCCTTCAACTTCAACCCATTTCGTATTATATCAAAATTTATCGAGCCATTTAGGAAAGAAGTAAGTAAAATGTATGAAATTTAAGCAAATTATGACGATAGGAAGGGAGTGACGTCAAAAAAGTGACATCCTTATTACAAAGTCAAAAACTGCAATTGTGACGTCACATTATAGGGCTAAATGAAACAACTTGTGACAATGGCGGGGAGGGGTTCAAAATGACCTCATTTAGGCCCTTCGGCATCTCTTTTCACGCCAAAACTTCATATTCAACATAACCCCTACTAGAGTATTAAAAAATAAAACACAAAGTTTAAAACCAAATTGAAGGCGACAAATTTGTTGTCGTCAAAGCCATATGCTTAACATGTGCGTGCTGTTCGCTGTTTTTGTTGGTGTTGTAGCAAATCTGTTAAGTCATTCATAAACTCTAAGCGACATGTGACACAAAACCAAAAACGTAACTAATGGACGCCCTGCCCAAGTCGAGGCCTGAGAAAAAATATCTTGTATCTATTAAACTATTATAGTTATAAAACCAAAACCAAAGACTCGAAACAATTTCAGTTGGCAACAAACTGCAGCAACAACAACAGCTCAAATTATAGAGGCGGTCCAGTTACAGTTGGTTGGTTGCTCTTCTCTCTCTTGAATCAAGCTCTTCTTCTCTGCTCATCATTCATTCATTCAATTCCATTCATTCATGCAGTCTGTTATTTCATTCAGTTGGTGCAGCGAGTGCCTCGACTGCATTTGGTAGTTGTTGTCGTTGTTGGCTAATTTGCATAGTTGTTGTCGTCATCATCGTCATTACTAGTAAAATCATTATTATGTTTATCTTGCGTTGGCGTCTTTTGATTTTGAAGCTTGGGAAAGTTGACAGTGTTTTAGCTAAAAATGTTGCTGCAGCAGTGCGCTTATAATAATAATGATTGTCATAATGATTACGATAATTATGTTGTTGTTCCTAATGATGATGATAATGATGACGATGAGACACTGTGGGAAACCAAACCAAACTAAGTCAAAAAGGTGGGTGGGCAGTGCCTACCCGCTAATGAGCTTGTAGCATATTTTGTCATTAGAAGAGAGAGAGAGGCAGACGCACTGACAAATGTTTAGCTATAAATGAGCCTCAACTTAGCTTTAGTTCAAAACTCCATATGTGAGTCAATTTTAACTTTTTTAATCAAAATTCCTTCATGAGGAAAGTTTGCTTCCAAAATAAATAACTGCAAAATGTTATCAAGTATTGTATATGAGAAAAGTAAACTTTAAGTTATCTTATTACAATTATGCATTACTAGCATTACACTGGGTTCTTTCGAGACCAGTAAGCCACCATAGGCTTTAAAAGGGTTGTTCGTGAGGTTTGGGACCCACCACGTAAAACAAAAATTCCAATGAAAGAATCAGGTCGTAACCCGATAACGGGTTGTTATGGCCAGTTATGAAAAAGAAGAAGCATTACTAGGTTTAAAGATTAGATGTGTTTTGGTGAGTTTAGCACATTTTTTACTTTAAAAAAGAAAAATAATCTTTAAAAGCTTGGCTGTGGCATCTGCCTTCTTCTTTAATGGCTATAGAGCACTACTGCAGTCGCCTCTGCTACCTGATCCTTCCAAAGGAGACATGGTCTGCCCCTTGGTTGCCATCCTTCAATAGCCGGATTGAAGACTTTTCTCGCAGTAGCTTCGTAATGCATACGCACAATATGACCTAGGCAGGGGAGCCGAAGATCTTCCGCTTAAACACTCCAAGGGTATTTTCATCACCAACGCGGGAAGGATGAGCGTCTTATAGAGTGTTAGTTTCGTCTGGCGAGAGTTGTCTCTACTGCTGCTACTCTATGCTTACTGAGACCAAAGTAACACCTATTGGCAAGAGTGGTTTTCCGCTTGATCTCCATGCAGACAGCGTTCTTCATTTTAACGGTAGTGACAAGTTAGATGAAATTCTTGACAACATCAAAAGTATAGTTTTCAAGTTGTCTACGCGAAGAATATAGATAGGCAGATTCTCTTTCAATAGCTTTCAAGTAGGACTCGTAGGGTTCTTAGGTAACATGCTACATGTTGACCTTGAAACTCACGAAGTATCAATATTTTCTTTAAATAAAAAGAATTGGCTTTATTATAATGAAACTCGCTGACATCGAAGCTAGCGATATATTGAATTTTTTAAAGCAACAATAACTCGAATACGTGCCTGAAAACCCAAAATGCTTGCCGGATTCGATATCAGTAACCCCAAGTTTACCGGAAAATATATATTTTAGTCAAGGACCTACAATTGAGGTCACATTTGTTGTCTTGTTTAGACTGAACAATGATATAGTATGCATGGTACTAGAAACAGATTTGATTTGGACGAGTGTGTAAGATGGAGTTAAGAAGAAACATGAACTCGAAATCATTGTGTAATTAAAAAAGTAGAAGATTAAAGAAGTTTGTTAAATTTTCTTGTTAAGAGGAATATGACGGTATATTACGAAAGCTACAAAAAAAATCTCGGTACCAAGTTTCAGTAATTTTATATCTCGGTCTCTTTAATTCTCGCTATTTGTTTATTCCGCATTTTTATGCCACTTCCGTCTGCGTTTCCGCTCATCAATTCATAAACTTGAAAACCTTTAAGATTCGCTGAGTTGGTAAAGTTTGTTGCATAAAATAATATAAACGTGCATATACTATATAAGCAAGAACATATAGTAATAATATGCAACTTAAAAACACATTTAAAGTGTTACTCAAATTTCAAATTGGCGTGTGAAATGAAAACATTTCAAAAATATAAAATTTAAAACCTGAAATAAATGTTGGGGCGTACATAAGGAAAACATTTCGAATGGAATTTGAGTTGCCATATCCGTTGTGCCGACGACTTTAACTCAGGTTGGGACCATTATAGAAAAATATCACATTGTACAAACGAGGGGAGATCCATTAGTTCCTTAAAATAATGCAAGTGTTTTTCGAAAGCGGTTTGTTTTATGGCTGCAAACAAAACTAATATTCGTTGAGGTAAAAAGGCTAAAGCGTAGTACGGAGATACGTGAAAATTTTCACGACGAAATATTTAATATACTGTTATTGTGTGAGTGGAAATCATAAAAACAAGGGTGACAACAGAAAAAATAGTAAAATGATAGGTTCACCCAGTTTTGTCAGCTGTTTTGTTACTTGTGTTTGTTTTCATTAAAAAGTAAAGAGTAAAAGTGAATATATCTTAAGAAATGGACAACAAGGTTCATGGCATACTTATGGCGATAGCGGCGTTTATAGTTATGGAAAAGTAAGATGCGAATGTAGGCGTAGGAACTAGATATAAAGGCAGACTTGCAAACGATGCAAGAAATTATATGTATATATACTACATCTCCCAAACGTTTCATAGTTCCAAAATATGAAGCATACAGTGTTTTAGCAAAAATTTTATTTAAATGAAAGCCAATTAAATTTTCTATTTGCACTGATGGGGCCACACTTGGAGTCTAAATAGAGCACACTTCCGAACTCTATAACTCTTACTTAGTTGCGCGCCAATATTCTTATAGGCACAGAATTAATTTGTTATGTTCCATAAACATTCTGGCATACTGGCAGATTCTCTTTTAACTGCCCCTTAGATTCGGGTAACTGCTCGATCGGTTTCAAAAAGCTTGGAGAAACTTATATTTGCGATCCCTCAACGGCCTTTCAAATACTGCTTTATAATTAACAAAGAGATAGTGGGTGTCGATTTGGTTTTTTCCAGGATTTGTAGTGTGAATATCTGGTCGATGGTGGACTTACCAGGCTTAAAGTCTGGACAAGCGAACTAGGATTTGGTCACACGGTCAAGGCAAGAGGACTGTCCGCTTTTCTTTATCTTTATCTAATACTATCGAGTGTTGTGCCAAATGCAAAGTTTGTTCGAAAATTTGAAAGTGATGTTCCCCCCACGAGAGTGCTGGAACGATCCTCATGTTTTATACACAAACGGTTCCAGCACTCAAGATGAGACTGGTGCTGCTTGGCATCTTGATGAAAATTCTAGTTACTCATGCGCGAAAGCTAGTTTTCCGTCGGTTTCCCAAACGGCAATTTACGCAATCTCCACTGCCGCGAGCTGGATCTTTGAAAGAGAGCTGCGTGACGCAACTGTACGGATCTATAGTGACAATCAGGTTGGCTCCAGTGTAGGAAAGACCTGACTCAACTTGATTCAGTCTATACTGGGTGCCGGGAAACCGAGGTACCAGAATTTTTGCCTCTATGTAGACATAACTCAGTGATTAGTTTAGCAGATGAGAAAGAAGCGGTAGATCGTATAATTCGATACGTGTGGACACCTTATAAGCTTAGCAGAAGGCAATAGTGGTGTAAAATATACATCTGTCATTTTCCGATGTGCTCCGATGTTGTCAAACATACGATGTATCGGCAAAACATCGATATTTTTAAAACCATCGAACATTTCACCATCTCGTACGCCAACCTACTATTATTCAAGATCATGCCAAAATAAGTAACATATTCTCAGTTTTGCAAATAGTGTTTGCAGAATTGAGAGTGTCATCTCAAAGTTTATTAAAAGGCTTAACTCTCAGCGAAATAGACTGCTATAATAACTTTTATGTTGACATAATTTAGTCGTAGATATATTGGTAGCAGATAGCTAAAGTTTCAAATATTTCATATAATATAATGAAGTTTCTTCTATAATAATAAAAAGGAAAATTTGTAATATAAAACATCGGGAAACCATCGATGCATTGATGTTTTATGTCCGATGCATCGACCTACATATATGTCCAATGTCGATGGACTCTGCGATGGTAAACATCGATGTTTTGTTTTGGATTTACATCACTAAAAGGCAAAGACAGTCAAAAACAGACTTATGGACGGACCCTCGCATCTAGTATATAGAGCAAAGAGTTGCACTTAGTATGCATGTATATTGTGGTCTCGTATTTATAGTCCATGTTCAAACTCGTGCAGACGAAGCTGTACGATAGACCCACGGTATGAGAGGGGCTTATTTTGCTGTTGCGTGTTGCTGGCTATGCGCCACGCCACTGGCGGCGGCTGCCTGTGGCATGAATCATCGTTGTGGTAAACAGCGGCACTTGCAGTTGTTTTAGTTGTTGCATTTCACTTACAAAAATACATTTGATGTTTACGCAAAATTGTTGCATGCCTTGAACAGCGCGCGTCTGCCGTATTGGCTGCCACAGACAGCGGCAACAACAACTACAAATGCAACACGCACTCATAATTTTCAAAAATAGTAATCCGTTTTTTTTGTTTTACTTGCTTTTTGCGCTCAACTGCGACAATTTACAACTTTGTCGCGTACTAAATTTAATTTGCAAGCAAAAATTCTCTAAAAAAATCAAAGCGAAAAATAAATAAGAGAAAATATCGGGCACCAGCTAAATATTGGGTGGGCTGCCTTCTGTTTATGCCACATTTTGTATGTAAATTTGTGCGGCTGCCACACGCCCACCAAAGCAGAAAAAAAGTAGGAAAATTGTACAAAAATATTCCTACAAATAAGCAGAGAGTTAAGAGGTGTTAAGTAAGCTATAAATTACAATTGGTTTGCGGCCAATGTTATGGTAAATTTCTAAGATATATGCGCTGTTCGCGTCTAATTGTTTAAACAAAAACATTGCCCAAAAAATATGCCAAAATTATTTTCATTTTGACTCTTTGCCATTCACTCAAATTGAATAATCATAAAAGTTGGCTAAAGCAACAAAGTTCATGGCTGTAGAAAACAAAACAAAAAACAAATAAAGATTTTTTTCACATTTCGTAGGATTCAAATAGCTATTTACTAAATAAGCAACTCGGCTGAGTTAATAGTCAAAAAAAATACCTATGGCTAAAATGAAAAACATTGCAAAATAAAAAGTTGCAGCATACTTTCGGGCGGCGAAGTCAAAGTTAATTGAGAACCAGTTCCAAAACCAGTAATGAGCGAGAGCAAAGTGAACGTTCTAAAAAAATTTAAAAATTTGAACAGTTTTTAACACGAACATTATGAGTATTTCTAATCTGCCATTTTTAAGGCAGAAAAATTGCATCTTCTTCTTGACTGGCCATAAAAACCCATTAGAGGGTTACGTCCTAATGTAGAGCTCATACCTTCTTCCATTGGGAGGGGAGTTTTACGCGATGGGTCCCAAACTCTACACAAAGTGTAAAAGGGTATTATAGATTTGTGCAATTAATGTAACAGGCAGAAGGAGGCGTGGCAGACTATATGTCCCATAAGCAAAAATGGTCAGGAGCAATAGTCGAGTCGATATAGACATGTCCGTCTGTCCGTGTTGTCGTACCGTTCTCGGAGACTATAAGAGTGGCGCAGTTCTCTAGGTAGATCAAGTTTGTCGAATTTTGTCGATATTTTACACCCTTCCCCGTGACAAATTTTCGCGGTTTTAACCCACACCATAAAAGCTAAACAATTGAAACCTGGAACATTTATGCACACTATTACAGTGCATGTGTAGTGTAAAAATGAACTGCAACAGAAATTCACTTTTTACAGAAATGTTAAAGTTAACTTTTATGTTAACCAAATGTGATACGTTAAGCAACAATTTTGACCTTTTTCAGCACCATCCGCCCTCCTACCACCGTAGAACAATTAGCGTTATTACGCACATACCCCTCAACGCGTCGATACAAAAATTTACACATAAATTTGGTTTTCATGGAAAAAATGGGTACAGGGTCCGTCCCGACTGTCTGCATAAATTTTTTATTTTCTAAACGTCTAGAAATTTCTGGCACATCCCAAACAATGCTCACACGGAAACGAATCTAATAACAGATAAGTTGGCAGCACCCGTCATATTTGATTTCCGTCCATGGTTGTTGCATTGTCATAGCTTATCGTCCAATTTGTCTTCGTTACGAGTAAAGTAGACACGCGTGTAAAACTTAAATCTATGAAAACAAGTGCTCACTAAAAACTGAAAAAACCTTAAAAAAGTAGTGCCAACAGTGCCGAATTCTTTGATTTTAAACAAAATTTACTTTTTATGCAATATTGTTCTAAAGCAAAAAAACTGTGTTCTCCACATTGCATTCTATCAAAAAAGTAAAAGTAGCTGCCCTTAAAAGTTTAAGCCTTAACAATTCTTCTTGCTTAAAGCCGAACGTCAAAAAAAAAACGGATTTTGCCTTATCAATTCAAATTCAATTTGAAATATTGTTACTTTGCAAAACGTCTAGAAATTTCTCGCTATTGCCCACAACAAACATAGTAATAACCCGCTGCTCTGCGATTTATTGCAGACTGAACGGTCTCCCACAACAACAACAGTCGTATACTCTTAGATTGAGATAAAAATACTTCATAACTTTTACTGACTGAATATGGAGTAGCTTTTGATTCATTTCAGAAAATGCTCTTGCAAAAACACAACACGGCTCCAAAGCTAACGCTTGCCTTTAAGGTCTGCATTTAGTACATTTTTTAAAATACCAAAGATCCTTGTGACGAACAAGTTGGCAGCACTTCCTGCGCATGTGTCGCGTTTTAAAAGTCTTGTTCAATTTGTTCGCGTTGCAACTACAGTTTTTTATGCAAGTGAATTTAGTAATTAGACTATAAAAAAGAGTGCACTAAGAATGAAAAAAAAAATTTTAAAAGCTAATTAGCAAGTGCGTTTTCCAAAAATAAGTACATTTAAAACCCAATTAATACATAAATGACTTAAAGAAAGCTGCAAATGAGTTGCAACTTGCAATTGAGCAAAATATAGTTGTCGAACAGTTCCTTCTTTTACTAAATCTTTGTTAAGCGCGACTCTTGAAATGGTACCCAAGCACTCCATTTGCTTTAACTCGCAAAATAAACCTTCCTTTGCAGCCAAACTTACTTTAATGTGTTGCACTAATAGAAAGCAATTGAATGACGTTAACGACGCTACAGATTTGCTCTAAAGGGCCGTAACTGGTGACGAAACACGACTATATAGTTATGACGTCAAAAGCAAAGTATGACGTACTCTAAATAATGCAGCTTCCAATATTGCCAATTAAAAATCACTTACCGGAATTTTCGATGTGCGCAGGAACTCTAGTAATGCCTCAAGGGAGCCCAGTGTTGAAGCTTGTACATAGACACCTGTTTGTGCCAATTTGATGTGACTCAGTGCGCTCTTTAGCTCTCGAGCAACCTCTTCCCTAGAAAACAAACCAGTATTATGTGTTATTCATATATTCTAAATACTCGGATTCTTTACTAATTTACTCACCTGCATATTTCCACCTCATCTGGCTTATTCGCCACCAGCAGATTAATACCTGCAATTGCCTTTTCCAAATCCTTAGCCGCAATTTTAACACCCTGAGCTGCCTTTACTTCCTTATACTCCACATAGGCGTTCTTTACACGCAGCTCCTTTAAGGGCTGTGGCATTAGAAGCGAACGAATTTGTGTTGTTATGGGACCATCTGTGCCGGCAACAATCATGGTCTGACCCTCGCGCAACTTGCCGTTAATGAGTATGGCATCGATTGTGGTTCCTAGACCGGGTATGGCCTTAACTTCGAGTACCGTAGCTTGCAGTTCCTCGGAGTACATAAGCCGTTTGGCCAACATCTTTTGACAGAACTCTACAATCATGAAGAGCAGATTGCCCATGCCCTCACCGGTAATGGCGCTGGTGGGCACTAATGAGATGTAAGTCTTGGGATCGGTGTTCTCATAGAACAAAGCCGCATTGAGACCCTGTTCGGCAAATTGTAGAATAACCTCCTTGGTGCGCTGCTTGAACTCCAGCTGCGTGTTGGTCTGCTGCTCTTTGACCACATCACGCACATCTCGTCGTGCTAAAACCTTCCAATCATACAAACGATCAATCTTGTTTAGGGCCACAATAAAGGGACATTTCTTTTTCTTGAGCAGATTAATTGATTCAATAGTTTGGGGTTCCAGACCATGCATAATATCCACTACCAAAATAGCTATATCACATAGCGATGAGCCGCGATTGCGCAGATTACTAAAAGACTCGTGGCCAGGTGTATCAATGATAAGTAGTCCCGGTAAACGATGTTCGAAACCGTTGGTATCCTTTACAAACTTGGTTTGTTCTATTATAGCATCAATTGGCACATTGGTGGCTCCAATTTGCTGTGTAATGCCACCTGCTTCAGAGTCCTGCACATGTGTGCGACGTAGCTTGTCCAGAATCTTGGTTTTGCCTGTATCTACGTGCCCCAGCACACATACAACGCCAGCGCGCAGCTCATCTGTCGTGCGCTTCTTCTCTGCATCCGCCTGGCGCTTGATTATACGTGCTTCAGCTCGCAGACGACGAGATTCAGCATCATTGGCCGGACCAGCTTCCTCTTTTTCTGACTCTTGCTCACTCTCCTCCTCGGACTCGCTATCATCGCTTTCGTCTTCATCGTCGTCGGTTTGTTCATTGTCATCGTCTGCTAAAGCGTCGGCTTTGCCATTATTTGTTGTGGTTGTCGCCTGTGAGGATTCTTCCTCAGCCTCTGCCTCACTGTCTGTGGCATCCCACGATTCCTTAACAACTTCTTCCTTTTCAGCTTCTTGATTTGAAGTTTCTTGTGCTGCCGCCGCTATTTCGGCAGCCGCCTTTTGAGCCGCCTCCTCTTCCTCTGCAGTCTGTTTAGCCGTCTTCTTTTTGTTGGGGCGAATGCGCGTGCCTGCAGGAAAAGAAGTAAATTAGTAATTAATAATAATTGAAATGAAAGCTATTTTCAATTTTAAGATATTTCACTTACCTGGCCTAGCCGCACGTCTTTCATTTGGATCTGGTAATTCCAAGCCCTGAGCCTTAAGGGAATCCAGCAAAGCTTGAGCACGAGCGCGATCTTCCTTTTGCTTCTTGGTCAACAATTTTCCCTCAGCTTTAAGGCGCGCCTTGCGTTCAGCTTCCTTCTGTTTTTTCTTCTCCTTCTTTTCAGCTTCTAGACGCACAGCTTCCAAGCGCGCCTCTTCACGTTCGTCCTCCAAGCGTATGCGTTCCTCTTCGAGCTGCTGCAAGCGTTCCTCCTCTTCCTTTCGTTTCTTGAGTTGCTCCTGCATGGCAGCTACCATAGCTGCTGACATGCCCTTCTTCTTCGCATCCTTTTTCTCCTCTTCGGCTTCAGCCTTTTTGTCCTTTTTCCCCTTTTTCTTGTTTTTACCAACGGATTTACCAGCTTCCTCATTATCATCGGGTTCAGCAGCATCAACTTCCTGTGGCTGCTGTTCCTCTATGGATTCTGGCACTGGCACTGCCTTCTCTGCAGGTTTTTGCTTGGGCTCCAAGACAGCGCGTTGTTTGGCTTGAGCTGCCTCACGTTTTTGTCGCTCCTTTTTCTCCTTTTTCTTTTGTGCTGCTGTCTTCATAGTGCCGCCTTCATCATTATCATTGTCATCATCATCGCCGGCATCTTCAGTGGCCTGCACTTGTTGCTGCTGTTTTTTGTTCTTTCTCTTTTTGCTAAATTCCTCATCGGCCAATTCTTCGGGAGAAACAACAGTGACAGCTTTTGCCGCTGGTGGTGCTTCGCCAGCGTATTCTGCCTGCAGCTCGGCCAGCACTTTGTCTAGATCTTCGTCATCATCTTTGCCTTTGCGCTTGGCTTTCTTACCCTTTTTCTCGTTTTTCTTCTGTAGTTTGGCAACCGCCTGCTGGTCCTCCTCTTCATCGTCATCGCCTGCGCTTTGCACTTTTGGCTGCTCATCATCATCGTCATCCGATAAAAGCGCAAAAGCGCTCTGCTTGCCTTTACCTGTAGACTTGAACGTTGGTAGATCTTCTTCATCAGAACCCTCAACGTGCTTTGCCTTTTTGCCTTTGCCCTTTACACTCAGCTTTTTAACATCCTTGGTCAATGCTGCCACATCAGTGCCCTCTTCATCAGAATCAGTGGCGGCATTTTTCTTGGTCTTCTTCTTGCTTTTTTGCTGCTGATTCTTTTTGTTATTGGCGCTCACCTTGTTAACGGCAGCAGCGTCGCTATCCTCATCGGAGCCAATTAGAGTCTGCGCGGCATTACTTTCGCTGCGTAAACAAATGTTTTGTTAGAAAGTTGCCAACACGGCGACCACACAAAGCCGCCGCTGCCAGCACGGCAGCAACAATAACAACTTTACTTACATTTCTTCAGCCGATGAGCCACCCTCGGCCTGGGTGACTATCTCTTTCTTGCCCTTTTTAGCTTTAACCATCTTGCCTGTCGCAGTCTCAACACGTTTCTTCTTATAACACCCACAAAATGCTTTAACTTATGCACTGCTAAAAGTTTGCACGCGACGAAAAGGCAACAAAGACGTTTCAGTTGCTTGGTGGGCAATTTAGAGACCAGCTGATTACTCTTTTTGAGGGCAATGTTGCGCTAATGTGTTTTACTTGACAATCAGCGGAATCTAGACAAATTTTCCTTTTATACTTGGCAAATTAGCAAATTTTTCAAATTCAATTGGCCTGCTGCAGCTGTAGTTTGAGGTTATGAACTTATGTGCATCATATGTTGTTGTTATGAAAAAGTGTTACCAAACAAACACTTTGCAATAATTATTTTATACGATAAATATTTGCCATCGATGAAAATAAATGCACGGCCTACCAAACGATATGTGTATCCACGAGTGGGTTGGCAGCTCGATAACGATAGCAGCGCTCTGTTTCGAACATTTTCTGGGTTGCATTTTGCATTTCTATAAATCTGCTGCGATTTTATAAGTGTTTTACAATTGCTTGTTTTTATTTATAAACTAATATTTTTGGCACTACACGTGCTCTTCACACACTTTTATATACTTTGCCTGCACGATGTCTAGCGAATCAACTAGCAATAACGAAGAAGCAGTCAGCAATCCAAGCAGCAGCGCCAGCAGCAACAATCCTGAAGTAAGTGACCATGTTATTTGACTTATTGCACACATAAAA
This sequence comes from Chymomyza caudatula, assembly GCA_035041775.1. Classification (NCBI taxonomy): domain Eukaryota; kingdom Metazoa; phylum Arthropoda; class Insecta; order Diptera; family Drosophilidae; genus Chymomyza; species Chymomyza caudatula. The sequence continues at coordinate 7,789,835 of JAWNKW010000133.1, forward strand.
TACACATTTTCCGTCTTTTATATTTGCAGGCTAAAAAACTCGACACTCAAGCGGAAAAGGCATTTTCGCTTATATCCAGCGACAGTGGTTTTAAAGTAGAATCCAGCGACGGGCATTTAAAGCGTTTGCAAACGCTGCGCAAGGAATTAAACCACTTAAGCGAAACGGATTGGATGTACGATAGCTTGGAAAAGAAGCCGCAACAATAATTCTAAAAAATGAAATCATTTTTACGCTCATTTCTGATCGGAACAGACTTAGACAATCAGAGTCTGGATCATAAAAGCGCACAGGAAGAGTTAAAGCGTAATAACAATGGCATTGCATCCGACATGCCAAGCGTAATACGTAATAAAACAGCAGAACCCGACAATGCAAATGACATGCAGGACAAAAATGAAGCAGCTAAGCAGCTTAATAAACCAACTGAAATAGGTACAAATGGTACAATTAATGATAACAACGTCTTTGAAAAGGAAGACGCAGCGGAACTATACCAAGACTTCGAGTATGACAGATTTGAGGAGGTGAGATAACTACACACGATATGAGACATTTCATTCAGCAAGCTGCATGTCTAGTGTGACAACATCGGATGAAAATTCTTTAAAATATGCATAGTATTGTACCAGACATTACTCCTATAAACCTTGCACCATATCAAAAAAAAACCGAATTATCCACTTTGCAAGACTTGACAAGATTCATTCGTTGGCCATATTAAACTTTCAGCTGATTTTCATAGCAAGTTATTAAGCAGCTATGATTTAGATTGAACGTGACTATTTGAAAAGCAAAAAACTGTCGAAATTGAAGTTTTTATTTAACCCATATCGTTTTTAATTTTTTTTAACAGTTTCAAGATGATGATTTGGTTACTAAAACGCCTTTTGAATACCGTCAAGGCATCATCAAGAGTAAGCAAAAATCCACATTCCAGGTGGTTACTGACTTTGCCGAAACTTTAATTGTCGACCAGGATGAAGTTGAGATAGTGGACTTATCCCAACTGTGGATACCCCAACTTGGTGATTATGTATCTCTTAAATGCAAGGTACAGATGGACGATATATATGCAGACAAAGAGACTCTAAAAGTTGTGGAGGTTTCCCCGACGCTTTGTCAAACTGATAAAGAGCATACTGTGGAATATGTTTGTACCACCTATATTGCTCTTAGCGACACAACGTATGTGCTAATAAATGATGTGCCAAATGATACTAAATTGCATCTGTCTGATATTGTTAGGGTCGACCAAATCAATTGTAAACATGTAAGTATAGTAAATGTTAAGATTTAAGCCAATCTAATAGTAATCACTTTTTAACAACTTGGAAAAATTCTTCAGTGAAGTTCCTATTGCTTGTTTTATTCCAAGCGCTAGTCAGCCACTTGGACTATTGAGACCCAAAAATAAAATTTTGAGCACGTAATTATTCTGTCTAGAATATGAATTACTTGATTCCAATAAATATTTCGGACCGGAATATACTTAATTAAGCCTTTCTTCACTAAATAAATTAGTTGTCCAATATGCCTATTATATAACTGTCTTAACGTCTAGTAGCTACGTCATGTCGGCTGAAATGTACAATTATAAAACATCTATTCCTGCAAATTTATTTGTAATAATCATAAAAACTTTGACTTTTTCAGTTTAACTTCAAATACCGTGCCATAAAGTTGGTGTTGGTGGAGAAGAACTTTGGAAAAGTGAAATATCTAGAGAACAAGTTAAGGAATAGACCCTCAGTTACAATAACTGGCGAAGAATTTTTCACATTTACCGAAATGTTTGCCGAAAAACAAGTGACCTATAAATTAACAAACAACTTACCAAAATTGGTGACTTTGACCAACATTGAATTGCACAATCATGCACATCAACGAGAATGTCAACTTAGCATTGTGGAGCCACTGCAAAGTATGGACATTCCAATTGGTTGTACTATTTCAGTCAACTTATTAATAACAGCCAAGTGCTATGGCGAGTCAAATGAATTCTTTACGCTGCACTTTAACAATTCGAAATTTCGAGTGAAACGCTGCGTAACAATCATCGGGTGCGAATCAGAAATAGAGGCCCAAGAAGCTGAACACCGCCGAGTTGCTGCAAAAACCTTAAAATGCGAGGGTAATACATTGCGTGAGCGATTACGCAACTATTCCGATATGGTGTGGTCCCTTCAAATGAATATTATCCCTGGCGAATGCATTGCAACCAAGCGTCGCTTTGTAGCCTTGCGCATACCTGTCTATGAGGTTCCAGATAGACTGCGCCAGATCTATTTTAATGCGGAGCATCCTAACAAAGTGATCGATTTACTTTCTGCGGAATATAATTTTTTGAATCAGCCGCTCAGCCTTTCAAATTATATACAAAGATTCGGTCTGCTGTTGCATCTTGAAGAAATTGAGTATTTCATAAGCTTTCGTAATTTTGATCGAGATCGTGCTTTCTTTCAACGGGACCGAGAGTTTCTTTCACTGCAAGTGGAAAATTTGACCGAGCGTCGTCCCTCGTTAGTTATAGGCGATTCCGTGCGCGCCATTAATCCCTTAAAACCTCAAGAGAAATGCTTTGACGGCATTATACATAAGGTTTTGAACGAACGCGTGCTGCTGAAGTTTAATGCCAGTTTTCATCAGAAATACAAAGGCAAGGAATATCGTGTGGAATTTTATTTTTCACGCTTTACCTTTCGCAAAGAGCATTTTGCCATATCACGCATGGTATCGCATCATTCCCAGTATTTGTTCCCCATCGAGGTTAACAAACGTGACAGTCCACAATTAGAAGTTAGATTTTATAACAATGACATGTACTTGTATGACTCCAAAATTAGATGGTGCACTACCAGCTTGAACAGCATACAAAAGCGTGCTGTGTTTAATATACTACGCGGTGAAACGGAAAACATGCCCTACGTCATCTTTGGACCGCCTGGTACAGGAAAAACTGTCACGCTAGTGGAGAGTATACTACAGGTGGTGCGCAACGTGCCAGGCGCTCGCATACTAGTGGGCGCACCATCCAATAGTGGAGCCAATTTGATTACCAAACGCATTGCTGAAAGCAATGTACTCAGTGAGGAGACTTTTATACGCTTAGTTTCCCAGAATCAAATTGAAAAAGACCTAATACCGAAAGACCTGATGAAAAATTCCGCCACCATAGACATTGGCTCTACAATCACCAGTAACTCGAACGTGAGTACCACTTAAAGGTCGTAATTTTGTATGTTAATTGTATTCAATTGTATCCATTAGATGGAAATCACCAAAGAGGGCTTGAAGCTGCGCTGCGAAATGAAGTATCTATCTAAATATCGTATTATCATTAGTACGTGCGCCACACTAGGAAATTTTATCCAAATGGGCTTTGAAAGCCACCAATTTACGCATGTATTTATAGATGAGGCTGGTCAGTGTACGGAACCTGAAGTAATCGTTCCCATAGCGTTAATGTCGCAAACCAAAAACCAGGTAGTGCTAGCCGGTGACCCACATCAACTACAGGCCATTGTTATTAATCGTGAGGCAGGTAACTTGGGGCTGAGCATCTCATATTTGGAGCGCATATTGGAGCTTGCACCGTATCGCAAGGATATGCAGCGCTATTCAAACACAACGGGCTACAATCAACTTTTATTGACCAAGCTTCTATTTAACTATCGTGCAATGCCCTCCATAATGACGCTTTATAGCGGGCTCTTCTACGACAATGAGCTTATACCCATGGTGTCCGATGACGACTCGCGAGAGGCGCGTTTGCTTAGACGAGCACAAAAAGTTTTTCGCGACAATGAGATGGAAATGCCGCTTAATCATGGCATTATATTTCAGGGTATTATTGGAGAAAATAGGCAGAACACGGAGTCTCCATCGTGGTATAATATTGCTGAGGCAAACGAAGTTTTCCGTACGGCCTTGGCTTTGTTTAGGCTGGATATAAAGTCGGAACAAATAGGAATATTGACACCGTACTTTATGCAAGTACAAACCATACGTAACATGTTTATTTCGGCAGACATTGAGATGCCCAAGATTGGCTCTGTGGAGGAGTTTCAGGGTCAGGTAGGCTTTACATTTTAAGAAAATATTTTTGTTAATACTGATCCCAAACTAATAAAGTATTTTTAATTCCTTCAGGAACGGGACATCATTCTGATTTCAACTGTGCGATCTGTCGAAGGCGCCTTCTGTTCTGACCTATATTCTTGTCTTGGCTTTGTGCGATGCCAAAAGCGCATGAACGTGTCTATATCCCGTGCTCGCAGTATGATGGTAATTTTCGGCAATCCGCATCTTTTGTCAATGGATAAAGCATGGCGTCAGCTTATAATATATTGTGCCAATAACAATGCATACTTTGGCTGCGATGTGCCCTCAATCATATTACACAATAATGATGAACAGAAGAAAGTTGATCTGAATGATACATACGATTGTGTTCCTTAAATCCCTAAAGAGACCGTCACAAAGCCAAAGAACATTATTTCTGTTTGTCACAAACATTTTTCTCATATATATGTAATTATTATTGTAATTTAACAGTTAAAAATATATATATGTATTTAAAAATAAAATCTATCTATAAAAGTTCAGACTTTTGAATAAAAAGACGAACATTTTTGGAAAAAAAAAATCATTACTGGCGTATTAAACATAATTTTTTTTTTTACTTTTGTAGTAAATTGTTGAAGTAAGACTTGGTGCAAAAGACCGCTCGAATTATAAAAAAAATTTCCGGGAATCAAAGCTTAATTTTAATTATATGTATTCTTGACTTGCAACATAAACCAATTACCGGGTTACGACCCGAGCGACTGATCACATCTTTCATTTGAAGGGGGGTATTACGCGGTGGTTCCCAAGCGAGACTTCGCTGCGCACATAAGTTTACTGATCTAACACATGTTGTGCGTCAACTTCGTTAAGGTAAAGGCAGGGATCAGCTAGCTTCACGCTGTCCTACCAGAACCTAGGGCCACCATGATATAAAGGACAGTGCTTGGTTACATAAAGATATCGGTCGTTATATCAGTTAATTTCATCTTCAGTTTTAGATAAGAGACCTTGAGCGGTCCATAACCTTCAGCAACATTGTGATGCAGCGTTGACAGTGAGGAGAGTGGAGAAGGTGAACTATATTTTCATTAAACGGATAAGAAATACAAGTCAACGTGTTGGGTAATTACGAAAAAGCAGCTCCCTACTTAGGTAATAAAGCAATATATAAGGTTTAGCTAAATTACTCATAGGGTTAAGGCAATTGGAAACAGGCGAAAGGAGGTAGGTACAAATTTGGAAGAAGTTCTAACCAATCTGAGCCATTAGCATTGTGACTAAACAATTATAGTCTAATCTCATGTTCCAAAGCGTTTTTTTGCTTCTTATTTTGGCTTTTCATTTTTATCGGTTCCATTCTTAGGGTTACCAGATTGGGTTAGCTAAAAAACAGTGCAGGTTCTTTTGAAGTTTTGTGTAAAAATTTAATTGCTCTCAGAAAACTGTTAAAGTTCGGCAATTGATCGATGATTTTTCTTTGTAAATGTGAACCTTTTTTGACTCGATATACTAGATTGTTCAAACAATGTGATCATACTCTTATTTTTTTGTCACTAAGATAAAGATTTAAAATTTTCCATATAAAATTAGCGAGCTGATCCTCTTTTTGAAATTTACTTTAAAAAAACTAGAGGTCTAGTTCAAGGTCCCTTGATTGCTTCGCTCACCAGCCGTGAGGTCTCCTAAAAGGTAGAACAGGTCCTTGTCCTCCGTCTTTTTCATTAGACAAAGTTATTCATTCGCTTCGCCATATGCTTGAAGCATTTGTTCTTTTCTTCCTGTGTGAGATTTAGTTTCTTATGGCCCATTTATTGGTTTTGTTTTTCTAAATTTTGTTTTGATGTTGCCTCAATCGTATTGCCATCCCAGACTGAAACAAGTGGGGGAAGACATCCCCCAATGTGATTGAAAAGCAACGTATTAGCCACAGTAAACTTTATGTTTGGCAAATTCAGACAGTATTGAAAAAAAAACTTCCGGTCTCCCTGTATTTATGAAAAACCAAAAGCCGCCCTTTTTTAACTTTTTCCATGCCATCGTGATTAACAGTATTGCCCAATAACCTTGATAAAATGATCATTAAATATATAATTTAATTTCCTACACATTTCATACTCTTATCTTGAATTTGCGAAGAGAGATATAAAGTAAAAACCAACCCACCAACAAAATTGGAGAAGGAACGAATCTAAGATCAACTTTTGTATAGAAATCCATGCATTCCTTTTCTTTTGCTTCAGATGCCATTACATTGTGGTTTGAGAAAAGCATCAGTTGTAAAAATTGTTCTTGATTCTTTCGCGCAAGAAATTAGCAGCTTTGGTGACTTTCAATTTGTTGTTGTCTTTTCTTTTAACTGTCGCTATTTTCGAATAAAAAGAGTGCTACACGTATAAAAGATTGAACAAGCAAATATAAAAAGTAGAACAAATAGAATAGTACATTTTATGAAAAATAAGTACACAAATGCAAGGATCCAAAGTCAGTACATTCACTCACAAATCGTGCGTCTGGCAACTCTGCTCATTCCGTTCGTCGGTTTTCTTCTCATCTTCGTGTTGTCAACATTTGTCGAAGACGAAACGAAGAAGACGATATCTTTTGAAAAAGTTGGCAGTTCAGCAGACGATTTTTGCCAATTGACAGGAAGACGACAACGAAGAGGAATAGAATTGGGTTTTAATTGTTCTTTGCGTTGCATAAAGTAGAGTGAATCTAGTTGTTGGAAAAGTTATTAGTTAAACTTCAAGTGCAGTATTTGTTTATACTATATATGTATATTTATTTACATGCATACATATGTATTTATGCACTTTGGCTGGATGAGATCTAACGAAGCAGCCGGCATCAACGGAGAAGCAAATAGCACAGTCAGCATTCGAAGCAGCAATATCAACAACGGCGCTGAAGTTAATACTCATATTTCCAAATTGTAATCATATATATATGTACATATGTTCAAGTACATACATGCATATGTATTTAAAGTACTGCGCAGATGAATTTTAGTTTGTGGCCAGCAACACGCTTCATATTCAAGGAAAATCGTCTCGATATTTGGAGTCAGCAGTCGAGCAAATGCGTCTGGAAACGCTGTTCAAAGAATAACTACAAAAACGAAACACCATTTCAACAAAATGATTTCATATGTGCGATCCATGTTTCTAAATAATAAGCAAAATGCAAAGGAGCTGCTCGACAAGGAATTCAAGGCCCTGGATTTTGATATATTAGAGGAAGAACTGGAGCGTAACCACAGTGGCATTGCATCTGGCATGCATAACATCATCAACAATACAGCAGCAACAGAGGAGTCCGTCAAAACAGCTGAAATAGTTTCAAATAATGGAGCTGTCACTTCTGACGGCAATATTTGTACCGCACGTAAGGGCGTTATTACCGCATTGAATCCGGAAGGAGGCGTCATTAATAACTACAACCTATTTGATAAAAATGCGGCAGCGGAACACTATGATAAGCTGAGCGTTGGCTGCCAAATCGAGTATTTGTCAATTGAGCGCAAATTAGACAGCTACATCAAGGTGGTTAAAATACAAAAAATATATGAAAACTGGGAAGCTGTTAGCGTTGAAGAGGTGAGAGCTATTGTAATACTTAAGCGTATTTTAGATTTGTGCAATATCTCAGATAGCCAGAAGAAGGCACAACACCTAGGAGACATTAACATGCATACCTTGTTGAATTGTGTTGCGATCTGCCACCTACAAACAAATAAAGCTTCTTTCTTTCTTTTCTTTTTATATAAACATAAATGCTATTTAATATTCAACTTACCTATTCAAGGTTCAAGAGGCTGTGGCTGCACTTAAGATTGAAAATCCAATTTTATTCAACACTCAAATACGCATTGTTTCTGGCATGGTCATCAAACGTTTGCCGTCTTCGATCTCTGTGGACACCGACTTTGGAAATCTAATTGTTGACCTAGACGAAGCCGATGTGGTAGATTTTATACCGCATAATGGTGATTGTGTATCTCTTGAATGTAATGTACAGCTGGATGAAAAATATGTGGACAAACAAGGCGAGATTCTGCAAGTTGTGAAGGTTTCTCCTTCGCGCCGGGAATCTAATAGGAAACTTATCGTGGAACGTGTTTCTAACGACTTTATTGTACTTGGCGGTTACACCTATATGCTTCTAGAGGATGTGCCAAAAGGAACTTATTTGCATATGGCTGACACTGTTATGGTAGATCAAATCGAGTGCGAACATGTGAGTACATACTATATTAATTTACTATATTTATTTTTAACTTTTACTCATAAACATGTTCTTCTTCTTATCTGGCCATAACAACCCGTTATCGGGTTACGGCCTGATGTAAATTTATTGGAATTGTGGTTTTTCGTGGTGGGTCCCAAACCCTCGAAAGAACCCAGTGTCATTATAAGTCGCCTCATACGACAAACTTTGCCCTGCTGAGGTGGTATTCTCTAACGGGGTATAAACATTTAGATAATATATATAGAGAATTGCTACCTTCAACATCTGTTTTGATCCATTGCGTAAAAAAATGTCTTAATTGTTCTAAAATTTACGAAAGAAGGATTCGTTTAGCAATTCTTAGAAATGACAACTACACAAGAAGAAATTCATTGTTGAGACTTTTCTTGACTCTAAACAGATTTTTCTGTTTAGGCATGCAAAAAAGGATATAACTATTCCACATAACCATTAACCATTCGCTGTAAAGTAAATATCTAATCGTCTGTATACAACAATTTAAAAGAAAGTATTTAAGACGTTGGCATTTACATCCCAGTTTTGGTAATTTAATTTCTTTGTTATACCACTTAGGCTAATTTCACTCGACGTGCCGTCAAAATGTCGCTGCTGGAGAAAAACTTTGGACAGTTGAGAAGAAATGAAAGCCAGTTGTGCGGCAATAAGAACATTACAGTGATCGGAGAAGACCGATTTATATTTACAGAAATGTTTACCGAAAAGCAAGTGACCTTCAAATTGAGAAACAACTTAAACCGCATGGTTTGTTTAAGCTCCATTGAAATTCATAAAAAGACAAACTCTCAGCTTTGCTTAATCGAGCCTTTAGACGAAACGGACATTCTAAGCGAAGGCACTATATCAGTGTCCTTTTTGTTAACGACCAAGTGGCGTGGCGAATCAAATGAGACTTTTACGCTGCATTTTGATAAAAGTAGTTTTAAAGTGAAACACTGCATAACCATCGTCATGTGCGAATCCGAGGAGGGAGCTCAAGCGGCAAAGCATGGTCCAACAGTATCGGAAACATTGAATCGCAAGGGTTACACAACTGGTCAAAATATACGTTACTATGCCCATAATGTGTGGTCCCGTAAGGCTGAAATTGTTCCTGGCGAAAGCGCTTTCACCAAGCGTCGCTTTGTTGCCAAACGCCTGCCATGTTTTGATGTTCCTGAAAAACTGCGCATGGTTTATTTGACTACAGAGCAGCAGTACGACATGCGCGATTTACTTTGTGTGGAATATCCTTCTCTAAGTCAGCCGCTAAGTTTTACCAACTACTCGCAACGGTTTAGTTTGCTACTTCACCTTGAGGAGATTGATCACTTTATTAACTTTCGTAAATACGATTGCGAGCGCGCTTATTTTCAACGTGATGGCGACTCTCTTTCGCTGCATGTAGAAAATCTGGCCGAACGTCGTCCATCGTTGGTTGTGGGCGATACTGTGCGCGCTATTAATCCCTGGATAGCGAAAGATAGCAAAGAAAGAGTATTTGACGGCATTATACACAAGGTTTTGTTTGATCGTGTGCTTATAAAGTTTAATGCCAGCTTCCAGCAGAAATACAATGGCGAGGATTATCGTGTAGAGTTCCATTTTTCACGGTTTACTTTTCGCAAGCAACATTTTGCCGTCTCGCGCATGGTAAAGTTTCATCAGCACCAATATCTGTTTCCCACCAGAGCCAACAAGCGGGCATTTCCCCAATTAGATGTTAGATTTGATAACGATGACATGTACTTGTACGATTCCAAAATTGCCTGGTATAATACTGCCTTGAATAGTATTCAAAAGCGTGCAGTTTTTACTATACTACGCGGTGAAACGAAAGACTCACCTCA